>OX596335.1:827232-1427232 GCA_951394405.1 Coprinellus micaceus | reverse complement strand
CGCAGCTTCTCTGCCCTCCTTGCAATGCGCACCCAGCCCTTTCTCTCTTCTGAACGCTGTCAGATGACTGCTCGCCTGCTCTGTGGGCTGCTACCCTATGCTTCTTCTAGCTCCTCCACGACGGTACGGACCACCGAAGTTCTCCCGACAATGTTACACTACGAAAGGCCGACGCGCAAAATCTCTTGTATAAATGCCACGACTTGGGTCAGTGGGGAGGTCAACCGGCCCTCTCGCAGCCCATCGTCATGAGACACGATCTTCTAGCCTGGCTCCTCTGCATTGCTGCTGCGGTCGGCACTCTTGGTGCGAGGATCCCAGCAGGAAAGCCGCCGAAAGGGTTTGCGACAACAAAGGGGGACAAGTTCTACGTTGACGGGAAGCCTTTCGTGCGTTTTTGGGATTGTGCTGGAGCCACGTAGAGCATCCGCTAAATATACTTGCAGTACTTCGTGGGGGCCAATTCCTACTGGCTTCCGTTGCTGTCTCGCCAGGACGACGTCCATGCCACCTTCAAGGAGATGAAAGGCGCTGGGGTTAAGGTCCTCCGAACTTGGGTACGCTGGAGTCACTTACTGGATGTTTGCTTTGCCCTCTGATGCTCCTTAGGGATTCAACGCTATTAACGTGACGGAACTTCCCTTTGCTCATGACTCCGGCTTGACGTACTATCAAGTTTGGGACAAGGGTGCCTGGACCTTGAATGATGGTCCTCAGGGCCTCAAGCGTTTGGATAACATCGTCGAGACGGCGGGGAAGTATGGCATCAAAATTATCCTTGCATTCACCAACAACTGGGTTGGCTACGGAGTGAGCCAAGATCCCCTTCTGCTGATAATCGTGGCTCTGACAGCCCCATAGGGCTCCGAACTCTACGTCAACCATATCGCAGGAGTTGGTGAAACACATGATGTGTTTTACAGTGACCCCCGCATTGTCGCGTCCTACCGTGAGTGATTCTCAACGGATAACGCACTCTCACGGATTGCATTTTAATCCCCCACATCGCAGAGAAATATGTGAAGACTATCATCAATCGTTACAAAAGTTCCCCCAATATCTTTGCCTGGGAACTAATGAACGAGGCGAGGTGCCTGGGTGACCTTCGTGGCGGGCCCGCCTGCGTGCCAGGAACGGATCTCATCAGTCACTGGTACAAGGACCAGGCCGCGTTCGTTCGCAAGCTGTGGGTTTTGCTTTCTCCGAATTCATTTTCTGTATCTAAGGCCAAAATGCAGCGATCCTTACCACTTGATCACAACCGGAGGCGAAGGTCACTTTTATAAGCGCGACGAGGATATTGGATACTGGCTTAACGGCCAGTGGGTTTCTGACTACAACTACAATGGCCAAGGTAAGGGTTTTACCTGGCTCCTCTCGCATATGAGCTTTACAAAACCTTCCTGCAGCTGGTGAAGACTTCGACCTGGACCTTACCCTGGAAGATATTGACTTCGGAACTTACGTAGGTTTCGGTCTACCTTATTGCTGGGTGTGGCGCCTCACTCCCTCTCTAGCACATCTACCCTCAATACTGGTACACAGCTCTGGTATAATGTCCCCTCTTCAATTCCATACCCTCCAGAGACTGACTTTGGTAGGACCACCCCAATAGCGAAAACTTCACCATTGGGGATTGGGGTGCACGATGGGTCAAGGAACATGCTGAGTGTAAGGAAAAGTTTTGGAAGTGATCTGGGATCGATGATGTTCCTGATTGCGCATGCTTTAATTGCAGCTGCGAAGAAAGCCAACAAGCCGGTGATCCTCGAGGAGTTTGGCGTCTTTGGGCTTCGTACGTTTAAACCCATGACGCGGCTCCCAGGCTTTTTGCTCCTACTGACTACTAGCCTTCTTCCTGCCTAGAAAATAAGACGGACATATACCCCAAGTGGGTAAAGGCTGCGCTCGACACAGACCATGCGTGAGTGTATTCCCAGCTCCTCTATCGTTCTCAATCGCTAACGACTCTCCATACGTCCACACTTCCTAGTGGGTAAGTTAAATGTCATCCAACCAACGAATGGGTGTTGATAAATGATCTTGAAGGATTCTCCCTTGGCAGTTCGGTATGCTTGGCTTGAAGCAGAATGGGGGCAACCATCTCTTCAAGTACGAGGACCGGATTATCGACGGGGTACGTAGCCTCAGAGATTTTTGACCGCGGAGAAAATCCTGAATCCATGTTTTCCCCTTTCATTAGGCGTCACCGAACGACGGTAGGACGTTCTTGCTCGCGTATCCCTCAAACTCTCATGCTCTACCTTTCCCCAAGGTTTGGCGATCTACAAGAACCAAACCGCGATATGGAGCGTCTTTACGTGAGTACCAGCCCTATTTCTGTGGGTGGGATAGCTGTTTATGGAGCCTCTCCTACCACAGGGATGCCGCGAAGGCCCAGGAGGCGAAGTCGAGGTGAGGGAACACACCCACAGCCTTCGGGGGTAGGTACATGTATCGCCCGAAAGACAATAGGCCCACCATGGGGTTGGTACTGCCGTTACCTTGCTCACGCCCACATCTCCAAATATATGTATCTGAGATATCTTTCCCAGAACGATGTCAAAGCGGATGCTATTCCTCTGAGATCGCCGAGAGACAATAAGAGAGAAGGTCTACATTCCGTAAAATGTCCAAAAATTGGAAATAAATCGCCACAAATCGAAGATGAGAACCCGCATTCAATCGTATGCGCTAGGCACAGGAGGGGCGAACTGTAGACAATTGTGAGTGCCGCCACCTGAATCCTGCGCCGCCCCGCACGCCCCTGTTATCAAGATAAATATCAGTACAAATCCCAGAGAGGTGCCATCGACGTCGGTGCCTACCTTTCCACCCATCTCGGCGAGCCAACGTCGTTGTCTGTCGGTGTCAATCCTCCCATGCGGTCGAGGAGTTGGTCGTCGACGTCGGTGCGGGTAAGCAGACGACGGTGACGTTTTGGCTTAACGGCGTCCAGGGCGATGTGCGTTGGGCGCCCTCGCTGATTGCGGACCCATCGCTGGATACGTTCCCTGACAAAACATCTGACGTGGTACATTTTGTATCCCTCCAGGTCCGTATGCTATTTGAACAATTGCAGCGATTCAATTAGGGTGTGTCGGGGCGGACGTAAAGTAAAGGGAAGCGGTGGTAAGGCACGCAGAAAGCGGCGGTGCGATCTCGGGGGTGGGAGCGAAAGATAAAGGAGGAATGGAACGGAACAAGTGAGGAAGGTAACCTACGATATCTGTGCTTTGCGATGCGTCTGCTTTACGAGGTAATGGTATGTCGCGCCGGCATTGAGGACCAAAGACACGCTGTCCTTGGGGAAAAGTCGAATCATGGGCCCACCAAAGGTATTAGCGCTGGAGGTAGTGGTCGTACCACCCGAGCTGCTATTAGTTGTGAGGTCTTCTCTCGTGAGTTGTAGACTTGCAAAGTCCGTCGTATCGTTCGTAAATTCGAACATGACCTCGAACGGTTCGGTGCTAACTGGCATCCTGGGGGTTGTAGTAGTCGCAGCGTGGAAAGAAGGGGAGAACGTGCTCGCCTATCGCTTCAGCCTGCTCTTTCAGGGTCAGGAAATCGAAGATGGAATCACTATGAACCCAGGGGGCGAGCTTATTGTCTATACCGAATCAGGTTAGAAGCTCCGCCCAGTGTGGTAATCCGATGTCACCCTTATGGAGATTCCAATTGAGAGAACTGTGAACAGCCTAAACGCGCTTCCTTGCCGTGCTGGGGGAAATCTAGAGCCTCAGGCCATTTTCTGGGGCACAGAGCATCGCGTTTGACACGACCTACTAGGTCCCACATTGGCGCCCATCCTCTTTCGAGTTGTTCTCCTTCCTCATTTATCGATTGTTGTACTTTGTTTGACGGATGCTGCTCGGATCGGGGTCGTTCCTTGAAGATGCTGTCTTTGGTAGGCAAACGTCACTCCGAAATGGATCGATTAAATAGAGGAGTCGCGGCGTCTGAAGCAAAAGGCATTAAAGAACATACTAGCAAGTACATGAGGACCGTCGAGATAGCAATCCCATATCCAAAGTATAGCAGGACCGGGTCGTGAGTCGTCGGTTCTCTCCCATCTACAAGAGGCGACGAGGGCGAGGGAAGGGGTTCTTCATGAAATCAACCTTGAGTTTGAGGCAAAGCAGATCTTCGTCCTCGGCAGTGTATGCGTCGATGTTGACAACGAACTTGGCTATTGAGGAGATATAGTGAGCTAGCCGCATATAGCCGGATCATACGGAATGGGACGTACCCCTTGGGATCTCCTTGGGTAAGGCGACAGTCTGCTCAACAATGTAGTAACCCTCTTCAACAGGGCATTGGACCGTAGCATTGGCATTGCGACTATGCTCCAGTCAGCGCGTGCCGCTCACTCGTTGAGGGGTGGTAGGGACTCACGCCTCTTCACAGACATCGAAAGTCTTCTCGAGGAGCTTCACGAGACCCAGCTTGACTGTCACGTCAGCGTAAGCACCTTCCTGCCCGCGGGTTCAGTGGGGTAGGACAACAGGAAAGACAGGGGCAGACGCACCTCGATCCTCTCAACGGTTTTAGCCTTGACTTTGACAGTCAAGTCCTTTCCAGGCTGGGGTGGGTCCGGGGTCACCTCAATGGAGTCGATGATGACGGGCCAGTCGGGTCCACCTGTGTCCGGCTCGTAAGATGCAACCCAGGTTTATAGCATTGACGCTTACCGCAATCCTCGTACTCCCACTTGTCCATTGTCTTGACAGGGGCGTCGACACCGAGTGTGGCCTGGTCGTCCGAGGCGAAGACAGGGCTCGCGACGACGCCCGACACGGTGAGCAAGGAAACGAACGCGGCTATCGATGAGAGACGCATAGTGGATGGTAGTAACAGGCTGAGGTTGGGAGCTCCGCGTCACAGGAAGCAGAAGCACTCATTCGGAGCGTACTGCTCCCGAGACTGACGTAATACCTGTGGCACCGCCTCTCTCGCTTAGGGCGCTGCGCTCTGCTGCGACCAGAGGCTGACGGCGACAACAGCCCCTTCCTCCTCTTCGACCGCAACCACCACCTCCACGATGAAGCCCAGAGACTACTGCTGCTGCGCCATTCCGACCGTGAACGCTGGCATTTATGCAACATTGACCGAGCAGTTCTTGATTGGCGTCCTCGTTGGGGTCTTGTCCGTCGCAACGCCGAAGAGTACGCCGCCGTTGTCCATTGGAAGGGCTCATCGCTGATATCCATTAGTCGTTGGCGCCGCGACACCTAGTTTCGCACCGTGGATACTCGCTATTATTTGCTGGGTCGTAGCAGGCATCCAAGTGCTTGGATTCATTGGAGTATCAAGGGTGCGCACCAGACCTTTCAGCGTTCGTGCCCATCCTAACATTCAAGACACACATTTAGGAGAAGCCAACCCTCTACCGACGATACGTTGCTTTTCATGGACTCCTGCTCGTAGCTGCCTTTGGCGTTGCAGCTGCATGGCTCATCATATCCGCGACGAAACACAGCGATGCCCAGAGTCGGTGCATCGACGAGTTCTTTGGCGGCGATGGTTCTGTCAGCGCCGGCGAGAGCTTGTGCAATATCTTCCCCTGGGTAGACGTTGGTATTATGGGTGGTCTTTGGGCAATCCTCGGTCTCTTCCATGTACGCCCCGTCTTGCATCGTGCATTGATCACGGCCCTGACATGTCTCACAGGTTTACCTTTTCATTGTTCTCTCCTCCTATGGGAAAGGACAGAGACAAGACCACGACGACTACGATCGTCTGTCAGATCCCACTCAGCCTCTTACCAAAGATACCATTCCCCTCGAGGATCGTAACGATGCTTGGGATTCTCGAGATGACCAATTCACCGCATACCCCCGCAATTACAAGCATGTCAGGAACAACAGCTCGATGAGTGCAACTGACGTCTTGGCCGAGCCGCAACGGCGACCCAACAGCTCAGCCTACAACTACAATTATGACACTTCATACCAACCCTACACCGACAACGCTCCTCAAACGGGCTACGGATATGGGCAACAGGCTAGCAACACGGCTTATCGTAGCTAGACACGGCACAATGAAGGCCTTCTTCACTCCACAGTTTTAAATCCATCATCCTCGACCCTACATTCCAACGGTCGTGTTGATGATTGTTGCTCTTACCAGCTTGGAACGCAGGACAGATTACAGCTGGGCCAATTTACGGACATTTTACGACTCTTTATGGCATTGTGACAGAATATGTACAGTGTAATGGCACATTCATTATATGGCTTCCACTATTTCCCAGTCGCCGAACCGGACGTCGACCCCGTGCTTCAGGCCCATCAGTTCCCAGTCAACCTCTGCATCTGTCGTGAACTGCGAGAAAACGTCTTCGCTTTTGAATATGTGAGGAAGGCATAGGCGGAGTGCCTTTCTGGCGACCGTCCGTCCCACCAACCACTGCTTCAGTGAGTCACAGAGGATCTGTTCCTCTTCATAGAAAGGAAATGTCCATCGGGCGTGAGTGATCTTTAACTTGATGGTGTGTGTCGAAGAAGGTAATGCCTCGATAAAGTTGGCCTGCAGCTCGTTGACTGTGATATATGAAAGGGCGAAATATTCCAGTGATTGCAGAGAATGTAGGCAAGCAACCAAGCCGTTCGTTGACACCTTGTTGCAATGTAGAAGCACGAGCCTCCTCAACGACGCATGGGATCCCGAGAGGATTGACACCAGGAATGTCGTCTTCATCTCGAATCCCAGCCGGTCGCCTTGTCCATATTGAAACGTATGCAGGGCCACCCTTTCCATTGGTGGGAGGGGACGTGAATCGAAATAATTCCCAGTGACCCCATAGATCGTTAGGTGTTGTAGTTCCTTGCAGCTTTCGAGAGGTTCATCCAGCCGGACGAGGCCCGAAAGCCTAAGGCGGCGTATGACCTCTCCCGAGGCTGAGTGTAGGGCCACGAGCTTGGTTGTAGGCGCGATGTAGAATTCGTACGACGTCAGGCCCGTCCGCTTTCCTGATGGGAACATTGCGGTTTCAAACGACCACACGAGGCGTGAATTTGACTCTGCATAGCCGAAACGGAGGAAGCGGTGAGCGATGCTTCCGATGTGGACAAAAGTGGGGTAGATTACGCACCCATGCCATGGAGGGACGGCGTTCTGTTGCAATCGAACACTCGCAGGGCCTGCAGAGATGGCAATTTCTCGAGAACACGATGCAGGTGTGATACTGGGGCCTAGAGAAGAAACAAAATGACGACATTGTACTTCTCAACTCGGGACCCAAGGCAGGGAAAGGCACTGTAACAGCAGCGACGGAGACGGAGGGGGGCGCCACTTACACACTCGTCATCTCTCGGATGCTGAATCACCCTACCGTCGTTGGCAACGTCCAGGTGGGTGATACGAGCCACAACGTGGGGGCTAGCCCTTTCCAAGAAAGCAGATATTTCGTGCTCATGTCTCAGCGAGAGGTAGGTGCGGAACCCGGCGAGGTTGCCTGCCTCGTGTTCGACTTGCCTGCAGGCGTCTAGCAGGACGAGATGGTCGTTCGAGGGCTGGGTATTGGAGACGACCCTGTCCTTGTGGCCTATGAGGAAGAGGTTGTAGATGATGAGACGAATTTCAAGGGGTATCGACAATAGAGTGGACATGATAGCAGAAGGGAGGAGAGAAGAGATTTGGGAGAATATCGCATCAGATGCTATCCTGGCGTGGGAAACGCGTCAATCCCCGGACGGTATGATTTAATGTGACTTTGCGCCAGACGTCGATATGTCGGAAAAAGGGCAAAAATCTGCCTCGTTGTTCCTGCGTGTACCCACAGCTCTGGCCCCAGTTTCCTCTCCGTCTGGCCCTCCCTGGCTGCTGTGCTGCCGCCGTAACCCTTTCGGCCGCATTGCCAAATCCCCAGAAGAAAGATGGATCTTCTCACTCGGGCCAAGAGACAATAAGCCTACATTGCGACTTGAACTCGTGGCAACTTGCCTGTCTACTACTGCTCTACTTCTGCCCCTCTCTCCATAATGCATCACTAGGCCGTTTCAAGGGGCTTTTCACTTGTTAGAACCAACAATTGCTTTCAGAGTGTCTTATTGGCTTCTTGCGGTTAACCTATTGTGGCCCTGGCCACTTCATAGAACCGAATCTGCATTACATCAAAATCAGCAAGAAGACAAATAGCGTTTCTACAGAACCGCTGCATTTGCCTGGTACTTACTCTCTCCCGTCTCTTCATGGCCTGAGGATTCCCCCCCTATACCCCCCATCTTCTTCCCTTCTTCATTCTCGCTTTGCTTTACGACTTTCTTACGACTAACGACCCTCTGCATCTTTCCCCTTTTCATCACATCGCATCCCACTCAACCACCTCATCCATTCGTCGCACTCGCAGCGTCCGGAACGCAGCACATATTATATACCACCGCACACCGATACCCATCATCAATGCCATCGCTCGTCCAAAGTTATGACGTCCTCCTGGACCTTATCAACGACATGCAAGACTCTGTTTCGGTCCAACTGCTACGAGACTACGGTCGGAACGGCGGGGCCGTCGTCCTACTCAACCCGACGGAGAGCGTGACCCTCATTCTGGAATCTGGGTCTCCCTATTGCTATGCAATTAAATCTCGGAATCGGGTGGCCAACGTAACGTGAGTACTAGCCTCCCCATAAATGGGTTTCTCTGCTCTCTGCTCACCCGTCATGGTTCGACCCGTAGTGCGAGGTCGTGGCGAGATATCCAATGCTCCATTTCTCACCTATTCCACGAAGGCGCCCGTCCTAACAGCAATCCGGGGACGGCGTCAGATCCCTCGCAGCAGCCTCAGGTCCAAGAACCACCCGTGAACGGAGTTAGTGTCGATCGTTTGTGGCGCGATCATAGAATTTGTGTATGGTCAGAATCATAATGAACGGACCTTACGGACTGTGAGTGGTGCACGTTTGGGCCTCCTGGTGCTCATTTGACCCCCACTCCGATCGTCTGCAGCGCACCTCACACTCAAGTTATCGATATTTATCGCGGGCGCAACGTGGCCCCCATCGTTGAACATATTTATCACCATTCGATCTTCGTCGTGCCGCAGTGTGGGGACCCAGCACTCGGAAAGTTGGAAGGGAAGACATCCTTCGAGCAGGACAGTACGTGGACCGACAAGCACCCACATCTGACCGGCACAAGCCTTGACAGGGCATTGATTGGAGTGGAAGAACAAAGGGATGGTTGGATCTGGAGGTAGATTTGGTAGCCGGTTCTACTTACTTTGGACATTTCGCCAGAAGCCGCACGTTGGCGCATCGTGGCAGAGAATAGAATTGTCATCTTGCTTCCTTTATCCGTCATCGGTCACTTGGTGTCTCGACTCGTAGGCGGATAGAGTGTATGGATCTATTAAATATTGCATAGAGTCTAAAGTAAGGAAGATGCACATGTGGGAAGTGGTCAGAGAGCCTTCGTCTTGATGTTGAAGGCCTTCTGCATCGTGAGGATGGCTGAAGGAGCTTTCCTCTGGTGGCCTAGACGACCTCTCGAGATGTCCAACACAGACCGCGTCTCTCCGACGTGCTTGAAGCCCGCAATTGGTCGTTGAGCGAAGTTACGGTGGTCCTTCTCCTGCTTCTTTGCGAAAAAAGACCTCATGACTACAGGTGTAGCGAGCAGCTTGTCCTAAACCCCAGGATGTGTCAATTATCAGGCACTTGAGAAAGCAAGCGAGGGAACGCACTGCATGTTCAGCCGCCTGCGTGCTTAGAATATCAAGAGCCTCCTCTCCTCGGTATTTAAGCAACTTCTGCACATTCCACCTCGTCTTCGCCCTCAGTAGACCGCCCTTCTCGCCAAACTCAATCTTGCTCTCGGCCGCGAGAATTTCTTTCGCTTCCCTCGCACCCTCTTTAACCACCTTGTGCAAGGGCTGTTCTTTTAACATCTTGTCTTGCAGGATCTCGAAACCAACAGCGCGAGCGGTCATCTCCCACCGGAGGTCCTCAGGGTTGTCGACGAGTTCGAGCACGGCAGCGGGTGCATTGTCACCCTTACGGTTTCCGAGCTTCAGTACGCGGGTGTACCCTCCTGGTCGTTCTGCATAGCGTTTAGTGTAGGTCTCGACGAGGTTCGTGAGGGCGACAGGTTTGAGGAGGAAGTTCGCTGCGCGCGTCCAGTTGCCGGGATCGCCCTTCTTCCCCATGGTAATGATCTATTTCCAGGAGAAGTTGGAAGAGGGTGCGAGGAGGAGAGTCCGGATGTGAGTATGAACCATCCGGAAACCAGCCAAACGCACTTTCTCAGCCAGCCGCGCTACATCCTTGGCCTTGGGTAGGGTGGTCTTTATCCGCTGGTGTTCGAACAACGATGTGACAAGGTTCCTGGATTTACCGAGCACGGTCAGAATACCGGTCTTTGAACAAACCGTGAGGCTCGGTATAGCTGGCATACCGAAGCATAAGGTCCCTATGGGACATTGTCCTCGAAAACTTGCGGAACGCTACGCCGTGCTTCATGGTTAGTTACCCTTGCTGGAAAGTGAGCAAGCGGCTGTGGTATGTGTGGGGAAGTCGAGAGGCTGAGCGCTGAGTCGCTGGCGAGTCGGAATGATTTTCGCGTTTATTACGTAATGAATTCGAATTAGTTGGCAAGTCCACTGCTTCCGTCCTGTTGCAGTGGGCGCTTGTCTTCGAACCACCATCTTCCACTCTCGTCCAGCACAAGGTTCGATTCTGGGACTCCTTTGGGCACGATTCGTTACCAGCCCTTGGTGAACAAATCGACGTGCATTCCTTGAGCTTCTTCTCTAAATCGGCCCCCTTTCTGTGGCTATCGGTTCATTCCCCCCTCAACGTCACAACTCTACCGCTAGCCATCGAGCTGAACCTCCCGATACCTTATGAGGAGCCGCATGCTCCCTCTTTCCTCGGAATACCCCTTGCCTCCACAGCGCCAGTACCGGAAACCCGTATCCCCCGTGGTAGGTGCCTATTGTCTGCCCTCCGAGCACCCAGTCAAGGTGATTCACGCCACTGGCACTCTCGGGTGCTCGAATCTGTTTTCTGAACTCCAATGGGATGATGTCCATCCGCAATAGGGGGGAATAATGTCATGGGCGCTCATTAGACTTGACCGCGCACGATTGAAAGCGAGGTCCACCACACACCGCCAACGACTCCAAGTGTACGGAACCCTAGTATCCCCTGCTCTTCACCCTTATCTCGATCCCTCACGACCCTATATCGCTTCGATAAGGTCAAAGGAGACTGAAAGCACCGGATGTTTGAAATCAGACAGAATCGTTCCCTCTCTACTGGGGCAGGCTGCGTCTAGCGCATAAATACCAGGCGATTCAGTGACACATACCCCAACTCCGAGAATCTGCTCAACATCAGCCCAACCAGGCCTCACCTCACTCTTCTTACCTTTCCAACTCGCTATTATGTCCGCTGAACCTGCTGCCGCTGCCGCACCTCTGAATTCCGAGGGAGGTGACTTCCCCGAGTTCTACAGCCGTTGCTGCACCACCAACCTCAGTGTCGCCAAGCCCACCGGCCACCCTCGCATCGACGGTATGAAAGCCATCCTCACAAGGGCCGCCCTCATGTGGGAAAACGGAAGGGTACGCCACGCTCTGGTCCTTAGTACTTAGTGGTTACCACAGTCAATACTAATCAACCGACCCTGGATGCGGTTAGACCCTCACTGTTGGCTTCGTCAACCCCTTCCCTGGAACCCCCGTCCAACAGGCCAAAGTCAAAGAGGTTGTCAAGAAATGGGAAATCGTTGCGAACCTCAAGTTCCGGTTCATCCCTAACGGCAGGGACGCTAACATCCGCGTCGCGTTTCACCCCAGGGACGGGTCTTGGTCCTATGTCGGCAAGGGCGCTCTGTCATGGCCTAGGACAGAGCCCACCTTGAACTTGGGCTGGGTCTACAGTAAGCCTGGTATCACTGATGATGAGCAAGGTGTCATTCTCCACGAATTCGGTCATGCTATTGGCTATCTGCATGAACATCAAAGCCCTAGGAGAGGTGAGAAGCTCACCCTAAACGACCCCGGTAAGGCTTTGGCGTGTTTTTGACGTTTTCCGATTGAAGTTGACTCCATGATGAATAGTTATCATCGAGCAGTTGAAGGTTACCCAGAATCCCCCGTGGTCTGAGGAGGAGACCCGCGCCAATGTCCTCGATGTCTACAGCCAGCAAGAGGTTTCCAACTTCTCCGAGGTCGACTTCACCTCCATCATGATGTAGGCGACTCCCTTCCTCTGTGCCGCCCCTCCTGCCTCACGGACGTGCCTAGGTACTTTATGCCCGCTGAATGGAACACCCAAGGCATCACTATCGAACCCACCAGCGACCTCTCCACCCTCGACAAGGCCTTTGCCTTCCTCAACTACCCCTTTATCACCACCCCTTCCTCCGACCCCAACGTCAACCTTGTCAACGCCCTCAATACTGTCGACATCACCGGCACGTACAGGCAGAATATTACAGCTGAGTACGGTGAAGGCGACTGGCAGGGCGTCCGCGCTGAGTTCACCAGGTGGGCTGTGAACTACAAGGCACTGGCCGAGCAGGCCGCAGCGGTTGCTGAGCGCGAGAGTGTTGCCGCGGCTGTCCCTGCTGCGACCCTCGTTGCTGCGGCGGCTTAGAACCAGGATCGAACGAAAATATTTGCAGGTTTTCTGGGTTTTATTGGAATGAATCATCAGTAGAGGACAGTTTCTGGTCCTATGAATCAACGAAATGTGTACAATAGCTTTTAAGTTTGGGAATTATGCATTTTCGGGCGACGTATGATCCACACAGGGGTCTCTATTCCTCAGGACGAGCGCACTGTCGGGGTCGATTTCCTAATCAGATGTCCAGATCTTCGTCAGGATCGTCATCGTCGAGGTCATCTGCAGAATCGGGGTCATAGTAGATAACGCCCTTTGTATCTGCAGCCTTTTCAACGGGTTGGCCTATGGAAAATTAGTGAGTACAATGCAAAGAGAGCCGGCGCCAACCAACCTTCATGCGCATAAGGCAACGGTACCGATGCCCTCGCCTCTTGCTGGGCACTAGTCAGATTCAAGTTGAAGGAAAGATGTTTTGTGGGATCAGCTGCGGCTGGGGCCTGAATACCAGATCCTTCAGTAGCCCTCTATACGTCGAGTTTGAGCGCTAAGCTCACCTCAACGGGTATTTGCTTCACCCATATCGACTTCAACGCCTCCAAATGGCGCCAATCACAGGGTCCTTGCGTCGACGACCACGCCTCTAGCTCACGCTCCACGCTTCTCTTCCTCCCCGCCACCCCACGAGCAAGGATCTCGACCACAATCTCGTTCGCATCCCCACTTCCTTCTCCGTTGCTACCAAAGACCAAACCATTGACATCACCTTGGCGCTGGCTCAGGGGTAGGAAGACGCTCCAGAATTTTGGCTCTGGAGAGAGCGGAGGAGGTGGGGTGAGGTACTCGATTGCGAGGTGGTTGAGGATGGCGGTGGGGTGGCCTTTGATATGTACCAGGGAGGGGGTGAAGGAAGTTTGGGTGACAAGGGAGGTGAGCTCGTTGTTAGTGCCGTGTAGGATTAGGGTAGATCCTGGTTAGAGATTTGGTGAGCTAAGCGGAAGGCAGTGGGATCAGACACTACTCACCTTGTCGGGCTGCAATCTTCGTGTGGGTTTCACGGAGATATTTGTATGTCTCGGAAAGCGATCCAAGGTCTGAAAGAAGCGTGTCTATGGAGTCTACTACCACGTCTATGGGGCCCGAGTGTGTATTCAATGCTAGCGAGTAGTACATCAACGCTTGCCTCTCATATTCACGACAGCGAGCCGGTACACACCTTGGTCCAACGTCGAAAGCAACTGCAATCCAGGATTGAAGCACTCTCCCGAATATCCAGGCACATTATAGAGCCAATCGTACACCTGAACCTCTGCACCATTTTTATCGTCCACCAAATCCGAGGGCAAATACAAGAGGGAGATCAAAATTCGATGTCGAGGCTTGGCCTTGGATGGCGACGTGGCTAGGTATTGCCTGAGAACAGGAACTGTTGTCTGGGCTGTAGAAGACTGGAATATAGCCAACGAGGGTCGATTGTGGGCATCGTTGATGAAGGTTTGAAGGAGAGTCATGGTGGTCGTTTCTGATCCGTTAATTAGCGCTGTCAGCCACAGCACGGGCGCCTAATGGGGGTTGTAATCTAATCGTCGAGATGAGTACCTCTCACACCAAAATTCGATTCGAATCTCCACTAGAACTTGAAAAAGGCGTATCGCTACGTAGTAGTGGACTCCGATTTCGAATCGCCTGAGTTCGGCGGACCTTCGGATACCTTAACGTCACATTATCGCACCAGTCAGCGAAAGAAGACGACCTCGGTTCTTAGGCCTGTCTGGCCCCTCTACATATATCTGGCGGGGCTATTAATAAAATAATTGTGCGGATCTGGCGAGGTTCCGCTTCGCAGAAGAACTTGCTCTTAACCTCCCAGGTTCAGAGGGGCCGGTTACGAGTCTACTCGGTTCTTTCCCTTATACCACCTCCTCCCTCACAGCGATTCCACCCAGAGACCAAAATGCTGATCTCCAAGACCTACCAAGATGTCCCCAGCAAGCTCGACGGTGGAAAACCGATTCGAATTTTCGTAATTGCGCCCAACCTGCCGAACTACCCTCAGGCCAAGTTCCCAGGTATGACGACGATCGCGCACCTTCAGCTTGAACCACCACTGATGGACACATAGGTGTCGTTGTATTTAGGCACGTTCATCCACCATATCATAACCTAGGGCCAGTGGATTGAGATTGCCGCCGTCCAGCGAGATCTACCAGGTGACTGGGCCTGTCGAGCGTTTCGCTGGCCAGATCGCCAGCCAGGGTTACATCGTCGGTAGGTACTCCAGCGACCTAACTCATCTCCAGCGGTGCCGATGGTAGTACTCAGCTTGTCCCTCTGTGTATCACGAGTTCGAAGGACCTGAGCCTATTCCGTACGACACTGAAGGTAGGCACTTGCTGCATTGCCTGCTGCATTGGCGTCGCCTGATTCGTGTCGTTGTAGGCACCGATAGAGGTAACAACTACAAAGTGCGTGCCACCAACAAGCGCCTACCTATTACTGTCGTTTTAATACTACCCTAGGTTGCGAAGCTTGTTCAAGCGTACGACGAAGTGGGTTCCAGCATCCGCGTCCCGAGTCTTGATGTACTGACCCGAGTGACCTCAAGGATGCCGCCCTCGCCGTCGACCTCTTGGCGGCGCACCCAAACTGCAACGGTCGGATCGCGGGTGCGTATGCTGTCGATCCTCCTAGTTAATGCCGGACCGCCTGATTCATCTGAACAACTCGCAGCGACCGGAATGTGTCTCGGCGGCCACCTCGTATGTCCTCCCAATCCTGCGCATATCAACATTCTGATAACTCACAATATCCTCAGGCATTTCGGGTAAGCCGCCTACCTCACTACCATCTCCCCGGGAGGACACTGAGAGCATTATCGCCGCTCCAGGCTGCCTTTGACCCCCGTGTTCTTTCCTCCGTCTGCTGGTTTGCAACTGACATCCACAGCGCGAGTCTTGGTAAAGGGAAACAGGACGACACACTCATTCGAGTCCGCAGTGGCGCTCTGGCGAACGACACCGAGGTCGTGGTACGTAGCCTTCCTGGGCATTCTCTTCGGCGACTCACTCGCTATGCGTCTACCAGATGATCTTTGGTAAACAGGTAGGGTTCACGTCCTCGACTTCGGTCACAATCTCATCTAAATCGCGTCAAGGACACCCACGTCCCCCGCGAAGGAAGGGACCTCATTCGAAAGACTCTGGAAGACGCTAACGTGAACGCGACGGTAAGCCCACCACAATGCCTAGAGGATCTCCTTTGGATACCAGCTGAACGAACTCTAGTTCCTCGAAGTCCAAGCTCAGCACGCATTCGTTCGCGACGAATCGTCCAAGGGTCGCTGGGACGCAGCCCTCACCCGCTCGCTCTTCACGTTCATGATGGAGGTCTTCGACAGGACGGTGGCGAGAGATCTCGGGCCCAGGGTGGAGGTTAACGAAGCGCCCAAGCATGTATGCTAGATAAAGCAGTCCAAACGTCAATTCAAGTCGCTTCAGTTCGGTCTAGTTCGTCAACGGTCATGCTATTTTTTGATTGGGTAATGATACAGCTAGACACAACCGTTCAGGTCAAATGCAATGGAAGTCGTGATCATTGTACATTTGTCATGGGTAGTAGCACAATTGCAGATGGTACCAAAGAAAAGCAGAAGAAAGATAAAAGAGACGTCGTGATAAAGAGGGAGGGATGATACAACGTTTCTACGTCTAGTTTACTTCTTCTTGGCGGCCTTCTCAGCGGACTTGGTGACCTTGCCTCCAGACTTGTCGGTCTTGTCAACGGACTTGATGATACCGACAGCAACGGTCTGCCTCATGTCACGGACAGCAAAACGACCGAGAGGAGGGTACTCGTTGTAGGACTCGACACACTAAGGAGGAGTCAGATCGATGATCAAGAGGCATCGGAAGTGAAACTACGCACCATGGGCTTGGAGGGAACAAGCTTGACGATGGCGGCATCACCAGACTTGACGAACTTGGGGGCGTCCTCAAGGGACTTACCAGTTCGGCGATCGATCTTCTCGATGAGCTCAGCGAACTTGCAAGCAATGTGAGCAGTGTGGCAATCGAGGACGGGGGCGTAGCCGGCACCGATCTGACCAGGGTGGTTGAGGACGATGACCTGGGCGTTGAAGGAAGCGGCCTCCTTGGCGGGGTCGTTCTTGGAGTCGGAGGCGACGTTGCCACGGCGGATATCCTTGACGGACACGTTCTTGACGTTGAAGCCGACGTTGTCACCGGGGTTACCCTGCTCGAGCTGCTCGTGGTGCATCTCGACGGACTTGACTTCGGTGGTGACGTTGGTGGGAGCGAAGGTGACGACCATACCGGCCTTGATGATACCGGTCTCGACACGACCGACGGGCACAGTTCCAATACCACCGATCTTGTAGACATCCTGGAGGGGGAGACGGAGGGGCTTGTCGGAGGGACGGACGGGGGGCTCGATGGCGTCGATGGCGTCAAGGAGGGTCTTGCCCTTGAGGGTACCAGTCTTACCCTCACGGGACCAGCCCTTGTACCAGGTCATGCTGAAAACGTAGGTCAGATCGGTGTTAGATAAAGATATTAGGCGAGGAAGACATACTTGGGGGACTCCTCCAACATGTTGTCGCCGTGCCAGCCGGAGATGGGCACGAAGGCAACAGCCTTGGGGTTGTAACCGACCTTCTTGATGAAGTTGGAGGTCTCCTTGACGATTTCGTTGAAACGATCCTCAGACCACTGTGGAAATATTCTAGTTAGATTCGAGGCGAGCAAAAGAAAGCCACGAATGGCGAACCTTGGTGGTGTCCATCTTGTTGACGGCGACGATGAGCTGACGGACACCGAGGGTGAAGGCGAGGAGGGCGTGTTCACGGGTCTGGCCATCCTTGGAGATACCAGCCTCGAACTCACCAGTACCACCGGCGATGATGAGGATAGCACAATCAGCCTGGGAGGTACCAGTGATCATGTTTTTGATGAAGTCACGATGGCCGGGGGCGTCAATGACCTATGGGGATAACGCTTAGCGACCTCATTTAGATAAGATGCGGCGCTGAGCGACGACTTACGGTGACCATGTACTTGGGGGTCTCGAACTTCCAGAGGGCGATATCGATGGTGATACCACGCTCACGCTCGGCCTTGAGCTTGTCAAGAACCCATGCTAGAGAACGACATGGCAATTAGATGGAGATCGGAGGCGGAAATTTTTCATCAACGTACCGTACTTGAAGGAACCCTTGCCGAGCTCAGCAGCCTCCTTCTCGAACTTCTCAATGGTACGCTTGTCGATACCACCGCACTTGTAGATCAAGTGACCAGTGGTGGTGGACTTGCCGGAATCGACGTGGCCGATGACTGGAGATGGGGTTAGCGATGAAGTCGGCGGGCGCGATAAGGCTGATACCCACCGACGACGTTAACGTGAGCCTTCTCCTTTCCCATTTTGAAGTGGTTCTGAAAGGCAGACGAGTGGTTAGTCCCTGATGCTCAAGATCGCCCGCGATGGACCAGCAAAAAGTTTTAGACTCGAGACACGGGCGGTGCGCATCGCGAGGAATAGACGGCGATCCAGCGGGGGATCGCAGACATTGAGATGGGCGGGGGACGGGGGCGACGACGACGACGAGGATACTTACTTGAGGTGGTGGAGATGGGGAGGTGGTGGTAGAGGAACAAGATGAAAGGAATCGTCAACCCAGCCGTCCTGTTATATTGGATTCCCGCCCAAATTTTTTTTTATCGATAGCCAGATCTGATGGCTGATAAAAGAGGCGTGATCCCATGACTCGGGGCGTTGCCGGCTCCGGCGCCGGGTTCTCGGTGTCGCCCGCGTGCGCGTTGGCGCTTTCCCCATGATCCGTTATGCACTCCAGTCCATTGCCCGGTGGTCCTTGCTCGCGTTCGTCCATTCTCTGCCCATATGGAAAGCCCTCGACGCATGTGGTTCCACGGAAGTTGCTCGATATATTGGGGTAGAAGTACATGTCTGGTCTAATAATTTTATACTCTACAGAATGTGACAGAAAGAAGAATACAACAGGACATTTGAGAACAAATCGCTGGGTCATCACTGCATCGGCTACAAAGAGGGGAACGCGAAGGTTCGAATAGATAACGAAGCCGGGGGCTGCCTGGGACTGCGTGGTGCAAGTCCGATGCCCACAACCCTCCATCGATTAACATATATCTACAGCGACATCTTGATATGCGTGTCTGTCGCGTCGGGAACTTTTAGATTGGAATTCAGTCGGCTGACCTTGGCTTCCCCGTCACACTGGAGAGTCCACCCACCCACCATCGCCTGCGAGGAATCGCGACTGGAGGACCTTCTCGAAAGTCGGTCTCTCAGCAGGATCCACTCGGAGGCATGCACGGACAAGAGCTGCTGCATCGCCGAGAGCTCCGCCCCCATCACTCTCTTCCCCTTCCTGCTCCTTGCCCTCGGCGCACCGCTCATCCAATGAGATCGAGGCATTAGCAAACGGAGATTCGAAGCCTTCTTGGGCCTCGGCGGCAGTCATGAAAGGGCACTCCCCGACGAGCAAGACGTACGCGACGACCCCGAAAGCCCATACATCCTGCTCCTTACCAAAGTACCGTTCGCCTCGTAGGATCTCAGGGCCAGCATAGTCCAGTCTGGGGCGGCGTGATCAACGTGAAAGACAAGCACACGAGTGGATTCTACGTACGTTCCGCTGAAAGTATCCCACCCACTCTTCTTCACCAGCCCGGAGCTCCCAAAGTCGATGAGGATGCACTTGCCCTTGGGACCGAGGACGACATTTTCATCCTTGATATCTCTATGAACTGCAACTGCGATTCAGAGGGAGCAGGGGGACCGTCCCAGTAGAAATGACGTACCTATGCCATGAACGTGCAGGAAGGTCAGAGCATCAGCAATCTGACCCAAATAGCTCCGTATCATCTTCGGGGGCAAGCCATGGGGATAGGTTTCGACGAGATCGAACAAATCAGAGGGCGGGTTGGACTGGCCAGGTCTCGGTTCGGGGGTGGAGCAGGGAAGGACAAGATAATAGTAGTGGTTATCCTCGAAGAAATCGAGGAGGGGACATATGTTGGGGTGGCCCTTGACGACCTTCCCCTCGGCCCATTCGTCTTCAGGGTCGGGCAGATCTTGCTGTAGCGCGTTACGGGCATCTTCTTGTTCGAATCTAGAAGGGTCCCAGGGACGACGGGCAGGTAAAATGTAGGAGGTGTTGGAGATAGCGGACATGACGTAGATCTCTATCGGGATAGTTCCATGGCGAGGGTGCCTCTTCCAGCAGTCTGCCAGAATCCGAGACTTGATAACTTGCTTGATGATGATGGGCGGCTAGGATAACGCTATCAATGGGGAAAGTGAATTGAAGGCCGAGAACGCACATACCCCTAGCGAACCATCTTCCAGGACCTCTCGTGCACGCTTGACCAGCCCATACGCCCCACGCCCAATTTCCCCCTCTATCTCGTAGTCGGATATGCTTCGGCCGCCAAGGAAAGACTGGTTCTCGGACGTCGGCGATGGCGCTCTCGTGCTCGCGACGCTGAGGACGCTCCCGGAACTAGGGGTGCGTTTCAGGCTCTGAGGGAGCATTGGAGGAGGCGAAGGAGGCTCAACAGGAGCTATGGATACCCTGCCCGCGATAAGGGACACTCGGTGCTGTGACGACCGACGGCGGGACCGAGTGGAGGGTGTGGGGGATGTGCTGGCCGGCGTGCGGTAGGGCGAAGCGATGCCTGCGCTTGCCAAGGGAGCCGGCGACGCACACCTAGAGTGGGTCGCAGACCTAGGTTCGGACATGAAGTAGAGGTTGGACTGTAATGACGGAGTGGGAGCTATAGAAGGCGACTTGGAGGGAATAACCGGCGATTTGTCCTGGTGTGGATGATGGTGTTTGCGAACATGTGGGTCGAACTTCAAGCTGGCAGGCTTTTGGTACCTCGGCTGCTTGGCGGCTTCCTCCTCGAGGTTAACCGACTCGTTTTTCTCTTCATCCCAGTCGAATCCGCGGCCGATCGACGTCACTCCCCAGCTGCGAACGCTGGGAGCCCTGTACAAAAGCTTGTGCGGCTGTGCGGGAGGAGACCAGTCGGAACCATCAAAAGCAAGGGTCGATGCGGTGGACGATGTTGAAAGCATGCAAGAGGAGGAGGAGGGGTGGTGGTGGACACAGCGGCCGATGAATACAAAGCGCTGGTGCAAACTGCTCGCTCGGAGCATGACCCTCCACAGCGCCTACACAGGGCCCATCGGCCCACGTGCGCACCAAGACTTCGGAGAAAAGTTGAATAGAGATGCGTCTGGATCTGGCCATAGATGTACTCTGGTTCATGGACAAAATGTACAGGGAGAGCAGACACCACCGCGAGCCGTCCTGGCCGGGATTTGCATGGCGTTGGCCATCGCAGGCTTCTTTTCAAATTAAACAGTGGGCGCACGCTCCGAACCATGCAAGCCCATGAGGCAACAGCTCCGGTCAGACTCAAGGCTGATGCTATACAAGCGCACACACGCGGAGGCGCTGCTTTCGAGTCCTGACGAAACGCAAACCCCCGAGTCGGCATGCGGTTTCCCAGCTTTGACCCATGCACGGACTCGTACAGTAGTGCTGGCTGCGAGAACAAGCCAACGAACGAAAATTCAAGTTGTGATGCCGACTGCTGATGGCCGTCTTCAAGTTTGGTCGTGCTTGATTCCAACGGCGTCGCCCTCTGCGCTCTCTCCCAACGGCCTCGTCACCGCATACATCGCCCTCAACCCCCAAATCTGTGAGTACACCCCCTCGCTGGCCGAATCGCTGCCCAAATGCTGTCGGAGCGCACTCTGGAGGCCATGAAACCCCAGTTTCGCGCTTCCCCAGCGATGTTGGCTGGATGCCACTCTCGCGATGCCGGATGACTGTATGCTCGAACGGCCGTGCTGACCCCCTCTGCGTTTCCAGTCCGACATGGCCATCAAGATCGTGAAAAAGAGGACCAACAAGTTCAAGTTCGTGTCGGCGTCTACGATCCTTCCAAGCCGCAGATTCTAATGGACTCGTTACAGGCGCCATCAGTCGGACCGCTACCATGGTGTGAAGGAGGCCTGGAGGAAGCCCAAGGGTATCGATAACAGGGTCAGGCGTCGCTTCAAGGGCCAGACTGCCATGCCCAAGGTGCGTCCCGTGAGTTATGTGTATCCGTGGCTCGTACTAACTTGATATTTAGATCGGTTACGGCTCCAACAAAAAGGCAAGCCTGCCCGGCTTCGACACCCCCCATGAACCCCATTAACGAAAGTTCCACAGACTCGCCATCTCCTCCCCAACGGCCTCAAGAAGTTCGTCGTCAACAACGTCCGGGAACTCGACATCCTCTTGATGCACAACAAGACCTTTGCTGCCGAGATCGCCCACAACGTCTCCAGCCGCAACCGCACCACCATCCTCGAGCGGTACGTTCATTTCACGGGGTCAACTCCTTTGAGTTTGTGCTGAGACTTACTCCGTTCGCAGCGCCAAGGTCCTCAACGTCAAGGTCACCAACCCCGCTGCCCGCCTCAGGTCAGAAGAGTAAATCATCGCATCCCACTCTTCCGCTTGCATTCATGTACTCCATCTTACCCTCACGATCAATACACATGCCGTGTGACTATGGCCATGCAAAAATGGATTTCACCCACTCAATCCGCTCGTGTGATTCTGCGGGAGCTCCCCGATTAGACATGGTTGTTCCATTTTGAGATAGCTTCCATCTTGCTGCTGAACCTCATCGACGCCAATCCCAAAGATGCAAGCTCCTCCTCATATCAGGATATCATGCATCGTCTCATCATCCCTGTAGGTCTACCCGGGCTGCATCTCATGCTGGAAGCTGGTACACCGGGAGCGGTTGGTCCTGATTTGCGCTGGGGTTTCTTCTTACCGCTTACGCCCTTCGATAGGCAAACAGCTGAACAACCAATTGTCCCAATGGCTCCAGCAGGTCGAACCCACAGATGAGACGTTCCCCATTCCAGGATGCAAAGCTGTCATCGCCCCGTAAGCATAACACCTTATCGATATCTCGATGGCGTTGCTGAACCCCTTTCTCAGGCACGCTGGATACTCGTATTCCGGACCCGCGGCGGCGTGGGCGTATAAAGCAATCGACACGACCGGGATGTGAGTGGCCAGAGGCGGGGACCTAGGACGGCGTCGAGCTGACCTTATTCTATCCAGTAAGCGCGTGTTCATCCTCGGCCCATCCCACCACTTCTACCTCGACGGTTGTGCTCTATCTTCATGCAAAGAGTACGCTACGCCCATCGGAAATCTACCACTCGACTTGGACAGTACGTCAACTTCTTCCTCCAATCCCCCAACCCGCCATTGATGTCTGCCCTTCAGCCATCGACGAACTCCGACGCACCAAGAGGTTTTCGCCTATGAGTTTAGACGCAGACGAGGCTGAACATAGTCTCGAAATGCACCTCCCCTATGTACGGAAGGTATTCGAAGGGTAAGGTCTCGCACGTTCTTCCATGAGCAGTCGCCCATGACGTTGTTTACTACAGGCAGGACATCAAGATCGTCCCCATCGTCGTAGGCGCCATCTCTGAGGAGTCAGAAGCGGAGTATGGGGCTCTGCTAGCGCCATTCCTGGCAAGGGAAGATACGTTCTGCGTGGTGTCTAGCGACTTCTGCCATTGGTCAGTTCCCAATCCAGTCCCATTCAGCTCTCGTACCGGATCCTAATGCGTTCGCTCGTGCACTCAAACAGGGGCTCCCGATTCTCCTACACGTTCTACTACCCGGACCCCACTCTAAACACTTCTGGAATCAAGCTCGCCCGCTCAAGCCGCCCCTCAGCTTCTCACCCCATCTACGAATCCATCACGAAGCTGGACAAGGAGGCCATCGACGTCCTCACCGTCCCTCCCCACTCTGCGACCGTGGCCCACGAGCAGTTCGCCAAGTACCTCGCGAAGACGAAGAATACTATATGTGGGAGGCATCCTATTGGAGTGCTCTTCGGTGCGATGTCGGAGTTGGAGAAGGGAGATGAGAATGTGAGGTCCCTGGTGAAGTTTGTGAGGTACGAGCAGAGCAGTCAGTGTCACAGTTATGACGACTCGAGCGTTAGTTATGCGAGCGCGTATGTGAAGTTCTGAAGGGCCAAGGGGGAGACGACATTCGTTGGACTGGCAACGTAACGCACAATGTACAATAGAACCTGAACGCGGATAGGCAGACAGAAGAACTTGTAGCAATCTCAATGTACAATTAGAGACAGACTCGCATGCTCACTCGAGCGACAGTATTACCTTTTGGATTTCGAGGGCAAGAGCCTCATCGAACTTGCCGGACGGCTGCTGAGTAAATAGTTATGAGGAGTGGAACGAGGAGCATTGTTCAATGATACCTCTGGGATGCAGCAGAGAGGATAGCCAGGGACCCCAGCGAACCGGTGGCAGATAGATGAGTTGACTCCATACAAAGGTTCTTTGGGCTACTGGGTTGAGAGGTGACATGTACATCGAGGATCTCCTCGTCATGCACGAGCGTCTTTGACACCGTCTTCCCGGGTTGTGAACACGGCAAGCGACGGCCGCGAGGTGGCCGCTCAGCCACGCACATCCGTATGTCTATCCTGGTGTCGGCGACAAATAGATGGGGTGGTTGTAGCCCGTCAAGCATTTCAGTTTGTCTATAGATCGAGCTCCACTACGCAGGGCTTTCTATCGTCGGAAGGATAAAAAGGTATTTCAGAGGATGGACTTGATGTCGTGGCTTTGAGCCCCAACAGGCCAATCGTCCTCACCTTCGGTTCCTAGGACGCCCGGGTCCTCCACGACCTGGGATACAATGTCGTTAACACCCCTTTCAAAGACGAGGAATTAAAAGGCCGGGCACATACCTCCCCTTTGTCGATCTCGACATCATCGAAGCCCCACTCCCTGGACGCGCCCTCCTTCAAATGCGAGCCGTCCGCAAGCTTCACCCCCTTGTACGCTCCAAGAAGGTCATGCCCATCCGGACCCGCCGCCGTCTCGTGTTTGGGCACCAGCTCACTCAAACTGCAACACCCATACTTCAACGGAAGGTCCCTATCCCCCACCAACGACCGGACCAACACGATCGCCGTAGCCGCATGCGACACGAGGAGCACCCGCTTCATATCGATGTCGCTTTGCTTGCGCAGGACTTTGGGGAAGAGGGAGAGGAAGCCGTCAACGCGGTTGTGCACTTCTTCGACGGATTCGCCCTTGCGGGAGGGGTAGAAGAGGGGGGATGGCCAGAGTTTCGTGTCCACTTCGGTGAAGTATTGGACGAGGTCGGTGGGGAGGCCAGGGCGGGGGTGGAGCCCGCTCCCTGGGACGACGGGGGAGTACCACTCTGCTATGCCTAGTTTAAAAAAGTTAGAGTGACGAGGAAGTGAAGGAGGGGGTGAATGAGCGAACCATGCTCGATGTGGATGGGTAAGCCGAGGGCCTTAGCTGTCGGTTGCGAAGTTTGTAGGCAGCGGTCTATCGGAAGGGGTAAATGAGGCGAGTGAACAGTGGGGGAAGGGCAGGGACGTACAGTAGGGCGACGAGAAGATGGCTGTTGGCCTCTCGTCTTCAGGTAAGGACAAGAAATGGTCTGCAAGCTCTTGAGCTTGGGTCTGATGAAACGCGGGGACGTCTGGCGTCAGTACAGGCGCACGGGCATGTTACGGAGGGTGGGGATGTACTTCTCCGTACGCCGCAAGGGGAGGGTCTCTCGGGAGACCGGTCACACTCTTCCTATCTCCTAGTCAGGTTCACGAGTTCCGAGCCTGAGGTGCAAAAGAAGCGGACATACCAGGAAGTGTTGACCCAGTTCAACCGGAAGCCTGCGTACGACGGGGTTCATCCAGAGCGGGGATTAGCGGAGCACAGGCGCGTGCACAAGGCGCAGCATCATAACGGTCGACACCGTGTCATCACCGGGCAGGTACAGCGGGAGTCGAGAGGAGGTAGACCGTCACACATGACCATAAGCGTAGTCAGACACAAGATCGGCCGGGGCAAGCAGGTGGGGAGAGCGGGACAGGTTAAGGTTCGAGTTTCACGTCGAGATGATCACGGGAAGCAGAAGGAGGGGGAATGGAGAACATAATCAGCCAACTCCTCCATACACGAGTCCGCACTAGGACCACAAAGGTCATGGGGGACATGTCGTACTCACCGTGTCGAGCAATGTAAATCTTCTCCATCACCATTGTTCCCGTCTCTTCTGTTCTTTCTAGGTTCTTATCTGGGTTAAGTGCGAGGAACGATGGAGGAAGCATCCGTCAGTAGTTCGCGGAGCCTCGTGGGCCTTATAATAATTTACCTTCCCGAGGTCTTGTGAGAGGAACGAAGTCGATTGCGGGTAGCGGGGTATTCAGTGCGTATTCCGAGGGTACTCGTGTACGAAGCAACTTCCTTGAGGACGTTCTATGTGGAAGGTGTGGTGTGAAAGGGTAAGTGACTGCGGGTTGTAAGTAGAGCGTCCGCTCGGTCCTACTCACGAAATGTGCCTTGATAACGAACGATCGAACGAGATGAGGCTGCGTTTGAGTTTATCTCCAACTCTATCTTCTAGAGAGAGCGTTGGAATAGATGACGGTGTGGGAGGGGCTGGACACCTCCGCTCGTCGCGGTGAGGTCGCCGGTGATGGAATCAGGCGAATACAAATAGGGGCTTTCCAGGCGCTTATGAGCAAGAGGTAGGTGTAAAAGTCTGGGGTGTAGGTAGATACAGGGACGACACGAGGGAACCCGACCCCAGTATATTATCGGTCAAATGACTGGGGTAAGTTAGGGTTTCCTGGGGAAGTGGAGGCGAATAGCCAGATCGTCGGGGAGCACTGAGATCCGTGCGGGGCAAGTGAAATGAACGTTGAACATGCGTGGTGATATGAATGCATTGCACAGTGGATGATCGTACTCGATATTAAGCAGCTGATAACCGTAGAGATTCGTGAAACCCACCGACAACGTTAAACCAGTGAAAGCAAATGAAGAGAATGAACTATGGCACAACAAGTATTGAAATTCTTCGATTTCCGTCACTTTCGTCTCTTTTTGGGGGGGTTCGTGTTAATGGTCCTTGTAGTCGTAGGTACTAACGGCTAGGTGAACGGGGGGAAGACGGAATCACAAGGACACATGCGACACGACTAATGGGAGGGTCGACGCTTGCTTGCATTTAAGCAAGGGAAGGGAAGGCGGACTGGTCGTCGACGTTGGGGGCAGCGGCGCCGTTCTGGCGACCGCCACGGGGAGGGCGAGGAGCACCACGGCCACGGCGGTCACCACCACGGTCACCACCACGGGGAGCACCACGGTCGCCACCGCGGGCGCCACGGCCACGACCAGAGCTGGGACGCTCAAAGCGAGCGTCGATCTCGAGGTAGACCTTGTCCTCCTTCTTGGCCTTGGACTTGGGGGCAGCCTTGGCCTATAAAAAGGGTTCAGAAAGATATCGGTGTGGTAGTCTCAAAGAGCGCACCTTGCCAACAAAGTAGGACTCTTGCTCGTTGCTAATGGCGACGGCATCCTTCCAGAGGTCGTCGCCGGCACCCTCGTTGGCCTGGCGGGTCTCGAGCTTGGGGATGGCAAGCTCCTTGGCCGCCTTCTGGGCCAAGTACTGATCGAGGGTGAGGGTGTTGTCCTCCTCCTCCTCGACCCTGGGCTTGGGCTCCTCAACGGGAGGGGCCTCGCCCTCGACGGGGGCCACCTCTGCGGTCTCAGCGGTAGCATCGGCGTCGGCGGCCTGCTCCTGCTTGAGCTCTGTGGTGCCCTCGTCACCTCCCCAGCCCTGGTGGACCTTCTTCTGGGAGTCGCTGCAGCGGGGGATCAGAGGAGATCGGAAGGTGGGGAATGGAGGACAACGCACGTCTTGCCGGTGGCAGAGTGCCTGTCGAAAGGACGCTTGCCGCCACGGGGAGCACCACGAGCACCACGGGGGGCACGACCACCGCGTCCAGCGTCGGCTGTAGAAGAAGAAATGAGGGCGATGTCTTGGATGGGGAGATCGGGGGGAGAGACGCACGCTTATCCCCATCTACAGGTTCCTCAGCGGCGGGGGCGGCGCCATCCCTGGGGGCGGGCCTGCCTCCACGAGCGTAGTACTTGCCGCCGCGGGCAGGACCGGTCCTGGGCTTTTGCTGCTGGGCCCGGTTTGCGGAGGGAGCGGGTGCGGGGGGAGCAGCAGCCTTGGGGGCGGGGCTAGCGGGCCTGGACGAGTCCTCGGCTGGACCAGGATGAGGACGGCGACGTTGAGGAGGAGGAGGAGGAGGAGTCGGGGATACGCACCGTCGAGAAGAGAGAAAGGGTTTTTAGAGGCCACCGACATTGTGGACGGGGCCGTGTGACGAACCGTCAGTAGAGATGGAGGAGATCGGGCGTTGAGCAGGGGTCTTTGGACGCTGTGAGACGACGACGGCGGACGTGATGATTTTCTGTGGACAGAGGGACCCCGGAAAACCCCGGCTCGGGGTCCCTGATCAAGCCACGGAGGAACTGTACAGTTGCACGCTGCGATAAAAGGGGCCAGCACGGCTTGTTCCCGCAACGCAAAATTCACAGGTGAGTGCGGCGGTGTCTGGCTGGGTGTTTATTCTGACTGCTCGCAGCTTCTCAAAAGCATCTCTCCGAGGATTGGACCGCCCCTGGACTGGCCCGATCGATGACCCAGAGACCGTACTGAGGCTGGAGAGCAAGCAAAGGGACTTGGGTGCGGTGTTGTCTGGCTCCTCTTCGCAGGGCCGCGTGGATAATGGCGCAATGTCCTTTTGTACATTTACGTACTATTTATTTGACAATTGATAAGAGTGTTTGGCCCTGTGATGTCCGATCGCCTGTCTGCTGGCTCCCACTCGCCCATTCGTCCATCATTCCTTGGTTCCTCCGAGCATGTCGCGCCGTCTCGACATCTCAGCCCTCCTCTGCAACGACGACGACGACCCCCCGCCCCAACGTCCAGCCCGCCCCGCCCCCGCCTCCTCGTCGCCCACCCTCCCCCGCCGTCCGCCCCCGCCGCCCTTCCCCCCCGCATCCCAGGGCGCCTTCGTCGGCTTCGATGCCCTCGTCCATGCTGCCACCGAGGAGCGCCGCAGGCTCAGCGGCGGCGACCTCGCCCACCACCACCAGCAGTACCCGCCCCACCCCCAGCAGCTGCTCCATCACCACCAGCAGCCCCCGCCCCAGCGACTCTCCCCCCAGTTTCGCCGCAGCCCCTGGCAGGAGGACCAGCAGTATGCCCCCCCGCCGCGCCAGCCCCCCTCGCCCCTCCATCCAGATCCCCGCGCGTCCCCCATCGACGCCTACACCAGCCCG
Organism: Coprinellus micaceus; assembly: GCA_951394405.1. Lineage (NCBI taxonomy): Eukaryota > Fungi > Basidiomycota > Agaricomycetes > Agaricales > Psathyrellaceae > Coprinellus > Coprinellus micaceus. Next base: position 1,398,363 of record OX596335.1, on the reverse strand, counting down.
CCCCCACGTCACAACCCCTTTGACGAACGCAGCAGCCATCAAATGAGACAGTTCCAAATCATCGAGGAGCAGCGCAAGCAGGAGTTCGAGTATCTCAGGCACCAGGACATCGAGCGACGCCGCCAGCTAGATGTCGAGAGAGCCCGCATGGAAGGCCTCGAGCGCGCCAAGATCGAGAGGCAGGCAATCGAGAGGGAGCGTCGTGCACTCGAGGAAGAACGCCGTCGAGTCGAGAGCCTGACTCAGCAGCTCAAGCAGCAAGAGGCCGAGGCCGCACGGCGCAGGGAGGAGGAGGAGCGAGAAGAGCGTCGGCGCCGGGAAGCAGAGCGGCAACGCCTGGAAGACGAACAGCGGCGAGCCCACGAACGCGAGGTCGCTGCCCGCCGGGAAGCAGCTGACCGCCATCAACGCCGCGAGGCCGAACTCCAGATGCAGCGCATCCAGGAAGAGCAGCGACTCTACGAGATGCAACGGGTTGACATTGAAAGACAGCGTCGGCAGCATCATCAGCAGCAGCAGCAGCAGGCACAACAAGATCAACAACCCTACTTCCACCACCATCAGCAGCAGCAGCAAGCCCCGCAGCAGCTTCGCAATTATGAAGCTCCTCCCCGCATCGAGATTCCCCCAGGCCCTCAGCACCCCGTACGCAAGGTCGAGCAGTCGCCGCCGTCTAAACCCCAGTCTCAGTCTCCAAATCTCCCTCATGCCCAACACCCCGACCAACGTCCTGCTAAAAAGCCCCGATACTCCGACTCGCCCTCTCTGGCACCCATGGTCATTGATGACAAGGATCGTATCGCCAGAGAGCGCGAGCGCATGACAGTAGGCGAGATTGGATACGGCCGAATCGAATCCCCCATCGTACCCCCGCCATCGTCGTCATCGTCGACGCCTTCCGTCCCTCGTCGCCCAGGATCAGGCACTGGGGTCAGGCGACCTGTCTCCGTTTCTGATCTTCTTTCCCCTGAGCCCCAGCCCCCCTTGCCAACGCCCGTCGATGCTCATCATCCTCCTCTTCGGATCATCTCGCGCGAAAAGGAGCCCGCTCCCGCTCCTCATCACCATCGCATTCTCAGCCCTCTTGGCCGCCGCTCGCCCCCAGGCAGTCAAGCTGGCCGCGCCAAAGCTGCCCGCAAGTCGGAGGAACATGCCACTTCCCTTCACACCATCGCGCCCTCCATTTCGGCCTCATCTTCGTCTTCAACATCACTGACGCCGGCTGTGACTACCTCCCATCTGCCGCCGCCGCCGCCACCACCACCCTCGACCACGCTGCCAGCCAAGAAGCCTGTTGTCAAGGAGGAGCATGTGCGACACCAGAAGATGGAAGAGTTGCCTTCCCCAATGTTGATGGACCCTCCGAAGACCATGCCGCCCCCCATTGCGAGTGCTTCTCACTCCGCTCCACCGCCCCCTCCCCCTTCTCGACCGCCAAAGGAGCGTCCTCACCAGTCTCCCCAACAGCAGCAAGGCGACGCCCATGATTGGTTCCTGGAACAAATTGACCAGGCTTCCCCGCCCGCCAAGAGGGACCATCACTCCCGTCATCCACCTGTCCAGCACGCGCGATCCCCTTCCGTCCCAACTCAACGCCGAACCACCTCGCCCGTGGTTCAGGTGAAGAAGCAGTCACCATCCCCCGTCATTCAGGATGAGGACGCGGACAATGCGCTCGAACAAGAGCTGGAAGAGCTACTGGCGGAGGTTGAGGAGGAAGCCGAGACTTCACCCAAGGAAGAGGCTATGGATGTCGACTCTGTCGTGGCAGAGCTGGTCGCGGAGACGTTGGAAGGAGAGGATCAGGTACCCAAGCCCAACCACCGCGAACACGAAGTCAAGGACCAGAGCATGCCTCTCGCGGCAGATGTTGATGATGAGTTGCTCAGCCTCATCGACGACAAGCCTCCTGCCCATGCGTCATCATCTTCTGCGAGACGAGCGTCCGGCTCCTCCGCTTCAGTCCCCACTTCCTTTGCCCATCCAGCCCCTCGGGTTATCAAGCAAGCTCCTCCCTCGGTAAAGACATCCGGGGCCACCTCCTCCACCTCGGCAACTTCCCCCATCTCTTCGTTGTTGACGCCCGTCGCGCGGCCCGAGGCCTCGAAGCCCAAGTCGGATCGGGGCTCTATGCCACCTCCACCAGTCGTCGGGAAGAAGGAGAAGGATCATGAGGGAAAGAGGCAAGAAGGAGCAGAGGCTATGGTACCTGCGTCCATGACAGCAGCGTCGAAGAAGAAGAAGGATGCCCCAGGAACAAAGGTGTGTTGCCATGCTGTGCCTTCCGCGGTATCTTGAACTGACCTTGCAACAGAAACCGAAAGCCAAAGCAACCGTCGCTGACTCGAAAGGCGCACTTTCGACAACGCTGGATGCTTCTCAAGATTCTGCTCAGACAAAACCTCGCCCCAAGGCCACCAAGAAGAAGGCGTCAACAGCCACTGGGACAACCAAAGCGGAGTCTCTGGCCCCCGCTCTTGCCACCGCCGCGTCCAGTACAGCATCGTCATCGAAGCCACCCGCAGCCACCAAGCCAGCCAATGCCGCCACTTCAGGATCTCGGAAACACGCATCCGTCTCCGCTTCACGATCCAGATCCACCAGCGTGATGCCTACCCTCGAAGACGATGGCGCCCTAACTCGTGCCAGCAGCGTGTCTTATGATAGGAGCAAGGCCGAGAAGCAGGAGGAAGAGGAAGAATCTGACGCCGCCAATGAGGATGATCGCCTCTACTGCGTGTGCAAGACGAAGTATGACGAAGGGCGTTGTATGATTGCTTGCGACCGGTGCGTATCTACCCCCGCTATTCACTGATCCATCTGACTGACGAACGCTATAGGTGCGATGAGTGGTACCACCTCCCGTGTGTTGGGATGGAGGAGGGCGCCGCTGATCTTGTGGACCAGTTCTTCTGCCCACCTTGTATAACCAGTGCGTACACTCCTTTGCTCGATCCCTGCTCTCACTAATACGTTCTTCGACATCAGAGAACTCCCACTTGGATCTCAAAACAACGTACAAGCAACGCTGCCTCTGGGGTCAGAAATGTCCTGATCCCGATTCCCCTCGCGCATGCCACAAGCCTGCCCGAGGCGCCTTTTCCAAGTACTGCTCAGAGGAGTGCGGTGTCAAGTACATGCAGTCGCGTATCGACACCTGGGCGAAGAAGGGTGGCAAGAAGGAGAAGCTCTGGGACAGCGTCAAGGGCGCGGATAGGAGGGATGGTGTTGTCGTTCGTATTGAGGACGATGATGCCAACAGTTGCAGAGGCGAGCCGAGGGACGGTCATCTCAAGCCTTCGAAGCCTGCTAAGAGCAAGGGTATTCGCGAGAAGGAGAGGCTGACCAAGCTCCTTGAACAGATTTCGCAGATGTCGAACGAGTTGAAGAAGGGGATGGAGGTTCTTGCGATGAGGGAGAAGCTCTTGGAGATGGCGGGTGACCGCGCAGAAAACGTTAGGCAGTGCGGATGGGACCAGCGATTGTGCTTCGAGGATGAGGAGTGGGCAGAGAATGGTCAGTCCGTTCTGGAGAGCTATGATGATAGGGACATGGACGTGGATGGGCAGAGCGATAACGGGGACGCCGATTGGTGGTGTTCTGAGGACACGGGTTGCTCCCGACACATGGGGTACGTTCTCTGCGTTTATTTTCAGGGCGTCCATGTCTAACGATCTGCGCCGATTAGATGGCAAACCACGCGCTTCAAAGACATCTGCAAGGAGAAGGAGAAGAAAGAGGAGGCGCTCCAGAAGTTGAACGCTCGGGATTCCCATATTCGAAAGCAGATGGAGGACTTGGCCAACCCTCCCTTGAAGAAACACGGCGCCGGTGCCGCTGGTGCTGCTTCTACTCATCATGAGAAGAATGGCGTCGTAAAGGGTGGCGCACTCGTGCCCAACGCGAAGATGTCCAATGGCCATGGACACAAGAGCAAAGCTAGCGCTGGCGGTGATGCTCTGAAAAAGGGCAAGAAACGCAAGGCTCCCTCCTCTTGATCACGATGGTTAAACTCTTACATTCTCGTTTCGATTCGCTTGTTACTGCACATCATCCTCTCACCTCTGTTCCATTTAATGACTTCCTCTTATCATTTTCCCTCCTCAGTCTATCATCTCCTTTTACCGACGACAAGCAGTCCTTCTGAACATGTATTTTTACTCTGGATTCGCCCTTCTTGACACCCCTGTGTATCCATGTTCCTTCGATCTTCGATTTCCTTGTCTCCTCTCTTTTTCGATCAGCTCTTGGACTTGTTTCCCTCTGGAGCGATGATTCCCTTTCCACTCTTACGACACTACGCCTTGGCTTCGTTTCGTCTTCTTCGTCTTCACCACTCAATATGATTTCTTCAACGACGTCTGTTATGCACCATGCCTACCCGTCTTGTCTTGAGCATCTTCCGTACCATGTCTATAGCCTCTTTTTGACCTTCATGATTATAGTCACTGCATTGATTGATCGACTTCCTGTCTGAGCTTCAGCTTCAACGCCTCGGTTTTATCGTCACTTTACTTCAAGCTTCTCTAACCCCTCAACGTTTCGGCCTCGCCCATCACTGCACGCGACTCTCCTTCGCCTCAAGTTTGTAGCTATTTAGGTTTTGGTTTCCTTGATGTTCACGACAAGTCACCTTCAATCTCTACTACCATAATTGCAGAGTAAAGTTATCACTAATTAGGCCTTTGGATAGCGACTCCCATGATAACGATGTGGTATTTCGTCGTGAAGCTGTCTCCCGTGCTAGGAGTGAGTACATGGAGGTGGTGGGTGACTATAGAGCCCAAGAGTGGTGAGGGAGAGAAAACAAGAACGAGTGTCCTGGAAGGAGGGTTCGGGGCAGCCTCGTAAGGCGAGATTGGTACAAGTGGGTGCTGGGACCCCGACGATCTAATCAAGTGGCTCCATGATGGAGGAGATAAGTCATGGGGTGTGTATGGTGCGTGCCTATCCAAGGCAACTGCACGTCGAAGTGAGTAAAACTTCAATCTAAGTCTGTCGGCGTAGCTTAATAGCCATCGCCTTCCCCACCCTCCTTGGAGAATCCTTTAGTATGAAGCAGGGTATGTGCTTTGGCCTCTTCCCGAATCTTCTTGTCGTCGAGCTCCTTGAGGTGGTAGGGTTCGAGGAGGTGGTACTCGACTTGTTTGAGGGGGACGTCGTCTTCTTTGTCGAGATCCTATTGAACGAGGGGCGTTGGTGGATGAATTGGAGATGGGAAGAGGGAAGGGGCTCACGATTTCACCCATGAGCACGACGTTTTCACCTCGGATTAGGAAGAGCCCGTGGTTACGCTCTGCAAAGAGATTTTGGTGGTATATCCGTTCGTAGCAGTTCTCCAGGACGAGGTTGGCTGGGTGGGTAGTTTGAATGTTGGTGATTAGCGCTCGTGCGAGAGACCAAGGATAGACTCACCAAATTGGTCGTACGAACGCAAGACTCCGTGTAGTTTCCTACCATCGCGAAGGATGACGAGCATCTTTCCTAGCGACGACGATATGGAGGGTCGTAGGCGAAGGGGTAGATGGCCGAGGGTGTCATTCGTATTCAGAATCCAACGTTGAGGTGGGTAAATCGAAATGTGGTTGGATCGAGTTCGTTAGGCACATCCCAAACCATTCCACGACACGGGGGTTTGGTGAAGGTTCGAAGGAAGTAGAACGAGGGGGGAATGCGGTGAATGGGAGAGCGGCAAGCTGGAAGCTCAGGTGGTCGTTCGGATAATAGCTGGCTTTTGAAGTAGACGTACTGTCCACACAATCAACCAACGCCCCCGATGTGGTAAAGGGAATTAACGAGTCCATAATAATGTAGGCGGTGGACCTTCAGGGGTAGAGGACGGGGAGGAGGGGAAGACCCTTGTGGACGTTGAGGAACAAAAAGTAGTTGGGGCGCCTGACTTGAAGGGTGATTCGCGCTTTGTGGTCGCGGGCCTGATGCGCGGGTGCATCGACACGCTCTGGCACCGCGTAGACTTCAAGCTGGAATGGCCGAGTCGTTAAGGCGAGTGATTTGAACTTTCAAACTCATCACTTGGTGTTTCACCGCGTAGGTTCAAATCCTGCTTCCAGCGAACTTTTTGTCCGTTCGAACTACATTTTCGTCCAAACCGATATCGGATAGTACCTAGTCTGTTGTAACTATGTGTTACCTCTGGAGTCTGCTCAGGAAACCGAGCTCAGTTCCAACTTGACTTTAGCAACTCGCAGCACATAATGTCAGTGGTCCCTGTTCATGAAACAGGACACCCTGGAGTGCTTGACATGCCCACCCAGTAGCCACTCCCCCTGGGACTCTGGAGTACTGGTTTTCAATATATTCTCTCATGAACAAGGATTCGCCCTTCCTCGACATCCCCTTCTGTTGGGAGAACAAGGTGTCAGAGGTCGGTCACTCAGCCAAGCAGCCAAACCCGCACCCTGCCACCTAACCACGAAGGAAAGCTCGCGGGGCTACGTATGCCGATGAGAAGAGCTTACAGCGAAGCCCTGGTTCCCTCACTTCGCCCAGATAGACCGCTGAGGCGCTTCGGATGAACACCTGTTGGTCCTTGTGGGTGCTTCCATCGAAAGGCCCGAGTCTGATCCCCAGCACTCGGCCAACCCTCCGCTACGAGGAGATCACCCTTGGTAGCCTGAAGGAGGTGAGAGACTCCTTCGTGTCGGTCCAAAGTTGTAGGAACGGTTTCCGAATATCCTCGAGCAGTGTCCCTTGCTAGGGGTCATACTCACTTCTGGTACGCTCGACTTGACAGAGTCGGTATGCCACCAGATGTTGACGAGGTTCCGTCCCAGGTTCCACTCTTTCCTCGAAAATGGCGTATAATGAGTGCTCTCTCGCTAAAACACGGGTCGTCCGAAATCCTCCTCTGGCTGTCCAATCAAATCGTCTATGATGACGACGCGGCGGTTGTTTCTACCACGCCGGGGTACTCCCACTGGCCAGGCTCGGGCTTCTCCTCCAGGGGTTCCCAACTGTGGCATTGTGAGTGAAGGGATGTAGAATTAACTGGGCAGGCACGTACGATTTCCACTCAACCATCTTGGCAGCAAGCGATAGCTCGTCCGATGCAACGTCCAATGCCTCTTCAATCTGACCGTCCGCCAACTTCTCCTCAGCAGCAAGAAGGTCCCCGTTCGCGCTCTCCACAATGAAAAGTTTGTGCCGTACGAGGGCCTCGACACCCTGGCGGTATACGGATGTTTCGGGGATGTTCTGGAGGACGGAGAGGGTCTCCTGGTAGGTCTTGACGAGTTCGGGGAGGGGGTTGGTGTGGACCTTAAGCCCGGTAATGCCAGTGGTGCGCTTGGCGACGTTGAAGAGGGGGCGGGTGAGGCGGAACATTGTGGAGGAGGTGCAGGAGGTGATGAGCACGAACCCGACAGTGCTGCCGACATCGCGCGTCGGAGTATGAAAATTATTCGGGAAGGAGGTGGCGGCGCCTACGCTCCTCTGCTACACGCTACCGCCATGGCTCTGGCTCTCCATTCTCTACGCTCGTCGCTGTCATGGACGTCGTTCGCCGCTCCCTTCCTTAGAACCCTCCTCCCAGCCGCAGCCCTCTCTCTCGCCGCCCCCGCCCTTCCCCGTGTCTCGAACTGGTCACTTGGGTCACTACTAGAGCTCTTCCCTTCCATTGTCCTGGCTGTCCCCAAGAAGAAGGTTTCGCACTCACGGAAGGCTATGAGGAGCGCGAATAAGGGTTTGAAAGATAAACAGAGTGCGTGCAGTCGTCGGACTGCTGGCGCCAATGACTTATGGGCTTTCCCCCATAGACCTTGTCGCGTGTCCGGGATGCGGCTCACCAAAACTCGCCCACCACTACTGCCGGACATGTTACAGCCAGATTACGCGCAATTGGAAGGCCGAAAAGCGGGTAGAGGAGCTTTAGAGGAGCATAAATTTAGGAAACACCGCCTGGTACGCCGATGACACGACCCTGCAACTTGATGTTCCCTGACATGAACCCAGAGCCATCCCTGTGCACCCTCGCCCCTTCAAATCGCTATACACGCCGTCCGACACCCGCAGCTTCCTCTCTCCGCTGCTTACATACCTTGGCCTTGGAATGTAACTGAGACCTGTCATTATTTGCAACCTATAATTCCTACCGATTTGGTCCATTTCGTACAGATCTTCTCAGGCGCGACCCTGTCGGACGGGAATTTCCTACTTCTTACAGCAGCGTACGAAGGTGCCCGACATCCGCGTTACGCCATCTGCTCATGTGAGCGAGCTAATCGCCCCGTCCGGACCTTGAGTACTCCAAAGGCATCCGATGGACGCACCCTTAAACAAACTGCCCCACGTTCTGGTTCTTGACCGTCCTCCATCATGTTCCTCAGGTCTACCTCGCGACTGGCCCGAGCCAGCCCCCTCTTCAGACGCCATGCGACCTCTGTACGGCCCCAGGGCCTCTCAGAGATCCTTCAGAAGAATCCAGACGATGTGGTTATAACGTATGCCAGAAGGACCGCAATTGGCCGTGCATTCAAGGGCCAGTTCAAGGACATCCCCGTCGACGAGCTGCTCCATGCGCTGCTCAAGGCGGCGTTGGCAGAGTCCAAGGTCGACCCCAGCAAGATTGACGATATTTGTGTTGGTGGGTTCTTCTCCATATTGCAGGAAACGGCATGCCTTGAGTTCCGGTTATTCTAGGGACATGCCATCCCCCTTCTCCCCTCTACATGTCTCGAGCAGCCGCACTCGCAGCGGGGATCCCTCCAGAAGTACCTATCTCGACGGTGAATAGGTTGTGCTCTTCCGGACTGATGGCTGTTCGCAACATCGCGCACCACATCAAGGCCGGGGAGGCTCTGATAGGGGTTGCTGCGGCAGCTGAGAGCATGAGCAACAAGTACGCATTGACGAAGATCCTTCCGTTCGCTTTTATTCGTTGACGGTGCCCTACACATGACCCAGTGCACGACCAACGCCTGAAGTTGTACCGCATATAGAAGAGCATCCTTATGCAAACGACTGCATTCAAGTGAGAGCAATTGCAGCCATACAGTACGAGCGCCGACGAGACTGACTTCCTCAGCCCATGGGATGGACGTCCGAAAGGGTAGCAGACAACTACAACGTGTCGAGAGAGCGACAAGACGAGATCGCCTTCCTCTCCCATTCCCGAGCTAGCGAAGTCAGTCTACGCCTTGGTGTTGAAAAGTGCAACTTAACCTTGTCACTGCAGGCATTGTCCAAGGGCATCTTCACCGAAGAGATCATCCCCGTCGAGCTCCGAGGAAAGATTGTGACCACCGACGACACCATCCGCCCCGGAGTAACCCTCGAGAAGCTGCGCAGCCTGAAGCCCGCCTTCCCTCAGTGGGCACCTTCTACGACCACTGCCGGCAACGCCAGTGGAATTGGCGACGGCGCGGGATTGTGTATCCTCACGACTCGGGAAAATGCAGAGAAGGAAGGAATGCCTATCATCGGTAAATGGGTCGGTAGCACCGTAGTTGGCGTCGAGCCGAGGTACATGGGTATCTCTCCCGCATTTGCCATCCCCAAACTGCTGAAGCAGTATGGGTTGTGCAAGAAGGACGTGGATATCTACGAGGTGGGTTAGGCCTTGCTGGGACATGAGGTGGTGCTCACCGCTGCCCAGATCAACGAGGCGTTCGCGTCGCAGTATATCTACTGCCTTGACGAACTCCAGATTCCCATCGAAAAGGTCAACCCCAAGTAAGCACGCTCGTCCTTGTCGCTCCTCAACGTTCTGACCGCTTCCCCAGCGGCGGCGCCATCGCCATCTCTCACCCAGTCGGCATGAGTATGTCCCTTCGTTTGCCCCCGTTGAAAGATTTGCTGAAGTATGTCTAGCTGGTATCCGCCAAATCATCACAGGGCTCGCGGAGTTGAGGAGGAGGAACGAGCAGGTTCTGCTGACGAGCATGTGCATCGGAAGTGGAATGGGGGCAGCATCGATTGTGGTCAACGAAGCGGTCAATTGAGGGGCCATACTGAAGGATACATGGGACTACATAGATAAGATACGGTCGAAATCTGTAGGAGAGTTGGTTAGCAAGAGTTGAGAAGAACAGATGCAGAGTGAAAATCTCAGACGGTCATTCATGTCAATGAATCGCCTTCCTTTTCAGGAGAGGGACACAGTTCGACTAAGAGGTGCCAATAGGGTGTTCGACACCACTCTTCATAGCACAAAGAACCAGAAGGGGACTAACCTGGAGGGTTCGCGACGAACAGCCGTGACCGCGCCACAGTCATTTTTATACGCTGGACTCCGGCCCGGCTGTGCCGCCACGGTGATTGCCGGATGAACTGTGCAGGAGCGGAGATTGAACCATGTGTGTGCAGAGCGCATCTCCATCGCTATCGTCGCAGACGTCCCCAGCAAGGTGAGCAGACATCGAGCACACTGGAATAGACATCGTGCTGACCCAGGTTCCGTAGTCCTCAAAAATGGCCAGCCAAATCAGCAAGAAGCGAAAGTTCGTCGCCGATGGTGTCTTCCGTGCTGAACTCAACGAGTTCTTCACCCGCGAACTTGCCGAGGAGGGTTACTCTGGCTGCGACGTCCGCGTCACCCACGCCCGCACTGAGGTGCGTCGAAAACTCTGAAATCGACAACTGGTGCTGAAATGGCAATTTAGATCATTATCCGTGCTACCCACACCCAGGAGGTCCTCGGCGAGAAGGGCCGCCGCATTCGTGAACTCACTGCCCTCGTCTCAAAACGTTTCAAGTTCCCCGACAACTCTCTCGAGCTCTACGCCGAGAAGGTTCAGCACCGTGGTCTCTCTGCCATCGCCCAGTGCGAGTCTTTGAGGTACAAGCTCCTCGGTGGTCTTGCCGTCCGTCGGTGCGTTAGATCATGACTCTGCGCTCGGTACCGGGAAACTAAATAGGAATCTTCGTGATTTAGTGCTTGCTATGGTGTCCTCCGTTTCGTCATGGAGTCTGGCGCCAAGGGTTGCGAGGTTGTCGTCTCTGGCAAGCTCCGCGCCGCTCGTGCCAAGTCCATGAAGTTCACCGACGGCTTCATGATCCACTCCGGTCAACCCGCCCGCGACTTTGTTGACTATGCCGTCCGCCACGTCCTCCTCCGCCAGGGTGTCCTCGGTATCAAGGTCAAGATGTGAGTATCGACCTTGATCTTGACTTTCAATTCCAATTAAACTCTTATCTAGCATGAAGGGCTTCGACCCCACTGGCCAAACTGGCCCCTCCAAGCCCCTTCCTGACTCCGTCACCATCCTCGAGCCCCAGCCCGACAAGGCTATCACCGAGCCCTCCTCCGAGCAGCGTGAGCCCGTTGTTGCCGCCGTCCCTGCCCCCGCCGCCGAGGAATTCCAGGCTCAGCCTCCTGCTGCTGAGTACGCTGAGCAGTTCTAATTCCCCTCTTTGTATTATCTACGCTAGGCCACCGCCAATGACATCGGTCATTTTCTCCTTGGGAATACCACGCGTGAACATTAAAGTGGAAGCTAATGCTACAAATTAGTGGCTACGCTACTTCCCGCTCTGCCCCCCTTGGGGAACGTCAAGCTCAGGGTCTTCGTACGGTCGCCCTTCCAAAACTTGGGAGCTCGACCTGGTCCGAGTTTGAATGTAACAACTGTGCTGCCAAGCGTTTGCGATGGATCCGACGCGACCACGCTGCCGTCCTCCAACGAGATAATGAGTGTCACCGCCACAGTGGTTAAGATGGTCAAAGGTGCTTGGGGCGGGAGCTGGAAGGAAAAGTCGCGGAAGGTGACTGAACCACCTTGCGCGTTCCAAACTACCAGCATCAAACGACCCCCGTCCCGTTCGTAGATGGCCGATGCGTCCCTGGTATTGGCGACGGTTTTTATTGGGCTTCGGTTTCGCTTGCGCTGGAAGTCCGAGTAACCAATTCCAGGCCAGGCGGTGTATTCTACTGGTGAGTCGAGGGTTCCACTGTGGTCGAGCCAGGCAGCCCACAAGTCGACGGTGGTCGGAGGTTGGGTCGATGTTCCGATGTCCAACCAGTTGCCGGTGGCCTCGCCTTTCCTCAAGTTGAGAGTCGCGCGGGTGTTCGAGGGGAAAGTGTATCCAACATTCGCGTGCCAGAGGGAGTCTGGGCGGGTATATATCCAGCTGGAGTCGGTCTTGGTCGCGAGCGCTCCCTGTGCTTTTGTGTCGCCCAAGCTCCGCTTTTGATCCAAGACCGTGTAGACTGGCTTATCGGATGTGGAGTTGAGGATGTTCACCATGACGTGCTCAAGTCCAGACTTTGTGAAGAACCAGGCTTTCTGGTATGAGAGGGCTTTCGTGATGGGATTGGTGAAGCGCATGACGGAGATGCCTGACTGTCCGTCAGAGACGCCGCCAACGAAAGACTCGAGGCCGGTTTGTTCGGTGTCATTGCAGGAGAGAGGAGTGTTTTGGTAGTCGGTGGTTATGCCAGGGATCAGGTTCCAGTCCCAGGCGGCGGCGATGTCTTCGTATTCGCCGCCCGTCACGTAGGTGTATTGCGTTCCTGAGCCGAGGTGGAATCCCTTGGTCTAAAAAGATAGTCAGGACAGGAGATATCCTGGTCACAGCGTAGGGCACACGTTTTGGGAATTCACGCATTCCGTGTTGAGAGTCCGGCTCGAGAACATTTTCAAAGTCGAGACGTAGTTAGAACCACGGTGGACCTTGTTTGATTTCCATGAGTCGTTTGTTAAATCTCTTGGAGAAAATGAAATGGCGACCGACCATGTAATCGTTCGCGAAAAATAACTTGTTTCCGTGTTTGTTTCCAGCATTGGCGGTCCCTTGGTTGCCTTGAAGATCGTAGACATAGCTTTGGAGGGCCTCAGAAGACCACAAGTTGCCCAAAGTCAAGACGGTCGTCAAGTTGGTCCTGAGGTTGGCGCTGGCCCTGCGATAACGCTCTGTGAGAAAGTGACCACTGAAATCCGGAGGGCACCCTTACTGGTTATCTGCAACAGGGAATGTAATCATTCTTCCGATGGCAGACTGAGTTCGTTCAGTATTCGAGTGATTCACCGTCAAAAGGTGCACGCACCAGATCCCAGTGAAGGACCCCAGTCAGGGTGTTCGCAATGATCATCCATTTGTTGCCTTCAAAAAGTGTTTCTAGCGCGCCCTTCGAATTCGCAGATGCTTCTAACTGCGTCCCAGCCGCTGCGATTTCGAGGTCGATCACGGCGTTCGAACTGTAACATAACCTCGATCAGGGCCCGAGGCCAGTGCCGAAGGGTTAATACTCACTAGTCTTTGCCTAAGGGGTACCACCGTACGGTCAGCAACACCGAATCATTACTGCGTAGCATAAATTCTTACCGTAGTTGCCGTTATACAGAACACCGAGGTGCTGACCTGTGGAGGCGGTCAATATCCATCCGTACACATGGACCCACAATACGAGCGCTTACCGAAGGAGCCATCAGGCCGAATCCCATCCGCTTTCACCTCATTCTTAATCGTAAGCTCGTTGTGGATGTTCTGATACGCGTCCACAAGCAGTGTGTAGTTCGCGGTTATCAGCGCTGCATCGACCCCGATTCTGCCGATGTCGAGGACATTAGCACCCGCAAGGAAGCCTGGGCGCTTAGACCGATAGAAGGGGGAGTAGCCTCGGGTGGTTATGTGACCGCAGTTTGAGAGCTCGTCTGGGGTGAGGGTAGAGTTGAGCAGCAGGCAGGTCTGGCCGACGAGCTCGGGAATAAGGATAACCTAAGATGGATGGGAAGTATTGTGAGTACTCCCAACATTCCAAGGCACTAATTGGCTGTTCACATTGGAGTACCAATTGGTGTTCCTGCTCCCCTAATCAGCGCTTTATTTTGCTTTCCGATTTTCAACGTATGTGCTTACCAGAGGCTGTTATCAGGATTATCACACGGGCACGCAGCTTTCCCCCCACTATCGAGGCACGCATCGTTCTTGAAGTCCCTACCGAACCAATAGCTCATGGCTTTCCTGGTCGCATTTAACAAACTTGCGCTTTGATACCATTGTTCAGAGTCAGCAAGGCCTCCGTGCCAAACTCCAGCCATAACAACTAAAAGATCCAGACCATCTGTCGTGTTAGCCGCTGCCTTCTAGAGCGAAACAACCCGGCACTGACCAATGCGCCGCCAGTGCTCTTGCGCTGGCCAATTGGCACGCCTGGCCTCACACCCAGTGGTCAGGTCGACTTCAGAATGTGGCCATTGGCCATCCTCGGTCAAAGAGCTCAGCCTGCGAGGATGCGTGAATTTGACTGGCGGACCAAACCAGTTCGCTTCCAGATTTACCACGTTGGGATGCCTTTCGGACTCGGCAGGTCGTCGAGGATGCTAGCCACCCTCCTATTGTAGATGGTGGCCATCTGGTCAGCCGTGTCGTCGCCATTCTGTCGAGGGTAGGGGTGAACGGTAGAGTAGTGATGGCGTCGGTGGAGCTGGGATGCACTGGCAGAGGTAGGCGAAAAGAAAAGGAGCGACAAGCACGTATGCAGTAAAAAGAGTGTGAGAGCCGCACGGCCAGAGGGCGGGGTGCGAGATGAGGGCATGAGAGACTGAGGTGGTCTGCAGATCTCCTGGGCACCCGTATTTATACGATTTCGGATAATGGACGGGGAAATGAAGCCTTGGTTGTGAGAGAGGGGTTTTGCCCACTGCCTGGGTGAAACCAGATATGCCAGCAGGACGCCAGGATTGGGACTGATTAAAAGCCCGAGATCGCGAGTTTGGGACAGGGACGGATTGCATGGATGTGTCAACCGTCTGATTTCAGCGGGAGGCTACTCGCAGCCAACTTCGGTTCGTCGTATGCCGAATAAGGGCGCTCTGTCGCCTACTCAGACACACCCCTGGTTTCACGGAGGGTGAGGAACTGCAATTGGCAATGCATCAGGATATGCCAATACTCACCTACTGGCCCCATCTCAGGCGAGATCCCCCTGTTGCTACTGCCGTAGTTGCCAAGGTTTGTCATGGCACTCCTCCAACCAGTCGTCGTATTAACTATTATCCAGAGCGTAGTGTAGGCATTAGTACGAATAAGTATTAGCTCAGAGTGCCCATTATAGGAAGCCCGGGTCCGTAACCTTGAAGACGATCCCTTTACGCCTTCGTCATCTTGACGTTCAGTTTCGTGAGGGAAATGATAATGGGAACGGCCGAGAAGGCGTAGGCGACCCAGACCACTGAACGTGTGTTAAGCGTGATAACAGTGAGCTAACTTCAGGCCACATACTCGTAAATGCGTTTCCAGTCTGAGCGATGAGCTTGGGACCCTGCGTTCCTTGGGAGGCGATCATGGCATTGAAGTCTTGGACAGCTTTCCCGAACCACATGCGAAGGACAAGGAATGCGGTCATGCCTGCTCAATGGTTAGGACCCTGACCCACAGTGATAGTAAGCTACACACCAATCATGAAGCCGAAGAACCCAACCAAAGCGGATCCGCGCTGGACTGCTGGCTTATCGAAGACTACGCCCATCTTCCCGGGCATCTTTTCTCGAAAGTTGATGAGGGTGAAGCTGAACAGGAAGAACACAGATAGAGCGAGGGCGATCGCGATGAATACTGGGGTGGCCGCTGAGGGTGCGGAGAGGAGTAGGCTGGGTGCGTTGTTTGGGAGCACTTTGAGGTCGTAGGTGGAAGAGAAGGCTGGGAGGGTGCAGTTAAGCGGCTCCTCATTCTTGGGACGAGTGCATGCACCTAAAACCGATGTCAGATGAGAGCAAGGATGAATCCTCGTGAACGTACCAAGGACACCCAGAAACACACTAGGGCCATCAACGGACTGACTTGTGCCGGTTTGTGTGAGCTCCGTTGACGGAGACACGATCAGCAGCGCAACCTCGCTATGGAGAAGGAGTGTCGGAGCCAAAAAGGCCAAAAGAGAAAGGATCGTCGCCGTGAGGGCGAGCAAAGGCGCAAGATAGAGAGTGATGGTCTTGGAGATGCCTGCAATCATGGTGAAGATCGTGAATAGAATGAAGTAGGAAAGTCGTCGAAAGAAGGGGCACGTCTAGCGGCCCTGGGTGAAAAGAAAGGAAAGAACGGTGCGCAATCAAGCGATGGAAGTTGCGGGGCGCTATCATGCTATTATATATTAGAATCGAGGGTGGTCGGGCAATGCGAGAACAGCGCGAGACGGAGCCCACTCTCAGGGTGCACAAAGTGGTTGCGAGGTCCACTGTTGACGTAACAATAGAGTTGTTGTTCTTCAATTGTTCTCGATTAGCGAGAGAATGGAGCGGGTTTGTACTGTAAAACTTGGCGCGTGGGCGCTGTTGTATTTCGGCGGGGTATGACGAGAAGCATAGGAGAAAAAGATTGACGTTCGGGTTTAAGTGACAGGAGTAGGGTTCGCCCTGGTAGGCGTGGTAATCAGTCACCGTCTTGGAAAGGGCCGGACGAGCAATGGCGGTGAGAGTATCCTGGAGATGTTCAAGGATGTGATGCAGCAGTCCTACTAAGTGGGCGTCGAGGAAACCATGAATGTCGGGCCGTTGGCGGTGGACGTCGTTTCAGGATCGACAGGGCCACACTGGAGTGAATCGATCTCGCCTTTCATGCCGCAGGGTCGGATGATTGCGATATACAAGTCGTGGAACGTAGCTCTTATAACTCTGGAAAGCCTTTGGTTGAGTGGTGGCCTTGTTGAGAATGCCGGTGGGAGGTAAGAACCATTGGATGGGTGACCAGCCAAAACGGGAAGGTTGGACAAACAAGCCAATACGCGGACATCACAAGGAAATTTCGACTAAGCCCAGCATCTTCTTGCTTCCGTTCACCAGATGGCCACTGTGCTAATCATTCCCGAGGTCTCAAGCCTCACAAAGGCCGTTGAGCGGCCGGAGCAACTCGCTTCAGGCAGCCAAGAAATACAAAACGCTGCTCTCGGAGCGGCGAAGTTCATCTTCGACCTTTGTAAGTTATCGTACGTCTTGTATCGCACCTGCTGACCACATTTCAGCTTTGAAATCGGAGGAGGGCTCTTTGAAACATGTAAACGAGCTCATTTCCTCGATAACACCCTCACAAGCCCCTCAAACGCGGTCGCAGGCGCGCAATGCATCGAGACAGGACATCCCTCCTCCATCTAACTCCCTCTTCAAACCAACACCGCTCACCTCGCTCTTTACGGAAAACCTTGATGAAGAGCAAATTTGGGCTCAACTTGATATACGGACAAAGCATATGTGTGAAGTCTTGGACGTAGTGCTGGAAAGCGAGTTGCCAGAAGAGGAGGATGTGGGGGATGAAGAGGTCCAGTTCGCAAAGGCGATGCGGGAGGAGGGCTTTGAGTTTGACGACGAGGACGACTCAGATTCAGAAGTGGATAGTGAAGAGGAAGAGGACAGCGAAGAAGAAGACGAGGACGACGAGGACGAAGAAGGCATGGACTTTGAAGAGGAGGACGGTGTGATGGAGTTGGACGATCGCTCGGACGAGGGTGAAGAAAGCTCAAGCGAAGAGGAGGAGGCTTCGACGCAGATCATACCCCGGAGGCGCAAGAAGGGGAAAGGCCCAACTTCAGAGCTCGACGACGGTTTCTTCAGTCTCAACTCGTTCAAGGCGGAGATCGAGAAAATGGAGGCCAGGTCGAGTTCCCGAGGCCACCTCGCCGCTGGAGATGACTCCGAAGAGGAAGACTTTGACAACGAAATTGACCTCTTTGCCCCTGTGGATGGTGGGGAGGAGGACACGGAAGCGGAGGAGAAAGGTGGGTGGCCCCGCTCATTTCAGGTTCTTGATACTAAGGCCTAACAGAGTTATTCTATGCCGACTTCTTCGAGGCACCCAAGAGGGCTGCACCACCACCGAAAAAGTCAAAGGCTTCCGAGGCGGGGTCCTCTAAAGGCGTTCGTTTCCACGATGAGGTTCGTGTCAAGAAGATCAAGGCTGTCGGTAATGGGAGGTCTCTCAACGATGACGACGACGGCTATGGGGAGATTATCACCGAAGAGGATGCTTCCGACTCTGAGGAAGATGAAGAGTTTGGAGACGAGGACGATGAGTCAGGCGAGGAGGAAACAGGTTCGCGGGACTTTGAAGACTCGGAGGACGAAGGCGACGCACACCGCGAAACGATTCAACGGCTGAAGGACGACCTACTAGCAGACGACGACGAACTGGACGAATCTGTGAAAGGTACATTCGTTCATCACGTTCTAGTACATATTTGACATCTCTCTTACAGACATGACGACTCACCAGAGGCGTATGACTGAGCTCAAGGACCAGATTTCAGAACTTGAGCTGGAGAACGTTGGTCAGAAGAGCTGGACGCTGATGGGTGAGGCAGACGCACGCGCCAGGCCACAGAACTCGCTGTTAGAGGAGGACCTCGAGTTTGAGCGCGCGATGAAGCCCACCCCGGTCATCACAGAGGAGGCCGTCCACTCACTAGAAGTGCTCATCAAGGCCCGCATCCTCGAGAACCGGTATGACGACGTTGTGCGAATCCGGGCTGTCGACGATAAACCCTTCCTCCCATCTCGATTCCTTGAGTTGAACGACTCCAAATCCCAGCAGTCGTTGGCTCAAATCTATGAGAACGACTACATGTCTGCTCAGGGCGACGGGCCCGCCATTGAAGACCGGGATGGCAAGCTCAAGAAGGAGCACGACGAGATTGAGGAGCAATGGGACAGCATTTGCAACAAGCTCGACGCGTTGAGCAATGCTCACTACGTACCTAAGCAGGTCAGTCTTTCTTGCCTGGCACATTTCCTACTCCCTTTGCTGAACCTTGTCGCAGCCCAAGTCCCTCATTTCGTCCATCTCGAACGTCTCAACAGCGACTATGGAGTCGGCTCTGCCTACTACCAGGTCTGCCGCGTCCATGCTTGCACCCGAAGAAGTCTTCGCTGCAGAATCATCGCAACCTCGTGCCCAAACTGAACTCACGCCTGCTGAGAAGCGGGCACAACGTGCGAAGGACAGGAAAGCCAAACGCAAGCAGCGGGACATGCTGGACAAGACTGTCGACAAGGTCGCGCGGTCGAGGAACCCCGGAAGCGTCAAGAAGCAGAAGCAGGCTGCTTTGGAGAGTATAGTGAAGCATGGCAAGGGTGTCACAGTGGTTGGGAAGGCGGCGAGGGACTTGAAGGTGCGGGGAAAGCTGCCCAAGAAAGCGTCATGAAAAGTTGTAGTAGCTCTTGGATAGATCACTGCATCCTGACCGTTTCAACTCGTACTTATGTTGATTTGACTTTCCTGCTGCGAGTGTTACCAAAGGCCCTGCAAAGCTGCGCTTTACGAGTCTTTACGTAAGTAAAGCTCGTTTCTTTAACCCCCAGCTTTCCCCCTGGCCAAGAACGCCAAGAAATTGAACAGTCCCATTTGGCAACTTGCCTCGCCCAACCCACGAGTTCTTGGGAGCGCCTATTTCTTCGGCCGCCCTTCCTTTCAACACTGCGATGGTATGTATACGTCTCGTATTTGAATGCCGGAAAGTAGTATTCACGCTAGTATTTCCCGACCTTTCTGATAGGCGCTCCCCTTTGCATGTAGGCACGGACCGCTTCCATCGAAGCTCCATAAAGCTCATTTCTCCTTCATGATCCCCGTCCCACCTTCTCATTATTCATAGTATGTACATGTTACGATGGTTCACCGTTTGAACTGCTTTGTTGCTTATATCGCGAAGTCAACATGCGTTTGGTGGGTCAAGGCATGTTTGACTCACCTTCCCGTGTGCTCACAGGGTGTGGTGATCAGAACGCGCTCCCGAGCAGTGAGTGACGCTGCCAGTGCCAACCTGCTCTCTGATACTCATCGCATAGGGCATCTGCCTTGCAATGCGGTGTGGAGCCTACACTTACACGTGTTGCACGTCAATAAAACGTCGGTGCGGTGTGCTGAGGCGCTGAGAATAACACCACGAACCAATTTTGTAGCAGTAAGGCAAGTGTATAGATTTATACAATTCCGATTTAAAGATGTAAAGGCTCGTACCGCCGTGCTGCGCATCGGCCCACTGCCACTGCCAAAGTGAAGCTGTGAGGCTGGCACTGTCACGTGCGGGACCTATAAATTAGCCGGCGCTACAGCCTCGTTTCCCCTACTTTTGTCTCTCTCCCCAACTGCCAGCACACCCTCCCTCTGACGCCACCATGAGCTGGTTCAAGAAGAAAGACAAGAATGCTATACCCCCTGTCGAGCAGCCTTCGTACTCGCCTGCGCCCCCGTCGGCACCACGTTCTACCCCTCAGACATACGTCCCCAGCCGTGACGGCGGTCTCTATGACAGCGTTGCCTACAACCAGAGAGTGAACGGTGGATCGCAGCAGCAGCAGCAACCCAACTATGAGCTCGACCAGAACGCTTTTGGGGACAAGTACGGCAGGAACCGAGGAATTGGCGATCCGTACTCGCGCGGTGCAATGGGGGGCGGTGAGGCAAACCAGGATCGCAACGAGTTGTTCGCTGGGTACCAGCCCAAGCAGGGCGCAGGTTCTGGCAGATTCTTCGATGGCCCTGACATCAACACGGGGAACCCTCCAGGGCAGGAAACGGAGGAGGATCTGGAGGGGATCAAGACCCAGACGAGGTTTGTGAAGCAGGAGAGTGTTGCATCCACGAGGAATGCCTTGAGGTTGGCAAGAGAGGCTGAGGAGACCGCTCGGAATACCCTTGGTCGACTGGGAGATCAGTCAGGTGCGTATCGTCTTCATGAAGTCTAATTCGGCTCTCATAATATTCGCAGAGAAGCTCGCCAATACAGAGCGCCATCTCGACGTCTCCAAGGGTCATTCTCTGCGCGCCGAAGATAAAACTGATGAGCTGAAGCAGCTTAACAAGTCTATCTTCCGACCCGTCATTACCTGGAACAAAGACGCCAAGCGTGCCGCCCAGGAGTCAAAGATTCAAGCTCGCTACGACGACGACCGCGATGAGCGCGAGAAGGCCATGATGGATATCCGTGAAACTCAGAACCGTCTCGGCAAGGCAACTACGTATGGTGGCGACGACGATGACCTGATCGGTGGTCGTCGCATGAGGACTGCGGAACAGCTCAACCAGAGGAAGGATCAGCGTAAGCGGTTCCAGTTCGAGGCTACGGCTTCGGATGATGAACTGGAGGACGAGTTGGATGATAACTTGGATGAGGTCGGGGATGCAGTGAAGCGGCTCAAGGCCCTCGGTATGACGATGGGCCAGGAGCTTGACTCGCAAAACGAGCGTATCACTCGTATCGAGGGCAAGACTGTTGGCCTTGACAACCGCATCTTCAGGAACACTGAGAGGGTGCGTTATGTACCCTTGTTCCTCTCCCTTGCCAAAACTGACTGTTTCCTCTCCCCACAGCTGAAGAAGATTAAGTAAACGGCGTACCTCCTCCGTTTCCTGAAGTCGATCGAATACATACCCGTGTGCCATTCACCCTGGCTCATCCAGATCCTCTCTCCCTATAATAGATTTCGTCTTCGGAGTCACCGGAACACAAACATATCTTTCTCGTTGTATTTATTACCGGACGGTCATTAATTTTGCTGAAATGGATACCACGTTCTCAGTCCTGGCTTTTGCGCTGGGCGCCAAACACCGGCGCCACAGGGGCCTTGAGGTGGCAACGATCACGCACGATTCACGTGGAGGCATCCCGCTGGCGAGTGGCGCGTCTTCAACTCCCAACTCGCTCTTGATCGACGTCCACGTCTCTGAACGCCCACACCTTCAGGATGGTCAAGTTGTCGGCATACGAACTCGAGAGGGAGGCCAACATTGCCCGAGTGAGCCTAGGAAATTACCCCACTATCCTGTGTTGCGTGCTGACTTCACATGTGCAGAACAGGGCACTCCTCGAGCAGCTTGGCCTCGACAAGCCAGCCTTTGAACAGAAAGAAAAGCCTCGAAAGAGGGCACATGCGCTGAAAAAGCGCAAGGCAGAGTCAGTCGAAGCCGAGGACTTTCAACCTGACGCTGAAGAGGGCTCTGCCTCACCACCCCCCGCCAAAGCCTCCAAG
Source organism: Coprinellus micaceus (assembly GCA_951394405.1). Classification (NCBI taxonomy): domain Eukaryota; kingdom Fungi; phylum Basidiomycota; class Agaricomycetes; order Agaricales; family Psathyrellaceae; genus Coprinellus; species Coprinellus micaceus. Next base: position 1,376,452 of record OX596335.1, on the reverse strand, counting down.
AAGACGGTAGAAGATGCCACTCCCCGGGAGGGACTGAGGCGCAGCTCGAGGAACACGGGGAAGAAGATTGACTATACCAAGGAATTGAAGACGGAGGTAAGGACGTTGAGCTACACGCTGAAGAATACGGACGGCAAGATGGGAAGTGATGCGGGGATGAAGCGGAAGCATAGCCCGTGAGTACATTGGGTTTTCGCTGCGAAGGGTCAAGTATACTGAAGCGCTTCTCGGTATACAGGAAGGTATATGGAAGCATTCCGGGGATTGCGGTTGGGACATGGTGGGAAACGAGGGCGGGATGCAGCGTCGACGCTATTCACGCGTATGTCACGTCCTTTACGCGTTCTTTTCTGGTGATGGTCAAGCTAAGAAGGTCCCTTCTGCAGTCCATGGGTTGGCGGTATCTCTGGCAGCAAGAAGGACGGCGCGCACAGTGTTGCGCTCAGCGGCGGGTACGACGACGACGTGGATTTGGGATACGCATTGTACGACTCGGTTCTTTTTACCTCCTCCGTTTGGAAAACTCAACATCTCGCGCATAGCACCTACACGGGCTCTGGTGGTCGTGACCTGAAGGGAACGAAGAACGCGCCTAAGAACCTCAGAACAGCTCCCCAAAGTTCTGATCAGACCTTCGATAACAACGTACGCTTCGCTTCCTTTCCTATATGTTCCCTATCACAACTCACCTCCCTTGTGTGTAGAACAACCAAATGCTTCTGGTGAGCACCACTTTTTTCTCTGACATTTTAGCCTGGCTCTAACCCAGTTATGTACAGCGATCCTCTCAGACGCGTAAACCCGTCCGCGTTATTCGAGGCTACAAGCTAAGGTCCAAGTATGGTCCAAGCGAAGGGTAAGCTGCTTCGCCGCTCTCTGAACGCCTCTGCTCATTTGGCCGTAGCTATCGCTATGACGGACTCTACGTCGTGGAGAAGGTCTAGTCTTTTCAATATTTACGGGGACGATAGTACTGATTTCTCTTGTTTAAGGCTTGGATTGAGAGGGGTCTCAACGCCAAGGGACACAAAGTCTGCAAGTTTGCATTTAAGGTGATCATCATTCAACGAGACCAATATTCCAAAGCCAATGATTACCTGCAATATTTAGCGCCTTCCCAACCAACCGCCTCTCACGGTGAGGGAATTCGACCCTGCTCAGCCAAGGGACGAAGATGACGAGGAGGAAGAGGAGGAAGGAGGAGATGAGGAAGAGGAGGAAGAGGACGGGGAGGGTGAGAGTGAGAGTGACGAGCCTAAGGAATCCACTGATGAGAAGGCCGATGATTAAATAATGGGCCTGCGCACCGCTCCGTCTATATACCCCCAGTTGCTACGCTGATCTTTGCTATATCTATTACCTGTACATACTCGTATCTTGTTTTCCCTGTACATAGTCTTGTCACGCTCCCTGGACCGAGACGCGGTCCTGATTTGGCAGCGGGCGCTCTATTTTAAGAACACGATTCTGACCCTCTTTTAATTTCGTTGTGATGATCACCCGCCCACTGCTCTGGCACGAGTGGAGCTAGAGTGTGAATTTGATACAAGGTCAACAACGCTGGCACCCGGCTAAGCTCCTTCCCCGTTTCTTCTTCCTCCCTCCGCTCCCCCTCCTCTAATACTCCAGTATAATCAGCCAGCTCGTTCACTCGAGCTGCCCATTCGACCACTCATTCAATACGAGCAACATGTTCCAATCGTTTAATCCCCGTCGCTCCTTCAAGCTCGCTGCTCTTGTCACTCTTTTTGCTGTTGCACTCGTTTCGAAGGTGGTACCCGGTGTTCAGGCGGGTGGGGGAAGTCACGAAGTTGCTGCCTTGAAGAGGCGCCATGGCCCTAATCGTCTGGAGACTACGGTGGAGAGGAGGCAAGGAGGCTCGCGGTTTACTTATTTCAAGACCGGGTTGTGAGTCTCGTGAACGTTTTGTCAGTTTGACGTCGTACTGAATTCGATTCACTGGCGTGTCGTTCAGAGGTGCTTGTGGTGGATACAACGTCGACAGTGACTACGTGAGTTATTGTGCCCTGTCGATCCCTACCATACTCGTATACTCATACGAATTGCCTCCATTCAGGTCGTCGCTATCAATACTCCCGTATGTTGTTCCTCGGGTTTTGTTACCCCCAAGGCACCCCGAACTCACTGCATACGGTTTCTCTAGCAATGGGATGGAGGTTCTCACTGTGGTGAAAGGATTACCATCACCATAGGCGGAAAATCAGCTAGTGCTACGGTCGTTGACAGAGTACGTCAATCGCTTCTCTCTACTCCATGTCGTTGCCGCCACGGGGCGCTTAAAATTTCTCTTGGCAGTGCGTCGAATGCCCATATGGAGCCCTTGACTTCACTAGTGGCCTCTTCCAGCACTTTGAATCCAACCTTGGTGCCGGGACGCTTTATGGCTCGTGGTCTTTCGGTAGCGCCCCCGAGTCAAAGCCTACAACTTCCAAAGAGACCCCTAAGCCCACTCCTACGCCTACCCCGACGCCTACTCCCACCCCAACACCGTCCACTACGTCCACTTCAAAATCGCGCACCAAAACCACGACTTCGACTATTTCCTCGGCTGAACCTACAACCAGCACTGAGGCTTCGAGCACGTCCAGTGCTGCCGCGGCTTCAAGCTCTGCTCCAGCGGTCGCTATTCCGACTGGGACGATTGAGCAGGCTATGTTTGCTTTGATCCAGATGGGTGGGATCGTTGTGATGCACTGAGGCCCTCCTTTGCACCTTCTCCTTTGAATTCATTGGAAGCTAGCTACCCATCAGGTCTTTCTACATAGTTACTACCCGTAACTGCCCTTCATTCAAGCCTTCCCAGTTGAATGCTTCCCTACACTTACTCTTTTCCAGGCAGACCTAGACGAGCCCCCCTCCTGGACTCTGCGAGATAGATCCGAGGTTTTTGCACCACGCGTTCCTATTCCTTCCCTGCATTCCTCCTCCCTCCCTTCCATCCATCCGCCCTCGTATACACCCCATCACGCTTTCCACCGTCGCCCTCCTTACTACCCACTTCACTCGTCTCTCTTTCCCATTTATACCCGATCCTCTCTCCTTCGGATACTGTGGGTTCTTCTTGTGTATACGTTGTCTCTATTGCACGGCCGTGTCTTCGGTAGCACGAACCTTTCCCTTCTCCTAGAAGCGTTCTTTGTTTATCTAGGCAGTCACATGTAGCGTTTAGCAGTAGTAACATTTCATTTTGGTCAACTCATGTAGGGGTACAACGCTAGAAATACATTGTGACTTCGCTTCGATGGCAGTCGGGCACTGGGTACATGCAATTGCAGACTTTGGATTGAAATGACCAACAGATGAGGATGAAGATGTGCTTGTGCGTAATAGAGCCTGAGTGCGATAGTGAACAGAATGAAAGAGATAAGTCACCTAGGATAACCTAGATGAAAGTCCAGATGGGTGAAGGGTACACGACCATCAGAAAAGAGGACTGAAGATGGATGGAGATTCGAAGGTTGAAGCCCTCCGCATTACCCCACGGCACCATCGCGGTTAAACGAACATCATTTCTGCCGTTTCCCCGCCTTTCCGGTACGTTCTGAAGCGGGTACGGTTGGCTACGGCTCTTCGATGGCCCGGCGGACCAGGGTGAGGAACGTCTCTTTGTCCGTGTCGCTGTCGGCTTGGAGCTGCGATCCGGGGCTCCGTTGTCCTTGCTGAAGTTTCCAAAGACGATAGAGGCCTTGGATGGTTTGTTGGAGGGCACCGTCGACTTCGCTGCTTGTCGTGATGGTGCTAGTAGATGGGTCTGATGGAACGGGACTGGATTGCGGTTCATCGACCAGGACGTATTGCTGGGACTCTGCAGTTGATAGGAGGCCTTTGTCCCCCTCAGGAGCATCAGGGGGAGTGCTGAACTCGGGCTCCAGCGAAGGCTGCACAGTGTCTGTGGGGGATGCACCGTCGTCCGAGTCGGAAGAGTTGTCTTCTTCGAACGGAGGGCTCTCAGGGCGAATGGGCAGGTTGGAGAGCCGTTCGTGGAGGGCTTCAGGAGATGGTGGTTCGAGGGGGTTGTAGGGCTCGTCGTTGGAGAGATTAGGAACGAGGTCTGAACTTGGGATGAAGATGCGATCTGCTCCAGCGTGGGTCTGGGTGCCATCTGCGTTACGTTTTACGGGCATGGGTGAAGGGATAGTTGAGTCGGCACTGCCTGTGACGATGAACAACTATTAGCTTTGCATGATGAGGAGTGAAACCGCGACATACCGTGAATCGACGAATAACGAGCCCAATAGGCATCCTCGGAGTTGGGATCTGGGTGAGCCTTTGCATGTTTTGCACCTGGTTCATCGGCCCCATCGTCGACTTCCTGACCGTACGAATCCCAGTACCCATCGTCGTCGTCCGCCCCGGCGATAGTGACCGCGGGGTAGTTGGGCTCGGCGAGGAAGTCGTTGGGCGACCTGAACGCAGCGTAGGCGTCCGAGATTGTGGGGTAGGAATCGCGTGGGAAGGGCATGAGAGCGGTGTTATGGTATTGCCAACCGTCAGTCGGGTCCCAGTGGAATATAAGGCGGAACGCAGGCGTCGGAGCTCCTTCGACTCCAGATTGGCCACCCGGGTCACGATGGGATTTTCTGTTGGCGGGATCTGTTCTAATGTGAACATGCGCCTGAAGCGACTCCTCGTCCGCTAAGTAGCGCACGTTGAGCCCGAGATCGTGAGGATTCCGAAGTTGGGCTTCTCCGGAGAGAAGCTGTGCGACGGCATCTGCGTCTTGGCCGTTGTCAGCTGGCCATGCGAGGTAACCCCGGGGGTTGTCGATTGTCAGGGACAGAAAATGGTGTCGCTGGAGCAGGGGCCTGGAGATGAGGTGGGGAGGGAGAGGGGCATCGAGAGGGACGAGGTAGCTGAGGACGAGACTGACGGTGGCTGGTTCAATTGGAGAGGGGTCCATCACGATCCGGACAAGAGAGGCGAGCCCTTATGTAACGATCCAGCTTTCTTGTCTCCCACCACCATGTACCCGAGGCTGCCTCTGCTCCTCGCCCTCCTTCCTCTCGCTGTTCTGGCCCAGGTAAGATACACACCCGGTGTGGAGACGAGTATTGTCTGACACGCGTAGGATTCCACCGGCACAACAACGAGGTCGGCCTCAAACACGAACTCGAATACCTCGGCCTCCAACACCAGTGGTTCCCAGTCTGGCTCGAACACTTCCTCAGGAACGCAGTCTGGAGCGACATCAGCAGCGACGGGGCCCGTTACCACTGTCTTCACCACCACATCGCTCTCTGAGATCACGTACACCACGGATGGCTCGACTCTCAGAAGCACTCGCTCCACTGTCCTGACGATCACCTCAGTCATCCAACCGAGCTCCGCCTCCACTACCTCGACGTCGACGAAGCCCCTGTCGACCGCACCGACGAGTGGCGTCGACGCAGGAGGAGCAGGTGTCGACGGAGCACCCCTGCCAGGAGCTACTGGTCAAAATGGCGTGTATGGGCCAGACGACAGCTACATTGCTGGGGCTGCAGCTATCAAGATGAACGGCCTCCTCGTTGGCCTCGCTGGTGCCGCCGTTGGCGCGTACATGACCCTCATGTAAAATCCTGGACCTCACGAACTATCCCACTAGCATCGGACTGTACATGTAGACAGCTCAGACTCTCCTTTCCTCTCGTTATCAGGCATTTAGTTTCAGGACCATCATACCTCGCATACCTAGTCGTTCCCCCAGTATTCTATCCTTCTAGTAGTAACGTATTCTCCTCGCTATCTTGTTGTCATAAAATTGTGTTTTGTGGCGCAGTGTCGTAATTGCTTTGACACCCTTTCCCTGATTGAACGACCAATAGAAACGGCGATCGCCGGATATGCTCAATCCTCGAGCTCTCACTGGTTTCTTCGCTTTGCCACGCCCATCTCTTTACCTCCGTCCACCTCCTCGTTCTGCCCTTCACAGCCTATTCAAGCGAATGACCACCCCTGCTACCGAATCTCCTCAAGCAAAACGACAGAAAATGACAAACAAGGTGCGTGCACTGTGACGGTGTTTCCAGCAGTTCCTGGGGCTGAGGAGAGAGCAGGTTATTGGAACTCACAGCGGCACCTTCCATTGCGATGAGGCCCTTGCGGTATACATGCTCAAGTTGACCGACACCTACCGCGACGCTGGTCAGTGCTTTCAAGCTGGATCGGGTCTGTGGCGAGCTAAAAATGTCGTCCTTCTCAGGTGTCGTCCGTTCTCGCGACCCTGCCGTTCTGGGCGAGTGCGATATCGTTGTCGATGTCGGTGCTGTCTACGACGCCTCCAAGAACCTCTTCGACCACCACCAGCGTGGCTTCGAGGAGGTCCTCGGTTTGGGCTTCAACACCAAGTTGAGCTCTGCTGGTTTGGTCTACAAGTGAGCCCTTCTATACATCTTTATTCTCCCCTTCTCTGACCACTATCGATAAGGCACTTCGGCCACGAAATCGTCGCCAAGAAACTCGGTGTCCCCGTCGAGGACTCCAATGTTGCATACATTTACTCTCTCCTATATCGCGACTTCGTTGAAGCTATCGACGCTATCGACAACGGAATCTCCCAGTACTCCAAGGACATTGAACCCAAGTATCGTAACCGCACCGACCTCTCCTCCCGCGTGGGGCGGCTCAACCCCAAGTGGAATGAACCCATCTCCAATGCCATCCTCGACGAGAAGTTCAAGGCCGCCTCTGCCCTTGCCGGCGGGGAGTTCATGGAACAGCTGGAATTCTACGCAACTAGTTGGCTGCCCGCGCGCGACTTGGTTAAAGAACTCGTGAAGACGAGCAAGGAGACTGCCGACCCCACTGGAAAGGTCCTCTTGTTTGAAAAGTTCGTTCCCTGGAAGGTGAGCGCCATCCGAATTCCTACAAAAACGTTCGAAGAGGCTAATTACGGATTGGATGGCATCTAGGAGCACCTCTTCGATTTGGAGAAGGACGCGAACTCGGGCATCGAGGAAGGGGCTGCGACTTACATTGTCTACCCCGATGAGAGCGGCGGAAACTGGCGCATCCAAGCTGTCCCCGTCTCTCCTCATAGCTTCGAGAGTAGGAAGGCGTTGCCTGAGCCCTGGAGGGGCGTCAGGGACGATGCCCTCTCTGAGCTCAGCGGTATTCCTGGTGGCATCTTCGTTCACGCTAGCGGCTTTATTGGAGGTATGATTCCGTCTATGTGGACGGTCTGGGACGCTAAAGGTATCGCGATTTAGGCAACAAGAACAAGGAAGGCGCCTTGACCATGGCGAAGAAGGCTTTGGAGATCTAATCGCCCTGAACCCATTCACAAACCACAGCGGTTTCGGCCATTCTCACTTCTCTGTCTCTGTTGAGCCTCGTGAAACGAGGCCTACCACCCCAAAGGGTGGTTTGGTTATCCATATCTCAAACGAGATATATTCAAAGAGTCATCGGGAACCGTTGGCTCTGATGTCCTTGGGACGATCACTAGCATCCTGTTACAGGATAGCCGATTGGATCGCGTCTAACGCGATCGGGGGACGCTGTCCCCCATCGATGTCGCATCGATCAACTTGGAACGGACATTCTCTCCCTTCTCTAGCTGCTGTTCTTCAGGTAGAGATGGTTTCGTCCCTTCTGGTCTGTGGCACAACGAGCGTTTGTTAAATAACCACTAAACCCACATTTATTTTCCCATACGGACTTGTGCGTTGATGATATACTGCTGTTTGCGTCCTTAACCTCAATCTCGTTTGCTGCCTGACTCGCGACGACCGCCAGAGGTATAACCTTATATGTGATTTCTGGCCTCGTTGTTCACACGTGTTGCCAAAACTTACCTATTTCGCGGCTTCATGGCCAGAACTTAGGGCCTAAGATCGTCACAGTGATTCCAAGCTTTCCTTGTCCACAAGGGTGCGTTTTCAAAGCCATTTCCTGTTCATTATGGCTGAAGTATAAACCGTGCCACAGTCCTTTTGCTTTTTCATGAAAAAACAACGCTGAGAGTCGCCGGCCTCATGGGGCGCGGTCCTTCAAGTTTGCGACAAGTTACAAGGTGACTGATCCTCGGGTGTCTGCAAACATTTGTGCTTCATCATATGAACAACCTCCGTCTTCCTGTGGCTAGTCCACATTTAGCATGTCCGCAGCCAACGTCTGGCCGGAGGTTCCAGCCTCATGTTCAACCGGCAAAGTCAGCGTCAATGTTGATTGCCTCGGGAGTGTAGAAGGCGTGGTGTAGGCACCGGCCTACATATATAGGGTTGACTCTCCCGGGAGGCTCTGCCTTCATAACGCTTGTCGCCTTTCGTTCTCGACACCCGCACCTTCTGCTTCCTTCACCCTCTCTACGGCGTCCAGGAGACGTTGACACCCACGACCCCCTAAAACGACCATTACGACTCGAAGAACGACGCGAAACGAAAAAAATGCCTTACGTCGAGGTCCACTACCACCCAGTCCTCTTCGCGACGATGACTCTGGCTGCCATGGCAGACCTGGGTCTCACTGCCTTTCTCATCAACGCCGGGATCGAGACTAAATCATGGCCGAGTACGCGGTATCATGCACTGTGAGTGGGCTCTATCGTTGCATCTCCTGACTGATATTGAAGAGCTCGTAACCTTCTCCTCGTACGGCGTGGCTGCGTTTTAGACTGGGACTCCATTGTTTTGCCTCGACATGGACGATGATATTCGGTGCATCATACATCATGTGGTACTTTGACCGTGCTTCGCACTTCCTGGCAAATATTGCAAGCTCGGTCGCTTGGTTATTGTCCACGTCTATCCTCTGGGTACGCCTCCAACATCCTCCCTCTTTCTCGGTGATGACTCAGCTTCGCAGGGAGTTGCGGCGGGTGTGATGCACGTTACAAGAACAGGAGGGAACTGCGCCGGCCACCCGATCATCTCTCGGTGCGTGGGCGCCTATTTCCCCTGATCTTCGCATCCAATACTAATTTACTACACACCTCATTTACGCCTGGTTGACACAGATGCCGTCAGTCCCTGACAGTCGAAGCCCTGGCCTGGTCAGAGTTTGGTATTTGCCTTTTGGCGATGTTCGCGACGTGTTTCTGGATATACGCGACGAGAAAGATATCGAAGAGCGCAACTGATAGCGCGGCGAGACTTGTTTGAGCATCCCTTTGAAGCTGGTCTTCAGTGTATGTATAGTAGTATACGCTTCAATCATGCCTTTTTTTCGTGTGTATTCAGGGGTGTATGAGGCTCTGACACCTTCGCGCCGCTTGCTTTGACATCCTGCCGGCCATATCAGATAGCCGCATGAGATCGCCTAGATAAAAATGCTTGCGGGGCCAGAGCACGCCTGGTCCAGCTCAGCAGCCGCGTCGTCGGGGTTGCACCCAGCGCTTACGGCGTCCGTATGTCCCCCTTCCTTCCTCCCCCTTTCCTCGTTTCCTCCTTACATTTGTGCACTGCCCTCGCGCAGTGAATGGGGTGGGGTGGCGCTCTCAAGGTGACTCGCCACAAACTTAGTTAAAATAACAAGGACGAAGACACCCGGGGCCACTGCGCCGTTCTCCACCTTCGTAATTCCCTTATCGAACGACACCACAACCCAGTCTTTTGGCTCGTCAAGGGATACTTGAAGGATGGCCAGCAGTTCAAGAGCAAGGTCGTCTGACCGTGACTCAACATTTCGACGCGCTGCCTGCAACGAGCTCCTCCAAGCGGAAGAAGAGTCGTGCAACTCCGGAGACGAGGTCGTCGCGTATGATGAAGGGAACGTCACTGTCGAGGACCTCCTCGTGAACCGACAGCACCTATCAGGGGCGAGGCTGAAAGAAGCCAAGCGAAGGGCCAAGCTGATTAGGGCCATCGCACTTGTCTGCACATGCAGCTTGAGCATAGGGAGCCATTAGTACGTCCGACCAGACATGTCTTGCACCTGCACTAACCCTCTGTCGGTAGTGCGAACTATATACTAGGACCACTGAAGAGCAGGCTGCAGCGCGAAATCGGGACGTCTCATGCGCAGTTTGGGCTGCTAATCGCGGCTTATACGTTGAACAGCACTTGGACTCCGTTAGTGGGTGGTGTGCTTGCAAGTAGGCTGGGGACGACGGTGACGAGCATTGTCGCAACAGGGATCATCTTTCTGGGTGAGCATCCACCTTGATTCTCAATTTCATGTTCCTCGACCGACATACGGTCCCGACCCACAGGTCAACTCATTTTGCTCATCGGCGATATCTGGGGGGATGTCCGACTCATGGTCTTTGGGCTCTTCGTCTTTGGAATTGGCCTCAGCCCCCTCTCAGTCGTCCAAGAGACAATCATTGTTCGCTTCTTCAAGTCGCATGGACTCGGATTGTCCATGGCGCTTGGCCTGGTCGCCGGGAAAGGGGCTTCTTTCGTGGCGGCGTCTACCTCGTACCCGCTCACGGAGCGTTTTGGTCAACGGGCACCATTCTATGTGGCGACCTCCCTTGCTGGCCTCTCTTTCGCAGTCAACCTGATATATCTCGCTTCGTCCAAGTGGCTCGTGGATGGCGCTGGGGCGGAGCTAGAGGCGCCTGACATCCATGATGAGGCGGAGCGCAGAGCCAATGTGGATATCTCTGAGGCTCAGGCTTTGGAGAAGGTCGCGAAGAAGAGATACGTCGATCTTCGGCATGTCGTGAAATTGGGGGATGCGTTTTGGGCGTATGTGACTTTGAATGTGTTGTGTGGGATGATATGGACACCGTTCATCCACCTTGCGCCGTGAGTGAGCCTCAATATATCCATTGAACCCATGCTAAAGAGTGTGCGCAGGAATCTCATTGAAAACCGATATGGGTTGTCCGAAGACGCTGCCGCGAAACAGGCTTCGTATTTGTTGGTGGGACCAATAATACTATACCCCCTGGTACGTTCAACGGAAAGCAACCCCTGCACTGGTTACTGACCCCTTCCCGTAGTGTGGATTCTTGGTGGATAGTATCAAGCGAAGGTCCATTGTGACAGACATCCTCTGTTGCACGTCGTTCTTGACGTGCCTAGCTTATGTCTGGTTGGCCCTACCCCCAGGGTCCACGAAGACCCCAGTACCAGCTATCATCTCGTATGCTCTCGGTCATGGAATGTCACCGCGTATGTTTCACTCTCCTCTTTCAAGCCTCTTTAATCACCTTCGAAAATGTAGTGCTTTTGGCTGTCATTGTGCCACGGATAGTCCCCTCCAAATATGTGTCCACTGCACTCGGCGTGCACAAGAGCGTTTGTTTGATTGTTGCATTGTAGAATGCTCCTGGGCTCATCCTCTTGCGTTACAGCTCGAACAAACCGGGTCCACATTATTCCAGACGGCCGCAGGCCTTGTCCTCGATGGTGCACACAAACCGGGAAGCTCGATCAGCAAAGCGGCCATGCAACTCCTACTGAACAGCTTCGTTATCCTCAACGTCGCCCAATTCCTGAGCATCGCCTCACTGGGGTACTTCCAGAACCAGAACCCCCACATGCATCGACACCACCAGGAACTGCACGGGCATCCACCGCCAGACGACCATAGTCCGGAACCACGGCCAAGCGAGGTCTCGGAAACTGAACCCCTGCTGCAACAGGGCAATGCCCAGCTTCGACCGCGATCGTCGGTGTTGTCGCTACGAGACGGCATGCACGCGAGGAGGGCGATTCGGAGGGGAAAGATCATGACGGTGCTCTGCATCATCCTCATTGCTTCTGCCTGGATAATGTTCTTGGGAACGGCTTGGTTCAAGTTGAGGAGAAGCGGGGGGCATTGAATGTTGAAAATATGTATGACTTGGACTCTACATTACTTGTGAATCGGGTCGGGGTTCGCCCTAGTAATGACTATACAGGCTACAATAGCACATTTCTCGGAACGCTGGGAAGCTCTAGTCCTGTCGTCCAGCATTCCCCAGGCGTATTTGCATCGTCCTCACGTCGGGGAAGAAAGAATGGAGCGGACGCGTTGAAGCGATCTTGATAAATTGATCGAATGGATGTCCAAATCGGGTGCTGAGCTCGGAACTTGCCGAAGAACTGCACAGTACTTGGGCGGTGGCTGCTGTGGCCGCGATTTGGCCCCGACCCTGAAGACCTCAAGCAAGGTGAGTGTGTCGTCGTGCTGCTCGTCCAGGACGCTAATCAGGTTCGTTGCCAGCAAGATGGGCGCGTACAAGTACATTGGGGAGCTCTACAAAAAGAAGCAGTCGGATGTCCTCCGCTTCCTCCTCCGCGTTCGGTGTGTTGCAAAGCTCTCCTTTGGCTGAGATGGGATTGCTGAGATCGTTCGAAAGCTGCTGGGAGTTCCGCCAACTGAACGTCATCCACCGTGCCTCCCGCCCCTCCCGCCCCGACAAGGCCCGCCGCCTCGGCTACAAGGCCAAGCAGGGATACGTTATCTACCGTGTCCGTGTCCGCCGCGGTAACCGCAAGAAGCCCGTTCCCAAGGGCGCTACCTTCGGCAAGCCCGTCCGCCAGGGTGTCAACCAGCTGAAGCCCCAGAGGAGTTTGAGGAGCACCGCCGAGGAGCGTGTCGGTCGCCGATGCGGCAACTTGCGCGTCCTCAACTCGTACTGGATCAACCAGGACGGTGTTTACAAGTACTACGAGGTCATCCTCGTTGACCCCTCCCACAAGGCTGTAAGTCTCATTTTTTTGGCCCCAAGTGGTCAATATTCATATCTACTTTTCAGATCCGCCGGGATCCCCGCATCAACTGGATCGTCAACCCCGTCCACAAGCGCCGCGAGGCTCGTGGCCTCACCTCTGCTGGAAAGTCCAACCGTGGTCTCCAGGGCAAGGGTCACCGCTACAACCACGCCCCCGCCTACTCCACCTGGAAGAAGCACAACACCCTCTCCCTCCCCCGATACCGTTAAGCGGTTCCTCCTCCTGGTTTTACATCGCACTCTCTCATTTTCATCATGTTATGTGTATGACCATAAGCACCCCAAAATACACTACACTATGCCGTGCCCACGACACTTGGTGCGCAATTACGAGTTTTGTGACGTGAAAGTGGTGCGGATACCGCGTGTAGATGGCATGTTCATTTCCCGGGTTTGACCAAGCGGAGAACTCGTCTCGCATTGTTTTCTCGAGGTTTGAAGTGGTGGATAGCCACCGTACGCCAACGGCAGGTATAAAGCAAGGATTGATGGGCGCAGCATGGCGCACGACCTCAGGGTTGAACATGCCCTTCATCGCCTGGCGCGCTCTGCCAAGCTACTTGCTTTTGCTTTTGCTTGCCTTTGACGTCGAAGCGTTCTCGAGACCATCACGATCATCACAATGGATAAAGCCTCTCTTGGATCCTCTGCAGCATGAACATCTACGACGAAGCATCAACCAAAACCCAAACGGATCGCAATTCATTTGGATACCCCAAGACGAGTACTCTGGAGCAAACTTTTACGAGTGGGTAGTACCGACGTTCTCTTCGAGCCAGTAGTGACAGTATTCCAGTAAATTCTTCTTCTTCAACTACACAGATCCAACGAAGTGAGTCTCTGCGCAGTCACAGCGATGGATTCGAAGCTAAGTTCGGGACATTTCGATCAATAGCGGTCACGTCAAGTGAGTCCAGCAAGCGCCCACTGATTCTTGGCCAAGTCTTGGCCGGCGCCTAACCGTGACGTTGATTCCACCCACTAGTTATGTTAACGAAAGCTACGCGAAAGAAAAACGCCTGATATATGTGGAGGACAACGGAGTGGTTAGGATGAGCGCCGACTCCCAGACTTGGCTCCCTAACGGGACCTACCGAGATAGGTGACGTCCTCCCCTGCCGTTGGGTTTATGGTGGATACTAACACAATCTACTCCCGACAGTATTCGGATAGAGAGCTACGCGCGCTACGATGGAGGATTGTTCATTCTAGACTTGAACAAGGCGCCCTGGGGCTGTGGTACGTGCCTCGCCGCTTCCATGCATCCATTCCTACTGAACCCTACTGCCTTCCTCAGGTGTTTGGCCCGCGTGGTGGACTGTCGGACCTGACTGGCCTTGGGTGTGTTATCTAGTAGCCTTCGGAAAAGATGCGTGCACTGACCGATATCCCGTAGAATGGCGAAATAGACATTATAGAGGGAGTCCATGACAACCAGCATAACCAGGTCGCATTCCACACCGCCCCGGACTGCAAAATGGACTCCTCTGCGAACTATACGGGCACCATCTCAGACGCTGGGGGATACCCGCACACGGATTGCAATGGACTCATCAACAGCAACGCCGGGTGTGGTGTGACCGAGTGGAGTCGCGCTTCGTATGGCCCGCATTTCGACGAGCAGGGCGGTGGTGTCTTCGCGATGAAGTGGGATGAGAATGGAATCGCCGTTTGTACGTGCCGTACCCCCTTCTTGTGACTCTTGCGCAAACCGACTTGTCTTTCCCCCAGGGTCATTCTTCCGCGCCTCTGTACCAGAGGATATAGGCGAGGGTACACCAAATCCCGGTAACTGGGGTGTACCATCTGCGATATTAGCACCCAGTCAATGCAGCCCATTATCAAGGTTCTTTAATCAACACTCGATTGTGTTCGGTGGGAGAAGTTTACTGCCGAAGAAGGCCTCTCGTTAACCGTTTGAAACAGATATCACTTTCTGTGGCGACTGGGCAGGTAACTCATACGCAACTTCCGGGTGTCCAGGAACCTGCGACGAGCAACTCATGGACCCAAATAACTTCGTCGTACGTTTCTAGCCCAACTCAGCGCGTCCTTTCTTTCTGATAGCACATCGCCCAGAATGCTACTTGGAGCATCAATTATATGAGAGTGTACAAGAAGGTACCATTGTACGCTTCCCTGCGAAGTAGCGCGACAGGATCGCCTTCGCCGTGCCCAGGATATTACCTCGTGGCCGTGGCCCTTTTATCATTGATCTATTCTTCGCTTTAGAGCGACTCTACTTGAACGACCTACCACGGACAGTAGGATAGAGCTATCATGGCGTTCACGACATTAATACGACTGGATTTTCCCTTGTTACGAGCCAGAGCATTAGCTGGGAAGTGATGATGCAGGGTAGAAAGGCAATCGATGGGCGTATTTACGAAGACAGAAGTGCCGTATACTCCGCACCTACGCGGACGGTAATCTACTTCTGCTGAAGGAAGGCAGCGGTGTAAGGCGGGACCACAATGTAGCGATTCGAGCTCAGCGTAACGTTTGTCTATGCCACGTTCGTCAGCTCCAGCCGTACTCCTAGTTGCAAGATGTCCACACGTACCTGCCACTTGGCGATTCCTGCGCCTCCGCCAAAGTGCCTGAGGAAGTACTTGCCGGTGGGGACGCCAGTGAGGTCGAATGCCTGGGAAGCCGAGGGACTCTTGTTAACGACAACGAGGCTGATCTTGCCAGCATTGTCAGTAGAAGCGTAGATACCCTGGGTGTTAGGGTCGAGGCCGTTGACGTTGATAGGCACACCCCAATTGCCGAAAACGGTTCCGAACCTGCCATAACAGTGTGAGCTGCAGCAAGATTTTGACTCGAAGATAATGGGACCTACCCTCGGTAGAGCCAATACGCAAGACCAACTGGCCCCATCTCATCGGGTGTGGCCCAGTAAGTGGCAGCATCCAGCCCGTACTTCCCAAAGATACCAAGCGCATCCGCCGTAACCAGGCCACCAGTAAGATCGCCATCGTTCGTCGAAGACCACTCTGAAATAGACAACTTGGTTCCAGGGTAGTTATCAGCGATGAGATTCTTCATCCTGGGCAAAAGGTTCACGGTTCCAGGGTCGGTCTGGTGATTCTGGGGGTCGGTGCCAACCCACGACTCGTCAACATAGGTAGGGTCCCACAGACTCCTGGTCATGCGAAGCCTGAGGGCCTTGGCAGCATCGTCGTTCTTGCTGGTGTCAGGCTGGAAATAGTAGTGGATGTCGAGGTAATCGAGAAGCCTCTTTTTGTAGGTGCGTTCTGTCGACTTCATCTGCTGGAGGAACCATGGGAGGAAGTCGACGTTGCCATGGGCGGCGGTGTCCGACCAGCCAATAGCGGATGTCCAATCTGTATGA
Source organism: Coprinellus micaceus (assembly GCA_951394405.1). Taxonomy (NCBI): domain Eukaryota; kingdom Fungi; phylum Basidiomycota; class Agaricomycetes; order Agaricales; family Psathyrellaceae; genus Coprinellus; species Coprinellus micaceus. The sequence continues at coordinate 1,360,490 of OX596335.1, read as the reverse complement.
TACTTGGTAAGTGGGATTCGAGGTTGGAGGCCTGGAGTGGGGACACACAGAACCACCAAGAGCAAGTGGAGGGAGCCATGACTTCCACGTTGGGCAACGCCTCTTTCGTCGCGAGAGCGAAATCAACAACGCGCTTAAGCTCCTCGTCGTAGCCGACGGGCCTGATTGGCACCATTCAGTTGGCCGATATCAGAGACAACGAAAACACGACGTACTCAGGATGCATATCTTGATGGGTGCTGTGAGCGATCTCGATTTCATTGTCAATGGCCGCAAATTTGGGCTTGTTCTTTAGTCCACTCAGCCACTTCTTCGCCAAAGTAGTATTCCAACCCGTGTAGACGGTGGTAGGATCAGGGTTGGGCCTTACGGCTGTTCCGTTGGTGAACTGTCCTGAGCCAGCGTCGGGATTGTAGGGATCGAAACGTGATTGCTCTAGGAGAGAATTGTGAAAAGGGGTACGATACCCGAGATATATATTGGACCATACCGGGATAGATCGACTTGGGGTAAGAGTAGGAAGTAGCATCTTTCGCAACCCAATCAAGTCTGTGGAGGCATGATCAGCACCGGCGTATAGATTAGACGCAGTACACTCACGCGGGAACTGTCAGGAGACTCTCACTTCCAGCACCTTTGACCCAACCCATCCAATCATCCGCTGAGCCTTCGTTGGCCACGCGGTTCTCGAAGAACCAGTCGTTCCCGGCGTTAGTGAAATGGCCGTCCAAGCCGTTGTATGCGGTTACTGCGTTACCTCCCCATCGGGAGAAAGTTGCGCCCAAAGTCTTGATATACTGAGCAGACTTGGGAAAGTTAACACCGTAGATGAGGGGGTTGATAGGTGTTCTGGCGCCGGCAGTGAGACTGGCGATCATTTAACTGTCAGTCTCAGTTTTAAACGAGACGCCAATAAAGGAAACGCACCTGCCCTTCTTGGCTTGAGGGAGCGCGTGAGTGAACTTGGCTTCTCCGGCTACCAACTCCAAGGTTCCGGGTGCAAATGGGCTGCTCAAGGTGATATAACTAATCTTCTTGGCGGGGGTGTCCGGTGGGGAGTAGTTCGAGATGCCCGAGACCTTGGCAGGCTTGAGAGGCGTCGGGTGTCAGTACTTGGTGCGAATTTCGATTCTGTGAGTCGAGTTACATACCTTTCCGTTCAGAATAATTTGAACAGTACTCAGGTCGACTTCGCCTTTGGTCGTAATGGCAACTACATTGCTCGTTACGGGCTCGACACTGAGGATTTCGGGGGTGATCGTGATTTCCTTTGTGGACCTCATGAGCAGCATACATAAGCCATCGTTCTTGCAAGCGAACTCACTGGGATGAGGACCACATTATCAAGGTGGTAAGACGCCCCGTTGCCGAAGGATTGGAATGTGATACGATTCCAAGTACCAGCGGGCAATGGACTTCCAGAACCCGGTAGAGCTCTGAAATCGATAAGCGCAGACGTAAATTCTGTACCGACAACTGTCTTGCTGATTTCAGTGAGGGGAACTGCAGGCGAGGAGCTGTCGTCTGCTGTGGACTGGAAGATGATCTGGACCTCAGGTTGGTTGCCCTGTCAGCGGCATCAGTATTGAATACCCGGTGAACATACCATCGTAAGCTCACCGCAATGTCGAACCTCAACCCGGCATAGTCGGCGAATGTTCCCTGGCCCAACTTGAGCGACAAGGCCGCCCAAGCACCCGAACTGATAGAGATAGACGTCCCAGAAGAACCAGCAAAGAGGTCTGTGGCAGAGAAGTCTACCTCAGTGTTCCAAGACCAATTCTCCCATCCCGAAGTTAGCGAATTGTCGGTGTAGATGGCGAGGTCATCCAACGCGCTGACCAGGCTGAGCAACGCGAGGAAGGCGATGGAGGTCCGCGGTCTCATTTCGAAGGGTATGAGAAGCCGGTACTGTTCTTACGGGGCGTGCAAATCGCGCTTTTATGCATGGCGTCGTGGCGGGTTGTCCTCGGCAAATACATTCAGCCTAAGGGTAAACCGCGGTGCAATTCGTATGTCACGACTGCTTCCAGTGCGAACGACCGCGATGGGGAAATGCACTGGGCTATAGGATAGGTCGGTAGATGGATCGTCATATGCCATGGTCGTGATCTAGTCCAAGTGGAAGAGAAGCTAAAGAGTGTCAGAAACCACGACTTTAGTGGACAGTATGTCCGTGATGGAAGCGCACCTGTTGCTTCGACTTCCCACAAATCCACGGTTGCTTTGGGGGAACTCAAACGAGTGTGAGAGGGGAGGGTGTAGGGGAGGTATGGCGTTTTGCTCGTGGTCAACTGACTTTGCGGAGGGAGAGCAAGGCTCGGGCAGGAGGGAACCTCGGAGCGACGTCAGTGAACACTTGTCTTACTTTGAGGTGCTGCATACGTTCGCTGCGGGGCCGCGTCCACCCGGGCTCCGTCCCTCGCGTCACTGTTTATAGCATGCGTGAGAATTCTCCAAGACGGTATAATACTTTACAACTTCATCTTCCACACCACGGCATCTGCGTCAGTCACCTCAGGGCTATGCGGCTCCCCAAAGCTAGCCCGCAACGCTGTGACACTGACCCCTCCATTGTGGATAGCCCACCCATCACTACCAACCGGAAGTGAGGATGCATTTGGAGAGATAAGGCCCTTCATCTCTGGGCTCCATTTGAACACAAGGTTGGCAGCATACTCATCCTCCCCTGGCTTGGTATCTGCCCGCTCCTTAGCGTCCGTATCCGCATCCGGACCAACAGGGTTAACGACAACCTGGTCCCGGGATCGTTCCGGGGGAGGTATATGTATGAACAAACGTCCATACGAATTCCTCCACATCTTCGTCCAGTAGACATTGAGGCTTTCCGCAGAGACGATCTTCTCAATCAAAGGGATGTTCACGCTGTACAAGTCGACCTCGCCATCACGCAGCCCACAGTCGTCCTGGCCCCAGTTATGCCAGAGATGTTTGATGATCCGACCACCGAGGTCGTGAGCGGGTTGGGTCCACTCTGCTGGCGTTGGGCGCACGACAATGCCGTAGGATAGTGCGACGGCCCGGACTTTGGACAGCGCTGTGGACATCGCGGCCCCAATTGTACCTGAGGAGAGTGCGAAGGCAGCTAAAACACCCCAGGTCAGAGGAGCACGCAAAGGAAAGAACTGTACACACCAGAGGTGTTTCGTCCTAGGTTGGGCCCTGATACCTGCAGGAAGTTTGCAAATCAGTGATTAAGCGCCGGTACGTTTGGTCAATGACGCACGACAAGGTCAATTTGGCCAGGATAGAGGTTGTGCAATGCAACATTGGCACAGGTCGCTGGCGTCTGAAGAAGAGTCAGAGATATACTCCACGCTTTATAGGTTGAGGCTTACGCCGTCGAGGAGAATCCACTCAGCCTTTCATAACAGATAGATAGCGTCAGGGTTTGCTTTGAATATATGCATGGTGAGGCGCTTTACCAACTCTCCAGATCGAAGGGGACGGGGTGTGCTGCTGGTCTCGCCGGTTCCATCCATCTTGGGGTAGTAATACCTGCCCTTGGTCACCTCCTTGATATGGTATGCTTTCCCTACTTCCGCTGTCAAACGCTACACGTATGTCGGAGACGAGCGGCCCAACCTATCCATGACTTCTGTGAGCTGGGGAGTACGACTTTGACATCCCATCCTTATGGCGTCTCCTGTCAGCAACCCAACGCGAAATGGTACGGGGATCGCCCACCGAGAACGCCAGTGAGGTAGAGGTAGAGTCCCAGCACATAGGGGGACTCTTTAACATCTGGAGGACCGTCGTCGTTCTAAAGCAGGTCATAGTCTGCATGTATTTGGAACCACTGGACGTACGGTGAGTAGAACCGTGGGCTTCTCTGGGTGTGTCAAGGCCATGATGATGTGGGTTGTGGGTGAAGATGTCAGTGAGCGTCGCCGCATCAGGATTTATTATTCCCATCTTGTCCTCTCCCAATACCCCGTTTCCACTTCCGCCTAATTTCGTGCCTAACCCCCTTCATGAACATTGCCCATGAGCTTCCTTCTATGCCCAAGTTTCCACCACTCGAAATGCCAGCTCCTGTCTCATCCGACCCCGAGAATGCGCCAGAATACGCCAAGTCCCTGGTGCCCTCGTTCGCGGACTCGTTTTCCACCGCGTATACGTCGCTAGGAAGGGAGAACGACCCAGATGCACAACACCGCACGCTACTACCACCCGCCCATACCCTCCGAAAATCTATATCCGTCGACTCCTTCAATACAGGCCTGAACGGAGCGCGACCGAACCGACCAATTTCAGGCGCGCCAGATTCGCCCCAGAGCCCAACACACTTCCAATCGAACTTTCAAAATGGAGACCGGGAGCGTGTTTGGTCCAGCCGGAGTCGAGGCGCAAGTGTCAGCACTGTTCAGGATGGCTACGAATCACCGTCCCTCCTGGACTCGGACGTCGAACGATTCGATCCAATCAACGTCCCGACCGACCGCTACCGCCATTTATCTCTAAAAGGCCAAGATGCCCAGCGTCCAATTCTTCGAGGGGGAGAGCTTCTACTTCCAGCGCGCTCACCGCAGGGCCTAAGCGCTACCTCGAGCATGAGCAGCATCATGACCGGTTCGGCAAACTCGAGTCCTCGCGAAGCTCATCCAGCTCTTCGATCAGTAACCTCTTTGCAAGCATCGTCGCTCAGGCCAAACCCGACGGTGAGGAAGGACCTCGGCAGGGCTCGCAGTGGGAGTTTGGGTGTACATGCTACTCCATCTCATCCAATAAAACGGATGACCATCAACACCCAGGTGTGTAAGTCGCTTTTAGCCTGCGATCCGTGCTTACGCTCTCAAAAGCAGGTCGATATCGCGAAGCCTCTTCCTCTAGTGACGCTTGCTGTCATTGGCACGTCGACCACTGGGAAATCCTCAGTCATTCGTAAAGGTCTCGCCAACTACCACCTATCAGATTCCATAACAGCACATGTTCCTGACCACCCCTCCATCCGTTGTAAGGCACCAACATTCATCTGTCAAATCCTTTGCCTGAGTTTTTCTCTAGATAGCCGTCGGACAGGGCGGATACCATCCGATTCCCTCCCAGAAGGCTCTCTGTTGGTCATCGAAGTCGACGTTCCACTAGATCTTAGCGTCCTGCCCCAACTCCCTCCTGACCTCCCTCCGATAGATGGTGTAGTAGTTTGTTACGATGCGTCCAACCCTGCCACATTTCAGCCGGTCGAAACATTGCTCAGTACGTCATCACTGCGTGACTTGTCGCTTGTGCCTGACAAAGCTATAGGAGGCTATCGCGCGGTCAAATTGCCTGTTATCGTCTTGGCTTGCAAGGCAGATCTCGAGCGTCGAATCGAACCAGACCGTGCCCTCGAGACCTTACAAGAGTATGACGTCGGACTCGTGGAGGTGACGACCGCGCAGGACGGGAAAGGGAAAATGAGACAGTCGTTTGACTGGCTGTTAAAAGCCGTTTTTCGCGCCCGGCGTAAGCTATTTCCCAGTCATGAAGGTTTCGTCTGTTGACCCCGCAACCCTTGCTCCAGAATCCCAATCGGTCAACGATAATCGCAATCCGGCTTCCCCAGAATATTTGCGTAACCCTTCCCAACCATGGGACTCGGCCAGAACGAGTACTCCCACCGCAACTCTTTCGACTGCCTCGGGAATAAACACTGTCCCGTTTGACTCCTCGATCTCCAGCAGCAGCATCATGGCCTCCCCATCCATCCCACCATCATTGCCTTCAATGTCTCCGACGCGGGCTAGATCAACTGGTGACCTTCTAGCGGAAAGAGACAAGGCTCGGCCCAGAACCCAGACAGAGACATCGACGCCGGTCCCTTTCGCCCAACGATCCAGGAACGATAGCAGGACGACGCAGGAGACGACGCCAAGCCCAACACTGGCGGTTGTAACCGGGATGATTCCACCTAAATCGATGGAGAGAAAGAAAGAACCGTACGCACACACCTTATGATACCCTGGATAATACTCAAATCTCTTCAGACCTGCAACGCAGCCGTACGCGACGTTGGATGAACTCTTGGACAAACTTCTGTTCTTGGCCGTGAGCGGAGATGGTGCGTAAATGCAAGCACATCGCAGCATCGGGTTTGAAATTTGAGCGTGCTCTTTTAGATCCCGGCTTCGTGTCTCATTTCCTTCTCACCTACCGGAGGTTCGCAACGCCGCGGAGTGTACTCCTTGCCATGCAGAAGCGTATGCGACAGCTAGATAGCCCCTGCGGTGACCCCATGTTTGCCTGTTTCGCTCAGATGAGGTATGTCCCCATGCTTTGGCTGAAGGTGGCTCGGCGCTAAGCTCCGCATAGGATATGCAACCTCCTGGAGACGTGGATAAGGGACTACCCAGACGATTTCGCAGTAAAGGGGACGGCCGGTGCCCTCAACGCACTTATCAGATCCATCATATCGAAGACTCACCTCCTCCACTACGGCTCTGAATTCCTCCCCTTCTTCGAAATGCTCCCCTCTCGGTATGATCATGATGCCGCCTGGGCTCTCAAAGTTGATGCATCAGCGGACGAAAGCGACGATTCGTACAGTTTTCTCGAAGGCGAGGAAGACGAAACTGAGGCCCCTCCACCCTTTCCTCCGAGCGAATCTGGGACAACCATCCCTTCCCTGCAGGATCCCTCTCAATTGCCATCGATTCTACGCGAGCGCAAGTCAAGTCTGCCCCTCTCCAAATCGGTGCTATCACCAAGTCCCAACCACACAACAGAGCTTTCGCCCAAGCAGCACCTGAAGGATCTTCTCAAACTAGCCAACGATGTTTTGAGTGTGGATTCTGAAGAGTTCGCTCAAGAGATCACGCGGCAGTGGTCGAAGCAGTTCTTGAGCATCAAGCCTAGGGATTGGCTCCATTATGTTTTCTTGATCGCTGGCAAGTCAGGGAAAAACAAGCCCGATACCCCCGTCATAAACCCTATCGCCGCGTCCAATGACGCTGCGGAGCACCTGGGATTGTGGTACGTTTACTATTTATTTCGATAGTGCGATGCGGAAGAGGTTGATGCCGATGGTCGTAATCCACGCAGGACGATATCCCTGATACTGGCCCACGATCGAATGCGGCACCGTGTCCGTCAGATAGAGAAATTTGTGGACATCGCTCATCGGCTGAGAGTATTGAACAACTATGCTGCCTTGCGAGCCATCGTCGCTGGGATCAATGCGGCGACTTTTGGCGCGGGAGGAGAAGAGACAATGGATCTCTTCAAGGCCAAGTGCCCCGAGCAGGGGAAGAACTTCAAGTCTTTCGACGTGTTGCTTCAGCAAGGTCGCGCTCATCGCGCTTATCGTTTGGCCCTGCGAAACTCCAAAGGGGCGTGCATACCGGCATTGTGCGTTCTTCCACTCCTCCACAGCCAGATTTCTTGTTTACGACTTCTTCACTCTCAGGGAAGTCCATTTGATGGATCTGGTCCGTGCAAATGAGGGGAACATGGACTTCAATGAAGCGGATCCAACCAAGATTCACTGGGGAAAGTTCAACATGATGGGTCGGTTCATCGACACTACGACGCAGTGTCAGGTTCAGTGCCGCAATTCTACCGACTACGACTTCATCGAACGCTCAGCCCTTGCGGAGCTACTGGTCAGGCGACCAGTCATGCCTGAGGAGGTGTGTGGCTCACTTTCTTTCGCCTCGGCGAGCACTGACCCTGACCCTCGATCAGGTGAGAAATGAAAGAGGGGCGTCAAGCGACTTCGATGCGGGCGGAACCAAGCCGCCAAATACTACTGAGCCTAAGGATCTTAAGACTCTGAGAAAGGTTTTATTCTGGTAACGAAACCCTTTTGCTGCCTTATCTGCTCTTTTTGCTTTCCAAGACGAACTATTCCTGCTGCTCACCTATTACACTACACGCTGCTTTTTATCGCTATTATGGTCCACTATTAGTATTAATGTTGCTGTACCATTCGCTCGCCCATATACCCTTCGCATCCTCGTACTTGCGCACTCTCCGTCCGCTCACCGCGACTTCCAGCCACTCCCAGTGCTTTCTGTTGTTGTTTATCCTTTGGTTGTCTGTACTTGTATCGTTTGAAAATCTCCGTGGTGCAGGGAGTGCGACGCATTCAGCTAGCTCATTGGTTTTTCGGATCGCGAAATAGGATGAAGGGTATGAAACGTGGCAGACTAAGAGGTATTCTACTTCTTTCCACCCTTTTTGCCACCCAGCTTCTTGTTCAAGTTCGGTTTAGTGCCCTTAACCGCACGAATGCCTTCGTGGTTGTGGCCGGAGCCCCTTGATCCGAAGTCACTGTCAAAGGTGCCCTTGCCACTTTTGCCCCCAGAACGCGCCTGTTTGCCACTGCGAGCCTTGGAAGGCGATGACGATTTGGTGGACGAATGCCCAATTTTAGAAGGCCTGGCGGCCTTCTTTGCGGAACGAACCGCTGCACTGACAGCCCTGTCAACTCCCTCTTCCTTGTCCTCCTCCATGGCCATCTTTCGTCGCTTCATCCTCCTCGATAAACCAGAGAACTTGTCTCGCTTGGGCTAGATTGAGACAGTTGTCAGACGGGGTAAGTATCGCGGGGACTAAGCAAGACATGCCTTCTTCTCTTCGTCCTTGTTCTTCGCATCGGCTCTGGCACGTTTGCCGCCCCCTTCGTGCTCTGCTTTGCCGATTTCTAGAAATTTGTCAGGCTTCGAAGAACAATCGAGCGAGGGAATGAGACGGTACCTTTCGCCTGGGCCTTCTCCTTTTCGGACTGGAACCATGTCCGCGCGGGTCTCGAGAATATTTCCGTCTCGTGCTCGATCAAGTTTTCGCCTTTCTTCAACTCCATTTCCGCCCGCCGAAGCTGCAAATAAATCGAGTGAGCCCTACGGGGGGTTTGGCACCAGAGCGGGAGAGGCCAGTACCTGCTTTTCTTCCTTCTCCTCCTGCATGACTTCCTTGATTTCATCTTTGAGGTCTTCCAACTTTTCGATGTATTTTTGGGTGACTTCTGCAGGTACACTGCGCTGGCGGACCTGATCCTCACCAGCAGCATGCTTGATAGCGGCCTTGAGCATCCTTCGGTCCGCTTCGCCCACTAGCGTCACGGATCTGTTAAGGCACTGTTAAAAATGCTACTAGTCAATGTGAATCATAGATGGGACCTTACTTTCCCCGTTTGCCAGCGCGAGCCGTTCTTCCAACACGATGGAGGTACTGGGCGAGCTGGTTTGGCATGTCGTAGTTAATCACGGTCTCTACACCTTTAATATCCAGACCGCGCGAAGCCAGGTCGGTGGCCATAAGATAATCAACCTTTCCATCCCGGAAGGCTTGCAGTGCATTCAGACGCTAGAACTCGCTCGTTAGCACTCGCATGCGGGAGCTGCGTGGGGTGGCAAGGACACACACCTGCTCCTGACTGAGGTCCCCGTGTAGCTCATCGCACTTCATCCCGAGAATGCTGAATACAATACGCATTTGATGGGCCATTTTCTTGCTACCCAAGAAAACGATGACCTTCCTCTTGAACGTCTGCTTACACAAAGCGGCGAGGAGGGCCGATCGTTCACTCTCTTTCCGCACACGGACGAACTCCTGGGTGAGGCCGCGGGCTGTTGAGCGCTTGGGATCGACGAATAGCCGTACAGGCTTGTTCAGCGACATTTTGATAAGCTCGTCGACCGAATCTGTCATAGTCGCGGAAAAGAGCATGGTTTGGCGGGATTTCGGGCATGAATTGATGATTTCGGTGAGTTCGTCGTGGAAACCATCGGAAAGCATGCGATCGGCTTCGTCCAGGACCAAGACGTCGATGGCGTCCAGAGTAAATCCGGGGGAGTTACGAATGTGATCGATGAGACGACCAGGGGTGGCCAAGACGATGTCGGGACGTGCTCTGAGGGCCACTTCTTGAGTCTTTAGGGAGAGACCACCTGGGTAATAATTTAGCCGATGTTTACGTGCAGGGATGCTGAGACGGGGGGGAACTTACCGACAAGGAGGCACAGTTGCACATCGGTATGAGAGGCAAGTTTCTTTCCCACTTCGTAACATTGCACTGCCAATTCTCGAGTGGGAACCAGAACCAAGCAACGAGTAGCAGCGGCCTTCTTGCCCTTGTCTCGATACAAAAGTCGTTCCAGCATGGGTATCATGAATGCTGCAGTTTTACCCGAACCAGTTACTGCATTGCCGACGACGTCCTTGCCCAGGAGCGCAACGGGAATGGTAGCAGCCTGGATAGGCGTGGGTTTCGAGAAAGCAAGAGACGTCAAGGACTTGAGCAGAGGTCTTGAGAGATTCATAGACAAGAAAGAGTCGTGGGTCTCCTTGGCTGTATCATCTTCAGCAGCGAAGAAAGCTGCCTTTCGTGCTTTGTCCGCCTCCGTCTCCTCGTCCTCGTCCTCCGAAGAATCTGCTTCGTCCTCCTCTCCCGCATTCGACTCGACATCATCGTCGCCCTCATCCTCATCTGATGCTAATGGGTCGTCGCTGGCGTCCCCTAGGTCGTCCATCTTGAAGTCTTCTTCGTCGCTTGCGCCCTCATCCTCCCCCTCTTCATCCTCTTCCAAGTCTTCTGATTCGCCCTCCTCGCGAGAAACACCTTCTTCTAACTCTTCGCCCGAGTCGGATTCGTCTTCGTCGTCGGCACTCCTCTTCCGCTTTCTCGAGAGCTTTCTCCGCGCGACGATCTCGTCAACAGAGATGGGTGCCTGCAACAACATATTTGTGAGTCTGCGCAAGCACGCGCCAGATATCGTCAAAACATACGGCTTTGCTCCCTGTCTTGATCAAGTCTTGCGCGGTGACTCCATTATTGAGGATATCCGCATAGGTGTCGTCGGCCAGGTCGAACACGAAGTCGGGGTTCAGAGCAGCATCGTCTTCCACTTTCTGCGCCTTCCTCTTGGGCTGGGGGATGGGCTCGGGAACGTCCTCGACGTCCGAGTCAATTGTCATGATATAGTCCGCCATGATTAGATGTCGAATACAGGGTGAAGGGGAGAAAGATAGGGTGTTATTGGTGTTTGAGGAGGAAAGGCTTCGAGCGCTTCGCGGTGCAAAAATCTGTGCACGTGCTGGTATCCCCGTATGCAATTTGAATGGCACCTTGCCGCGACGCGCTTGAGTCCCTTGTCGGAAACCATCACCGGCCCAATCTCGCAATGGACAACCATGCCTTCCCCCTCCACTCTAGCATGCACCTGCCTTCACATAGCAGAATTCTGAGGCAGTCATGCTGCCCGGACAAAGACCTTGTCGTTCTCTTCTCCCGAACGGGCGGGCTCGAAAGAATCACAATGTACAATTATCAGAACGGGACGAAGATATGGGACGCAGATGTTGGAGACGAGGCTTCGTCTGCGTCGACGCATGTCGTCGACCTGTGCTGGAGCCCAGACGGTGCGTTCCCCCTTCTGATCACCCTTGACGCGTCCGACAATTTATATCCAGGGAGAAGCATCGCATTGTTACTGAATCCCCCTCACGTCTCTCTGCACTCAATACACGATGGACATACCATCACCTCCCTCCCCATCGAACTCTCATCAAGCACTGCTGAATCATCTACCTCAGACTCTGTGAAGCTGACAGGCATCTGGTGGTTCCGTTCGGATAAGCTGAAAAAGCCGTCCGCAATCCCAGATATCTTCAGGCGACACAACATCATTGTATGATGACATCCCTTCATTCATTTCAGACTTGGATACAACCGATTCGTGTCTAGACAGGGACTACCGAGTCAGTTTTGAGAAGCCTCCCTCTCCTCGATCCTCTGGCAGAGGAATCTGACAAACTCACGTCCGAAGTCTTTCTTTCGTGAAGTCTCGTCCTGTGTGATTGACTCCCTTCCCCAGTGCAACCAACCTCTTCGCCTTTCAAGGATCGCAGACACGATCACAGAGCAAGTCGCAGCTTCCTAAAGCTATCAGCACATGGCCAACCCTCTCTGCTGACTCGAAGACCCCCGTTGTCGATTCATCCATACAAACAAGGCTACACACAAAGGCTGAAGACAACCTGGACGAAGTCGACGAATCCAACATTGGCAGTGTCCTAATGGTGACAGACACGTTTGGATTCTCTCATATTTTTTTGGATGGGACATTTCCGCTGGGGAAGATAAAATCCGAGCAGCCGGCCTCCTTTGTGTCTGTGGAGAAGTCGAACGGGGCCCCTATTTTCTTTGGCCACTCTAGGTTCCGCTCTGGGACATTCTCGAGCACGCTCATCGAACCCACTATCATCGACGTGCCCCTCCTTGGCAATCGGAAGATGCGGGATCTTGCAAGGCTTTCATCAATAGCTCGAGACTTGACTTGGTACATTGTTCGAGTGGTCAAGGAAATGAAGGACGCCTGGTACGGGTCCGCAGGCGCAACCGGAGCACGGGCGCTCGGGCCAAAATGGGTAGAAGCGCTCAGGGTGAAGCAGACTGAAAAGTTCGGTTGTAGGTCCTTTCACAGTGTTCCTGCTCCTTTTCACAAGTGACATTAGTGTTTTAGATAGGGGCACTGACCCTGTTCTTGATTTAACCTGGCTGCTCACCACTGGGAGAGCATCAAAGCCCTTGGAAGACTTTCTGGGAGGCGGTGAGCAGATGAGTGAGAGAGTGAGCATGGTTACAATTACTGATCCTTTATTGATATACTAAACACGCTTTACAGGGCATCCAGAAGTGGGAATCAATAATGACAGATGCTTTAATAAAGCTTAGAGACTATTCGGAAAAGCGCCTGGTTCCTGCCTGCCAACGGTTGCAGCTTGTTCTTGAGGAACTTCAAGGGTGGAAGATGCTGTGAGTACTCCAAGGAGTTAGTCTGAACTTCGTCACTTACCTGTGCCGAACCCGTCACTGCAGGCCGTCGTTGTACTCAATGTTTGACCTTGATCAAGAGCTGCTTGAGCGAGCTGCCAGGCATACTAATCGAGGAATAGTTCTAGGAAGCCTATTATCATCCGTCGTGCGTCAAGAACACTTTCGTTTCAAGGAATTCATTGCATGGCTACGCTTCGGTAATGTTGATTACTTCTGCCTGCCCCTTGTTGTTTCTCACTCATGAATTCACCAGAAGCAACCAACGCCCAAGCGACCCCAAATGGACCACCTGAAGCGAACCCCACCCCGCGTCACGATATACTCGAAGTGAACAATTACCTTGTGTCTGGGCTCGTGTCGAGCAAGATCGATATGTGGTTTGTGGGCGATCTCAGTCAGCTTGAGCCTCCCCAATCAAGCGTGCCCAAATCAACCCTTTCTGAGACGATGATGCGAGCGAAGCTGGCCGCCGTCCATGGTTCGAACGGACTTCCTGGGCAACAGGTCTGCGATTCTTGGAACCCATCTCAGACATGGTATGCTGACAATGTTCGCTTCACTGTAGAAACCCCCATCCATCAACCATTTTGACCTGGTGAAGAACCTTGTGGTGCTTTCGGAAGACTTGGCAGAGGGATGCAACAAAGTTTTCATACGCGCGGCGGGAGCAGCAACTTGGTCCAGGAATGTTCACCTTCGTGGGCCAACCATCTCGCCTGGGGAGGTAAACCCCCGTTGGTCGTTCGAATTCCGCTCGCGGATTGCGCAAAATGAGGTAAGTGCCTTGTATTTGGCTGTGAACGTATTGAGTGACCTCGGCTACCTAGAACCAAATAGTGAACTATTTTCTTGCGCCGGTGAAAGGCGAGCACACTAGTAAGATCCATTTCGGCGTTTACGGAAGCTTTGTCTGACGCCCCCCGAGTTGTACTTGTTCAAATCCAGCATGGTGGGGCGACGACACCGGCTGTACCCCGACTCGAAATTAGGTTAGCGATTGTAGACTGCCAGCTACCGGAGGGAGAAGGCAGGTGCAACGTTCTGGCGGCCGACTTTTTCGATGACGAAAGCATCATCGTCGTATATCGGGCACAGAAGGGCCACAGTCAGTGCTCTGCATCGGCGCCTAATTTCCGCTGACAAGTGTTCAGATTATCTTTCACGATTCGACTATCATGGGCTTGAATTCCTCAAGCTGACCCACGACGCGGGCAACCCTACGTTCAAAAGCTGGGAAGAGCTGACGACCTTGGCACTGGACGAATGGCGGGCCGGACGGGTGAGCAACGTTTGGAAGTATATCTGCACGTCACTAACGGGGATGGGATCCAGATCGCGGGGCAGGGCGTGATGCTGACGCGACGACGGGGATTGGGAGGGAGAGCTGGGGAGGTTGGGCTTGCTGTGAACGGCAGAAGCAACCGGCGTGTGGTGTGCGTGGTAGACGGGACGGGGACGCGGCTGGAGGCGGTGGATCTCGGAGAGGAGGCAGGGGAGGAAGATTCTGAGGGCGAGTGAGGCGAGCCGGGGATGGAGAAGGCAGGGGTTGGTTCGGTTCGACCGGAATTGACCGGCGGGGCCTATACAAGTAAATGCAATACTTTAATGATACCCTTCTCCTCGTGTCCCCTTAAAATGCCATTTATTCCCCCGAGACCACACTGATTTCCCAATGCCCAACCACGACCCCGCAAAGGGGCCCTCCGACGAGCAGGCACGCGTCCACGACATCGCCCTCCGCAAAAAGAAGAACGCAGACGCACAGGCCGCCTTCCGGGCCCGTCGCGCCAGCTACATTGCCACCCTCGAAGAGACAGGCAAGTCCTCTCCTCTCCGACGCGCCCCCCCACTCACCCAGCCCAGTCACAAACCTAGAGTCCGTCGTCCTCCAGCTCCAGGAGTCGTGTCACGACGCACGCTCCGAGGCAGCAGGCTGGAAGAAGGAGTCCGCACGCGCACGCCTCGAGTTGCGCGAACGCGAAAAGTACTGGCGATGCTTCTGGCAGTCGCGGAAGTCGAGCCACCCCAACGGCGACGACCTTCCGTCTCTCCCACCACCCGTCAACGCGGCCGCGCTGCTCCAGCCGCCGGGTAATGTCGACACCCATGTCGCCCACCAGCAACACCAGTACAGCGACCAGAATATAAACTACCGAAACGACGATTCGTGCACGGGCCCGCCAGCGTACCCCCGCTCTGACCACTCGTCCTACACCACCACGTCCCCGTCGATCCCAATGGTCGAGCCAGCCGACCCGACTCTTTCGCCAGACGACCCAAACGGACGCCTGGCCAAATATGGCCA
Source organism: Coprinellus micaceus (assembly GCA_951394405.1). NCBI lineage: Eukaryota > Fungi > Basidiomycota > Agaricomycetes > Agaricales > Psathyrellaceae > Coprinellus > Coprinellus micaceus. The sequence goes on along the minus strand of OX596335.1, from coordinate 1,345,404 downwards.
TTTCAGCTTCTCCGTTCAGGCCGCGTCGCCGAGAGATTCCAGGTGGCCCATCCAGCATCATCCTCCTGGCAACACCATGTCCGGGACAGAACCCCACCAGCCCTCCCAGTCCCCTGTATACCAGTCCCCTTCCCTGGCAGCCACAGAGATCTCGTATTCTTCGCGGCCGTTCGGTGGTGCACCCGAAGAGGACAAACTTCAGCTCCACGCCGTCCTCGACACCGCCCCTTACATATTTTCCAACGACGAGCGGTACGATCACCGACCTTCTGCGAACAGTGTACCGGAGAGTCGGCCACTCTCCCCTTCCTCATCAACCCCTGCTTCTACATCTACAGCCCTGGCCCCCGTGTACCCCTTCACCTTTCCCGAACCCGGCGCCCGATTTAACGACCGTGGAGAAATCGAGATACGCCGTCACTCGTTGCCTCATGCTGGGGAAGTAACTCTCATTGGCGGCACCGCAGACCTTTCCTCCCTCTCCGGCCTCGGCGCCTCTGATGCTCTTAGCTATCGCTTTGGGACTCGGAAATCGGGCTCTGACCCAGACCCTCAGCACTCCCGCACCACTCCCATGCCCCCAATCCCCAACGGCGGCGGCGCACTCGGCGGGAACACTAGCAAGGGGGGATTTGGGTCTGGCAGTGGCCACCACGATCGTTTGAGCAGCGACAGCGACTCGAACGGGGCATCTCTAACCTCGAGGCCGCGCCGAAGACGGGGCACGCAGCACACTTCGTCGCGATCCCCGTCCCCCGGCCCTCCCTCTCTGTCATGCACGGTCGCCGTCATTAAAGCGCAAGCTTTCGGCGCGCTTCGACGAACGCGAGCCAGAGGCAAAAAATCTTCAGAAGGTGCTGCCAAGGTAGCTATGGACGTCCTCGAGGCCCGAGGGATCGGAATTGGTGGCCCCACGAGTTCGAAGAGACCGAGACTCGACAACGAAGAGCTAGCAATGGAAACATAGTCCCCTGCATGTTTCGGTTAACCTACCCTGCAATATTCTCGATTGACACCCCCGCGAGCTGTATACCCGCCCCTCTCAAGGCTCCACGACCCCACAACCCTTGGCATATCATTTTCTTGCTTCCGGATTCTTCACGCTTCTAGACGTCGTCGACGGTCACGGAAGGACCATACCTATCGCTCTCTGGCCCCTATGTTCCCACACATGCACCCCATCATATCTCCCGAGTCCTCCTACTCTACAGCTACCTTTCTTGAGACAAGCCCTGCGTTTCTTGCTGAACACTCTGCTGATACCACACCCCTGTCTACGACGCGCCTGTAGCATTATCTATCACTCTCTACCTCTCCACACGTCCTCGATGTACCATACCTGGTTCCTCTGCACCTTCACGCACTTTCTTGACCCGGCCACCGTGCCTATGTATATACCATCGTCGAGCTAGCTTACGATCACGGTCTATTCTCTACCGAATTTCGCAGACATTCCAGGGCCACAATCCCGAGCATAATGCCTCGGGTACTTGTACCGTGGGGGCCGCATGTCAAAGCGCACACGATACGGGTCCTTCAGCAGTATTTGACCCTCTTTTGCTATTTCCTGCTAAGTATCGACATCGTTGGTGACACGAGCTCCGAATGCCTTCTTCACCACGACTACGCACCCCCCGAGTCCTCCAACCTAACTTCCCAACTCAACTGAAGCACAAGTCGGTCCCCGCCTCGACCGGAGCAAGCAGCCACCTTGATTCTTGAGGGTGCGCATGCTTCCTTCATCCTCAACCACCACGTCTGCCATTGCCGATCCGGAGTTACGCCCTCTCAACAGTACGCCTTCCCTCTCCTTCTCTTCATGTCCTCGCCCTCCGGGCTCTCGAAACCATCAACCCGAGCGTCACCATCCACCGAGGGGACCTGAATGTACTCGACGGCTCGACGGCTCTCCCTGCATTCCATGAGCACCCGCCTCTCGAAGCTTGGACGGTAGACTTTGAAGAACGAGTCGATGTGAAGGAAAGGCATCTGGCTGAGATAGCGGTTTCTTCAGGTCTCTATATAACAGGCGAGGGTAAGCGTGCGATTTCATCCTCTCTAAGTACTCAGATACAAGTCTACCCCTCTCCACTCTCGTCTCGACGGGGCCCATACTACGGGGCCTAGCGCCCAACCCAAGGTTCAATACGTCCAAGTTCAGACACCGTCTCCTGCCAACCTTGCCCCCGATATCTACAAATTTCACCCTCGGGGCCACAGCCTCAACGCTACTCCCCAAGTCCGCTTCCCGAATTCTAGGCACCGCCTTCCATCGTACCAACCTCATGCGAGGCCGGGGAAGGTGCCTAAAACCTTTTCGTATTACCTGCGTGCCACGCCCCCACCGTCTCCCCTAAGCCGTGCGGAGTATTGGTCGGCCTACAGCATACTTGGAATTATCGCCTAGTTAACGATCAACGAACCTTTGGGACAGCGACATCCCAAGGTCCGCGAATATTGCTGTCCGGGTGGCGTTTGGTTGGTTGGCGCGAAGATTCATTCGTTCGATCAAGAAGGGTACACGAAAGGTAGGAAGGAGGAATAAACAGTGAGACGTCAATCAAAACCCCAGAGTCAGCGAGGAGTCAGGTGTGATAGGAGTGGTGCGAACTTGAACTTACTTTTTGTACTGCTGCGCCCACACCAGGAGCATCGGTGCGATGAAGGTGATGGAGAAGAGGGCGAAGACGCAAAGGGCCGTGACCATTGTGGAGAGCGGGGCGAGGAGATAGACGGAAATGGAGCAAAGGGAGGCGGTGATCATTATCCAGAGGCCAGTGGATAGTGTCTGAATTCGGAAGCATGTTATAAGTGATCACGACAATGCAACGTAGAGGGTGCCGTACACTCGTACCTGTAAGCGAGGTCTCAGGAGCGGATATAACACAAAGGAGAGAACCGCAAACAAAATCAGGGCGAAGACAGAGATATCAGTTCCAAGGCGGGACGCCAGGACGACAGACGCTGAGATGGCAGCATTCATAGATAGCACCGAGGTGAGGCTGTTGCAGAAATGAAAATAGGTCGTAGTCAGTATGCAGGGCCAGATGCATGGAATCATTTGAACAAGCTTACCGGGTGTGGGCTTCACCGTGAGCATTAGTCGCCGTGTAGTCCGCGAGGAGGATGTTAAGGATAAAGAGAACAGCGGAGAGGGCCCAGATCGAGTCGGATGAAGTGTCAGCAGTCAGGGTGCGCAAGACTGGCGAAAGCACGATGAGAGTAAGAAACATCATTATCGAAGACTTGAGTGCTTTGAGGTCTGTCACGAGAACATATAGCATTCAGAATTTCACTTTGGGATGAAAGAAATTTGTCAATTCCGACTTACGATTATTATTGGAACTACTCTGGTTGTCGGACTTCCCCCAGGAATGAGCCTCCGTCCTCCGGTCGTCCAGAAGGGTCCATATGGCGTAACAAACGAAGAAACATGCTACGCAGATCCAAACCAAAGTCCTCGGGTCCAGCATGTGTTCGTTGAGATCGACAAAGGTTGCCAAGAATACAAATATCACCGCGACGTGTTGTGTAATAGCACATGTCAGGACAACTAGCGGCCAATAGGTGTATGGCTGAAAATGAGCTGGATCGACCGCAGGGCGGGCACACGATGCAGCGGCGTCGAAAGACGGGAATAGTAGGAGTTTCGGAAGAGGCCAAGAACCAGAAGAAAAAACGAGGCGGGATATCACAAATGAGGGGCCGTGACAGTCAATACAATTGCAGCGAATGAACAGGGTTGGCGTTGTACTCACCGTTTCGTTGGAGTGAGGCTAGGAAGACCTCCGGTGGGACGTAGTTGTCCGGATATGGCTGGGTCTTCCAGAGGACCCGTTTCCAGGACATTTCCTCGTCCGCCAATACGGAGGAAGAATCCGTGGAATCATCGAGGCACGATGAGGACGCCGGCAGCATGGTGGAGCACAATATCTAGGTAGAATATACCTCTTAGGGCCGGTCAATGACCAGTGGCGCGACCCAAAGGAATACTCTACGTACCTTTCTCGATCGCGAGCTTGGCTCCGGAGGTCTGGTACCAACTGTAACGATCAAGCGCCCGTTGAGAATCTAATAGAAAGCGAACATCAGGTCGTACCTGCGATTCACACCCGCCTTCCCCCAACGATTGGAAATTCTGGATTTGGCGAAGAGTCAATTTCCGTTGTGGCGTTGACTCGAGCCACCTTTCCCAATCGCATATGCCCGAAGGGAGCCAACGGGGACCTCCAGATGGAACCCACCACCAAAAACCAGGTCCGAAGGAACCGTAATGCCTCCACGCACCTATGGGATTTCGGGGGGGGGACTCTGAATATGTGCAGGTGTGACAACGTTGAGTCTTTGTTCGCCGAGGAGAGATGGACAGAAAACATACGATTGGTGGGGACCTGACAGGGTTGGTTGGGGTTCAACGTGTGGGCAGCAGTGTATTTCGTGATCCCCGGTCATTCCCATTTGATTCCGCTCGCGAAACAAACGGTCGCGAGGAAACGATTCGAACCAGTTTGTTTCAGAAGGAGAAAGAGCGAGTAGGCGCTCATAGATCTATCCCCTGCGAGGTAGGCGTTGAGGAGGCACCTTCTTTCCGAGTTGAAATTGGCGGGGATTCGATTCACGGGGGAGCATTCTCTGAAAGGGTGGTTCCAGGGGAACCAGCAAACACACTAGTCGAAATTGGCTAGACTCGGACACAAGGCACGCAATTGACCATTAAACTCTCCATGTATGGGCGAATATATCCGTAGAAATTAGGGTAGGTTAGAATTTGCAGGCGCAGAAACGAGGGAGCGACGGGGATCTGGGACGGCATTGATAGAAGAATCAGATATAGGGTGTGGATCCAGGGAAGTAGAAGGTGTCTGGTACATGGAGGGTGTCCCCCGCGAGAAACGGCCAATATTGAGACTGGAGTAAATAGTGAGTATGTTTAGGCATGGGCCTCTACATCGACGCTTGAGTCTAATAGTGGTATCGAGAGTGTTCCATTTGATGTCGAGTATGGATACTAGGGACCCTTCAAGCAACCCGACTAATCCCACTAGTCGATGGACGGGGCAAAAGGTTAGATTGAATATCGTCATGCGGCCTGACCAGGAAGTGGACATACCACAAGGTTGTCCTTCTGATTCGAAGGAGCTGGTACCGCTGATTTCGAGCTTTGGCGAGCTGCTTGGGCAGCCAGTTTGCCTGCATTGGGGTTCGAAGCGTTCGTCCCTCTTGCTTGTTGCTGTAACCCAGGTGAATCGTTCGTCAGTCACCGCTGCTCACTTTCCCTCGTGGTGAGCCCATAGAAGGACCACATACTGCTTTGAGGCGACGTTCCGCGGCTTCAGCGGCGGCTGCACGAGCATCTCCCGGATCCCGATTGCCCTGCTGCTGAGAAGTAGCCGCTGGCGCCGACGATCCCCCTCCCAAAACGTTCTTTCCGCCTTGCGCGTTCCGTTGTTGCTGGGGCTGCTGCTGTGACCGTTGGCCAGGTTGCCCACCCCCCAAGACATGCTTCGTCGGGTACTTCTGCTTTGACGGATTGTTTCCCATTGGCGCTTAAGAGTGGAGTATGCCTATTGCTGCAAACAGTGCCAAGAGAGTTCTGGCTGGGCTATCGGCGCTCTCCAGTACCTTTATACTGTGCCGTGACAAGCGCAAAGGCAGTGAGCGCAGCTCAGGATTGGCGGTGCTAGGTCAAGATGGTGGTCGCAGGCAGAGGAGGTTGTACTTGGCCGGCCTTCGTCAATCTTGGAAGGTGCAACAGCATCATAAGGTGCAGTGATGAGCGCAGTCAGCGCGTGAGTCTTAATTGCTCGGCCCCTGAGCGCGGTGCCCATAGCCATGACCCCCCACACAATCCACATGAAAACATAATTTGTAAAGAGAAACTCGCTACAGTAACTAACGTCGGTCAAGGTTGAAACCCTCATTGCTTGGACTCAGCCCAAATCGCTCGACGCCAACTTGCTGACGCTGCTGGCGGAGAGGAAGCCAGGTCTCCCATTCCTGATGAAGAATCAAGTCAGAACAAGTTCTCCGTAACAGATGCACCGTAGACTGACCTCCCACCACCTCCGCCGGATGTTCCAAGGGAGAGATGGCGGAGTGAGCCCGGCTTTCAACATGCGGTTCTTGACGCCAGCAGCCAACAGCAATCCGAAGACTGTCAAGAGAAACAGCGTCACGATGAGCTGGTCCCGCGGCGAGTTTCGTTCTGAGCGGCAAAGCGCATGTCGTAAGTGAAGGGCGTCGAAGAGGGGGAGTTTACCCACGAAAGCATCGGGCTTCGATGTCTCCTTCCTTCCCCGTCGCGGTGTCAGGGTTGGTATCGCCCAGGGAAGCGCCGGCGCATATGGGTAGGTTTTGGTTCAAGCACCATTGCTTAGTGCATGACAGGCATGGTTGAGAAGGGTTATCGGGCAAGTCGAGTCGTAGGATCGTGAAGTTCGTGCCATAGCATATGCCTGGACAGAGTTACGAGGTCAGGGGTGGTTTGAGCTGGACGATGACCGCATACATTTGCAAAAGTTGGTGGCTTCCCACTTGCTCACGCCGGCCGCCTCAACCGGCACCTGGACGAGCGTCAATGCTCCTGAGCGCGCGGGTGTTGAAGATGACCTACGAGGGTATACGCCTGGAGTAATAGAAGGAGGAGGAGGCCGAGTTTGTGGACGAGAGATAATGGATCCATTGGAAGAGACGGACTCGGAGTTGGGTGTATGATCCCTGATTGAGCAGCGGCAACCAAATGCTCACGGTCATCGGCGCGTCTCGATATCTTGCTCTCTCCTCCCACTCCGTCTGACAACGCCCTCCCAATCGACTTCCAGGTCGCCTCCGCGCCATGTCGGCTGAATTCGACGATGTACTTACGAATCAGCCCGTCGTTATCGACAATGTAAGTGCCCCCTTTGTGTCCTGCATCGAGCTGAGCATCAACCAGACGTGTCGGTTCTGGTCGCTAGGGATCCGGGACTATAAAGGCAGGCTTTGCTGGTCAAGACCACCCGAAATGCTACTTCCCATCATTGTAAGTTGTGGTCTCGAAGGGACGCGTCTGCTCTACCTTATTGACGCCCTGGTGTCTGCGCAGTGTCGGTCGACCCAAACATGAACGCGTCATGGCCGGTGCTCTGGAGGGAGATGTCTTCATCGGACGCAAGGCCCAAGAATTTAGAGGCCTTCTCAAGATTAAGTATCCTATGGAACACGGGATGGTCACCAACTGGGACGATATGGAGCGAATATGGAACTGGGTCTACGCCGAGGAGCTGGGGACCCTCAGCGAAGAGGTGTGTCCAAGTTCCTTCCCTTCCTGCGCAGCTTAAAGGCTCTGGCTTTCCCCTACTACAAATCCGACGAGCTAACAATAACTGCTATCAGCATCCCGTACTCTTGACCGAAGCCCCCCTGAACCCTCGAAGCAATCGAGACATCGCGGCCCAAATCTTTTTCGACACATTCAATGTACCTGCCCTCTTTATCTCTGTCCAAGCCGTTCTTTCACTGTAAGTCGTGCTTCTCCGAACGGTGCGCGCGGACTCCTAAAGGATGATCGCAGATACTCCTCCGGACGGACGACAGGTATCGTTCTCGACTCTGGCGATGGCGTTACGCACGCTGTTCCCGTCTTTGAAGGCTTCTCCATGCCGCACGCTATTCGACGAGTGGATGTCGCCGGACGGTAAAGTGCCACCCCATTCCCTTCTCTTTTACCCTTTCATTGAAGCCCCAAACCATTTCCGGTTTAGAGATGTAACAGATCACCTGCAACTGCTGCTCCGTAAATGTGGGCAGCACCTTCACACCAGTGCCGAACGCGAAGTGGTCCGAACAATCAAGGAGAAAGCTTGCTACGTCGCTCTCAACCCTGCCAAAGAGGAGAAGGACACGCTTATTCGGAAAGAAGAATTCAAGCTACCGGACGGCAACGTTCTCTGGGTGAGTTAACGTCGCCTCCACCGCCATCCCTTTCATTATACAGCAGCTCACTAAACCTAATTATGATCGTTGCAGCTTGGTTCAGAACGATTCCGTGCCCCTGAGATCCTCTTCGACCCCGAACTGATTGGCCAAGAGTATGCCGGTGTGCATCAGGTTATTGTCGACTCTATCAACCGAGTCGATCTCGACCTCCGCAAAAGCCTATTTTCCAACATCGTGCTGAGCGGTGGCAGCACGCTTTGTAGAGGTGCGTTTAGACGCATCGTCCGTGAATCTCTGTCTGAAGTTAGAACTTATTCTGTTTAGGCTTTGGTGATAGATTACTCAATGAGGTGAAGAAACTTGCGCTGAAGGATGTCAAGATTAAGATATACGCACCTCCCGAACGCAAGTATTCAACATGGATTGGTGGCTCGATCTTGGCCGGTTTGAACACGTTCAAGAAGGTACGAAACTCTCGCTTAATTGCGATGTTGCGCGTATCTTAATCGACTTCTCGCTTCAGATGTGGGTTTCAGCCGAGGAGTACCAGGAAGACCCTGATATCATCCACAAAAAGTTTGGTATTTGAGAGTGAGCAGCTAAATCGACACCTTCCACACTCTGACCGCTTTCATCGCACGCATGTACTCGATACCCCCAATACTTATACTTTACCAATCACTATTCTTGCTTACGATGAATGTACTTGTTGGAATTATGCTAGAGTTTTTTGCATAGCGTGGAGGCATATACGAAGTGGTGCCGCATAATACAAGCATACATGCCGGGGGTGCCAAAATGGAGTGTGATAGAGATGCAAACACACAAGCAGAGTAACGAGCGGCTGGCCTGTTTACTTCTTCTTGGTAGCCTCGGAACCCTTGATCTTTTTGGTGCCACGGAACTGTGGAATGAGGACAAGGTAAGGTTGTGCACGGAGGGATGGAGGAGGATGGGACGTGCCTTCTTGGCGCGGTTCTTGCGCTCCTTGCGCAGCTTGCGGGAGGCCTTTTCGACCTTGGTGGCAAGGCCGGACTATAGGGCAAACCCAAAACCTAATTAGCAAGACACCTCGAGCAAGTGAGAAGCACAACGACGCACTCGGACTAAGCGATACCGGGGCTCGAACTTCTTCTGGGAAGCCTCGTCGTCGTAGATCAGGGCAAAGCCAGTGCTCCTTCCACCACCAAACTGCGTACGAAGACCGAAAGTTACGACACGAGCCTTGTCGGTCTTGTAGATGGCAGCGAGCTTCTCGGAGAGGTCCTCCTTGGCGACATTGGCGCGGCCAGGGTGAAGCACGTCAACAACGAATTGACGGCGGGCCAAGAGGCGGTTGGTGATGAACTTGCGCGTGCGCAGGGTTACGGGGGCTGCATCGGCCTGGAATAAAGTAACGATAGGTTAGTTTCGTCTGATATTTGCAGCGTATTCGCGGGGAAAGAGAAGGAGACGACGGCGATGTCGAGCTTCTGGATGGGTAGGAGACTCTTGGGAGTCTGAATTCGATTCGAAACCGGGGTCGGTGTGGTGGCAGGATAGGGTTGCAAATTTAGTGGATTGTCCAAACTCACCATTTTGACGACTACAACAGCAGAGGGATGACGGGTAAGTATACTGGCATTACGACGACGAACGACGATGGGCGTACCTTGCTGGTCTTGAGGTCGTTGAGGCCGGTCACGCCAATAGTCTTAGGGCGTCGGTCGGGGATCGAAAACGTCCGCAAATGGAAGGTGTGGCTGGCCCCCGACTGTACAGCTTTGATCGCCGGGCGGCCTTTGCCGAGGTGCCGAAGTTCAGACATGACCTTTTCTCCTCGTGCCTCAAGTTTATTGATTCTAGACGTATTGAGGAGATGATTACAGGAAGAGTATAGTAAGTGTAGACCAGTTGGCGAGGGAGATTGAGAAGCCCAGTTCACAACCGCCTCGAAAGCCTGCTCGGGGTACCTGGTCTGGATTGGTAGGGGGTGTTGTACCCTGTCTGAATACCACCAGGCAGACGTGACGAGAGACGCAAGGGGGAGGCCATCGGGGTCACTGGACGAGAGTTGACGGTTGAGTGTGTCGACATCCTCTCCTCGTTCGCGAGTGTCAGGATCTGGACAATATCCCTCGTAATAAAGTCCAATTCCTTCACCTCCTGTGCCGATAGCGAGTAGTCTCGTTTCTCAGCGCCGCCTTCATCTTCAGACTCCTGTTCCTCTTCTCGGGGCATTACGGTGGGGTTATAGCCTCTAATGTGTTTCCGTCCCATGGCGATACCTTCGAAGACGCGAAGCATCGCACTCTCCATGTACGTCTTCATTCGTTGGATGTTGTCTAGCGCGTCGACATTACCCACAATCGGCAGCCAGTTGTCACATACCAAGCCACGCTCCGAGACCGCCAGGTCGTAGGCACCGAACAGCATATAGGTCATGGGATCGAGCTTGGACGTGGTAATCAGGTTGGTCTGCGCTGGCCCACCCGCAGAGACATTACGACGCTTCTCCGCGAATGCATATATCTGCTTCTCATCAGGAGCTGGACCGCTGCCAAAGCCTTGAGGAATGTCCCGCTTCCGATGGTTGACGCTGGACGGATGTATGAAGGTGACCTATGGTTGCGTGTCAGAGGCTACCGATGGAAAAGCTGTGAACAAAGTCGTACCTTGTCGTTGGACGTCCTCAGCGTCCTGTCCCCCGTTCTGATTGCGAACTTGGGCTGCGACGCAATAGCAATCAATCCAGCAAGCAATGGCAGGCTATCACCATTGGTATTCAACTCCGGCGGGACGACGGCCCTACCCAACCTCCTCGCTCCACCACCAGCAGAAATATCCAACACACCCGCGTTATCCAACGCCATCAACAGGTGTCCTTTGATCTTCTGAATCATGAGGAGTGTCGGCTTCGCAAGGAAGTTGTCAACGCAGAACCTGTTCGCGGTGACATACTCTCCCCGCGACTGGAGGTCCCACCACGCGTTGTAGGCACGGAGGGTACCGAGGGCATCAGACCTGAACTCCTCTGGGGCCCAAGAGTTTTTCTTCGCCTGCGCCTCGGCCTTCAAGTGCATCGGGCACACGAATGGGTCGCGGTTCGTCAGGATGGCCGCCAGCGTGAGCGCCTGATCGAGGCAGCGGAAGAAGCTTCCATAAAGGACAAGCCTTCCCATCTGGGCCTCCACAGGTAACGACAGCAGGACCCTCCCAAGGGCCGTCAGACTCTTCCCGGCGTCCAAGGCACCCACCATCTGGAGATCCTTCACAGCCGCAGAGACGCGTTCAGGTGCAGGAGGTTCGATTGTCTCCGCCAGCACCTCTTCTACGGTCATACCGGGGAAGTTGAGCGCTTTGACGTGCATGACGACGTTACTCAGGTCGACACGCTTCATCTCGACGGCCTGGTGAGGATCCAACCTGGCTGCGTGGTCCTTGCCAATGATACCGTAGTACTCTCCCGACCGGTGTCGGCCTGCACGACCTGCTCGCTGATTGAGATTCGATTTTCCAACCCATGCAGACACGAGGGACGACATATGCCGTTCAGGATCGTATCGAACTTCTTTGATCTTGGCAGTATCAACAACGTAGACGACATCGGGGATGGTGATGGAGGTTTCGGCAATGTTAGTGGCGAGGATGATTCGGCGGACACCAGGCGGAGGCGGTTCGAAGATGACTTGCTGTTCAGCGAGGGGAATGGTGGAGTGGAGCAGGTGGATGGAGTATTTGCTTCGGTCGTTGATGTTGACAGGAAGCGGACCAAGGGGCTGCTCAAGAGCGCGTTGAGTGGCCATGATATCGTCCCAGCCTGGAAGGAAAACGAGGACGTGACCATCTTGGGTTTTCTGGAGGGCATGACTGATGGTGGCGGCAACGAGGGGGTAGGGGAGTTCCAGTTCGTCGGTCCTGGTGGGCGCTTTGTTTAGACGGATGCCATGGGCGGCTGCAGCCTGGGGTCCAAGTTCGTTGTACACATAGTTTTGCACATTCTCTTGGTTGAGAATCCAGCGACTATTTCCAGATGCCACCTCTGGGAGAAAATCGTCGAGGTGATGTTTAGTCACAGGGAACGTCCGCCCAGGGATGTCGATGGTATCAGCAGGTTTGCCACGGGCGTCGGGGAAGTATTGTTGAAAGAGGGTGGGGTCAATAGTCGCGCTCATGAGCACAATTTTGATAGGCTTGCCGCGGGCCTTCCTGTCTGACAGAAGACGCTTCAACACAACAAGCAGCAGATCGGTGTCGACGTCTCGTTCGTGAACTTCATCGACGACGACATGAGTAACGCTGTCCATCGAGCGGAGGGCCGAAGCGTCTTCAGACAAGGCAGACTGAAGTCGCTTCAAGAAGATACCAGTCGTGCAGAAGGTGACAGAGCCGTTCTCCTGAGGCAGTTTGTGTTCAAAGCGAACCTGATAACCAATGGATCCTCCTAGTACCTGTCCCCTCTCCTTCGCGACACGATCTGCGACAGAGATGGCGGCAAGTCGACGAGGTTGTGTGCAAATGACATTGCATTTAGCACCTTCCCCCCGTGTAATATAGTCGTCTAGAATGAGTTGGGGAATCTGGGTCGTTTTACCTGAACCAGTCGCAGCCATGCAGATGGTGATGTCGTTATTCCGAATGTGGTTCAGGATATCGTCAGAGCGCGTGTAAACAGGGAGGGTGGTACGGGTCTTTCGCATGCTCTCCATCCGTGGGTCAGTCAAGTATTGATCTCTGTCAGAGGCCAGGCGTTTCGACTTTTCGGCCAATGCATCCATGGCCGTCCGAGGCGGGACATAACGGGGGACATTTACAGGTCCGCCGGTTGACGAGACTCGCTCGGGATTGGCTTGGTGGTGCTTCGCTGGTCGATTGCGGTAGAGCTGGGTGTGGCGAATGTTGGCGCATATATCGCGGACCATGTCGTCCAAAGGCTCGCTTATCTGGAGGCGGACCTTCTGAGCCATCCCCAGATCAGCTCCAGACTTGGAGGCCTCGACGAACTCTTTCCACAGAGGAGGGTCACAGGATTCGAGGTATTTGACGACATCGAGGTAGCATTGGATTTGAGCGCTCTTCTTGTTCACAGCTTTTCCAACCCCAATTCGACTGTCGTCGACGCTCATCACAGCCTCCCACTTCTGTGTTCCCCGTTTAGCCTCCTCGTAAGTGATGTCGGGCCTCCCAAAGTTGAACCGCCTGCAGTAGTAATCCATGAAGCTGCGAGCGCGTTCGTAATTGACAACACTTCCGTCAGAGAGAACGGTATCCCTGCTGTGTGTTGCTTCGGCAGGCTTCAATTTCTTGGGGTTATCGAGCTAGATTGCTGCAGTCAGTACGACCCTCAATAAGCGCTGGGACAACATACAGCTCCGAGACTATGAAGTTGACAGGCTGCTGATAGAGCAGCCAGCCGTTCTGAGGCTTTCTTTTCTGTGTGGTCGCCAGTGCCAGTGATCGTGCCAAACGTATCCACCTCGATAGTAACGGTTGACCTAAAGACTGTTTGAGAAGTCACCACGGGATTTATCAAGGACATACATACCTCCAAAGTTTCGTCCGTTTGCCGAGATGTTCCAAAACACCCTCTTTCGAAATGTACTTGGGCACCGAGTCGTTCACAATCATCGCAAAGTTGCCCAAAGATCCCTTGGGGTTCGACTGGTGAAGTGGCCGCAAGGGAACGGAAGAAGTGAGGTGTTGCTGGGTTATATGAGCTTCGTCGTTCATTGGCCCTTCGAGCAGTTGGGTATTGCTGTATGCACCCCCCTTGTTGCCCTTCCCACCTCCACCGCCACGCTTCGTACTAGACGACCATCGAGAAGATCCCTGACCAGAGTGGCCTTGCCACCGCGAGCCAAAGCCGCTTTGTTTTGATCCCCCATGAAGGTTTGGCATTCCTTGTGCTGTGTGGGTTTGATACGAGCGTCGAGATGCAGAAAAGGGATGCGAGAAGGGGGAGTCGTCCACTCTGGGGACTTTTGAACTGGAAGGAGCGACGCCCTGAAGGACCGGGCTAGTTTGCTGAGAAACAGAACGCTTGATGCCGGGATGGGATGTAGGGTCGGTTTGCATGAGTAGTCGCCGGCCTTGTCCAAATACAGCACGTTTCATGCAGTGGGAGTGCGGACGGTGACAGTGAGTTTGACTATGAACTCCCGCCCAAGGAATATACGAGATGAGAGTCAGGTCACAACAAGTTGGCGCCCAGTTCGGATGACAGCGTCACAGCTCGGCAAACGCCGACGACTAAGAAAATTTGTAATGGTTCTACATTGGCTACAACCCTCTACAACCTCTGTCTACAGTTATCTAGTGGTTATCTAGCCAACGCTTTGCTGCCCTTCTGATGCCTGTGAGGTATCGCAGCCGGATTGCAACACCCTTGGCAGCCGCAAAGTCGCGTTCACTGAACAAAGTTTCGAGTCCTTTTACAGTCTCCGATATTTTGTCTTGCAAGTGGTCAATAAAGAGCCCGGTGAAGGGATGAGTGCATGTGCTCACCCTCGTTCTCTTCGAATAACGCTTCGACCTGTGAAGGTTCCTCTGCATCATCTATCGTTTCTCTCGCGTCCATAATCTCAGCCATGAACACCATATCCTGAACGGAGTCAGATTCAGCTATGTGGAATTGGTTGCAGTCCAGGATGTACTCTGCGCGCAATAGAGGATCAAGCAGCGCCTGGTATGCGTGGTTTACACGCGCCGACAGCGCCTGAGCGACCTCCTGCTTCTCCTGCGGCAAAGTCAAGCTGTAGGTCTTCTGAGACGGTGGAAGGGACTCACTGGATTCCGCGATGCCCATGAGTCGGGATGGCATACCGACTGCGCATCACGGAAGCGCTTCTTCAGAGTCGGTACGTCGACAATAAACGGATTAGGATCGTAGTTCAGGCCCAAGAGCTCATGGTGTGTGATCTCTTTTGGCAGGGTAAAGATATTCCAGCATTTGTTGCAGGCCGGAACCGGGGAACGGAGAGGTTGAGAGCAGACAGGGCACTTGTTGAAGCTGGGCTTCTCCTCCGTCGACCACGAGACTGAGGCATGGAAAGTACGCGGTCGTGACGAAACCCCGTTCAACGCTGTGCTCGAAGCTCGACCGACCCTGGTGGCTACGAGAAGTCGCTGTGAAGCCCGCAAGAGGAGGGACTGCATTAGGCCCGTTGCTGGCCCAAGTGCGATGAAGTTGGCAAGGAGATATGATGTAATACCACGTGAGCGCGGGAGGCAACTCTTGGCGGTGTCGCCAGCTCCCCAGCGGACCCTTTCATTTGTCTTATAACAGGCTCGATGGGCGGATACAATCCGCCCACAGCCTAGCCATTGACATGCCTGGAGAGCTCGTCCTTTCTCCCCAGTCAGCACGTTTCGATGCAGCGCATCTAGATGTCCCAACACCCAACAGCCTAGTCCAAGACAACGACTCGAAAGACGTAGATGCCGCTCGTCAGCGATTCGCCAAGAAGAATCGTTTCGTCTCCCTGTCCAGTCTCAACCGTCGCAGGTCGAAGAAGAAGCAGGTGCAGGAGGAAGACAGGGAAATTGCGAAGGGCGCAGAGTTTCGGGCGCAAGCCGTTGAAACCCTATCCCTGAACCAGCGCGTGGAGGCGGTCCCCATTCACTTGGGCGCCACGACCCCTGAGATATCTGTATACGACGACACACGCGATCATTACGAGTGGGCAGTCGTCTACGAGAATCAGAGGGGGTGAGTGCGGTCGTGCTCTTGTATTCTTTACGCTAACTCCCACTTTCAAAGCGCGATGATGTTCTCGACACCATATTACTCCAGCCTGAGTTTACTCCCCATTGACCCCTCCCCATTCACTCTCCCGAACGCGTCGAAGAGGCGCTCAGAACAACCCCCTATCACTCTCGATACGTACCCCCTCCCAGATGGCAACTGGAAGTGGGTTTCACGCTGCTGGATGATCGATATGCGATCCAACCTCGGCGAGGTTCAGCATGACGGCTTTGAATACAATTGGATGTTCCGTAAGCATCACTGGCGTTCGCAGGTCGGGCCCCTTAGCGCAGGAGGCTGGGTTAGGAGGCGACGGTGGATCCGATTGATGGTTCGGCCTGCGAAACCTCACCGCGAACATGACGAGACAAGCAGTGGCCGCACGCGGAACAGCTCTCCCGCCCCTGGCTCCAGCAAAGCGAGCTCGAGCGATCGAGCGAAGTATCGCAGATCGCTTGCGTCGTTACATCCATCTTCTCTCCTTTCAGGAACGACGGAGTCGTCTGCATTGGCCGACCACTGGTACGACATGAGTCCGGATGATGTGTGGTTAGGGGACAGCGTGGAGGCGGACTGGGAGAGGCTACATGAATTCATGAAGAAGTTCGGTCGTGATGGCAGGAAGCTGGAGGTGTGGAGATTATGGCTTGGGTATTACCACCCAGAGCACAAGGACAGGTTCACCGAGATTGATATCAAGGGAAAGAGGAGGGAGAAGCAGTGGACAGAAGACGATGGCCCCCTCCAATCAGAAGTCGCATGTCTCGAGGTCTTTTCGAAGGAATCGGTCGCCCTTGCCCCTAGACAGCACGTAATTCCTGTGCTACGCAAATACGTAAGTTGTGAACACCGCATTGTTCACTCCGTATTTGATGCTCACCGTGGTTTCTAGGGCCAGAAACTCCTTCGATCTTTCATTTACCCAGACTCGCGGGTTCAATTCCTCAAGCTTCTTGCCCTATCTGGACTCTTACAAGAGATGGACATACCAATGAGCAATACCATCGACGTTATGTCCGAAATTGATTTCTGGAGTTACGTGAACAACTTCACGAAGGAGCTTGAAATCCCGGATACCCCACCGACTCTTAAAGCCTCAGTGGAGAAGGAATTGGAGAAGCGAAGATCATTGAAGGTTCCGACGAGTAGCAGCGAGGTGTCACTCGCTATTCATTAGGTTTCTGCTGTTTGTTATGGACCATTACACTATGTACACTACCTTTTTTGGGGGCTTTACTAGGGGAACAGTTTGCTGCTTTGTGTTGTTCATCTGTCTTTCGGCTTCTCATTTCTCCATTTCCGCTTTGATTTCACACCTCTATTCATTGCCACCTACCCCTCATGATACCCGTTCTATCTTCTATTCCCCGTTTCCTTCGATTGGCACCACCTTGTTGGACTACCATGGCATTGTTCAAACGACATATTACTGTGTTCACCCCTCGCCCCGCCCAAGCCAGAATAGCCACTGCCAACTGTGTCTACAGTTGCCCAATCCTCATATTATAGTCTGTAGGAGGGAGTAGTTCCTATCACAAAAACGCTTCTACACCTCTCCCAGACACCTATTGCGAGTACTTCAAAAAATTCCAGATCCGTGGAACCGTTGTCCAATCAGACATGAAGGTGAGCCTCTAAATCCTCGCCACAGCCGTCCTTATGACTATCCCGATTCCCTGAGCTTTCCAACGTTATTCCCAGTCTTACCGTCATCATACTTGGCCTGGCTACCTCCATAGTGGCAACAAGCTGGCGCAAATGCAGGCCGAGGGCAGGTTCGCGGCTCACGGAACTATCGCCCAGTCCAGCGGGAACTACACTATTCGATCCATCTCAACCTACACATCTTACGAGTGAATCAATAATGGGACTGTTGATGGGGTAACTGCCCTCAAGCAATCCCCCGGCTCTGCCACAGCCATCACTGGGGGTACTGAGGTCGGTCACACTCCAGGCGACTACCCCCACTCCGATGGGTACGAGGTCAACATTGACTGCCGCAAAAGTTACTTGAGTAGGTAACTTGGTCTAACTTTCTCCCCGCAAGTAAGTCCAAGTAACTTGGGGTTAACGTTAACTTGGCCCTTTTCCTAACTTGCCCCCAAGCTAACTTGGCTTCGCGATGTGCTTCATATATAGAATGTATTATGCTATATTTGCTCTGGAATTGGCATGAGGGACCCCCAGCGATGCCCTGGGTAGCGTTGAGGCAATGCTGATGGGTTGTAATAGCGTACTGCCGCAAAAGCCGCAAAAATGTCTAAACATAGGACCCAGAAGCAACTGGCTTTTGAGAGGGACTATCGTACGGTCTAGCTACATGTTGGGTTGTAAAAATAGAGGGGGAAGCCTTCTATTCATCCAAAGATCCACTACCAAAGACGGCGTACCTGTTTGGGTAGTAATGCTGCCCCGCCGGCGCAACAAACGGTCAATTTCAAGGAGGAAAACTAACCAAAAGAAGGATATTGGGGTACGATTCCAAAGCAATACTAACAGTATGAAGTTACTCAAAAACCGGTAGGAGAAAAGGAGGAAACTTTCCGTTTGGCCAGTGGCCTGTTGTCAATGTTGATCCCACACGTCTTCCGCGCAATATGATGGGCCATTCCCCACCCCACAAACGACTCAACGTACGCAGTTAAAACTAATCAAAAGCTGGAAGATCACAGTTCTCAAGGATATAACAGTAGTCAATTGTTTTATTCGATTAAGTGTTTGGTGAGGAACACACCATTTACCCAGCCATATTGGACCACGATTGGGGTCAAAGAAGAGGCGGAGGACGAGGACGAGGTCGGGTTCATGCGGACGTCGCATCTTGGGGCCCAAAGTCGTCGGCGCCGACGAGGAACCACTAAATCGAGCTCAAATCCGCCCATGGGGAGTGGGGCGGACGACCACGCGCTGTGTTTCCATATAGCGCGATGCACTTGCCAAATCGGGATATCCCACCGGCTAAGCGTAATGCGCGTGCGACGGGCTCAAGAGGGAGCTCGGAGGGCGCATAGGTGTACGGAGGGGGTGGGGACATGGTGGTCAGGAAGGAGAAGCAGTTCGACACCTACAGTCGACAGCGCCCATATAACACCAGCGGCGATCAATTTACGTAGTGATCCCAGCATTGCACGGGCCTCTTCCCATCCCCCCGCACAAACGTACTTTAAGCTAACTTGTAAGTTATCCCTCCTTACAAAACATACTTCAAGCTAACTTGTAAGTAACTTATAAGTAACTTGAAGCTGACTTGAAGCTGACTTGGGCTGGGCAAGTTCACTTGGGTCGATAAAGTACGATGAAGTTAACTTTGTAAGGGGGCAAGTGAGGTGCACAAGTAACTTTGTGAACCACCACAACATTAGGCACACCACGTTGTCTATGTGTCAAGGCCGCTCAGGGAGATTAGAAACCGCGGGGATGACCCTCAGTGGCAAGATACTGCCAACGCCAAGCGTCGCCAGCCTCTACTGTGTGCGCACCGCCCGTTCCCCTGTCTTTCAGTGCCGCGTATCGATACCCACACTGCAGGAAGAGGGCATTCATTGGGACTGGGATATCATCATTTGGCGAAATGGCGCTCACCATTCCACGAGGACCCTAATTTCCTCAATCTCGATCTCATCGTGTAACCACGTATCTTGGCCGCTATACATCTATCGCCCACGCCAAGTAGGGACTACCTCATCCCATCAAGAGAAATATTCAAAGAACCCTGATATATCTGCACGCCTTGGCTTGCGGCTAACCAACAGGCGCCCAAGGTAAACGGGCGCTTATCTCGCGGATTTATTACATAAGCTACGCACTGGCAGGCATTCAACCTAAACAGGATACTGTGTCTGTCTGGGGCATAGGTTCTTGCAAGATATCTGTCACTTTTTACAGCACTGGTAGTGATTTTCCGAAGCTTCGACATCTGGCACACCGGTCCAGGTGGCAGACTCTGTAGCTACAGGCAAGTAAAGATCGCGAAGTGCCGTGCGTTCCCTCCCAGAATCGGATCTAGAAGGAACTGTCGGGGACTTGCTCTGGACTCGACTACTCTACAACCTTCTACAGGCTAGTGCGAGAAGTGAAGGAATACTTTTACCTTTGATGCCGTTGCGTGATAGGTGATGCATATCGGTCGCACGTTCAAGGGCTCGCTTCTAACTGTCACAAGCCTACCTCGTTGACCTGACATACTCACCGGCGGCGGCGTATCCGTGGCGGCCACCTTTGCCAACGTGTGGTCTCAACATCACCGGGTTATTCTACCGTGGACACAGCGGTCGTCATTGGCGAGGTCCCCGATAACTGGCTCCAGCCCCTGATGGTCCTTGACGTCAACGCCGCATCACACGCTTCAAAATGCTGGCTAATCTTTGGCTAATCTCCCCCCTTGCCACCCAGGACATCTACAGTGACAGGGATGTGTGGGTAGCACCGGCGAAAGTAATCTGCGGCGAGGAGCAGATGACTACCCGTGCATATAAAAGGCTCGAAGGTCGTCGAGTAGGAGCATCCACAGGAGCCACCACATACAATGAAGGTGATTGTTTGTCCCATCCCCAACATCAACTCCTTGTTGACCTCGCCACGTTAGGCCTTTGCCACCATCGTTAGCCTCGCCGCCATGACTACTGCCCTCGCCGTCGAGCCTCGCAGCGGCACCAAATTGACACAAGCCCAGGCACAGGCCAGGTTTTCACCCTACGGTATCGTGGCGTCCTCCTCAGGCGGATGCACCACACGCTCCGTCTCTACCTGCACATCTTATGAGCAGATCAATTCTGGCACTGTCGATGCTGTGATCACCCTCAAGGGGGCCTCTGGTTCCGCGATTACTATCACTGGTGGCACCGAGGTCGGCCACGCTTCAGGGACCTATTCCCACTATAATGGATACAAGGTCGATATCAGGCACACCACAATACTGGACAACTATATCAAGACCCGCTTCACGAAGATCGCGAATCGTGGCGATGGGTATCCTCAGTGGCAAGCCGCGAGCGGGAACCTCTACTGTGTGAGTTTCTTGTCTGTGTTTTTAACACCACTGTACTCACTGGAAACACTATAGGACGAGGGTAGCCACTGGGATATCACCGTATATTAGTTGTAAAAAACATACCGCACCTAAACCTCGCATACACAGGCGCCTATCAACGTTTTGTTCTGGGCTGCAAACCAAATCGCCTTTGATTTACTTTTAGTTTTCAGGCCAAATTTCATGAAGTGTTAGCATCATGGTACCCTACGACACAGACGAGCTTCGCGGGGAGCCATGGCCAGGTCCAAGCAAGCGCGCGCCTGTTTCTTACATTTGATTTCTGATTGACCCATTTGCTCCCTCCCCCGCATCAATTATCACAATTCACATGGGTCCCAACGCTCTTTGAATCCATCACCATGCCATTCGCCGGCACATAACCGTTCCTCCTCATCCTGGCTTTTAGGGGCCTCTAATCTCTCCCTCCACGCCATGTCCGTGCATGGTGTGCAGCAGTGCCGCGCCTGGCTCTCGCGCGTCGTCCCAACCCTCCCGGACGACCCCTCACACCCTACACAGGTCGCGCTGCGGACGTACGCGCTTGCACTTTCGTTCTCGCTCGGCCCTACGCTCATTCCGATTGTGACATCTCTCGCGTCGAGGAAGAAGCAAGGGATCGCCTGGGTCAAACTAGGGAAGACGCTGAAGAGGGAGCTAGGGTATGATGGCTTTGCGAGCGCGTTGACTGTGAGTGTCGGCGGTGCTGCGGCGTTGAGGCACCTGTGGACGGAAGCCGTAGATGTGGAGGAGGGGGCAGCAGGAGCTGAGCGACAGGCGGGGACCCTTGGCCTCTTGGACGACTTGAGAAGGTGGTTACACTCGTTGCCTTTGACTCCCGTCCAAGTTACCTTCATCGTGAACCTCTTTGCCTCGTCGGCGGGTATCGTCTTGTTGCAAAAAGGGCTGGAGAAGGTTTCGAAAACGAGTGCGAAGAATGCCACCCGACAGTCTCCGACTCTAGACCTCACTTTACTTCTCGTCGTCAGGGCTTTGGATTCATTCATCCAATCCCTAATCCTGCGGAGAGTACGACCACGAAATCACGTCCAGTCTCTGTCGCCTTCGGAAAACGAGGAGGAACATATACGGATGATTCGGGAGAAGTTAGAAAGGGAGGAAGTGAAGCAGGTGAATGAGAAGAGGCAGAAGATGACACAGAAGGTCGATGCATTCCTATTCTGGATATGCAGTTCCCGGTACGTTGCCCTTCAGAGCTTTCGCAAAGTGTCCAATTATTCACACAACCGCCTCCCAGAATAATGTGGTGTTTCTTCTACGAGCCCTACCGGTGAGCCCTGCACACCCTATCTGAAGTTACCTGAAGTTCACATCCGTTGATGCTGTAGGCTACCCCGGTCCTATGTAAAGTGGATCAACGCTCTCGCAAACCTTGACGAACGCGTGCCCGAAGCCCTTCGGCAAATCCGCGCAAAAAAGTGGTCGTATGTTCGTGGGTCCCAGGACCACGCTGGCCTCCTGCACGGCTGCGCTCGAGATTTGGGGCTTCCGCAGACTTGGGGAGATCCAGCTGCCCTGCCTGCATACGGGGGAGAAATCGCCAACAACGCATGGAAACAACTAGGCGTTACGAGCCGGCCCAGTGTTGGTGGTCTGCCATGCGACCTTGTGCACGGAGGCGTTGGGAAGAGATTCGGTCTCGAGGCGAATTGCCACGCGAACGCCGCGCTGCGTGGTTTCAGGGCGTTCGGGCAGTCGCTTTTGATCTACTTCCCGGTAAGTCTGACCCATTGCTCCCCATCCTCAAGACCTCACTCATACTTCTCAGGTGCACTTCGTCCCGGTTCTCTTGACCCGACCTGGAACCCTCCTCAGACCCGCACGCTTCCTAGCCACGAGCCTGGGGGCATTGCGTAGTACCGCCTTCCTTGCCTCGTTTGTTGCATTATACTGGTACGGTGTCTGCCTCACTCGAGCCGTCGTCCTGGCGAGGATCTTCCCTTTTGTGTCCCACGACTTCTGGGATGGGCCCCACGGGGCAGTCCTGGCTGGGTCCTTGGCCTGCGGGGCTAGCATCTGGATTGAGAATGGAAGAAGGAGAGGAGAAATGGCTTTGTATGTGCTTCCGCGCGCGCTGAGGACGGTCGTCCCGGGGTGGCTCGCCCGCAACCGGGGGTGGAAGAGTCGAGCTATTGAACGGTACGCTTCTGCCACTGTGTCATGGGTCGTATTGATCAATTGCTCAGGCTTGCTTTCATTTTGTCGATGTCGACACTCCTCACTGCCGCCATCCATCGCCCCGACTCACTTCGGGGATTATCTCGATGGGCACTCGCCTTTGTAATGAACGGTCCGAACGCTGGGTTTTTGAAACGTAAACGACGAGACCCCAGCATCCCTCCGACACCCAGCGTCGCATCCACGCCCTGCCCTGCGAAGGTCCTCACGAGCAACGACGTCCCCGTGGTACTCAAGACCGTGAATCAAGATGCCAACTAACACTTCCCACTACAACTCAAGTTAGTTATGGCAACCTATCCCAATAGCATGATGCGGTGACTACGAATATACGAAGTCCCCGCTCCAGTGTAACCCCTAGCTACCCTACGCTGACCATACATGTAATTTGTGATCATAGAAGGAGCATGTCCCCACGAGGGACCCCTTGTCGTCTCTGGGTGAGGCGTAGGACCAATCGGCACCATAGGCAAGTGATACATGCTCCCTGAACTCTCTGAATATGCTGGGACCCTCATCTGGTGATAATCGGGCGACTTTGAACCCGTCGTGCATGCAGGCGACCAGCAGATCGGATTTCCGTTCGACGCTAGGGTGCCATTTAACTCTCCAGACACCCCCTCCAACGGCCAGATCTGAAATGGGGCGCGCGAGGTTGCGGGGATCGAATATTCGGACGTTGGCATCATAGCTTTGAGGGTACGTACAGTATGAGTTGCCCTGGCAGTTCGAGGTTTGCAAGCTAAAACTACTGACCTTCCGACGGCGATTTGGTTTGGGTCGTGAGGGTGACTTTGAATGCAGGTGACGCCTGCATCAAATCTATAATAATTAAGTGAGTCGAGAACGCCCCAAGCTGGGGTGAACCAGTGCGTACCTTCTGTTGGTGGAAACAGGGACGTCAAAACCCGTCCTTATGTCCCAAGCCTTCATTTTAAGATCATCTCCCCCTGATAATTGAACTGATCGAAAGTCATTCTCGATGTCCAGGTTAGCACCAGCTTACCGGAGTAGATGATATTGATGTCATGGTAATTCCAGGCGGCTATCCAAGGTTCATAGTCATGCGCGTGCCATTCATTCACTACAGCGAGCCCGCCCGCCGAATCTGGCTTGAGGTGGCATAGCGATCCATTGGACAGAGATACAACAAGGTCGCCGAGTGTACTGTAAATGAAAATGTTGGCGTATGCGCGTGGAAAGGGTGGTTCAACGGACGCACCTCGGGCCCTGGATCCTGTTGTTCCAATCCAACGAGAGGCATAGCGTCGTGGTTTCCGCGCACTGAACGTTATGCACCCGTTCCAGTCTGCTCGTGGATACATCCCATTGGCACACGGTAATGCCGCCCTCCGAGTCCGCAATGCCCAGCGTGGGTTTTTCTAACGCAGATCCGTGACACCTTACCGCCGATCTAGGTCGCTTCAATGTGCAGGGCAGCAGGTGTTGTTGAGACCAACCATTTCACGTCGGGGATAGCTGGGAAGTCGAGATTCTGGAGATGAGTGCTGAGATAATTTCAGAAACTTCCAAGCATTCCGGTAATAAGGTACTCACAATGGCAACTCATCCTCAGACGGCTCTCCCTCCGTTACGCGAAAGACCATGCATTGCCCAATCCTCTTCGTAGGAGGTGGGGGGTCCGGTGCTTCCTCTCCTTCCGGCACAGGTGGCCGTTCAATGAGGTTGTAGGTTCCGCAGACAAATATATCAGTTGACCCCTCATTTGGGCAGAACTCAATGGTATCGGCTGGGTAGTCTGTGTCAAAGGAAAGAGACATTTTCAAGAGACGGCTGTAGCGGTATTTTTAGCACACTCACTGTCAGAGCAGGGATCACCGTGGGATGATGCCATCAGCGCAAGCAGCCATCATCGCTTGAGCGCGTTCAGCCGCAGCTCAACCTCACCACCAACCACCATCTCGATCTCCAAGTGCAGGCTCACAATGGAATTCATTCGCAGCCTTGACTCGAACAGGCTGCTCCAAGTTGGCACTGTAGGTCCATCGTGCGTCGATGGTCTTACGGAACGCTAAATGAGGTGTTAGGCGCTCTCGTTCGCCGTCAGCACCAATCCTTCTGTGGCATACAACTTTCCCTTGTTCTTGTTTGGAACGTTTATTCAAGATTCCTCAGAGGCTATTAACTCTTTGAAGACTGTATGTTGAGCTCATCCATTTGAGAGTGCTATCCCGATGGAACTGGCCGCTGACCGTCAATCCTCGAACACAGTTCACCGTCGCAATCGCTTTCTCTGGCCTCTTTGACATTATTGCCTTGTTTAGAGGGTCACTCAGTTTTTACGGATCGTTCCTCGTCGTTCTCCTCATCCTCTTGAAGGTACACATAACGGGTCATGAATTATTCCCGAGATTCATGTTGATCCTGCTCTAGGTCCCGACATTCTTCGCATTCGCAGCATCGCTCCGCCAGAGGGGTGGAGAGCTCAGTCTTGGGGTTGGAGGCGCTAACCTCTCCGGCCCAACGCGTGCGTAACTTACCATGCTCGTAGTATCATCGCGACTCATCCCCCCCGCAGTTTGGTCGATGCCTGGGGGTTTCACGTCCAGCGGTAATGACAGGTACCAGACCGTCGACGATGACGCGTCGTTCGTCCGAGCGAGTCGCCCCCCTGCTCCAGTACCCACCCAGCCACCCGCAGTCAACCAGGCTGCGCCCCCAGGTGCTTACCAGACCGTGTAAACACCCTATCATCATAAATTATTCTGTCGGCCATATACCCGATCCATCTACCAACACATTTAATCCAAGGGAAATCGTGGCCGTTTGATTCACCAAGCTTGAGAAAGCTTCTCGTCCATGTCGAGTTCTAGTTCGACCGTCATATCGTCGTAAAGCGGAACGAAGTCCATGCGGTCCTCTGCCCTCCTCCGAGCGTAGAGCCACGGGCAGTCGAGGGATTCGCAGAGGATGGGTTCACTGGGCGTAGATCCGGTGCACGTCGAGCAGACCAAATGAGCTGACGTTAATCTTTCCTCGAGTTTTCGCTTCAGTGATCCCAGGTTACTGATGGTTTCTTGCGGAGTGTCCCAGCATTCCTCACAGAGGCCTATGTGAAGGAACAGTCAGCCCCGATAAACACATACAGTACAGATTTGCTAGCCTTCTGAGTCGAAAGAAGGCCTCCCACAGATGAAACACTGCGCGTTGTTGAAATGTTCGTCGATGTTCGGCTTCTCCGGACTGAGACTTATCCCTCGAGGCTTCCTGGGCGAGTTGTGTTCGACTTGGGCCAACTTAGGCATCTCCTGATACCATTGCTTTACATCGGCGCCCATGAGGTTGAAGATCCTTTCCAGTGGCGGAATGAGGACGCGTGTGATGTAATAATTGGCATCCAGCTGAAGAGATCTGGAAGATAGTTACGGTCAGGCGCAAGTTCGAAATAGTTGACAAAGAAGAGAAATACCCATTGTTGAGAAAATCTAATGGATCTATGGCCCTATCGACGACGCGCGAGCCTGGAGCACCCCTGGCGATGAGGTATGGAACGCGTTCTGCGTACTGAGGCTCGTAGGCGGTATCTTCTAGCATTTTCCGGGCCGCCACCATGACCCCCGGGGGAGGAGGGCCGTAATCACTGTCAGATAGCATCTAAGCAATGCGTCGGGGCTGCTGTTGTAGACGCGTACCTATACGAGCCCATCCTGACTTCTTTGGCGAAGATGAAGTCCATGGGCGATGCTTTGTTCTCCAGCAGCTTTGCCCACGACCTACAGCAGTACTCCTTGACTTCACTGAGGTCCTGGGTTCTGAACAGGATTCTACGATAAACATTGTCAGCGGGTCCGGGAGTGGTCGTAAACAATATTCATACTTCAGACAATTCTCTGTCATCTTCCGCTGGGCAAGTACACCATCCCGCCGGACAGTTTCAATTCCCTTTGCATCAAACCCAGCCTCTGTCGCGTCGACCGTCTCGTACTTGTACCCGACGTATCTCTTCTTCGCCATGAGCACGCACGGGAGATACACCTTTTCGAACTTGAGTTTGATGGGCGCTGGGTTCATAGCCGTAACCGCGTCTGCCATTTCATAGCCAATTCTAAAAGCTTCTTCCTTGGTCTTGCCCCGGAGATAGCTACAAGATCGCGTTGAGCATACCCACCTGGGATGGAATGCGGAGGAAATTGTGCTCACATGAACATGCTGTCAGTATCACCATATACCACCTGGGCACCCCACTTCTTCGTGCTGTTGACAAGCATGATCGCTTTCTCGAGCGTCTCTCGCCCACTTTGCACAATGCTGTCCGCTATCTCGACCGCAGGCATTCGCCCAGAGTAGCTAGCACTGGTGTAACCGTACGTGACATTGGCGATGTACTTCAGACCAAGTTGCCTGGCATCCAAAACGCGCTTCAGCGCCTGGGGTTTAGGTTAGACCTAAATTCTCGAAAGGGAGCACCAGGGAAGTAGATACCTTGTCGTTGTTCCCGCCTTTCATGGCTTGCTTCACCATTACTCGCGTGTCGAGGAGCTCGATTAACATCCGACCCAGGAGACCCCGCCGAATGTTCGACTTGACATACATGAGCCCATTGGCCGCAACTGGGATACTATCAGCAACGAAACCAAGGAGATCTTTGGATGCGCTCACCATGAATGTCGTCCTTGAACCGTCCTATCAACCCATCTGGTAAATCGAGGTTGACGACCCCAAACTTGAACTTCCCCTGGAATGGTTGTACGCGCCCTAAGCAGGTCGAGTAGCAATAATTGTATGCAATCATGATGGAGGGGTACAGCGACTGGAAATCCAGAACGACGAGTGGACTCGCGTAGAACGCCGACATGGGCTCCATAATCAAGGGCATACATTCAGCCGCATTTTGTTTTCCAACATCGGCTTTGCTAGGGGAGACAAGGACGAAACTTTCGGGTTTCGCGATACGGAACATGAAGGATTCGACTTTGAATTGCGATCCTCGACTGATGACTGAGAAAAAGTCGACACCAAAAATACGAGCGAATTCCCTTCATGTTGCCAAAGTCAGTGCCTTCCAAGCATGTGGAGAGGGGGAGGGAAACACACGCAGTCTTTGTCACGATCTCGATCTGTTCAAGCATTTCCAGAACCATAGATGTCCTTCTGACGTAGTACTGAAGGAGCTGTGCGGTGTGCGCTGGGACTGGGCTGTTGTACCACTCAGCGAGAGACTTCGGACTGTACTTGGGTACTCTGCGAGATTCTCAGTCGAGCTACGCTTCCCGGCGCGAAAGGGCATTTGGACTGACCTTCTCCGCAACACGTGAAATGCTACATTCTCGAAGGTGTATATGGTCAGAGTCTGCTCAGACCGCATGAGCCTCCAGGAATTGAATACATGCCGGCCAACGACCTGGAACGTTGAAGTCTTCTTGAAGCCCCAGCTATCGTTCGAACTGCCAGCATGCCGATGAGGCGCTCGGGCAATGAGCTCAGATACATCCAGACCTTGTTCTTGTGAGTTCACTTCAGACGGTTCCTGTGTGACCGCTCGACTTACCATAGGTCTGTCCCCTGGCAGAAATGTACCCCCACGAAGCCTTCTGAATCTCCCAGCCGGTAATAATATCAGGGTCGAGTTCCACGATTGTGTCAATGATTTTGTTCAGCAGGTCAAGTTCGCTATCTGCTTGTTCGAAAGTGAAGTCTCGAAGTCGGCGAGGGCTCAGTTGTGCGGTGTCCACGGCAAGGATCCCAGTTCGAATAGAATCTGAGCCAGCGACGTGTAATGCGTAGAAGGCGGCGATGATTTCATCTTTGTCTGGGTCGGGATTTTGACCATTTCCTGAGGGTGCTGAGGAGGGGGGAAAAGTTCAGCAAATCATCGGCGCCCATGAGACGCATTATCTACCGAAGACTTCTAAGGCCAAGATAGACATATTGGATGATTCCCGTAGTCCATCTCCGGCTAGTGGAGAGATTTTGAGCCCGTATATGTTGGTTTGGGTAGGTCCCTCGATCTTTCATAGAGGTCTAAACACACGATCAGAATCCACCGAAGAGAAAGCTCACCATACCTGAGAGCGAAGTTTGAGATGCCTTGCGGCTTTCGATGCGATCCTCGATTTCTTCATCGCAGCGAGCCATTTCCTTGTCTCTTTTATGCTAGGGGGCATGCCAGCGTACTCCCATCCAGCGACACCATCTGCAATAAAATCCGGGGCCTTGAAGGCATCACCCGTGGGCTCCCTCGTCGGCGTTGGTCGCCAATCTTCCAATGAAGCGACATTCTTTCCCTTTAGAGTGAACGCTAGCCCACCGTATTCCTTCGGCCGGTCGGGCACATCAGGTTGGAATGAGTAGTACGGTACCTGATAAATCTTGAGTGGGACCCCAATAGTGTCGCAGTTGGCGACCAATTCCTGGGTGGAGGGTGGAGGGACACTGTATTGGAATGGGTTGGAGCCCTTAAGGCCGGCAGTTTGATAAGCTTGGGTGAGTTTAACGGTGCGATTTGTGATGATGGAAGCCTTCTTGCTCTCGACCGATGACTTTTTCGACGAATCGGTCTCTATGGACAATAGTTCGGGTTCAACCTCGATCGCCTTTTGGGTTGGTTCTTTAAAAAGAACACGGCCTGGATGTTTTGAAGATGGGTGTACCAAAAACGTTGTTGGGCCTTTGCCAGTCGGAGTTGTCTCTCCGTCTCTGATAAGTGTAAGCGTACGACGATAACAGAGGGAAGTCGGGGAGGGGCACATACGAAACACTGGCCGCCACTCGCGACCCACTCCGTTTTGGCCTGGAATTCAAGAAAGAAAGAACTTCAGTTTCGGGTACGCGGAAGGGTCAGCAATGCAGTTACCTTGTTGGGGTTAGGGAACCGTGTCGTTCACTTCCCTCCTCTTCTGATTCTGCTGGGAGGGAAGGACTGGTAGTTGTCAGTTTTTTGGTCCGTGTTCGAGCTATCATCGAACCTTTCGAGCATGTATGGTTGTGCGTCGACTTTCGGATGCACGTTATCGGCAAAAGGATCGGAATCACTGCTGCAAGGAGGGTCGGCACAACAACTCGAACAAGGGGCGGGGGTGGGATCAATGCAGAACCGACCTGCTTTCGCTGACTGGCACGGGCGTCTCTTCACGATCATCATCTTCATCTCCTTCCACGTCGTCTGGCTGCTCTCCATCTGTTAATGGATCCTGCTCGTCGTTACCGCCCTTGCCAAGTAGGTCCGTCACATCCTCGTCTACTTCATCATCGTCCTCATTGGATATCAGAGATACGTCGACATCGATATCAGGAAGTTCACTGTCGACCTCCTCCAGCGCGTCTCCCCGATGCATCGTGTCCTCTTCGTTATGGCCATTGGTTGGCACGCCAGGAAGGGGAACTGGTTCCCAACGTTTGTAAGGAGTTTCCCAAAGCGCCTCGATACTTTCAAAGGTCGTCATGACTCTGCCTTCCCATGGCTGCGTTTGTGTTAGGATCGCATCGACAACACCTTCGCCCTGGATTCGATTGCGAATGCCTTCCCAGTAGCGTGCTTCTGCTACCCACTCCCCACCCTTCCCTCGATATGTATCGCTTGGATCAATCGGTAGTTCTGGGGAAGGATCGAGTCCTTTGGCCTTCCTGCGACTTCGTTCATCTTCCCAAAGCTCACGAACGCTCAGGACCACCGGCTCATTAGGGAGGATTGGCGGCGCTTCTCCGATCTTGAAGGCTACATTTCGGGGAGCTAACTGGTGTCTATTTAGGATCTGAGGGGCAATGACATCAATTTCCAGAGGTAGCCTCGACTGCCGGAAGTGTGGGGATTGTTTCAGGCCCATTGCAGCATCTTCGTCGTCGCTGCACCGTTGCCAACCGTCTTCTAGTTCGACCAAGCCGCAACCGTAGAGACCGAAGTCGCACATGAACTGGAGAGGGAAACTTAGATGGCTTTCATAGATGCGAAATCGGGTCCCCATAACAGATCCGGACCGCAGGATGGTGACCACCCGATTGCTGAATGACGGATCGGCAATAAGGACCTTCAGAAAAGGTGAATATGACGAATGAAATCCGTAGAAATGTACCCCCTTCACGAGGACTACACCGCGGATGAAGCGGGATTTCGGAGACTCGGGATTGCGCTTGAGCGAGATAGCCACAGCGTGGTTCAGGGATTGAATCAGGGTGGCAATATATCGTTTGACTGACGAAAAGGTGACTTCACGGGAGACTAACACAGCTATGCATGCGAGGCGACATACCATCCTTGGGGGTCAGCGAGCCAGCGTAGTCGATGTAGCAATATGGGTATACTTGGTGGACATGAAGACACGCCTTCTGGCCGGTCGATGAATTGCCGTAGATTCGTAGGATGGGGACTGCCGGGAGGTTGGAGTTGTCCAATGGGCCTGGGGGTGCGACAGTATAATCTATCTGGTTCAGAGACACACGAAACTTGGCTATTTGAGACGGAGTATCTGCGGGTTTCGCATCTGAGGTCATTTTCCAATGCTACTCGCATGAGGCCGCGAGATTTATGGCATGGTCGCTGATGGTGGTGGTGGTGGTGTGGTTTGAGAACGAACTCAGCTGAATCTGAACAAGGCGGAGGCCGCGGAAGCGCTCGTTGATGGGATGGCGTAATCACATCAAAAGCTTCATTGCGGGGGACAGGGGTACTTGGCCCCTGACCTACCGCTCCGCAGCTCATAGAGGCTACTTCAAGTGACTGCACTGGCACTCTCATAAGTCAGCGCTCAAAGTCCAGGTGTTCAAAAGTCGGAATCCGCCATTGGAGTAATGTACAGTGAGTTATAGCCATTTTCAGTATTCTCAAAGCTTTGGCACCCTACGATTTGCCTCTGGCGATGCAGGGAGTCACTTGCTCAGGGTGATAACTTGCTGCCCAATCCATTCCTCGTTGGGTGGCAAATGGACGTAACCCTGTACATAGCCTGGTTCAACGCAAACGTATCTCTCCCTAGCGCCACGTTAGCATCCACAAATGCAAAGAATCCAAAGGAACACACCATCCTCCTTCTTCCATGTCGCCGATCTTCTTTCCTTCTTGCTGTGGGTTCCAAACGACGACGTCCTTGAAATTCTTGGCCCGGACCTCGATCGCCCCATCCTTCCAAACGATGTCGTATTTAAGAGGCGCATTCTCATATACAGAGTCAGTGTACTCCTTGACGTCGACTAAGTCCCGCGTCTCCTTCTTGGCGCGATCCTCCGTCTTGTCGTAATATGTTAGGTCGGTGAGGGGCGAGATCGACACCTCATTCGCCGGCACGGCCAGGTACGTGTGGAGGAGTGCCTGAAAGGCGAGAGTTGCGTTTGGGCTTGGGTTCCGAACGTGGAGGTCGGTGCTGAGCTGGTGCTTGGCCAATGTTACGACGTAAGCTAGAGAAAAAGGTTTCTCGTATGCCCCATAGATCCTGGGGTTGGTTTCCAGGACTGTAGAATAATTAATAAAAGCTCTTCCTGCAGGTTGCACCAACGATAGCCCACCGAATCTCACAGAAACGCCTGCATCATTATCCATAACGGTCGAGTCGAACTTCCAAATTTCGTTGCGAGCAAATCCATGTTGAGCAAGCTTGGAATGCTCAGGGAGGACTGGGGCACCAAAGCATGGGAACACAATGGGAATACCGCCACGAACAGGCTTCGAGCCGTCTAGGAAGGCCTTCGAAGACACAAAAAGGCGCTCCTTAATCTCGTCGTTGTCGACACTGGGAGACTTCCATGAAATAATGGTTGCGCCGTACAGCAGGAGGGTGACCGAGGCGCCCTGTAATCATGGCGTTGTTTCATGTCGTGATCATGCGCTCGATGTGTGAGATGGACGATAGAAAACGCACCTCCGGGTGCTGGAGGGTGATACTATCCGCGTGGTGTTGAACTGGCATTTCTGACTCTATTAGGAAGGCTTGGAGTGAGGAGGAGAAGGTGGGGACCCTGGAGATCGTACACTGCCGCTGACGACATTCCATCGCAAGAATCCGGTGACGACTCATATCACGAGGTTGAAAGTGGGGAACTTCGTCGTGGACTATCGTTGCTCATAGCAGCGGTGCATATCCGAAATACCGATAGCTACCTACTAGCGTTCTAATCGATCGAATTTTTGCCAACAGAGCGCAGGGGGCGAGAGTTCAACAGTATTTGTCGCTGGAACCCGCTGAAGCGGAGCGCGCCATTCACGATGCCATCAGCCACGTGCAGGGCCAGGCTTGCAGCCTGTTCGCCCTTCTCCCTTCTCCAACTTCAATATCCTTGACCATCTCACTGTGTGCTCAACCGATCTCGAACGCCACACGCCGTGAAACACTTTGCCTGTGCATTCACTGCATAGATACCTGCTGAAACGACCCAAATCTCCAAGTTACCGCTCATACGAGTCCCCAGACCCTCATCATGGACTCGGGATATTCTAATGAAGATGTGAGTAGGGACGCGCTCTCGATGAACGGAGCTCATTACATTCATTGTGAAGATCGCTCCCATTGCCATCCTGATGGATGAGCTTCGCTCTGAAGACGTTCAGCTCCGATTGAACGCTATCCACAGCGTTCCAACAATCGCGCTGGCCCTGGGTTCCGATCGCGCTCGAGAAGAACTCATCCCATTCCTTCAAGACTCCGTTGACGACGAGGATGAAGTACTGCTTGCCCTCGCGGAAGAGTTGGGTCGGAACTTCGAAGAGTACATCGGGGGGAAGGAATACGCTCACCTTCTGCTGGGTCCCCTCGAAAATCTTTCAGCTGTTGAGGAGACCCTTGTCCGGGATAAGGTGCGTGTCTACGTCTAACTCCCATGACGTAGCTATCAAACGGCTTATGGGTTCATTCAAGGCCGCAGAGTCAATCTCCAAGATCGCAGCCGTCCTATCGCAAGAGCAGATCGAACAATATTATATCCCTCTCGTGAAGCGCTTGTCCCAGGGCGAATGGTTCACTTCTCGCACATCGTCTGCAGCTCTCTATTCCGCAGTATACGACAAGGTCTCCCCGGCTATACAAGATGAACTTCGAAAGCTGTTTTCGGCTCTTGGGTCAGACGACACCCCCATGGTTCGACGTGCCGCCGCCAAATGGCTTGGTGTGAGTTTGAGTCCGTGCGCTCTGGTTGCAGTTATCTGAGCGTTCTCCCACCCAACAGCCTCTTCTCGCCCATTTTGCGCAACACCACTTGCTCTCTGATGGTCTTCCGATCTACCGTCGCCTGCAGTCTGACGACCAGGACTCGGTTAGGCTCCTTACCATCGAGGACTTGATTGCCATTGCCAAGAGGATATCTCCCGCCGAAGTGAAAGAGCATTTGTTGAAGCAGATCAAACAGAGCATTGGTGATAAAAGCTGGCGGGTCAGGTACATGGCAGCCACTCACTTCAATGAGGTAAGTGTGATGATGCACGGGTCCAGTGTCTTGAGTGGAGACTCAACTTCCATTTAGCTTGCCGTTGCTGTCGGAAAGGATCTTGTCAGGGAGGAGCTTGTTGGCCTCTTTGTCAACCTCTTGAAGGATAATGAAGCGGAAGTTCGCACAGCTGGTGCCAGCCAAATACCCGGTTGGTTACGGGTTCTGCTTAACACCGCACTCTATCTGACAGAGGAACAGGTTTCTCAAGCCAGCTCGAGAAGGAAGTCATCCTGGCTCGAATTATACCCTGTGTCCGAGAACTCTCTCAAGACTCTTCCCAGCATGTTCGCGCCGCGCTTGGGAAGGAGATCAGTGGCCTCACACCGCTGCTTGGCAAGGAAGCCACAATCGAGCACCTGCTCCCTCTCTTCCTGCACCTCTTGAAGGATGATTTCCCCGAAGTCAGGCTGAATATCATCAGCAAGCTGGAGACCGTCAACAACGGTAAGTCTCACCGCAATACACCCGCCAGAGCCAATGCTAATGCAGCAACCAGTTATTGGCGTCGAGCTCCTCTCCGACAGCCTTCTCCCCGCCATCATGGAGCTCGCAGAAGACAAGTCATGGCGTGTCAGGCAAGCGATCATCGAGTATATTCCCTTGTTGGCCAAGCAACTCGGCAAACCCATGTTTGACGAGCAACTTGGCAACCTTTGCATGTCGTGGCTGGGGGATACCGTCTACAGCATCAGAGAATCGGCAACCGTCAACCTGAGGAATTTGACTGAGGTCTTCGGTGTAGAGTGGGCGAAGACTGCCATCGTTCCCAAGATTATGGGCATGG
Source organism: Coprinellus micaceus (assembly GCA_951394405.1). Taxonomy (NCBI): domain Eukaryota; kingdom Fungi; phylum Basidiomycota; class Agaricomycetes; order Agaricales; family Psathyrellaceae; genus Coprinellus; species Coprinellus micaceus. Next base: position 1,310,382 of record OX596335.1, on the reverse strand, counting down.
GGTCTCACACCAACTACCTCTTCCGAATGACCACTGTCCAAGCCATCGCCGTGAGTTTTGCCTCCCTGAAGGGACTTCACGGTTCTAAGCTTCGATTCACAGACTATCTCTTCTTCACTAAACCTCGAGATTATCCGCTCTGAGATTATTCAGCCTCTCGTTGAACTGTCGAAAGACCCTATCCCCAACATCCGATTCAACGTAGCCAAAGCATTTGAAGTCATCGGTACAACCCTGAACAAAACGCCAGAGGACCAACGGTTCGTTCAGGAGTGGATTGTGCCTGCCCTGGAGCGCCAGAAGAACGACGCTGATGCGGACGTGCGGTACTATGCGACGAGGGCCCTCCAGAAGTCTTTGGCGCCTGCTTCTTGAAAGGTCGTTTATGGCGAAGATTAAGGGTATGCGGAGTGGCTTGATTGAATTCACAGAAATTCTGACAACAAATTGCCAGATTCTGCATGCTCTACTCTCATTTTCTTCTCTGTGACAGTACGATACGAATGGTATTAGAGGAATTGACCCGACTGCTCTACATATTTCAACCCAGGCTACGGAAAACAGCGGCCTCAAGCGGATTCCTGTCCTTGTCCGAGTACGACGTCCGCGATCTGATATTTCAGAATAACTTCTCTAGTCGTAGCGGGCAATGTTTCGGGTTCATCGCAACCAACCTCAATCAATCATTCTCGTCACGGTGGGTTATTTCGAGAAAAGGAATCATGGAATTCAAATCTGCGGTGGTGGAGCGGGCGTATCGGTACGTCTTTTCCAGTTCTATCCTTCTAGGAGCCATAGCTTCTGACGGAATTTATCAGCGAGATTGACGATGCCCTGCTTCTACACCCCCTGGGAAGGGCGTTGTACCAAAAAGTGGATGCGCATTGTTCCCTCCGCGCATTCTGATTCGGCATCTGCGCCGTGCAACCTTCCCAAGGAACCCCGATGACCAAAGCCCTCAAGGTTTGATAACCCGGATCGTTTACCAAATGCACACCTGTGAAGCCACGCAGTTGGAGTGAGTCCGATGTGTCTGATTTGGTACAGCAGAAGCATCTGGTTCTTGATCAAACACCCACATCTGACAGGTCGGCGAGTGTATAAAGCTGAAAGATTTACCCAAACCCTAACTCGTATTACACAGTCTCGTCCTCCGAGTCTAGAGATTAGCTTCCCCGGTCGTTCGACGTCTTGTCGGTCCTCTCCTTTTTACGCTTCAAGCGTTCGCCACTCTCTTAAATCACTTGCTCACCCGAGCTCATCCCCTCCTTTGACGACATGAGGTTCTCACTTGCTAGTCTCACTGTTATCGCCCTGGCTCAGTTGGCCAGTGCCACCTTCATCACACCCAGCAAACCTGGAAACTCATGCAAGAAGAATGAGTTCTGGTGAGTAGACACACTTGTTAACGCCGCCCCTGTTCTGAACCATGCCATGCCTGCTAGGTACGGGGAGAAGGATTGCTGTCTTCCATCTGGAGGCCCTCCAAAGCCCGCTCCTCCCCCCACTGGTGTGAACTGCCCCCCCAACTGGTCCTGGAACGGACCGAAGAAGTGCTGCTTGCCACACAGCCAGCCCCCTCCGAAGCCCCCTGTCCCCCAGTGTCCCAAGGGATGGGTTTGGTGGCCAATCCTCTACAAGTGCTTGCCGACTCCTCAGCCTCCTACTCCCCACCCTCCTCAGCCCTCCCAGAACCCTCATAACCCTCACTACCCCCAGCCGCCCAAACCCCACCACGGCAAGCGTGATGAATCCTCCCGTATCACGCTTTGCCCGGGTGGGTTGCGCGCATGCCCCCTCCCAGGGCTTCTCGCGGGTGATTACGAATGTCTTGACACCGCAACTGAGCTTACCTCCTGCGGTGGATGTGTTTCCGAAGGTAAAGGCCAGGACTGCACAGCGATCAAGGGAGCCTGGAACGTCGGATGTGAGCAAAGTTCCTGCGTCGGTAAGTCCCCGCTCCCTCTTATCGCCCAACGCGCTCAGGGTCGTTTGACGGATTTCTAACGCGTTTGACGTTACAGTCTATTCTTGCTCCGGCGGGTTCGAGCTGAGCGATGATAAAAAGTCATGCGTTCCTCTCTAATGCGCGAATCCCGAGTTCACTCCGGCCTTGCCCCTCCTCTGAAATGTCGATTCCCTTTGTTCGTCCATTCGTCCGAGCCGTACTTTCTTCTTCTTTGGGACTCTCTATCGAACTCTTGTTGTGTGTATAGCATATTACAGGACCCCTGTGTAATACCTTTACTCGCCGTTTTGGACGCTTCTATCTACGACCTCTGTTCACTTCGATTGCTCTACGCGACTTCTTCAGTGATGTCTTGATACATTTGTTTCGTTTGTACTGTGCTCGCCGCATTTCCTCCTGGTGGGCGGCAATAGGACTTTTATATATCCGCTGTTATTAGTCTATGCAGGTCGAGAAGAGCAGATAGCTTCTTCAATTCCGGACATATCGCAACTTCACAGGCCAAAGAGCAGATTCTTGTCTGGAAACTCGCTTGAGGGGTGGACTGGAAAAGACGATCCCGCGAGCCTCCTCGCCCAGCACGATTTTTAATTATCTGGAACCCTATTACTCTCTACCACTGGCAATATCGGCGCGATACAGGCTTTAACCATATGGTTAGACTTCTGACTTCAGCTTCTCGCCTCAGGCACGACGATCGTTTACCTTGGAGCACGGACCTTTGAGTGTGCAAGTCGGCTGTGTGATTCGGCCGGAAGACCCACAGATCTCGTCCCTCCTTATTTTGTGGCTTCGGGGGCCCGCTTCGGAGGTGTCCGAATCGTCGATCGTCCCGTCCATTGCCCGGGCGAATAAACAGGGGCAAAGTCCCGATTAGTTAAAACCACGCCCAGATATGGGTGTTGTGTATCCGCATTTCTTCCTTCCTACCCCTACCTTCTCGCTGTGCGATATCTCCGTTACTCCGCCTGGGACTCGGAAAGTAAACCCGCCATTCGTTTTTCTTGCCAAGGATGATTCGCCCAGCCGCATTGGTCCTCACTCTCGCTCTTTACTGTTTCTCTGGGTTCCGAACGTTCGTGGACGCCACGCCCGTACCCCTACCCATGCCTTTGGCTCTCGTGGCCCCAGACTTCTCCAGTCGTTGGATTCTACGTAACGACACTGCCGCCTTTAATCTGGCGAGGGATCTGACCCCTCGCTATGCATTCAATGCCTCTGCAGACCTAGGCGACCACTCTGGCTTGGCAGATGGGGACGCTCGTCTGGCACGCCGCAAATATACGGACAAGATCGCTCAGCTGCATGGGTTCTACTCCACCGCCAAGGACTCTTCATCCAACTTGAGTTCGTCTTCGCCGTTTATCTCACCGCTTCCTAGTCTCATACCCGCCATTAGAGAGGTTCGCGGCGCAGTCTGCTACCATCGACGAGAATGATCTCGTCTTCCAACAGGACGCCGTTTCCGAGCTGGCCGCCTTTGACTCCAGCCTTCTGGGGATTAAGACCATTCTTGACGAACTGGGCTCGGACAAGGGGCTGAAGAACTACGACAGGACGAACGATCTGGAAACGCTTTTGAAGAATGTGGTTAATTTCAACAAGGAGACCCTCAACTCTGTCGATGTCCTGGTCTACAACCTTCCTATCCTCGGCCCTATCCTCGGCCCAAGTACGTTCCCTGACATGTCCTCGTTGCTCGTACTATCTCTAACCGAGACTATAGTTGTATACGAGATCAAGTGCCTACTGGACGACGTTCTCAACGCCGTCGAGAACCTCACGGACGCTCTCATCAACGGACTTCAACCTCTGCTCGCTGGGTTGATTGGCCAGGCTTCGACGACAGCGTGCAGGTCCGGCGTGATACTGGCTGGCCTATGCATCTAGTCGGGCTACGTTCTTTCATCGTTGTCGATTCGTCGCTTGCCAACATCCTCGCCGCTTCGTTTTTCCCCCCTTTACATTATACCACAGCACCTGCTACACTGTACCACCACCATCAACTATTCTTGGATGTAATGTTCCTCTCGATGGGCGGCATCGTGTATTTTAGTATTCCACGCTATCATCCTCGAGTGGATATTGTATCGAGCAATTTGAGCCAGCGCCTTGTACGCTATTCAGGGTCCACCCACCTTTCCGCCCGAAGTCCGACGCAGGGTACCGAAAACTGGAAAACTGTCTTTCCCGCAGGCTCCTATTCTGTGGGCGCTGAGAGTACTTCGCCAACATTTAAGCGCCCAATCAATTGCGGAACGTCGGACTGAGCGGGCGCAAGTATCCTAACCAGAGACGGGACCCAGGGGGTATGTTAATGCCACCAGTAATTCTACCCCGAAGTCTAGAGATTTCCCCCACTGCATTTGAGGGACTTCATTGGGGACGGCGTTTGGATCTAAAGTTGGAATGGCACTGGGACTTGGGTAGGACTGCGATAGGAGTAGGCGTCATCTGGTGGTCAGGGGGTGGCGTCTATTGGCAACCGGCTAGCCCCGCTAGGTTTAGGCTTTTGTAAAGGATGCACATAGGGAGAACGAAGCGAAATTGGGGGTATTCATGAGAGAATGCGTTCGAGTTCGCCCGGCAGAAATGGGTTGGTTTCCACGAAGGGCTTCAAGTGATGGCATCACAGCGCCAAGACTCGTCATGACCTTTCCCAGAACATCCGACATTCCATCCCACCAACCTCATACCATCGGGCACTTCGCGACCAGCTCACGCGTTGCGTGTCTGTGCTGGACCTCTCCCCCAATTCACGCTGGTTGACGTCTGGAAGACCCCAAGAAACCTATTGTATACTCTGTATCCTGCCAAACGGCCCGTCTAATCCAAGATGGCGACGTCAATGCGTGGGCTGACGCAGGTATAATTGACGCTTTGCTCCTTGGCCTACTGATCTCATGCCCCCACCCTTCTCTATAGTTTATTGCGGACATTCGAGGTGCTCGAGTACGAGAACTCGAAGAGAAGCGCATCAACAAGGAGATGGCCAATATCCGCAAGAAATTCAAAGGTGTGTTGGAGGCTTTTGCGAATGAAATGTCCTTGTGGCGAGACTGACTACTCTTCTTTCACTGGTGTAGATGGAAATCTTGACGGATATCAGAGGAAGAAGTGCGCACTGTCTCGCATGCAAAGGATATGCCCACTGACCACCGGTGACCAGATATGTCGCCAAGATCATCTTCACTTACATCCTCGGTTACAAGGTCGATGTAGGGCATATGGAGGCCGTGAATCTCATTTCGAGTCCGAAGTATACCGAGAAACAAATAGTGAGTCCTCTTCTTGCCCAGAATGTACATCATTTGCCTAATCGACACGTCCACAGGGCTACTTGGCCGTGACACTCCTCATGCACGAGAACTCAGATTTTCTACGCTTGGTCGTCAACTCTATAAGAAAGGACCTCGAAGCAAACAGCGAAGTGGACAACTGCCTTGCGCTGCACGCTATCGCGAATGTTGGAGGGAGTGAAATGGCGGAAGCTCTTGCTGAGGATGTGCATCGGCTACTGATTTCGCCGTGAGTATCACTCTTTATGTTATGGAGCCAAGGAGGACTCACTCACAAGCTAGAACGTCGCAGACTTTTGTGAAGAAGAAGGCGGCATTAACTCTACTCAGGCTATATCGCAAACACCCAGAAGTCGTCCCGGCGGCGGAATGGGCATTACGAATCGTTTCTATAATGGATGATCACGACCTGGTGCGTCCACAGCTGCTTCTATAACGGCATTTGTGGGACTAAAGGACTCTTGATTCACAGGGAGTTGTAATATGCGTGACAAGTCTTGTCATGGCTCTTGCGCAAGACCACTTGGACGCATATGTAGTTTGCTACACGAAGGCGGTAGATCGTTTGCACAAGCTGGTCATCGGACATGAATACTCCGCGACATATGCTTACTACAAAGTGCCTTCTCCATGGCTACAAGTCAAACTCCTTCGTCTGTTGCAGTACTATCCTCCATCTGGTAAGAGCAACCGGATTCTTCGTGACGTTGCAGGCCCGAAACTAACACGGATCAGAGGATCCTTCGATACGTTCTGCTCTGTACCAGGTCCTCCAAACCATCATGAACAACTGCGCTGAGCCATCGAAAAACGTACAACACAACAATGCTCAACATGCAGTTCTCTTCGAAGCAATCAGTCTCGCCATCCATATCGACACGAACTCACCTTTGGTGGGCACCGCCGCCGTCCTGTTGGCCCGGTTTATTTCGTCAAAGGAAACCAACGTCCGATACCTTGGCTTGGATATGATGGCTCACCTCGCAGCCCGAGCAGAATCTCTGGAGCCTATCAAGAAGCATCAGGCCACTATCATAATTTCCCTCCGCGACAAAGATATTTCCGTCAGGCGACGTGCACTGGATCTGTTATACAGCATGTGCGATTCTGGCAATTCGGAGGTGATTGTTGGAGAGCTCTTGCGTTATCTGAGAGTGGCAGATTATGCGCTCCGGGAGGAGATGGTGTTGAAGGTGGCCATTCTAACGGAGAAGTATGCAACTTCGTACAAGTGGTATGTCGATACCATCTTGCAACTCATTAGCGCCGCTGGAGATCACGTGGGGGATGAAGTTTGGTACCGCGTCGTTCAAATCGTGATCAACACCGAGGACCTTCAAGAGTACGCGGCGAAGGTCGCGTTCGAGCACCTCAAGCAACCGTCAACTCATGAGAGTTTGGTCAAAGTTGGCGGTAATTACCGTTTGTTTTGGTCCTGCTATCGCTTCTTACATCCCTTTCAGGTTACATCCTCGGCGAATACGGACATCTCATCGCCAACGAGCCTGGATACAGTCCCCCGGAGCAATTCCATCTATTACACTCAAAGTCGCAGTTCTGTGTTGCGTCTACGCGTTCGTTACTGTTGACCACCTACATCAAATGGGTCAACGTTTTCCCAGAAATCCGACCACAGCTGCTCAACATTTTCGACCGCTACAGGCACGTTCTTGATGCTGAACTACAGCAGCGTGCCTGCGAATATTTCGCGCTTGCCTCGCGGCCAGAAGACGACGATTTCCTCCCGAACGTTTGCGAGGAGATGCCGCCATTCCCTCCCAGGGTCAGCGCCCTTCTGGGACGGCTCAGCCGCAAGCACGGCGATACCGAGGACAAGCGAACCTGGATCCATGGAGGGAAAGAAGCAAATTTGGAACTGAAAGCAATTGAAAAGGTGACGCCAGCTGCTGCCAATGGCCAAGCAGAAACAACAGACATCATGAGCTCGTTAGCGGGACTGGACCTGTCGGCCGTATCTGCCCACGCAGTAACAGAGCCAGGGTCCTCACACCCGCCACGACCCGTGGTTGGCCCCAACATCGACAAGTGGTACGACAGGCTTACCTACACCAATGAAGGCGTGTTGTACGAAGACGTGCAAATCCAAATCGGCATCAAGTCTCGATACCAAGGACATATGGGCCAGATCGCCATTTACTTTGGAAATAAAGTATCCGCTCCCCTCACCGCCTTCACAGCCGCCCTCTACGTTCCAGACACCGAAGCCCTCTCTGTGTCGTTCGCGAAAATTCCACCGAGTACGATTGACACGCGTAGCCAGTCACAGCAGCTTCTCAACATTGAGTGCAAGAAGTTCTTCAGCCAATCGCCAATCCTAACGGTGTCTTACCTGGCTGGGTCGCACCAGGCCGTTTCCCTCCGACTCCCTATTACGCTGACCAAGTTCTTTGAACATGTCAAACTCGGCCAAGCCGACTTCTTCGAGCGGTGGAAGTTGATTGGAGGGCCTCCACGGGAGGCACAGGCTGTGTTCCCCCTTGACCTGGCCGGTAACCAGCTCGATTTGAAGAAGCACAAGGACGTTGTATCAGGAAACAAATTGAACGTGCTGTCCGAAATCGACCCCAACCCGAGTAATATCGTGGCTGCGGGTGTTTTGCACATGTCCCTGGATGGGAAAGTGGGATGCTTGTTGCGGTTGGAACCGAACCAGGAGGCCAAGGTAAACACCATCTCCCACTCTTTCATTCGTAAATGCTTAGGCCCTCCTTCGATAGCTCTGCAGATTAACCTGCCGAAGCACATCGGAGGAAGTCTCTGCGGAGGTCCTCAAGCTGATACAGAAACCGCTACAAGGAACGAAGCGACCGGTCTGACCGCGTTATCAATCTACAGCACGCATTGTACGAAGTAACCTACTATCGCTTTCTGGTAATGTCGTCAAGGGGTTTATCATATCTCTCCAAGAAACTCTTTCCCCAGGGTATACTGTGGTTGGCTGACTACAATTACAACAAGAAAGAAAGCGAATATTATTAGTTCATCAGTCAATAGATGCGGCCATAGATGGGGTAACATGGGCTAATGGGTGTCCGTTACAGCCGTAGAATCCCGCGGAGGATGCCTTTTTTCCGCTTGTTAGTGTCGTCGGATGGGTCGTTGAGCGGCTCCCTCGGTTTGGTCGGGGAGGTGACCGTCTTCCCCATGTTCTTGTACGTTGGGACAGAATCCGTCGACGGTGCTTTGACGTGAAGTGGCCGACGCGGTACCTTCTGCGGATCGCTTGTCGGAGGCGACCTAGGTTCCTGAGGTAGCTTAGAGCGCCCAAATATCCCTGGACTGGGCATATCGTCGTTGAACACGAACTTGCGCGATGGGGACGGGTTGGACCCAGATGAAGGCGCCGTCGACGGTCGAAGTGACTTGCGTTTCACTCTAGGTGCCGGTCTAGGGGTCTCTGGGACACGATCTAGGGATGCCATCGAGCCTGAAGGGCCTGAGCCGTTTTGCGTAGAGCTGATATGAGGGAGTGACGGCCGTCTTTTGTCCAAAGACAGCTTCGCGGCGAGCTGGGTCACACGAACGAGCGCCTGTTCCTCCGCTTCAAAGCATTTGGCGCAAAGTTCCTCGAGGGGCATGCCCTTGATAGCGGCCATTTGCGTCTGCAAAGAAGGGTCTCGGGTGCTGCGAATGACGGCGGATGTGATAATCGCTAGTTGGCGTGGTATATCGAGCAAGTAGGGGAGGACTGGGATGGCTTCCCGATCGAGTACCGTGAGCTTGCCGGAGCGTTCGCGTAACGAATTCACGATGCTCAATCGGTTGTGTCGGGCCATGGCCATGGCCGGATTAGAAGGGTATGGGTCATCAAGTGGCGCCGAGACAGCAGCAATATAGTCGACCATCGCAGGAAGACTTGTTGTTAGGAAGTCTTTGACGCCTGCCATGAACGACTCTTTCTGGACAGACTATGAGAGAGTTAGTGGATGTGATTGCGAGAATAAATATCCAGACATACGGCATTCAGGTTAGCAAGGCTCTGGATGACCTTCGCTATCAGTGTAAGACTGCGCTGAACCGGCTCGGGCGGCAGGCCTATTTGAATCGTTAGGAAATGTGATTCTCCGGGCGCTCGATAGGGATCAACACACCTGGGTATAGTCCGAAAAGATGTGGGTGCAGAATGGCAGGAACGATGAACCGAAGGAAGCAGAATGCTGAAACACTCTGCTTGGGTAAGTCACGATGCTCAGCGGAAGGCCCTCCACCACTCTCGGGCTTAGTCCGTTGTTCTACCAACGTGCGAATGGTTTGGAACAAGCGCCGGAGTTCACTGCGAAGAAACCATGGTCAGCTCGATCCCGAACCTTGATGGTGGTGCCCAAGACTGAATAGCGCTCACTTGGGACATTCATTTCTCACTGAATAGATTTGGTTCCAGAATTCCTGGCACCAATGAATGAGCAGGTCCACGTTTCGTTCCACGTCTTTCGTGCCTTTGCGGCTCCGCATGGGGTCCACCTCAATGGCGACTTTTTCGGCGCATAATCGTCGAAGCACTGGGCCAATGCTGGCATCGAGGAAGTTCTTGCCGTACCATGTCATGGCGAGTTCCATAACCTTGGTAAGGACGGTATTGCCGCGAAAGAGTGTCTGATGGGCTGGATGGACGAATCGGCGTTAGTGCTGCGCGTGTATCATATGCATGGTAGGTGGCGACACTCACAACCGGCTGATTCCAAGACTTCCCTCGTCGCGTAGTCCTGGATTTGTTTGATGAGGGTGTTGTTGGCCACAGCCAATGACATGACTGGTGTCGACAGCTCTTTGAGCTTCATCTTGGTTTCAAGTTCTGACAGCCAATCCAAGAAGTTCCTGGAGTGGAAGGTCTAGGGGGGATTGTCAGGTACGATGGGAAACAGTACCCACGGAATGCTTACCCTGAGGAGGCCCTTGTATGCGGAATAAGGCAAGACGATCTCTCTGTGAACCGTGTTAGTTGTGAGGCTCGGCCAGAAAATCACAACGCACTCATCAACGCGAATCTTCAGGCGCAACTCCCCCACCTGGATTTCGCGGGTAGGCCCAGCCTGTGATTGCATGATCGGAAACCAACCCTCCATAGGCTCACCCCGACGGAAATTGCTGAGCGGTATCCGAATAAACCCTACTACAGACGGCTTCATGACCTTCTTCTCCTTCCAAACCACGATATCCAGGCTATCGAACGGCGGGAGGTCAGCGAACGTGTACTTCTCGTGCCATTCAACCGTTGATACAGTGCCGCGCTTCTTGGGTGTCGTACGCCCGCACAGGATATCGTTAAGGTGGATTTCGCAGGTCACATCGACATCAGCTTCGCCATCCGGTGCTGCCTCCAGGTTATCTGTGTTGAAATCTGACCTGGATATCCCCACGTTGCGCCCTTGGGCGACGAGGAGTTCCACCTGACGCCACATGCGATACGAGCCGCCATCCACTGGGAAGAACCATCGACCATAGATCTCAGGTATAGCGTAAGATCTCAGCAAGGCTAGCCATGTCGAGCAGACGTCGGAATTGGGGAATTGGAGGTATATGGGCTCCGCCACATGTGAGGATGTCCAACGCTGACCACTGGAACGGGCTGTGTATCAGAGGACTTGGAGACGGCGACACACGGACTGGAGCGACCCACGCGATGCAATATAACCCGACGCAATCTTTGCGGAAGAACAGAGAAGGGTCTGCTGGCCGGATATCGGTCTGATTGAGTAGGTGGAGATAGACTGTCTGGTAAAGAATGGCCTCCTGTGGTGCACGGGCGGTGTGTGTGAGAGAAGTCTCGGCGAATCATACGCCTGATGAGACTCACGTCGACGTAAATGTTCAAAAAGCATCGGTCTCCCTCCTCAAGAAGTTTGCAAGTCGCGCTCCTCCATTGCCCTGCACTAGCTAACCTTTTCGAGAGGCCGAGACTTGACTTCTCTTGCGGGGGTTGTGAGAGGGGTAGAGAACGCCAGGAAGTTCATAACCAACCTTTGGCTTTGCTCTCGTCCACTGCATTGGTGGTCGATTTCGAGTCCTTCCCGTCCTTCTTCCGAATCACAGCAGGCTGCAAGGGTCGATCATGAGTTCTATAACGTCAATGAACCACTCTGAAACAGACTCACCTTCCTCAGTGACGATCCAGCCGCCGAGGATACGTAGAGTTCCGCCGACACCAAAAATTCGCGGAGACTTTCATTCTGGTTGGAACCATAGTGGTCCCAAGAATCCGCCATGGCTCGAGGGTGGATTTCTGGCTTGGAGGGCTGGAAATGCGATCAAGAACCCAGGACGAAGAGGAGGGAACGTAGGGTGGGCGTCGCTCAAGGCCGTTCCAGATGCGCTGGGATAGAGAAGAAGGCAAGGGCCATTTACCAATTTGAGAGTAATTTAAGACAGGCCCATGCTGAATGGAGTTTAACCGCGAAACTCTCCTCTCCGGGGCTAAGGCAGTCGTTGCAACCCACCGCATGTCAGGGGGTTTCCAGTGGCGATGCCCGGTACAACGCACAATGAGTCCGGCGACAAACTGGCGCCCATTTGACAAGAGCCACTGGGAAGCTGCAGCATGGCGTTCTGATTAATTCCATCGACGGACTCGTCTCGGTGAAATGAGTTCTTGGTGACTGGCTGTTGGCATCAGGAATCTTCGCGGAGTCGTGTATAGAGTGGGTGTAGTCGCTTTCGAGGTTTTGTATTCGGCTTTTAAATATGTATAATATCCATTAGAAAGCTCCGGGAGGGACACCGTAGACGTTTCCTAACATCTCATTACAGTCGTAAGCACGAGTCGGTAGCCATGTAATTAGTACCAGGCTTGGCGTCAAGGTATAAGGCCCGTGTAGCTCATTACTAAGTTAACAGCGGTATAAGGGTGGGTTCGTCTAATCTGCCTTGTGTCTGGGGAGGGGTTAGTGAACCCATAGGATCGGGATGCGTCAAGGTAACTCACCCGTTAGCGTGACCATTGGAGTGACCATTAGCCTGCCCGTTAGGCGACGACTTCTTCGATACAGGGCTCTTCTTGTAGGTGTTAAAGTAGAAGTTGATGAAGAGGAAGAGGTAACTTGTGAGGAGGAAGCATCCGAAGACAGCAGCTTGCTCGCTGCCGTGACAGTTCTTGTAGAAGGGGAGGTTTAGTCCGGGTCGGCTGGAAGCGAAGTGCTCGTAGGCTGAGGGGATGATAAGTTTATATTGGGTGCCCTAGGACGGACACACGCACTGCCGCCGTAAACCAAGACAAGGTCGATGATGAACTGGGCGATCTGCATGCTGGTAAGATATTTCTTCCACTGTATTCCGAAATCAGTATCCGCGCGGCTGTCAAGGACAAAAGAATCGAGTTACCCAGAAGCGAGCGCCGCCTGCGGTAGCGTAGTAGTAGTAATCTGTGCGCAGTTTGATGAGTTATGAATAGCGAGTTCTGGGAGTCGCAACATACACATGATGACGTGCACAGTGAGGTTGAGAGTGATGACGGCCCATGACTGATGGAAAAGGGGTGAGCTGGAAGCTGGTTGACGACGTGACGACGCGACATACGATGCTGGTTTTGCCGTTCAATTGGGTATAGCATAGGAGGGCGGTAGCCGAGTGGTGGAAGACGTGAAGGAATTCTGGTACGAGGTTAGCAATTCTGCTGAGGGGTGCCAGATCATCGGTGACGCGACATACGGAGCGACTTTTTCTTGGCGGCGAGGAAGACGGTGTCGATGAGCTCGAGATACTTGAAGTAGTAGTTGATCATGTAGTAGAATTCCATGCGCTGGGAAGGCCGTGAGCACACCAATCGAAGATGCCGGAATGCAAACTCGTACCGGTGTCCATGCCTCGGCGTCGCAGAGTACGCCATGGACTCCCCGCTGGTACCCAATGGGGAGAATCTCTTCCAGCATGAGGACAAGTAGGAGGGCGCTACCCGAGCTGAGAATGACATTGTGGGCTTGGAAAAGGGTGGTGAGTTTTAATGGCTGGCGGTTCTTCTGGAACGCCTGGATCCCGAAGATAATGGCGAGGTAGGCTGCGAGGGCGCCAAGGACGGTCTTGTCGGTGGAAAGGGGGGAGACGCCGGGGACGTAGGTGTAGAGATGGACGGGGAGACGGTAGGGCACGACGGCCAGAATCAGGTCAGCGAGGGGAGCCATGGACACGTCGAGGAAGGACCGAAGACGACAGCGCCTATAAATTTGTGGAAATCAACAAATCGGCGTGACACTCTTTCAAATTGTCGCACGGCCCATGCATGTGTTAAAGGCGAAATCCATTACGTCAGTAATTCCTCACCGCAGTGTGACCTCTCCCCGAGCGTACTCACTCTCGGTGCGGATGGCTTTCACCTCCCCAGTATCATCACCCTCCGTTTCATCGCACACACCGCACTCTTGACCTCCCCGGCGAGCAGTGTCCGGAGCAACGTTGGGCTCGAGGCTGCAACCACAGTGTCCAGCGACAGAGTTCGGATTTTTACCCACGGGGGGTTCGGCGCCAGTCTTCTCCTCGGCCTCGGCGCGTCCTCACCACTAGCGCGCGGCGCTCTCGAGGCGGGCGCTCATTCTGACACAGACGTTTTCGAGAACTGGAAGACGATTACCTCATTCTGGGGCTCCCCCCAGCTCACAATCACGGTGCCGGCAAAGACGACCAATCAATTCCATAAGATTATCTATGCGAGGGGGAGATGCAAATAATTATACAATGAGCGATGAGCGACTAGAGGTACACCTATAAATCCGAAAGTTATGTCCGTAATCAGAGGTACAAGTACAATGAAGAAAGGGGCTGTTAGTTGACGACAAGACATGGCCCTGCCGGACCTTCAACAACCGAGAAATTGGCACTGTGGACAACACAAATCAGCCTACTATCGCACCATGCAGACAAAACCCCTATATCCCACATACCTCGAGGTCAATCGAGCTTTTTCCACCTCCGAAATGACCACTTGGTTCAGGTAGGTGTTGGGGGGAAGTGCGCACACGACAGAATGTGATGAACTGGAGGGAGTAAGCGAATATGTCGCGAGGACCTGCAAGAGTCGTTCGTCATTATGCGCCAGGCGAGGGGAAGAGCACAGCGATGACGCACCCCTGCGCTGCGAAGGCTTTTGACAAGTTCATGGATGAGGACAAGGAGCCTTGACTTTTTCTCCTGGATGTCGTTGAAATCGCAGTCTACACGCCCAGCGTCAGTACGCACGTTCGTGTGATACGGGGTAATGTATACATACAAGCATCATCTGCGGTCCCCCAGGTTGGGATGGTGCACAAGAGCTTCGTTCCAGATGGCCTGGAGCGGATGATAGCTCTGCATGGGGGTCAAAACCAATTCCAAGGCTAAAGTCGAGCGCGACATACTTCGTAAACGGTTCAACAGCATCGCGCAGGTTGGGCACCTAAACAGGTAACAGGTCAGCCCACAGCGGATAAGAGCCGGGGGCAGGAGCGAACTCACTGCTGGAGAGATGAGTTTTGACTGAAAGACGCTGGGCAATGGTGCAGAGGGTTGAGCGTAGACGGAGAACATGATTCAGGACAGGTTTTGGTTTGGGAGGGATAATGGATTGGGGGCACACGACTTGGGGATTTGGGGGAGCACTAGTTCCATTTAAATACAGGCCGCAAAAGGTACCTCACATGAGCATCACACCAAACTCGGGACACCACGGGAAGTATTGCTGATCGGCAACGCCTTGAGGTGCCAGAAGCGTTTACGTACCCCGCTTCCCTCGAGCTCTAGGGGTTTGCTCGGCGTTCTGGATTCCTCGCTGGAACACATTAAATATTAAGGAGACCTAAAATGTCACAAAAGGTCCTTACCAGGTTCCTTGCCAAGACGTCGGATCTCAACTTTTGGGTTCAAGTTGACCCCCCAGTTCCGCGCTCAAACCAAACTGGGCCGCAGCGGTCTCTTGGGCCGACGTGCGATCGCAGCCTATACGCGCCCATTCATCCAAAGGGCTTGGAAGATTCAAGTCGAGTACAGGTTGTTTGGGTTTCAAGCCAGGGCCATTCGGATCACGTTCGCAAACCCTTTGCCACACTTTGCCTCGATGACAGCTGTAAGTGATATGTGCCATTGGATCCCCAAAACATTGGAAAGGGTTCTCTGATAACGCCTTGAGTCTTGAGAACTGAAACGTTCCAAAGGCGACACGCGCCCAAGGGATCGCGCCCAGCAAATCTCCGAAGTTCACTCTGCCGGCGGAAGTTGAGCCAACTTGGAAAACTGGAACCGGACGAGGAAGAGAGGAAGGCCTTTCGTCGTGTGCCATTGTCTCGCCATATGCATGTTGCCAGACTTCTTCGACAATTGTGTCGCCCAGAAAAGACCCAAGCGGGCTAAAGTTTTGGGTTTTCCATTCCATTTTGGAGGCTTCGAGAGAGGCTGGTGTTGGTCTAGTTCTAGGACTCGACGACTGGACTCACAGGACAGGTACACATACCATTAGGGTTAGGGCTAATAGGGTAAGCAATGACGTTTGATGAGAATGACGCCCGAGCTTCGACGCGTTCTCCAGGTACCACCGCAACCAACCCTCGTCTACCACCAGACTCCACTATAACTTTCAAGTATCTATGAGAACTTGAGTGCTTAAGTACGCGATACAACTATTCGAACATTCTACTCTGGGCGAGTGCTACTCGTTAGCTTGGAACCCAGCCCCAATTCACCAAGATGTGGTGGTTGGATCCTGGAAAAGAGGTCCTCAATGTGGTAAGCTTCCCCTCAGCACCCACCTCACCCCCCTGGAGCCATAAGTGAAACTACTTCAAAAGCTGTTCAACCGAATCCTCGCCCCATATGTCGAGAACCTGGATCTGAACCAGGTGAACTATGGTATCGGTCAAGGTAGGGGAATCCACCGGTCTCCAATCCTAGTCCCTACTGACGTCCGTTCCCATAGGCCAGCTTACCCTGCATAACCTCAGACTGAAGAAAGGAGTTCTCGACAAGTTTCAGCTGCCCGTCGACGTTATCGAGGGCATGTCGCTTTAATATCGCTCTTCAACATTCCATCTGACCGAATAACAGGCCATCTTGGGACGTTCACGCTCTCTCTTCATTGGATGAACCTTGGAAATCAGCCGGTGGAGATCCTCATCGAAGACGTATACCTCCTTGTGGTACCCTCGCCTCAGACGAACGTTAACGCGGCCGAAGAGGAAGCCCGAAAGCAAGCGGCTAAAGCGGAGAGATTAGAGAGCGCTGAACTTCTTCATGTTCGCGGTGGGGCAGAAGCACCATCAGGTTAGCTCATGTCATACAAGGCGAGTCTGTACTAATTATAGTCACGAAGATTCCCCTCAAACTCAGGGACTCATACAGTCCCTCATCACGAAGGTCATCAACAACGTCCAAGTGACCATTAAGAACATTCATGTGCGGTACGAGGATGACATTAGCGTTCCTGGGGTAAGTTGCTATCTATCTGACAGCGATGCGGAGAACTTACACGCCTTTAGCATCCATTCGCTGCAGGTGTTACGCTAGAGAACTTCTCCGCAGTATCAGTCGATGGGCAATGGAAGCCTGCCTTCATCGAGAGCACAGCCGGCGCCATCCAGAAGGTGGGCTTGGAGTAACTCGCCCTACAGAGCCCAGGGAGAAGCTAACAGCAATCAGTTGGCTAACTTAGAGTGCCTCGCGATCTACTTTGATACCAATTCACAGAGTATGGCCGGTCTACCGCAGAAGGAAGCCATAGCCAGATTCTCGGAAATGGTATGCATTGTCATCGTCCACGTTGAAGCCCAGAGCTAACGAGGCACCTGAAGATTCGCGACGCAGATGGGAAATGGCAACATCAGTATATCCTGAAGCCTGTATCCGGGGAAGGGCGAGTACGTTAGCGTCCGTTGCCGTCGTGGTCTGTCTTCTAAGCCCCCACCACTTTTCAGGTTGTTGTAAATCACCGTGTGGATCGTAATACCCCTCGCTTCAACGTCGAGCTGCTGTTCGATGAGATCGGGGTGTCTCTCGATGATCACCAATACAGACACGCAATCTCCCTTGTGGACATGTATCAGGTCTACATGCGGAAGCAACAGGTGGGTTCTATACCGCCCTTCTCCTCTGTCACAGTGGCTCACGCGTCAATCTCAGTACAAAAAGTTCGTCCCAGCAGAGCAGCAGTTGACGCAAAATGTTGCTCGAGCTCGGCTCCAATTTGCTGCGAACGCGATCCTATCTGTCGTTCACGAGAAGAACAAGAAGTGGACGTGGGGGTACTTTGCCGAAAGGAGGGACGACAGAAATAAGTACGTCGGTCTCTTCCAGAAAAAGCTTATGGGACCGTTGCTGGGAGAGGTCGGTTGTGTCCTTCTCGTTTTTCAGTTTTGTCGTTCAACTCCTGCAGGATCTTGAACAGTTTCAAACTTTGGAGAAAAAGCTCTCGTATGAGGACCTTCGTTTCTACCGCTCGATTGGCCGGTCCCGGCTGCGCAAAGACCAGGAGAAGAAGAAAATGATCGATGAGGGGAAGAAGAAGGAGCAACCTCAAAAGCAAGGATGGGGTGCATGGCTCTGGGGAAGTGGCGGCGATTCGGACACCGCTCCGAAGCAGGACCCGCTCTTCAACGGTGAGATGACAGAGGAGCAACGGAAACAGCTCTATGACGTCTTGGACTACGACGAAAAGTCGTCGCTTATGGAGGCGCTCGAGGCACCCCGGGACTCGCTCAAAATGCAGGTTAACGCGAAATTGAAGCGAGGTTCCCTGACGCTCAAGACGGACCCTCATGGTGCTTGCAAGGAAGCACTGTCTGTCGTTTTCGATATTTTTAACGCCAACCTCATCCAGCGACCTGGCAATTTCGAAGCGACCGTCTCGCTGCAGGACTTCAAGGTGTTCGATGGCACGACGCCCAACACTCTCTACCCCCAGATTGTCCGAGTCAAGCAGAGCGTCAAGAAGGTGAAGACCGTTCACATTGAGATTGAGGGAAGGGAGGAGGAGCCAGAGGCGGATGACCCCTTCTTCTTCGTCAAGTTCGAGAACAACCCCTTAGATGACCGGGCTGATAACGCGATCACCGCTCGTATGCGTCATATGGAGATTATCTACCACAAGGGCTACGTCGAAGCGATTTACAAGTTCTTCAAGCCTCCCGCCAGCCAGCTGGAATCGGTAGAGGCCCTATTGGTTCGTTTATTTTTGTCGCTTCGATGTGTACTGCCTACTGACCGTCTTCTCCTCGGCAGAACGTTGCCAGTGAGACTTTCGAAGGACTTCGCAAGGAAACGAGAGCTGGTTTGGAATATGCTCTCCAGACCCACAAGACGGTTGACCTCCATGTGGACATGAACGCACCAATCATCATCATCCCCGAAGAGTATGTTTTCGCCTGCCTTGCCTTCTCCCGAACACATATCTCAAACTCGGCGCCTATGCTAGCATTACGACTAACCAGTGTAGCCATCTCATTCTGGACGCCGGTCACATTTCCATCGAGAGCGATTTGGCCGACAAGAAGGCCGTTCAGACTATCTACCAGAAGCGTAACCAGAAGTACGACGATGAGGACTACAGGGAACTTGAGTCTCTGATGTACGATAAGATGTCACTCAAGCTGCAAGACGCCCAGGTACATACGTCGTCACATTTTTCACATTATCATACCGCTAACAGTTAATTAGTTTGTCATCGGACGGAATCTCCAAAGCTGTTTGGACGCCTTGACCGGTCCGTCGAAAGACAACCTTCACCTCTTGGAGCGGATAAACATCAGCTTCCAAATCCAGAAGTCCATCGTTCCTACTGCGGTCAATCTGTCCCAGATTAAGGTTGCCGGTGACTTGCCGTCACTGCAGGTGAACCTGTCCGACGCGAAGTACCATTCCCTGATGAGGCTAGTCGATGTGGCGATCCCGAAATTCGACAGCGGCGCCCCCGTGGCCCACGCGTTGAAAACTTCGGATAGGATGGAGTCGACTTCGAGGTATCACCTGCCCTCGACTAATCTTTTCGCCCCCTCCAATGAGGTCGAATACAATGTCAGCGACGATGAGGATGGCAGTGACGATGGTGCCGAGGACGAATTCTTTGAGGCTGATGGTGGCCTTGGCCAGGTTCGCGATATACCCCCGTCCCTATGTCACACGAGCAGCGGCTAATCACCACGTTCTTACCAGGTTGCCCTACAGGCCGAGTTGCATCAGCGTTCATTTGAGCTGGAGTTCCACGTGGGTGTCTTGCGAGCAGCTCTATCCAAGTCTACTGCCGATGGGGAGAGACCACTAGGAGAGTTGACCTTGCAGCAGTTTGCCCTGACCTTTGGCTTGGCCAAGTTCACAATGGAAGTCGATGTGAACCTCAGGTCGGGCGCTTCGATTGCCTTAATTGGAGTAATTGCTGATTGCCGCCCAGGTCGGTGTCCTTGGCGCTTACCCAAGCTTCCAAGCGAATGGAGGTCGTCACAACGCCCGCAGGACCGGCAGGAGAGTCGACGCCTACAGATCTGCTCAAGGTTAAGTATGTAAGAGCACAGCGGGAATCGCCCGAATTCGAATCTGTGTACGAGGGTATCGACCAGACAGTCGACGTTAAGCTCTCGACGCTAGTATTCCAAGTGGAACCGGAACCAATCTTGGCGGTCTATGACTTCATCATGACTACCTTTGTACCATCGTTCACCCAACCTCAAACTCCGCAGGTGGAAACGGCAGAAGGGAGCCTTCGAGCTGCCTCGGCTCCTGCGCAGAACGACGGGAAAATTAGGGTGCTTGTCAAGCTTCAGAGTGTGCAAGGTGCGCCCACGTTCGTGCATACAGGAGCTAGTTCTAAGGTTATCACAGTCGTGTTTGTTAATGAATCGGAGGCAGTCGCCACCCTGGATCTCTCTGTCGGAGATGTCTCTATCCTTACAAAGGCAGCATCTCTCCGCGTCTCTGGACGGCTAGGCAACTTAGCCTTGGTCAACGACAACAAATCCTATGGAATTCGGCCCGACTTCAACCAGCTCTTGTCTATCGAGGGTGAAGATTTTGCGGACTTCACCTATCAGACGTTCGACCCCAACGACGAGTCGTATGCAGGAGTGAACTCGTCCATCCGCCTCAACGCGGCCTCGCTCAAGTTCAACTATCTGGAAGAGCCTTTGCGTGACATGTATGCGTTTCTCACTAAGCTTGCCCAGCTCAAGTATCTCTACGATGCCGCGCGGACGGTTGCAGTTCAGACAGCCTCGGAAATGGACCGAATGCAAATTTCTGTATCCATTAGGTCGCCTATTCTGGTCTTCCCAAGCGACCCTACGACCCTCTCCGACGTTATGATCATGCGACTTGGTCACATTGACGCCAAGAACTCGTTTAATTTGGCCGCGACCAAGACCTCGGCCAGCTTACACGGCATCAAGCTCGTCTCGTCTCTCCAAACCCGCAACGGATCCTCACAACTCAAGATCATCGACGACATAAACGTCGACGCGGAGGTTATTCAAACAACTGGTATCGACAGGAATGTCGACCTCGCTCATCCGGACACGCAGGTACGGCCCAGGCACCTCAAAAAGAGTTCTAGAACAAGAACTGACAAATGAATAGGTGTCCGTCAAGCTCTCTGACATCAGACTTCACCTAACACAGACTCAATATGTCTTGCTGATGACTCTTTCGAAGTCCATTCCTCGCATCTTTGCCGATGTCTCCGGCAGCGTCCCAGGAATCGAGGGTTCAAAAATGCAAGCAGCTGACGCGTACTTCCCACAAGACAACGGGGCTGTGAGCCTTCAACCGGAGCTCCGGAGCTCACCCTCAGGCGGGCCTCGACCTTGGACTGCTTTGGATCTCATGGTCAGTATCTCGGCGGTCAAGCTTCATCTATACGACGAGAATGCAGTCTCGGAAGACCATTTGAAGGAGCGTGGAATCGCTCGATTTGCGCTCAACGACAATAACTTGAGGTTGAAGCAACTGTCCGATGGATCCCTCGAAGCGCAGGTTGTTCTCAAATCGTTCACGATGAGCAACACACGACCAGGTCCCACCAAATTCCGCGAGATCATCCCTGCTGCACAGCACGAGCGAAATCAATTCATGATTCTGTACACATCTTCTGGAACCCAGTCTGCGACAGGACCGAACTCCCTCGCCGTCCTTACCATCGATTCTCCTCAGGTCATCTTTGCTGTGGATCCTATCTTTGCCCTCTTGCAGTTCTTTACGAGCCCCTTCCCCAATCAGCCGGAAGCTACAAACGCAAGCAATCTCCATGCCCCCTCAGGGGAAGCCCAGGCTCAGCCTTCGTCCCCGTCTACACTTGATTTCAGAGTTGACCTCCACGATGTCTCGGTCAGCATCCTGGAGAATGAAACCGATGCCCAATCGAGGGCCATTCGACTACATGTCAGCCAGGTGCTATTCTCGCAGCAGGTGCGGTCATATCGTCTCATAAATGTTTCCAGTTAATGCTCACCGTTAATGGCACAGGGGATCATAGCTCTTACTGTCACTCGACTGGGGATGTCCCTCATGAGGATGGGAAGGTACTCCGAAGTTGTTCGATTCCTGGACAACCTTGACCTCACGGTATCCTTGGACAATCGCTCTTCGACATCGCAGCAGATGAGCAATATTGAGATTGTCGTGAAGCCCGTCGTCCTACGGGCGTCCTATCGCGACATTAATCTTATCACATCCATCGTCAACCGCGCGATAGAGTTGTATAGCAGCTCGCAACAACACAGCATGACATCTCCTGTCTCCACCTCCGGCGTCTCTTCTCCGAACGCCAAACCACGCCCAGCAGGCATCTCAGTCGCATCACCTGGCACCGGTACCCTCACGCAAGGCAAGGCTACCGTGTTGATGTCTAGAGAGCAGGTAAGTTAATCGTCTATATTGGGATTCCAACACACTGATCTGTCCTTGCAGCTCAAAGCGTCCTTGGATGGCTTCAGGCTGATCCTGATTGGTGACCTTCACGAGCAGCCTATGCTTCACCTTAAAGTGAAGCCCTTCATCGTCGGTGCGAAAGACTGGTCAGGGGCGGTGAATGATTTGCGTTTTATACAGTGGGGACAAACTAACGCATTCTCCTTCAGCTGCGCGCCACTACAACTTTGGCCTCTCAGATAACCTACTGGAACCTTACCAATTCTCACTGGGAGCCTCGTAGGTTCGCCTTGCTCTGGGATTGATCTGCCCCTTACAACTTTTGCAGTCATTGATCCTTGGACCTTTACTGTTTCTGTTTCCAAGGACAGTGCTGCCGGAGCCACCCACCTAAGCGTCAACGCCAGGGAGCGTCTCGACGTCAATCTAAGCACCACTTTCGCTGAAGTTGCGATCAGCACTCTGAACTCTTGGAGTAAGGAGGGCGATGTCCTACTCAACAAGCCACGGGGGGCCTATGCTCCTTATCGCATTCGCAATCGCACTGGGACGCCGCTCCTGATCTTCTCTGACATTGATAGTGGGGTAAGCATGGGTGAGGGCGAGATGACCAAGGTTTTGAACAACCATATCATCGATTGGAGGTTCGACGATTGGAAGACAATGCGGGAGGTGGGAATTCCTTCATCAAATTCTTCGCATCGTACTGATTTTCAGTTCAGCATGTATCATCTGGCCAACACAATATCGGCATTCGGTTTGCAGAGAAGAGTTGGGAGCAGCTGCGGGGAATCCCTGTGGACAGGGAGGGAGAATATGTCTTCACTCTTCGTCCTCGAACAGAGAAGTACCCCGCCCGCCTACTCTGCGAGGTGAAGGTGGTCGATAACGTCAAGATTGTCACGATTCGGTCGACCTACCTGGTTGAGAACTCGACATTGTATCCCCTTGAGTTGATGCTGGTCGATGAGCACGGACAGCCGGCATACTCGCTTGAACGGATTGTTCCTGGACAAGATTTTGCCCTTCCCGTCGAGGTCGCAAGCAAGTATCGCATTCGACTTCAGCCTGATCGTCAGTCTATTGCCCCTCTCTCGCTCGCTGGTTTCTCACCTTATCTTAGAGGGCTTTGGCTACCGATGGTGTTCTCCTATCAGGTGGGAAGACCTTGTCGCTCGCAAGAGTTTTGCTATCAAGTGTGCCCATGGGGATTCCAAAGAAGCGGCATTTCGTTTCCAGGCTTGGGTTCAGACAGACGCTCAAGATCTCGCAGCAGGGTATTTCGATTCACTCTGACTCTTTCCCCGACTGATAGCCCTTCCCAGGAAATACCCCAAGATCAAACTCAAGTTGAGAGCACCACTCGAGTTGGAGAACCTGCTCCCCTACAACATCGAGTACCGCATCTACGACAAGAACACTGACCAGAACTGGAAGAGCTATCTCCGCAAGGGCGGAATCATGCCTATTCACTCGGTGGAACTAAACCACTTCATTCTCTTGAATGTGGCTATCCAAGACAGTGGTGAGCCATTGTGCGAAATTTATGTGACTTGCTCTGCTGATGCTTCTCCAGTGTTCAAACCCAGTGACTTTGCAATTATCAACACGGACGGGCACTCGGACTTTGACATCGAGAAGCAGGTCGTCCTCCGCGATCAGAATAATCGCAAACTCAGCCTGGGCTTGAACTTCGTGTACGTTCGCAGTCTCCTCCTCGCGTCTATTCTGATGTTGTCTCAGGAAATATCCGGAATCCGGGGGAGCCTTCAAGGTCCAAATCTACAGCCCGTACGTCGTCATCAATAAAACGGGCTACCCCTTCTCGGTCAGGGCGACCAGGTCCAGCCGCGGGAACTATCAAGATGTTGCTGGTCCCACACACGCAGGTATGATCAGCACCATGGCTGTAGCGACCTCAATCTAAGGGTTCTCTAGATGTTCTCAGCAGCACTTCTCCGTTCCGTAAGTTCCACGCTTAAAATGTTGGACAGGCGATGACACCGCATCCAGTCCTCTCGCACTCTCATCCACAAGGATCTGAGTTCGTCTTCCAATTCGCCAGTTCCTCATGGTCCAAGGTCAGCACTCAATTTGTCAAAGAAGTCCTTTCTAAATAGCCAGTAGATTATCTCCCTCGAAGCCCCTTCAGCGGAGACCGAGCTTGTCACGGTCACTCAAAAGCAAAGTCCTGACCGTTATTACATGGGAGTATCCTGGGCGGAGGGTCAAGGGAAGTATAAGATCTCCAAGGTCATTACCCTCACCCCTCGATTCCTCATCAGGAATCACCTTTCAGAGTCGATCTCCTACAGAGAACACGGGGTAGTCCCACGGGAACGATCTGTGATCACCTCGGGCGACAGAGGTACCCTCAGTGTTCTTCGCTTACAGGATGAGAAGCTCTTGACCATCGCATATCCTGGGATCAATGCCCAATGGTACGGCGTCAGGATAGCCCTTCGTGCACCGTCGTTGACCGCGTTCCCTGTCTAGGTCCTCACCTATAAATCTTGAAAACATTGGCGTTGTTTACCTCCGGTTAAAGCGCGCAACTCCCGAGGGCAACGACACTATGGACTTGATAAGAGCGGAGATCACGATCGAGGCATCCACCATTTTCGTCATTCTTTCCAAGTCGGACGAATGGCCATTCGAAATAGAAAACGACACCGACTACTCTTTCAAGTTCTCCCAGAGAGTGTGCATCCCTCCTGCCATACCATCAGCGTTTAGCTGACCCTTGAACAGGACAGCACACGCGATCCCGAGAGACCTCGACAAGCATACGACCTTCCCTCTCGCAGTAAGACGAGGTACGCATGGGATTTCCCAGCTGCCAAAGAGAAGCGGATTCTTCTGTCGACGAGTGACATACGACGTGTCGTCGACATCATGGAAATCGGAGACCTGGTCCCGTTCAAGTTCCAGGTGAGCAACGCGTACCCTAAGTACATCAGCAAGCTTAATCCCAGATCACCATACTAGCAAAACAAGCGGACGAAAGCCGTGTCTCTGGATGTCAGGGCCGAGGGACAGAAACAAATCCTGCGCATTACCGATTACAACCCTGAAAGGAGTCTGTACAAACCTCAGCGTTCAAACACCCTCGGGCCAGTCACCAGGCAGGACACGGTTACAAGTAGCATGGAAGGGTTCGAAGCGGTGACTGAGGAAATACAGCCTCTTCTTACCTTTACACTTGACCTCGCGGGAGTTGGCATATCTCTCGTCAACAGGCGCTTGGTGGAGGTGATATACGCGACCTTTGACCAGCTCAAGTTCGAGTACGTCGACAGCTCCGTCGCTCAGGCAGTTACCCTCTCGTGCGGATCGCTACAGATTGACAACCAGCTTCACGATGCACTCTTCCCTGTCATCATGCAGCCAACGCCTATATCCAAGGAAGCATCAGACCTTGGAGCCCTACCGACCGTACAGGCGTCGGTCATTTGGCTGAAGGATCAAGGTGTGTTCATTGGTCAGGGTAGTGAGGATTGGGGTGCTCACATTGAAACATTACAGCCCACGGCGTGTTCTTCATCAAGTATTGCTCTATCCTACTTCAAGCCCTAACCGTCGAGGCCGATGAAGATCTACTGTTTGCCATCTACGATCTGACTCAAATCAAGGGTATGTCATGGGAAGATGAATCGCAGGAGTGGGTTATCTATCATCGATCTCAAAAAGCAGGGTGCTAATGGCTCGTGCATAGTGTCTTGATCGCCCAGGGAAGCGACATCCCTGACCCTACTGTGTCAACTACAGGACAGGTTCTGTACTTCGAGGTCCTAGAGCTACAGCCCATTCTGTTGTCGATCTCTTTTATGCGAGCCGAGCGCGTTAGCAGTGAAGAAAAGTAAGCTGTATTTCTTTTTTTTACTCAACCATCCTGCCCAACCGACGCGACTATTCCAGGATGATCATCCGCAATCCTCTGGCGGTCGTCCTGAACGCCGTGACGATGGCAGTTGGGAACATCAACGACGCCCAACTGGAAATGAATGCCCTTGCTATCAAGGACATGCGTCTCAGCACAACAGATCTTCAAAATCGCATCTTCTATCACTACCGACAGGAGGTCCTACGTCAGCTGTACCGTATTCTGGGCTCGGCGGACTTCATTGGCAACCCCGTCGGCCTCTTCACCAATGTCAGTTCCGGCGTGGCGGATATCTTCTACGAGCCCTTCCAAGGCGTGGTCATGCACGGCAACAGGGAATTGGGTATTGGAATTGCGAAGGGCGCTGCCAGTTTCGTCAAGAAGACGGTCTTCGGTCTCAGCGACAGTGTGACAAAGTTCACCAGCAGCGTTGGGAAGGGATTGTCTGCAGCCACGTTCGACTCTGAATATCAAGCGAAGAGGAGGATGACGCAGCGCCGCAACCGACCTCGCCATGCCATGTACGATTTTTGGCCCTTCCCTCTGCATGTTAACCTGTCTAACTCACCACTGTCTGCAGCTATGGTTTCTCGGCGGGGGGTGAAGCCTTTGCGAGTAGTGTGACCAGTGCAATGGAAGGCGTCTTCATGAAGCCCATCGAGGGTGCGGAATCGGAGGGAGCGTTCGGGTTCTTCAAGGGTGTGGGGAAGGGCCTTGTTGGGTTTGTCGATTCCTTTTGACCATGCAATTGTCACTAAACTGACCTCCACCAGGGCGGTGACGAAACCGGTTGTGGGCGTTTTCGACCTTGCCGCCAACGTTTCCGAGGGTGAGCCTAAAGAAGACCGGCAAGCCTTCGTATAACTCACCAGAATCTAGGGATCCGGAACACAACGACGGTCTTTGACAATCCCGACAGGGATCGTGTCAGGATGCCGAGGCTCATTCCTGCGGATGGTGTCTTGAAGGTACAGCCTGCCAGCCTGATTTCCCATGGTCGCAAACTGAAGTAATCTACAGTCGTACTCTGCGCGCGAGGCTCTGGGTCAGTATTGGATGAAGGATCTCAACGATGGAGCGTATCGAAAAGAACTTTATGTGGCCCACATCAGTACGTCGTCAAGTTGAGGTCGGGTTCTTTCCTCTACGAAGGCTGACCAGCGATCTTTGTAGATTCTCCTGGAGGTGATAACGTCGTCCTGCTCACGCAATCCATGGTGCTCTCTTTCTACTCCAAGCGGCTACGCCTGGACTGGGAGCTTCCGTTCAACCAAATCCAGGGCGTGACGGCGGAGGATAATGGCATTCGCTTCGCTCACCGGCTCGGGAGGGAAAACGACAAGTTCGCGATTATTCCGGACAAGGCTTCCCAGACATGGTTCTTCAACCAGGTTGCAGCAGTCGTAAAACAATTCAACGCTCGGAGGAGGATGGACTAGTCGTATGGATAGACGCTCTTTGTGCTGTATCGCTTTCCAGCTTTCATGGACCCTCTTCTCTCTCTCGCTCTCTCATGGACGCATATATGGCTCGACTTGTTTTGGATATCTTCATACTCTAACGTGTAGTATGGTACTGGTCTAGCTAGGGTAACGCTTTAGGTGAACGAACAATGAACGAAAGGCTCGGAGTATATGAACACGGGTAATAGGGCGATAGTAAGTGTAACTGAATAGTCAAATGTGCTCCATGACCGGGATGGTTGGGATATACTGATGAGATGGTGTAGACTAGCGCAAAATAAGGTTACGAAAGATGATAGAAATGGGCGTGGTTTCAAATGAGCGAAGGGACTATTGCCTCAGACTGCGGTGGGAAATGGGTAGATGGTAGAAAAAAAGGAAATAAATCAAGAGGGAGGCGCAGATGAATGCGCGGTGAAGTGTTGGAAAAGAGAGCCGTGTCACCCTGTCCAAGACACAGGACGGTGCCTACGAGTTAGTTAGTGGCGGCGACGAGAGGTCGGAATCGGTCAGCGATTGCGGTCGCGGTGCTGATGGAACGCGTTCTCTGCGTGTTGTTGCCAAGGCTGTCATCCAGGTCCGATGCTCCTTCCGAGTCATCATCGACGTAGCTGTTTCTTGGGCTCGTCGAATACGCACTCTGGAAGTCGGTATCGGAGCCTTCATCTACATTGGATGGGGTTGGCGGAACAACGACGGTTTTCGGGATTTCCTGCTTGAAAACCGGCTGGGAATCCGCCACGGGGGTTTGCTGCTCAGGGTCGCCCTCCTCCCCCGCTGCCCGGACAATCTCCTGCTCCGTTGACTCCGGCAGCGACTCGACAGGGGGCACTTCGATCGTGAAAGTGTCGCGGGTGGGAGTCTTTCCTCCGACAGTGGTCAAGTCCATCGACGACCTGACAGACTTGGTATGCGACGACGGGGCATCCTCGCTAGCTGCGTTCACAGGGGTGCTCGTCCGGTTTGATGAGTTGGTTCCACTGCGACCCCTCTTTTTCTGGGAAGGAGGTTTGGAATTGATACGCTTATGGCGTGGAGGACGTTGACGAACCGCCGCCAGGTCCGAATCTTCCCCACTCTCCTGGGTCGAGCTGTGGGATTTGTACTTGCGCGGCTGACGATCGTTGGTGGAAAGCGCGCCTTCGAGCTGTGAAGGTGAGGGGACTGTCAGATATTTGGGCCGGCGTAGGCGTTGGAGAAGGCCTACTTTCTGCTGAATCTCGAGGACCTTCTGCGCAATCTTGTCGCTCGTCATGCTGATGCCCTCGTCGACCGCGTTCATACCGTCCGAGGGGAGTTCGACATCCGTCGCCGAGAACCTCTTCTTCTTCGCCGGGGTCACCTCCTCTTCCTCCTCCTGAATAGAATCGCCTTTGAGGTCTGACGTCGGCAGCTCGTCGCGGTTGACGGTGATGGTCTCGTCCTCGCCATACGTCTCGGCAAGGGTGGAGTCTGTGGAAAACGACCGCAGGCCTTTCCTAGAATCGCTGGGCCTCCTCGAAGCATCACTGGTCTTCCTCGAACGGATTCCGGACTTGCTTGAGAGACGGCTTGGGGGGCGCGAGCTGCCATACTCCGAATCCGAGATATCGACAGCCATTGAAGCAAGAGCGCGTTCGATCTGCGCCTCGACCTCAGCAATCATCTCAGCCCGCTCGAGTTCCATCGTCTCCATCGTCTCCTTCATCTTCTCCAGCTCGACGACTGCGTCCCGATGAGCGTTTTCAGTGTCCCGAAGTTCTGTGAAAATTGATAAGCATCAATCATACAGGCCAAAAAACCAATGTGGTGCCCTTACCTTTCTGGAGTTTGGCCTTCTCAGCAGCGGTAAGGGTAACGAGACCAGACAAACGCTTGGTCTCCCTCTGCTCCTTATTGATCTTCGTCCTCAACTGAGTAGCCTCGGCGCTAAGCTTCTCGGCATACGACTCGAACTGAGCAAACTTGTCCCTCCAGAGATCTGACTCGGTCATCAAGAAGTTCAACCTGCGAGATAGGCGACCAATCTTAGTCTCAAGCTCGTCGCGAGCATCGACGAACGCAGTAGCGCGCTTGCGGATCGAATGCTGGATGTGCTGCTCAGCGATGGTGAGCTTGGGAGGTTGCTTGGGGGCGTAGAACGAAGTGATGCGTTTGAGCAGGGAAGGCTTCTTAAACTTGTCGGCAAGAACAGAGTCAAATGCCTGGATGATGCGGGTTGAATGCCACCAGTCCGGAGGCTTGATCTGGTCGGCGACGGCTGCAGATGAGGCACCGCGCTTAGCCTGAATCTTGCACACAGGCCTGAACCTTCCGGCGGGGAAGGCCTCCTTGAACTCGCTAGGGATGCAGTGGTCGGGATGATAGTGGGAGTCGAAGGCGGCAAGTAGCCTTTGGCGATACTTGTCACGTTGCTGCTTGGTTGAGATGATGCCATGGGGAGGGGATGGGCAGCTCAGGTAGTTGATATCCAGGTCGCAGACGCAAACGTCTGGAGAGGGGCGGATGCTGTATCGCGCCTCCGTCGAGAGAGCCATAATCCATGGGCCTGGGTCGTCGATGTAGATCTTGGCGTCACGGGAGTGGACAGCTGGCAAAGCAATCCCATTCCAGCCGCGCAATTCCACCAAGTACTTGATGGTGTTGACGGCGATCTGTGCAAGCTATGAGGACAGGGCATATCACCAAACTGAAACATATACATACACCGAGCATGGCTGGATACCTGGAGAAGAAGAGCACTTTACCAGTAGGGGCAAGGGCGATCTGCAGTCGGGATTAGCATATAGTTCTCCCACAGAAATGAAGGCGTACCTCGCAAATGGTTAGGATGTTGTCAATATTAAGACATTTGAACAGGGGCCACATAGTAAAGTTGATGTCCACCAAACCCCGGCCAAAGTCCAGTCCACCAGGGAAGCGAGCAATGACCTCCAAATTGGAGTCGCTGCCGTCAGATTTAGGACTAGCGTCGAGCTTAATGAGCTCGCCTGCACGAGGAGCGGGGTGTGCAAGGATTTTGGATATCTGGAGGGTGTGAGACTGCACGTCTTTGGAGAAGCGAGCCCATGAAAGGGTGAGGTAATCGCGCATAAGATCATATACGGGATGTCTTGACACAAGTGCTATATGAATGGTTAGTCCAATCTTGAGAGAATGAACAGCGTGTTACTCACTAAGGGCGTACGGAAGCCAGAAGACGGTATCACCTGGAAGGAAAAGGGTGCTCTCGCCAGGTCCATGGCCGACAGTGCTCGCAACCTCAAAGTCGCTCTCACTGACTGCGCCGTCCATGTCCATTTCAGCATCAGTTTCGCCGTCCCCTCCCCACGGTCCCCGGGTGCTCTTCCTGTGGTGCCTTCGCGCTTGGGCATGAGGATCCCCTCCGTCGCTCGCAGAACCCGATAGATCTGAACGTAAACTTCGAAGGCGCGAGGTGACGGCAGACTGTGCAGATTCCTTTCGAGAACGCCCAGCTTCGAGGGTTCTCCGAATAGCGGTGCTACGTTCGGCATCGGCATGCGACCAAACCGTTAGGCAGACGCCATAGTATGTAACGTTCTGAGAAGACGAGGGGCTGAGATCCGTGGTGCTAGCGCCAGGGCCCGCGGCGGCTGAGCCATGGCCTGTCCGTCCCATGATACTGGGAGGGCCGAGATAAGCAGAGGAGGGTCGTGCGAAGGGATCGTCGGAATAGGGGTAGGCGAAGGCGGCAGAGGAGCGGTTGTCGTTATTAGATAGTACTGAGGCCCGTAGAAGGTCAGTTGATGGCGTAGGTCCTAGAGGAGTGCTTGGTGCAGGGAGCGTGAAGGTAAAGGTATGAATAGTAGAGGCGGGCTGTAGAGTAGAGGCAATGACTTCGACTTCGCGGGTGAATGAAAGCTACTTGGCGGGTCAACATAATGTCCAATATCAAGGTTGGGAAGACGAACCTTGAGAGCCTTCGAGAGCATTCTCCCGACCTCTTGCTTGGAGAGGGCCCCGGCGCCCTTGGTGATTTCATCGCCCTTACCCCGACGTTTCTTCTTGCCTCCGCCGGCACCGGGGCTGACCGTGCTTCCCAAAACCTCGGGTCGCCACCAGCGGTTGACGGCGCCCTCAGCGTGGTGAAGTCCCAATACGGAGTCAGGGTCTGCCAGCGTCCACGTATGTGGCGACTTGGGCAACCCGGAGACCACGTAGAGCGAAGTGAGGGGCAGGTTGGGGGTATATGCATGGGAGACAACGGCGGGGACGTCACGCAAGGAACGCGTTGAGACGATGGAGTTGCGGGTGGATGCTGGAATGGGCTCCATGCTGCGTCTGTGACGAATACCGAGTATGCGGGAGGCCTTGTCCGGGCGATACGGTGACGGGGCTTCGTTCGGGGTGGAAGGAAGGTGAGAGGCTACAGTGATATAGTCGAGCTCATCAGCAAGGGCGGGGTCTTGGTTTTGGGAGATGATGGTGGTGGTTGAAGCCGAAGGGTGGGTAGAAATGTTTATGACCGCCGCGAGTGAATCGTGGGTGCCTGAGCTAAACGCCCGGTTACCATTATTATCCTTTTTGGGCTCGGCTGACTTTGCGGACGTCGACGACGGCAACCTCCTGGTCGCTGCCGACGCTGTGCGGGTCATCTTGGGCATCTCAAGCGACTGGTCGGAGAAGCGCGACCTGAGCCCGCTGTCCAACGGAGCAGGGTTGGCAGCGACAGCTGGCGGGTGGGCTCTGGGCCTTCGGACGGACGCCATGCGCTCCGGAATATGGGCAATATGGGATGGACAGAGAGGGGGAATGGCGACGACGTGCGGGGGGAGGAGGGGAAGATGGTGGTTCAGAACAGAGAGCCCAACGCCGTCTGACGTCCCTCAGGGCGCAGATTCAAACTTGGAAGCCTCAATTATTTGGTCCGTTGCCTTGTTTCGTGGATTCACACCCCTGCCGTCCGCTTCTTTCGGTTGTGACTCAATCCTCTCCTCCTTCTTCCCGACGTACCTGCCTTCTCTGCGGGGATCCAAGCACCCCAGGTCCACGTTCTCCTCGTTGTCGTCGATGGTCAGGCCACCTTTACGACCTCATCGCTTCCACTTGCGAGTCGCGTCCGGATGCGGCTATCGCGATCACGTGGAGAGATCTCGGGGGCAGATCCTCCCCACATGGCCCTCTCCGTTTGAGCGCCCGTGGACCGACCAGGCGCTTGTGTCTTCAGAAAGTCCCCATCCCCCCCTTCGCAGCACGGTCTGAAGCAGCAGAGGCCCTTTATCCTCGACGTCGCTTCCAAGTTCAACCACTCCACTCTGATATTTAATGCAGGCCAAACAGTGACATGATGGTGTCCCCACGTTCCCGGAAAGAGTAAAGTCAAGGGGGAGCCGGCGTCCCATTACTTTGGGTATGATATGTGGCCAGAAGCTTCCATCGGAAGTTATGTTCTCGGAATGATAAGATCCTCCCTCCGACCCGTCTCTCCGACTTTCAAATCGGTACGCCTTGGCTACCAACACTAGCCATCAGCAACGCTTCATCGCGTCCGTCAGCCACTGGCAAGCACTGAGGTCGAGGCTTGTCCAATTTTTCCAATGTTTCCCGCCAGCGCCTCCTCGTACTTAGACCAGCTGTACATCGGTGAGAGCTGTGATTTTCTGATTCTTCTTCCACTTCCCCGTCCCCTTCTCAGACCCGCCAATCACCGCCCTGGCAGAATCAAGAGGATTGCGCAAAATCTTCTGAAGCACATGGACCCGCCCTCGGACCCAATTGCGCGCAACGGGTTCCAAAGCGGATACCGTAATATCAAAGCAACTTGTGCGAGGCGGCGCGTTCCATCCGAAGCTTTTACGTGCCTATACGGTATCTAGGGCGCTCTCTGACCCCTCGTCGTGCGCTCGCCCCTTCTCACCTTCGGTGGAGAGCTGACGTTTCCCACTGGGGAGATGAGATTCAATACACGTTGCGTCTGTTGGACATCAAAAGCGACTTTCTATACATTTACTAGTGTGAAGTGGAGCATCATTGGTCGACCCGAGAAGAATCCAGGGTCAACGGGAACATCGCTCCCAGGCGCACTTCGAGCGAGTATAACGATTTCGGGGCTGCTTCCAAGCGTCCCCTTCAAAGGTCCACACCCGTCTGAGGTTGGCCGGGTCCCACTGAATCCCTCTCAAGGAAGAGTCCGCATATAGAACCAATAGTATACACAACGCTCGGATATCACACATTACAACTGAATAGTATACAGAAAGCCTTGCCAACCAACCGCCAACTGACAGCGATGTTCGGGAATGTCCATGCCCACAGAATGAACACAAAATGAATATGCATGTCGGTCCAAGCCAATAGACGGGAGCCTCGGCCCATGAATGACATCGATCGAATAGGAGCCCACCCGCCCTACTCTGGCCCTGGCTTCCCCCTACTCACCAACCTCCTCACCCAACCCCACCTGTCGGTCTGTCTTGGTGGCGGCTCCGTGTCTGGTGTTGGTACCAAAGGCTCCCCCTCCCCCGCAATATCTGCCGCGTCGCTCCTCTCATATCCAACATCGCCTTCCTCCTCGTCCCCACCACCCGGACCATACCCCCTCAACACCCTATTCACATCCCCTTCACTCACTGTCCTCCTCCTCTCCATTTCCCCACTCCTATCGCCTCCAACATACTCCGAACTCGAGGGCACCAACCCACTCTGCCGACCCAACCCCCCAAGCCTCGTCTTCCGCATCTTCGGCATGATCGTAAACCCAGGACTGATTGGTGACAAACCAATCTGGAACCCACCCCCGAGCGGGTTGAGTGGAGGCGATAGCGGTCCGTGTGGATGGTGGTGCCCAGGGAGCGTAAATGTAGAACTAGGACCTGGTGCGCTTGGCGCGACCGAATGTGGATGAGATGCTATTCGTTGCCCGTCGTGCATTGTCGCTCTATGTCGTAAAGCATACCGTGTTTGATATGAAGGGGATACTGGCAACGTCGAAACCGAAGACGACAAAGGTCGACTTGTCGATGAAGTGAGCGAAGAGTTCCGTCTGCGAGTGCCCAATCCGTCCCCTTGCTGTTCAAGAGGTCCGGGTCGAGGTGCCTCAGGTACGCTGTACCGCACCCTTTCCATTGTCGGGCTCAAGTTCTCAATGACACTTGACTCGCTCCTCGTCTCCCTATCCAGCGGTACTGGCCCAATCCTCACGTCGTTCTTCGACAGCGTCGCAGAGATCTCTTGCAATCCACCCTCCGCGTTCGCGCCGGATTCGACGTCAGCGTCGCGTGCACGATCCAGGAGGTGAAGGTCGGAAATCTCCGCGGGTTCGTCGCAAAACGCGCCGTTGGGTCCAATGAGCTCTTGCTCTTCAGCCCAAGGGCCAACATCTACCCCACCGCCACCTGCTTGGATACTGACGACCCAGACGCCGCCTAAGAGGACGATTATCCCCAGTACCACGAGCGACAAGTGAAGTGGTTTGATCTCGGAAAGTTGGTTAAAATAGACGAGGCCATTGACGATGGATGATAGGTTGTAGAAGCAGAACGCAGCTAAGCACGCACGTGAGTCGGTACCGCAGGCTAGAATGGCTGGATGACGTACATGGACAAACCAGAGTAGGATCTGCGAGAATAAGCGCCTTGTGCAAGTACCAGAGTTGGAGGAGGGCAAAGATAACAAGCCCCAGCAACAGTACCCAGGTCTCCCATCTATAAAACTGATTCTTGCCACCGATCGTCAAAAGCAATAGCTCAACGCCACTCTTTGCGAAGATAAGGCACATCCCCGACAGAATGCCTGAAAATGATGCGTATGAAATGGCGACAGCGAGTCGTGTTCGGTTGAGCGACTGGACGATGGAATCGGTTGAAGTGGACTTCAAGGAGTCCGTATGGGCTTTGCGATCGGACAGAAGAGGTGTGCGTTCAGTGGGTATGTGGTTGTCGTCTTCCCGTTCGGGGAGTGTATCGGGGTGGATGGTGGATGGGGTATGCGTGAGGTCGATGACATCAGTGTCGTCTGGCATTAGAACGAGGTCGTTCCCGTCGTTCTCAGGCGACAACTCTGCCACCCGCCTTGAGAGCGTAAACTCCGTTATATGCGTCTACATCGATCGCATGAGCTCTGAGCGTAACAGAAACTTTGATTCAATACGCACGATGGCAAGGCACACGACCACCACAAAGGCGAGTGTTGAGAAATACGCCGCGAACGCCGGGCGTTTGAAAAGTTCCAGCAGATCGTCCAGCGAGCGTGTAGGTTCCGCCACGATACCAAAGTATCCGATGAGGATGGCTCCCCCGGCAATGAGGATGGTCCCGAGGATCATCCATGGGGAGAACCTGTCTCCCAAAATGAGGCGGGCGAAGAAGGCGTTCCAGAGCAGCGAGACGGCGCCTAGGGGAGCGAGGATGACAACGGGGAGCGAGGCAATTTGGACAAGAGACCCGATGAGGTTGGAGGAGATGAATATGGCAAACCCGAGCAGCCATAGTCTGGTCAAAAGTAGGTCGTGTCAGTCCAAGCGCATTATTTCGGGGATTGTGGAGGAGCTAGTGGGGAACGCACGGCCTGAAGTACTCCTTCGTTCTGCGGTGTTCAGGAAGCGATTGGTCGACGACATGACTCTTCCGTTGAATGGTGAGGCCAAGCGACTGGACGAACGAGGCCAACAGGCCAATGAGAATCCCAAGCGGGATGGACAACGCCGATTTGGGGTCAGAAATAGCGGCTGTGACGGTTGCTGTGGCCATGGCTGGTGCTTGTTCCTTCATGTATTCGGGTCCATTGGTAGAGGAGAACATGAAACGCTGTTCAGGCGGTGGTCATGAATGGGGAGAGACGGTGGTGGTGGAAGGAGGTCAAAGTG
The DNA here is from genome assembly GCA_951394405.1 of Coprinellus micaceus. NCBI lineage: Eukaryota > Fungi > Basidiomycota > Agaricomycetes > Agaricales > Psathyrellaceae > Coprinellus > Coprinellus micaceus. The sequence continues at coordinate 1,274,144 of OX596335.1, read as the reverse complement.
CACGCTGTCGTTCGTTCCGACCCCCCGTGCCAGTGCTGCGTTGCTTTGATGCTTTGATGCGCTGAACCCGAACAGGTCCTGCCCCTTCAACCTTGACCTCCACGAGTGTTATCCCATTGGTAGCCATAGAAGGTCATCCAAAGATGCAACAGCCTTGGGGGGCGCCCTTGCGGCACCCACTGGCCCATAACCGAGCAAGCCAACGATCTCCGCTTCGAAGCTGTAAGCCGTAACATCGAACGGACGAGATTGACTGCGCAAACCCTCAGGCCTCAGTAGTGGGACTCGTACTCGAGTCGAGTCGACATAAATCTTGTCCCGCCGCATGACTGCCTTCGTGGCTCTCTGGTTCTCGGACGGTGCGCTCAGCGACGTTACTCAAATGTGGATCGACTTCGATATGTCACACTTAGAAAGAGGGGTCCAGTGGCTGCCAGTTTCAGTCTTTGGACACATCTTCAATGGCTCAAGTATAATCGGAGGGGATGTTATGTAAAAGGCTGACCTTGCTGGCCGCTCCAACGCCCTAAAAGCCCTAAAAGACCTGGCCACATTAGTAGCACCACTACCCCATTGACATATACTTTAGACGTAGTTTCCACCTTTCAAGTTAATGGCAAGATGGAGAGTCTAAGAGCCACGTTGAGTCGCTTGGTGACCGAACGCTGAGGGCGACAAGGAGCGGGCGCTTAAATTCCTCATCCTCGGGGATCTCCGTGGTCAGTCACGAAGGGCAATCCCTGATTCCAACCCTTCTTTCACTTCCATCACCTACATCGCCTTCCCTACTCACTAACTTATCAACTCAAAGCCCGTCCGTCGCTCCCTCTCTCCAGTAACGCAGAGCCGTCTCTGGAACGCTCCTGATTGCTACCCTGAGAAACCATCGAATTGCAGCCACGTGTAGGAGGCACAAACACCACGAGGGCCTCCAGTCGCTGGCCCGAATCATTTCACAATGTCACAACCTATAATGACCTCCATCTTGCAGCTTGTGGAGCCTCTCTACCATGGCTTTGGCGAAGACTTCCTTGCAGCTCCTGGAGGGAGGGTCCCTGCACCAGAACTATACTCTGTTCAGATGATGCATTCAGATAATGGCGGCCCCGAGGAATACGTCGGGTCCGTACACAGTCCCGCCCCACACCTGTCAACTCTCATTAACATCCGTAGTACCTTAGGCTAGACGACACCGAGTTTATCCTCCCCCCACAGCCAGACAACCCACGACAACACGTTATGAGCAGCGGGGAGGTCTGGGTATATGGTGTCATCAAAGTCGAGAGTGTCCAATGGCTTTCGGAGAAGGGGGCAAAGCTTCTTGAAAGGGAGATACGAAAGAAGGACGACGAGGGTAGGCCAGCGAGTAACTATCGCAGTCGGTTGAGGCTTGGCGAGCTCTTTGCGATGCTAGAGGCGGCCGGGTACGCGCAGCGACCCAGAATCGTCGTGAGGTTCAAGAAGAGGTCGCAGGTTCGGTGGCCTGATGAACGCCAGGAGCGATTCTTAATGCAGTCGGCCGGCAAGTAAGGCTATCGTCCGCTACGCCTTTTCCACCTGATGGAACTCGAGCTGACTCTCGTCATCGCTTTGCAGTCGGACATATGTCCTGAGGACGTTGCATGTCGAAGCATACCGCCGAAGTGAGAACTGGTTCCATCGACAGCAAATGATACGACTCATGAAGCAGCTGGTTCGGGACGCCAATCCTCAGCAGCCTATCGAAGGGAGGACAATCAAGTGGTTCATGGAGCAATACCACATTCAGATTCGCCCCGCAGACTTGCGACGGCGTATCATCTTCTATCGAGGTACGCTCTACACTAAATGCGCGGATTTTGAGCCTGATTCTTGTGGCTGCAATTACGTAGGGAAAGGAGAGGGATCCGACAATACCATTGGCCTCGACGGGTCTTTACCACACGACCGGTTCCTCCGGCGCCTCGAAAACGGTGACCTGATTTCGAGGTTCGGTGAACAGTGCGAATGGCTCCTGGCCAACCAGATTGCCAGCGCCTCCGCTCATGTCAAATTGTTTGATGTGAAGGAATGGGTGGATTTTTGCCGATACGTGCAGAGGTCCAGGGTTACCCATTGGAAGCAGACGCGACAGAGGTGGGGGATGCCACCGAACGTCAAGTCGCCTTACGACCTCGTTTCTGAGGATGACGAGTTTGGGATGGAGAGATTTGGAGGGACGAAGGGGGACTGGAAAAAGTACCTCGAGAACAATCTCAAGAGGAAGCCCAAACCTAGAGAGGTACGACATTTTGGCACACTTGGAAACAGACAACTGAGTGCGACCATGCAACTGCCAGCCCGAGCCAACCCTCCTGTTCTCTCCGCCGCCGTTGGTGAAACGAAAGCTTCCTCCCCCCGAGCCAGCTATCTACGACTCTGACTTCAGCGAGCCCTCCACAGCTGGGGAAACCGACTCCGAGGATGAAGAACCTTGCCCTCCTCACACCATTTCATATATGTCTCTCCAGCGCCCCGTGATGCCACGTAACCGTATACGGTGGGACTGCCCTCACCGTGACCCCTCTTGCCCGTTCTCCATCGACATGCTAGAACTATACACCAAGTTAGGAATCGACCCGGTCAAGTACGCGTCTGAGCCTAAAGTCCGCGACGGGTACGAGAGGGAATTCCGGAAGGTCGTGACGGAACACGAGCTGGATGTGCATATCCCGGTCGCCATCGTAGTCGGTGAGGATGGGGAAATCCATCTACGGGCTAAAGAAGAGCACTCCAGGCTACGCCGAAGCGTCAGGAAGAGGCCTCGAATCAAGGTGGAGGGTCGCTGAGTGTGGGATTTGGAATCGAGACTCGATAGTAACATTGCAGGTGTTGGAGCTTTCCGTGGCGTTCCCGGCTCTCACTTGTACGCCTATACCCCACTTGAATGAATATTGCCTGTGCACTATTCTCCCCCAGAGCCATCTTGTGGGGCCTTCATGGTAATATCACTCAGGACTTTTACGAGACTCTTCCGTCGGCCACTCATCTCTCCTCTAGTCAGATATCCTGCTCACACCCAGCAATGTCCAGCCAACATCACGAGCGTAACTTTGACTTCACCAACGAGGCTCAGCGAGCTCTTGCCGAAGCCGTCCACCTAGAAATGGACTAAGCCAACCCCCCAAGGTACGGTTTTACTTCATCGGTTTATGGCCATCTCAGGACTGAATATATTGGTGGGCCTTTGTGGGTTCTCCGTCATAACGGAGGCTTCAGACCTTCACCCCATACACGTATCAGCGTTCCATCGCGCCGAAGATGAGGATGTCCCCCAATGGATACTTGTGGGCGGTTCCACTGCCTTTCCGTTCCCAGTGGCCATCAGAATTTTACCAATCCGCTTGCCAGCGCTTTGACAGGCGTTGGCAGGTGCTCTCAAGTGCAAAAAGCGCGGAATGCGCCAAGCGTGGCAAGTTCGTCTAAAAGGTTCGTAACTATGGCCGTCAGTTAAGCTTTTCATTAGATTCCTACTCACCATCTCAGGGACATTCAATAGAAATAGCGTGAGTCTTTGGAAATTTATCCTTTGCCGCTTTCTAGAAGCGGAGAAAGTGCAGGAGGTGCCAAGCTCATTCGCGAGTTTCCTCCTGCGGGTGGCCCTGCCTCCTCCTGGACACCCTGTCTAAACGGCTGAATTGACATCCCGGATTTTTCAAGGCCGGGCTCTGCTCCATGGACTCGCGCTCGCGTATCAGTGCGAGCGCTAATCAAACCCCCTTGAAGATTCTCTGATACGAAGAGAACGCGCTTGGTGCGACCACGGAGAGCACAGGAGTGTACAGTGACACTCGGCCGAGCGGCCTGTGCGCAGAAAGCGCCTTCGCAGACCAATCACTATAGAAGCACATTCCAACCGACTCTGCGGATGTCGAAGGGGAGAGCGCTGGAAACTCGCCGGAGGGGTGCAATTGATGTGGCGAAGGTTAAGCGCCCAAAAGCCAACTCTCTTTGGAGCTAACACAACGGGCCGTACGTGTCGCAGCCACAAAACAAGGTCAACTTTGGCCGACGAAGACGGGATCGCCCCCAGCTTGAAATGAAGCGAGATATAGGGAGTGTGTACAAATTCTGACCCATCAGTGCTGTCATCTGAGCCCCCTCCTAACCTGTCGTTCAATTACCGTATTCTAACTCGCCCTAGCGCAAGCAAGAAGATGACTCTGTCATCAGAGCAGATTCAGGGATTCGCAAATACCGTGGCTGGGTGGCGAACGCAAGAAGTGGGTATTTCTTTCCTTTGTGGTTCTTTCCAGGGACAGTCGATGAACATTGCTGGTAGTATATATCCAGTGCGTGGAATCAAGAGGAGTGACATCCCGACGCTGACTTTTGAATAGTCGCTTTCTATTGCTTCTACGTGAGTCGTTGACCCCTGGTTATGGATCCGACATGTTACAACTCTCCCACCACAGGCGTATTACATTCTAATCACAATGAGCGAAGAGGTAGGACCACCCTCAAGCTGCCAACAAATTCTAATAAACCTGTTTACCAACACGCCGATCGTCAGGTTTCCGTCGTTCACCCACAAAGGTGGAATCGCGGAAAGACACTCTACATGGTTATCCGATATGGATTGTTGGCCTACATTGCTTTGAGCCTTTGTAGTGAGTAGACGGCTTGTGAAGGGTCCTTTGCCTGTGCGCTCACATCTGATGTCGATCAAGGAGACCACAGGAACCACTTCATACTTGCTCCAATGGTGAGCATACAACTAACTGTCCCCAGACGATTTGTATCCCCGGTAGCTAACCGACTCGTGGCCAGGGTTGCAAGGCATTGTTAGTAACTTCCGAAGGTGCGTTGTCACGAATGACAAGCTCAGAACGGTATATGCTCACGGCCCTTGGGACAGCGATCTACTGGCTTGTAGCGGTAACATGTAATCGTAAGCCCTAAACCAGCATCGGTGTGCCGGCACTCAAGGCAAAGACCATAGTTTCCCTGGGCATTTGCGTCGGCGCCATACTCCACGCCAAGGTCCTCCGCCTCATTGCGATACTCGGTCTTTCCTGTGTGCGTTACTACTTGTTACGAGTTCGCTCTCTTAAAGAAACATCACCCTGATCTGGATATTTCCAGTGTTTCGCCTTTGTCGATGGTGTTCTTGAGTTGGCGGGAATGATTCAATATCCAGGTGAGCACTCTCTTACAGCCCAAACACAATCCTGTGGAGCCCGCATATATACCGTTCGCAGCTGAGCCGGTCTCGGCTCTCCCGAGTGAACTCGGGTACCCCTGCTACACCGTCTCGTTCAAACAGCGGTCCGAGAAAACGGTTGCGTTTGCTGGTCTGGACATTCGTTCATACGTGAACCTCGCCACAACCACCAGTGCGTCACTACGAGGTCCATTGCGGGACGGGGAAAACTGACATCGGAGCACAGTGCTGGCTCTATTGGGTGTTTACACACTCTTCGTTCGGTACAGAGGCCAGGGAGGTCGGCTGGCCCAGGTGATACGCCGCCTGGGCGGGCTACACTGTATGTTCTTATTATGTGGGTGAATTCCTTCCTGTGGTTCATGAAATATACTGCTGAAGTCACCCCAAAAAGCCATAAGACTTTGCTCTGCCATCATGCACACCCCTGGGCTGGTTCCGGTACGTCGCAAACAAGATTGCCGCGCAGGCTCGTATATTTACAGAGAATGAAGACTTCGACCATAGATGCTAACCCAGCTTATCTGTGCGTGCTCTCAATTCTTTTCGTGGGTCGGATGGCTGATAAAGTTGCCGTCTCAGAATTGCGAACGTGTGCGTTGGTCATTATGATAGCGTTGGGATCAAACTTAACACTGACCCTACAGCGCAAACGAAGTCGTCGTCTCGATACTCGCCCAACGCCTCCTCATCGACATGCGCAAGGTCGACTACATGGGATCGCAGCCGTTTGCGTCAAAGCTCCTGTTTGCACCCCCTGAACCTGGCTCCGAGGACGACCTCGATAGCTTCGAGACGCCGTCAGAACCTTCTGGCCTCCGTTCAAGTCGAGAAGCTCCGGGCGCCGGATGCTCCCCGTGCAACCGAGACAGGTAACGACCCCAGAACTGGTAAGTTCAATAGAACGCTGACAAGCGATATCCATGCTTACTGACCAACCTTACTCACAGCATGAGCTGCTCTCCGGTATCACGTTTCCCGTGGGTTACATTGTCACACCTGCTCTGAAGGTTCGGCCAAGTCCTTCCGTCCACCACAATCGGATTTCAACATGATGGCTTGCTCGAGTTCGCTAAGGTGCATAATAAATATTTTGCGCTATTGACAGCACATACCTTGGGTTCGCTCGCATGTGTTCAGCCCATCGTCCCCCGGCCGAGGTCTCCCTACAGACCCAAACGCGTAGCTGGTTCATTTTCGTCGGTTATAGTCCGAATATAGTACGACAAGTTCCATTAGGGGAAATTTTGTATACACAGAGGGGTGTCCTGCACCACGTAGAGAGCTACGGGCCTCTGGTCGTGATTGTGGAGTCGTTACTGATTGGGCGCTTATAGTTATTTGGCACGGGGCGGGCTCTTCGGTTAATTCAGAGTGAGCGTAGGATATCTCAGACCTGCGCCGTGGAAGCTTGGTAGGGTGAATCCGAGGTGGGAGTGTATGTTTCTGTACCCATTTGCTTGTCTTCGAGTCGAGTTGAGGACCGAGGCCTGTCAGAGCCTATGATGGTGGCTGGGCGTGGGGTTAGGGGTTGGGGTTCGATGATGTCATTTGTCCTGGTCGATGCCGGAACTTTCTATGGCGTTCGAGACTCTACCCTGTCCGTCTATACCTCTCTGGAAAGAGCGTCGCACTGTGCTATATAGTGCCTGTCGTCACCTGTGGGGCCTTCACCCAACTCCCTTTCACGACGTTTAACGATTCCCCGGTCCCTACCGCTCACATCTCCTACTCACTCTTGACGTGACAACATGAGTAGCAACTTTGACTTCACTGACAAGGCTCAGCAAACTATCGCCGAGGCCGTTCAGCTGGCGAAGGACTATGCAAACGCCCAAGGTAGGCTCTGACTTGGTTTGTGTGCGGGCATGCAGGGACTGATGACATCGGTGCAGTCTTTCCAGCTCACATCGCTTTCGTCTTGATCAACGAGGGCCAGGGCTCCGACGCCATTCCAGGCGGCCCACAACCCTCCACGCAATCTTTATTCTCCTCCGTAGTGTCTCGGGCAGGTGGTGACCCGGTGAGTAACTTCAACACAAGTACCCAAGGACTCTTTGCTGACTTTGGTCATAGACTGTAGTACGAAGAGGACTCCAAAAGCTCATCGTCCGAATCCCCCAGCAGTCCCCAGCTCCCGATGAGATCAGCTTCAGTGGGACCGCTCTCAAGGTTCTCCGAGATGCTCAATCGCTCCAAAAGACTATGCACGACTCTTATATCGCCCAAGACCACCTTCTTCTAGCTCTCCTGAAAGATTCCAACATCCAAGGCGTTCTCAGGGAGTCCAACCTCACCGAAGCGACTCTCAAGACGGCCATAGAGCAGGCGAGGGGTAACCGGCGCGTGGAGTCCAAGACGGCGGAGCAGGGTTTTGATGCCTTGCAAAAGTACGCTGTGGATCTGACGGCGCTTGCTGAGGAGGGCAAGATTGACCCGGTCATTGGGCGAGATGACGAGATTCGGCGAGTAGTCCGTATCCTTTGCCGAAGGTGCGCACACCCTTTGAACCCTGCCGTTGTCAGCATACTCACTGTTTCACAGGACCAAGAACAACCCCGTCCTAATTGGTGAACCTGGTGTCGGTAAAACTGCCATCGCAGAAGGCCTTGCCCAACGAATAGTCAACCGCGACGTCCCCGCCTCCCTCATGGCCCGCCTCTGGTCCCTCGACATGGGTGCCCTCATGGCCGGGGCCAAGTTCAAGGGCGAGTACGAAGAAAGAATTAAGGCCGTTTTGAATGAAGTCGAGAAGGCCTCGGAGGACGGCGGCCCAGGTGTGATCCTCTTCGTCGACGAACTCCACCTCATCATGGCCGGTCGGGGGGCCGAAGGCGGGGGAATGGATGCCGGAAACCTTTTCAAGCCTCTCCTTGCGCGTGGAAAACTCCGTTGCATTGGTGCAACAACGCTGAGCGAGTACCGCAAGTACATCGAGACCGACCCTGCTTTGGAGCGCCGTTTCGCGCAGGTACTTGTTAACGAGCCGTCTGTTCCTGAGGCTATTAGTATTCTTCGTGGTATTCGCGAGAAGTACGAGGTTCACCACGGTGTGCGGATTCAGGATGGGGCTTTGATTCAGGCTGCGACTCTCGCCCACCGGTACCTTACTCAGCGGAAGCTCCCCGACTCTGCGATTGACTTGGTCGACGAAGCTTGTGCAAAGTATGCATATTTCCCTTCGTCATTTCTTTGGCTGGTACTGACGTCATTCCTCTAGTGCCCGAGTGCAACGCGAAACCGCGCCTGAGGACATCGACAAACTCGAGAGACGCAAGCTGGAGTTGGAAGTCGAGATCCACGCTTTGGAGCGAGAGAAGGACGCTGCGAGCAAGGAACGCCTCCAGATTGCGCGGAAGAACATTTCGGCTGTTGACGACCAGTTGAAACCCCTCAAGGCCGCGTACGAGAACGAGAAGAAGCGTGGAGAAGAGATCAATACCATTCGGAAGAGGATCGACGAGCTCACAGCAAAGGCTGAGGACGCTGAGAGAAGGTCTGCACTCTCGTCCATGTTTCTTCACGATTTCGATACTAACTGGAGTTTGACAGATACGACCTGGCGACTGCCTCTGACCTTCGATATTACGCCATCCCTGAGCTCAAGAATAAATTGAAGGAGGCCGAGGAACGCAAGGCAAGGGAGGACGCCGCTGGTGGCACTGGTGCTGACGTCGTCACTGCCGACTCTATTGCGGAAATTGTCGCGAAGTGGACCCACATCCCCGTCACCCGTCTAGTGACGACGGAGAAGGAGAAGCTCTTGCGCATGGAGAAGATTCTTGGGGAGAGCGTTATCGGCCAGGGCGATGCGGTCAAGTCCGTCGCCAACGCTATCCGTCTCTCGAGGAGTGGTCTCTCGAATCCCAATCGTCCTATTGCGAGCTTCTTGATGGCGGGTCCTTCAGGTACTGGTAAGACGCTCATGGCTAAGACGGTAAGTTCCCTGTGTGGCTTATTAACTTGGAGCGGGGTGCTGACTTACTTCTCTTCAGCTCGCTACGATTCTTTTCGACTCTCCCGACGCCATGATCCGCGTAGACGGCTCTGAATACTCCGAGAAGCATTCCATCTCGAGGCTCATTGGATCGCCCCCGGGCTACGTTGGCTACGACCAAGGGGGCCAGCTCACGGAATACGTCCGTCGCAAGCCATACTCCATCATCCTCATCGACGAAATCGAGAAGGCCTGCAGGGAGTTTGTTACCATCTTCCTGCAAGTCCTCGATGACGGTCGCTTGACTGACGGCCAAGGTCGCGTAATCGACATGAAGAACACGGTGATCATCATGACCTCGAACCTCGGCGCGACCTTCTTGCACGACATGCCTGAAGGCCCGATCCGCCCTGAGACGAAGACTATGGTCATGGGCGCTATCACCTCCCACTTCCCTCCCGAATTTATCAACCGTATCGACGATATCATCATCTTCCGTGCCCTCTCACACCATGATATGTTCAAGATTGTCGACGTACGGATGAAGGAGGTCGAGGAGCGTTTGGCGGACAGGAAGATCACGCTCGACTTGGACGATGCGGCGAAGCATTTCTTGCTTTCCAGCGGCTACTCGCCGCAGTACGGTGCTCGGCCGCTCAATCGTGCTATCCAGAGCGAGTTGCTCCATCCTCTGTCGGTGTTCTTGCTGTCTGGACGTGTCCTGCCGAACGAAGTGGTCAAGGTTCGGTTCGAGGGCCCTCGGAACCGTTTGAACATTATTGCCAACCACCCACCGAGCACGGACGGCATGGACCTCGATGAAGATGACTTGCAGGATGACATTGAGATTGAGGAGATGGACTAAACGGGCATTTTGGAACTCTGGGCTCGCGCATAGACTCTATAGGATAGATTGGAGCATTGTATATTAGTCTAGCATTTTTCTCTGACCTTTGTAATCGTTCTTGCACCTCAATTTTTAAACGCTATTCTCGAAATACCCTGCTTCTGATTGAACGGTGGCTCGACAAGGACCCACAACCAGCGTGAGAAACGGATGGGAGCGGGAACGGGGCTTCCTAAACGGGAAGGAGGGCAGAGAACTTTCAGCTTTGCTCGTCATCCTCGACAACAATGCTCGGTCGTCGCATTCTCCCTCAACTCAATCGCTCCTTGCGCGCCGCCGCCACCCGCGCAGCGTCTACATCCACCCCCGTTGACCCCAAGAGCGGTAGTGCCGAAGCCGGGACTGGGATCGTCAACCAGAGCCAGGACAAGAACGATGTGTCGACATGGCAGGCGCCCAACCATGTTGGGACTTGGTCGACGAGCCAGAGGCCGAGACCGCTTGCAGGGTCGTCGCCCCGCTTCGAGCAGACCAACATGGACTTTCAGCCCCAGCCAATGAGTGCAATGGAGATGATTGCCCAGGAGCCCATCAGGCTCGTCCAGGGAAGGAAGGCTGTCTGCGACGGAGGTGCGTTCTTGGTTTGAGCAGGGGCTAAGGGAGGAGGGTATTAGAGATGGAGAAGGACAGGGCCACAGTCCGATGGAAACCAACCCAATCTTGGCCCCTTGACTGGGTGAATGTTGCTGACTTGTTTCCTTTCTTTTTGTCCCCCTTTGCACAACAGGAGGAGGACCTCTCGGCCACCCCAAGGTCTATATTAATCTTGTACGTGATTCATCCCATGCACGTTTGAATTCATATGCTTCCCCTTTGCCATCTCGGCCGTGAACCCCACGCTCGTGTCGGTCAACACTTTCACCTTTAATTTGTTGCTAACTCGTGTTGTGATCTTCACCTACCCGTATCTCCCTTACCTTGTATATTGACCGTCGAGCCGCATGCTAATCACCGTTTTGCTTTTGTTTCTCCTGAATTTGCACAGGATAAGCCAGAACCCAGACCATGCGGGTATGTCTAATTTATCCGTTGTTTTCGTTTCGCAACCACCCACCAGCACGCATCTCTCCCTGCCTTCCAACCCCTCGTCTCGTAACGTTTACCCGGCGATACCGTTCCGCTCACGATAACTATTTTGGGCGCTTTCTTCATCATAGGTACTGGTGAGTAGTCATATCCCTTGCTTAGCTAGAGGGAAACACGGCTCTTACTGAGCTTTCTTCCTTCCCCACAGCGGAATCCGCTTCCAGCAAGACCCTCACCACCACCATTGAGAATGGAGTGCCATCAAGCAAGACATATAGACCCCCGCGTTCCCGCCGACGCATCCATATCACCCTAGCGTGGCATCGAATCCATACACATAAATTCATATTTTCCCTTCTGTTTAATTCCTACCCTCTTCCGTTTCTCCGTTGCTAGGGTATCGGACGACCTCTATCAATCCGTTGAAGTCTTCTTCGAGGTAAGTACGTTAAAGCGATAGGAAGAACCAGGGAAGAAAGGTGTGTGCAACGGCGTTACAGCGATTTGGAGTTGGCTTTCGAATGACGAAGTTCTGGTGTTGTTTCGAAAGCCTCGCTTCCATGTCAACCGTCCTCGTCGTTTTCGACGTGCGCGTGTCATGGTGGCGTTTGCTCTGGGGGTGTTACGTCGCCGACCAACGGACTAACCAACTCACCAGGATGCCTTCTCATCTTGACTCCCGAACCCGGGTTGCGATTTTTTGAGGGGTCCTTGCTTGTTTTGTCCCGGTCCTGGCTTGTGCTATTATACAAGCCAGCGAGCATAAAAATACACATTGACTGCCTGTTTACTATAGTATACCAAGCTTTCCGGTCACTGAGAGAGAAAGAGAGAGAGGGAACGAATGATGAGGAAGCAGAAAAGCGAAGACGAAGAAGCGAAATAGAATAAAATAAGTGAAAAAGGCGGTGGGGGTTAAGTCACTAAGGGTAAAATGGGTAAGGTATGCGCGGGGCTAGGAAGTAGACTGCATGCACGTTCGGGAGGAGGTGGGGGTGGAGGAAGAAGAGGGAGGGTGGGACGCAAAGGGGAGTGCGAGAGCAGTAGAAGAAGGGGCAGAAGATATGTAAAAATAAAGAAGCACGAAAGGATATTACTACGTAAGTAAAGTGAACAGCTGCGAGCCGATAGTTCATATTATGTGTTTGTTATACGCTTCGGTGTACAACCGCCTGGGTGTGAATGTTGGGGCTGGTAGCAAATTGAATGAGGTGAAATGAAGAGGAGGAATGAATGTCAAGGAATGTCGGCGTGTGCGAATGCAGCAACAGTGGGAGGATGGATGAGCCAAAGATACGGACGGAATGAACATGAATGAGAGGATAGGGGAAGTGGCCTTGTGGAACGAGAAGCACGTCCGATCCATAATACAAGCAGCAACAACATCAGGGAGAGAAACGTGAAGCAATGAATGACAGCGGTGAGTGACGATGCAAGAAACGACAGTGGGTGGGGTGAGGGCCAACCAAGATAGTCTAGAGACGATACAACACAATTTCAACAAGAAAGATGAACAAAGAGACCCCAAAAACAAAACAAAAATCCAAAAAGCCCTTGGGTCCGCATCTAAACCTCGTCCTCCGGAGGTATACTAAATGACATGGGTGCGAGGGGCGAATAGTCGCCCCCAGCAACAGCCTCCAACTCTGAAAATGGAGGAAGTACACTATGAGAGCTGGGCGGGGGGATGCTGTGGTCGTAATTGTTCGAAGGGGGTAATGGCGGTATTGGAGGTATTGGAGGAACGGGGGGCTGCGAGGAAAATGTTAGTGTTATGAAGCCAAAGTGCACGTCATTGGTACTCACCACCTTGAATATTGGATTGATAGCTGACTTGGCGGAATGGGAGGAATGCCCTGATCGAAGCGGTCGCGAATACGGTGAGTGCGCACGGTGTGGGCTTCGGCGTCCATGCAAGTAAGCATGCATATCCAGAGGACTGCTTGGCGGATGGGATGCGTTTTGGATGGAAATGTAGGGCGGTGACTTCAGGTCGAGACCTGGATCCTTGCCGTCCTGTTGCACGCCCCACGGAGGGGAGGGTGAAAGTGTCGGGGAGAGCGTCGGGGATAATGAGAGCATATGGAGTGGAGGGGGTGATACACTCCCGCCGAGGTGGTGGGGATTTACACTGAGCTGTGCGTGGAAGTCGTGCGCGAGGGAGGAAGAGCCTTCTAATGAGAAAGAGTTTGATGAGCGAACAGATGGAGAGAATTCGTCGAATGAAGTTCGCAATGAAGATCGTGATGTCCGTGAGCTGATACCGAAGAGGCTTGGATGATGCCGCAGCCTCGAGGGTCCCGGATCGCTGTCGACAGTCGCAAAGGATATTGACGATACCCTGCTGAGACTCTGGACATCTGACGAAGACATGGAATGGTCGTCATCGAAATCCCGTCTCCGAGCCTTCGTGACGCGTTCAGCCGTCGTATTACCTCTCCAATCCCGATATCGATGGTCGCCCAGAGGAGGGACGGGCTCTACGGGCGGCGAGGCATACCTGCCACCTGCAGCACCAACAGTTGGAATGTTGCCCAGATTCCCAACACTCTTCTGCCTGATAGGACCGGAAACACCCAACTTCGGCTTTTCTCCCAACTCCACTCTCTGCTCGTTGGCATTCGACCATTCGATTTCCTCCCCACGGGCAACCTGTTGCTGAAGCATGCGATTACGCTTATGCATGACGGCACGAGCCTGTTCACGATGCATTTGCTCAGCAATTTTCCGGCGAGCCTTCTCAGCCTCCCGGTTGACTCGTTCGGCTTCCTTCTTCTTGAGCTTCTCGAGCTCCCTAGGGTCCTGAATGGGCTCCCTAGACGGTGAAAGCTCTCGTATTGACTTGCTGTCTGTGCTCGTTGATTGGGATCGCTTCCGTGTCCCGAGCGCAGTTGTTTCATCAACAGGAGGCAATTGGTGCGCCTTGTCCCCGCCGAACATTCCCAAGCCCCATTTGCTTTTCTTGCTGCCAAAAGAAAGTCCTGGAAGTTTGGATTTGGGAGGTTGGGCATGCGGTGGTGGTCTTCCCTGCTGGTCTGACTCCACACGAGGTGGTCCTGTGAACTCGGGTACCATCGTAGGACCTGGGTTGGCGTGGCCGTTGGTATAAGGTTTCGAAGGATCTGAGATATCCATCGCATAGTCTGACGGATGTGGCGGTTGAGTGGGAGATGTTGACCACGAAGCAATGGGTTGATTGCGGTGTCCATTTTGCGCATGCACAGGGATGGGTTGGGGAAGATGGCGTGGAACGTCGGGTACGGGAGGGGGATGTGGATGGAGATGTTGGTGGTGGGTGGAGTGTGAATGTGATGGAGGGACATTGCGGGGCGTATGCGAGGAGAGGGAGGGATGCGAGGAATTGCCGTTCATGTTCGACGACATCATTGGTATTGACGTCTGCGATATCGAACCCTTGAGTCCAGAAGGCAGAGGGATATCATTCTTCGGCGAGGTTTCCCGAAGATACTCGTGTTCCAAGCACTCCTTCGTGGTTAGCCGCTTATCGGGGTCGTAACGTAGCAAGTCCCGTATGCACTGAATGAGCGAGCGGGGCACCGACTTGTCGAATAACGAGAAAAAATCCCTTGGTGCGGTCTAAAGGAGCTCCTAAGCAGATGAATGCAAGCTTAATGGCGAAGAACTCACCTGAGGAAACTGAAATCCCACATCCCTCGCTAGTCGAATCCCTCGCGGCCAAGCACCCCCTCCGATGATACTTCCGCTCATATCGTAGCCATAACCATCGGAAGGATCCCCCAGAACCTCGCATATCCTCGCAACCTGATCGACCTGATCCTGCCCTGGGAAGAGCGGCCTGAGGTTCACCAACTCGGCCATGATGGTGCCCAACGCCCACATGTCCACCGGATTTGAGTATTCTCGGCTCAGCAGCAGTACCTCGGGTGCCCGGTACCAACGTGTTGAGACGTACTCCGTGTACGGGGGGCGACTATTCGTTTCGCGCGCGAGGCCAAAGTCTGCCAGCTTGATGATGGCAACGACATCCTTTTCCTTGGAGGCGTTTGGCGGAGCGACTGGTGAGACGGGGGTGTAGTCAAAAAGGCCGACGGTCGTGACGAGGACGTTCTCGGGTTTCATATCGCGGTGAAAGTAGCCGTGCGCGTGAATGTGGTGAAGGCCAGATGTGACTTGTCGAAAAATAGATGAAACGAGTCCTCCTGCAAACGGTCGTCCTTTGCGAGCCTTGATGAGATGGTACAGGTTGCCCTCCATGGATTCGAATACAAAGTAGAGCTCCTTTGTCGCTGGGAGCAGAAAAAAGTCGTAGAGAGGAATGATGTTCTCGTGAAATGGGATGGCTCGCAGCGACTACCGTACGCCCCATGTCAAAAAAACCAGGAATAGACGGTCAGTGAAGGCGACGCACCTCGAGCTCTTTCAGTTTGGAGCACTCCTCCCAACCCCCCTCCCACCGCTTCTTCATCCGCTTCACCGCTACCAGCCGTTTCCCAGCCCACTCTGGCCGTGCCCCCTGCCCGCATTGCATCGGCGACAGTGGTGTATTCGGAGGGAGCGTGCCATGCCAGTCGCACAGTAGCACTGTGCCAAACGAGCCATCGCCGAGGACCTTGATAGGCGTGTAGGAGCGTGTTGAACCTAGCGACGATAAGGCGGCGAATGAGCGACGATTCTACGTGGATAGAAGACGATGAGGAAAGGAGGGCACGCACTGCTCTGGGCATCTCCAACGGAGAGGCGGTCGTTCTGGATTGTGACGCTGGGGACGCCGACTGTCGTGATGGTCTCCCTGAGGGGCGGTAGTCCTCTGGTGTTGGACCTGGTCGGGGGTGGCTGGGGAGGCGGGTGGGGCTGGGGGTGAGGAGGAGGATGTGGGGCCGCCGCCGTCGAGTTGGTCGCCGCCGCGGGGTGTGCTGGATGGTGGTTGTGGTTGTGGTTGTGGTGGGGGCCGTGGTGGGGGATGTGGGGGTCGGTGTAGCCGTTGGCAGGGAGTACATGGTTGTGGTGGGCCGTGGCAGCGTACATGATACGCCTCGCATTGCCCAGACCCTTATTTGTATTGGAAGCTGGGGTGGGACATACGAGGAGGAGGAGAGGCGAAAAAAGAAGACAGCCGAGTAGGAGCCGGGGAATAGTCCTAATTACCAGTTGAACAGTTCGCTACACGCCCACCTGACCCCTTCCAATCCCCATCAAGGTTTCTCCGTCGCTCATTTTTCGTCACCATTTCTATTCTCTTCTACCCTACTACCGTCCCATTTAGTATGGTACTTCGTGGAACAGCTTCGATACACTCTCCCCGTAGTGGCTCCGTCGAATAACCTCCCCGAGCACCTTCCCAATGTCCAGCACCTCGATTTTACTGCACGCCGCCTGGTTTTTCTGCTGCGGGAGCGTGTTCGTCACAATCAGCTTCTCCAGTGTGCTCGCCTCCACACTCTTCAGCGCATTCCCGCTCAGGATGCCGTGTGTAACGAACGCAAACACCTTCGTGGCTCCCGCTTCCGAGAGATGTGATGCCGCCAAGCACAGTGTCCCACAGGTGTCAGCCATGTCATCCACCAGAATCGCGATCTTGTCCCTGCAGTTCCCCACAAGCACCATCCGCGACACCTCGTTGGCCTTTTTGCGCTCTTTGTGGAACAGCGCAAAGTCTACTCCTAGGCGGTCCGCAATGGACGTTGCCCTGCACCCTAGGCTCAGCCTTTGTTGCCAGAAGCGGGGATGGAGAAGCACTGGCTTACCGTTTCGCTCCTCCCGCATCGGGCGAGACAATCACCACGTCGCTGAGGTCAAAGTGCGTGCGAATGTACAGAATGATAGACGGTTCTGCGTACAACTGGACCCGAATATTCCAGACAGGAGGGTCAGATCACCATAAGCCAGATGTGATCTGGAAAAAGAGCAACTCACACTAATGTCGAGAAGCAAGAAACCGTAACGGTCAGTGAGGAGGCCAACCAGCTTCCAAGGTTAACTCACTTGTCGACCGGAACGTCAAAGAAGCCTTGGATTTGGGAAGCATGCAAATCCATGGTCTGCATCGTACGATGGAACCATTAGCTCTGGGGGCTAGGAGAGGAGGGAGGAGCTTGGAGCACTCACGATGACATGGTCGCAACCCGACTTTTGGAGCATGTTCGCGACGAGCTTCGCAGTGATCGGAGCCCTACTCTTATCCTTCTTGTCTTGCCTGGCGTAGGGGAACAACGGAATGACTGCTGTAATCCGTTTGGCGCTTGCAATCTTGCAGGCATGGACCATGATGCAGAGCTCCATGAGAGCGGTGTTGACGGCTCCGCACCCCGTATTGATAATGTACACATCGTCTTCCCGGACGGATTCGCGAATCGTAACAGTCGTCTCGCCGATGGCGCTGCGGTGGACCTCTGCCTTTCCGAGGGGGAGGCCTATCCTGGAATGCGGGGCAAGGAGGGGGAAGGGATGAGTTCGAGGGCGTGGGCACTGTGCTGAGGTAGGTACCGTCGAGCAATAATTTCTGCCAACTCGGGATGGCTTGTCCCTGGAGAGGATTCATGAGTTTGTTGGACACAAGACCGAGAACCTGAACGTACCAGCAAAGATTTTGATTCCACTTCCAGTCAGCATGGTGGGTGTAGCTCAGAAAGAATAGCGGTGGTGTGTCAAATGTCCATAGGAAGGTACAGAATACAAAGAGGAAAGCGTAATGAACACAGGGGTTTAGGAGAAATGACCACTCGGAAAAAACTTGTGGCACGCTCTGATGCGGAGTTGAGATAAGATTCCCCAGTCACCTGATTGGCCTCTCTCCTCTACATCCACGGGCGCCTACTAGAGAGACGACCATCCTCCCTTCGTTCTCTTCACAAATGACATGGCCATGAGATGCAACACACGGTCACAAGCGGCGTTCGCTCTGTCATGATGCAAGGGCAAGCGCCCATTGCACAACCGAAACAAAAAGGGTTGGCACCTGTGGGAGCCTGCCGTCGGCAGTGCTGCACTCGCCCTCTCCAGTTCTCCCAGGTGCATTTCTAGGTTTCTCTCCCAGTGCAGGGCTCGTGTACTCACAGGAAAGCTCCATGGGACCTCGAAGCGCTCGATACGGTTACCGGTGGCGTCTGGACGGAACGCTACCCAACTCGCGTATCTGCCGCGCCGAGGTCGTATCGGCGAAGGCGGGAAGCCAGCACACCAGCGCTTTCTTTTGGGACAAAATGACATACTTGTGCACCACCAACTCACCCATGCTCCATCCCGTTGATATGGCTCTGTGATCGACTCTCTGACCCCGGATCCGACATGGCAGTGAGAGGTCCAGGCTCATCCCAATCTACTACCGCAGCGTTTGTTGCGCAGTCTTCTGGATCCAGGAAGCCCAGGAAGGGCTTGCTTGCTTCTGTGTTTCCCGCTTCTAACAAACGATCTTATCACCTTCTGAGCTTCTATCTAGTATAATCGTGGCCTCATGTAATGCTCATTCGAGGTAAAAAGCCAACCCTGGATGACCCTGCAATCATTCTCCAACCCACCTGACAGGACTTGGCACTACACGGTGCAGAATGCAAATATCCGATAGTGCCCGTCCGGTAACCAGTTTAATTTCCTCGCCGCCGCCACTCTACCTTCCGCATTCGTTGGCAACTCTTCGCCCCCCACCGGATTCATGGAGACATGACGCGATCCAATGTCCGCCCGAAAACCGCAAGGCCTCGTGTTGAGACGGTTGAGCGTTTCAGCTCCACTCACGACTCCCAGCTTCCCCGCAGCAGGCAATGCCATTTAGAATATATTCTAGTGCCGAGTCTAGCTAACACTAGTGGGGTGGCGACAGGCTCCTCGTGGCGCCTACTTTGAAGGTGAAAAGGCAACAGCGCCCGGAGGAGGGAGTTCGAAATACCTAGTATATGTAGCGCTTCTAGCAGCGCCTTGTTCAGTGGATCAGAAAGGGAACACCCATTTAGAGGCGCCTAGCGACGACAGCGTAGCGCCCGTCGCACTTAGACCCGGTGTACCCGTCCTCAACCATTTTAGATCTCCGAGGTTCGATGCACATCGGGACGACGATGATCGTACATACAAGCGCCCACATCGCATCCTGATCGAAGAATTGATTCTGGAATGCATGGTCGGGACACGGGCATGGTCCATACTTGGCACCGGTCCAACTGAGGTTAGCGCCGACAACCTTCGCCCTCCGCATACAATTATACCATCCTAAAGTATAACGCGCCAAGGTAGGCTCGCCACCGACGTCGCTATTTCATTCTTGCTCGATCCCGGCGACACGCGAGAGCGGAAGCGGAGCGCGGGGAGCGAGTAAACGTGTCCGTGTAAAGATCATGGCAACTGAACCGAGCAGCTTGAGGAGAGACTTACGGCGTATTGGAAACTGGGGAGAACTAGGATACCGATCCGAAGATGTCTCTGGGTGCTCGGGGAAAATGCCAGCAGGCGGGCGCCTTCGCTACGAGGATTCATCAGATCGTAATCGCAACGGGCGCTAAACGCTAGCTTCCTCCCCATTCTCTTCCATGGACCGGTCGACATGGCCCCACCGCTTTCCGGGACAAAGAAGTTTCTCAGAAGCGACAAAGGCAGAATCTGTCACCATCCGTCACCAAGACTTCCAGCTTCACTAACAGGTCACATAACGTTAATAGTAAAACGGGTGACTGGCCACACATGCCAGTGACCATGATGCATTTGTATTTGATACAAGGACTACAGTGGAGTAAGCGTAGTAGATCGAGAATACAGAGAGGGTTAAGACTACAACAACAATGCTTGGTGGGGTGGGGTGGTATGCGTGGTGGTCCACAGAATAGCTACGGTGTGGTGGATAGAATACGATGATCAATAAAGAGTGTAAGGAAGGGTAAAGACAGGTAGGTAAGAAGGGCGTTGGCAAGAGAGGAGAAGAGAGGGCGGCAGGGGTGAGGGAAGGGAAACGGAGACGGAGACGGAGACGGAAAGGAGCTGAACTCCAGACTGAGAGTGCTGAGACTCGCGGGAGAGAAGGAAGGTGAGGGAACAAGGCTGAAGGGAAAAGAGGATAGGAAAGAGAGAGGTAGAACCAATGCGAATAGCTACGTTACAGACGTCGTGGTGGCCAAGAATGATAACGTGTTCATGAACCCAATCCAGGTGTTGTGTAGGTATGTTTGGTAAAAGATAGAGACCACGAGTGAGCGGAATGCACAGACAAGACAAGAGGAGAAAACGCGTCAAATGGAGTGAATGAATGAAAGAGGAGGTAAAAAGAAAGCACGACGTTAATGAGAAAGTGGGGGGAGACGTAGGACATCGATCATCAGTGAGCCATCGATGGGACCAGCAGGTATATACTTGAGATCATGGCTGGGGACCAGGCGTCCAAAGAGGATACTCCGTACTTCAAGCCCGCATCGGGAACTGGCTTGGATCCACCTGAGCAGGCACCGCTTTGGGCGCAACCGGAGAGTTGAGGATCGAAAGCAACGCGCCGGCTGAGGAGTTGTGCGGCGCAACAGAGAACGGGCGTGGCCCTGGGGCGAGGTACTGGTGCGGTGGAGGATGGAAGGCACTAAACTGCCCTGTGGGAGGATGAGCGAACTGCGTCGGCATCCCCGTACCTAATCCTCCGAGTGGGAACGGCGGTTGACCCGCGTTGCTGAATGGTGCTGAAGGCCCGGGGGCGAATGAATGGGGAGGGGGACGGGGGGCAGGGCCAGGCCGTGTATTACTGATCATATTGAGCAGCTGTTGATGCGTCATACTTGCGCTCCCAGGAGGTGCGTGAAAATTGGGCCGGTGAATCGCCTGGCTGGTTTGCGACCTAACAATGAACGGATCGTGGTGCTGGGGAATGTGATGCGAGAACGGAGGAGGGAAGCCCGGACTCATGAATCCCATGGGTCCGGTTGCGGGTGGAGCTAAGGGACGCAGGTCCCTGGAGCCACCATTAAGATATGGGGTGGGAGCGTAGCGGCCGTCAGGAATGGGTGGGTGAGGGGGAGGAGCAATCGAGCTGAACGACGGCGTTGCCTCCCTGAGCTTGGGTGTCATCCTTGCAGACTCGGTGGCAACTGATTCCAACAACGCCAACTGCTGTAGGCGCTTAGCGGAGACGGGCATCTCTGTGGCCATGGGGCGTGCAAGGTATGGAGAAATGTCGGCTGTGGATGATTTCCGGAAGGTTGGGGAGCGAGGCGATATGGATGGGCTGAAGGAGGCCTTCGCGGTTACTTGAAGACCGTTGGTGGGTTCACTCTTGTCAGCAGGGATGAGGACAGGGTTGGAGGGTTGAGCAGGTAGGGGAACGATCGACGGAGGGACAGCAGCAGTGACCTGGCTGATAGTGACGCTCGTATCGGTGGTCGTCTTGATCGCGGTCGGCGTTGGTTGGTCGGGTGCGATCCGTTTGCTTTGGACGTTGTTGGCCTTCGGGGTAATTGACTCTTCCGAAGGGACTGCAGTGGTCTCAGTTGTTTGCTTGGCAGACATGAAGATCGTCTGCAACATCGAGGGTGGTTCTAACTTGACAGGCTCAACACTTTCCTGTGCTGGTGCCGCAGACATCGTCAACCCAGAGAGAAGCTTGGCAAAATGAGGATCTAATGACTCCGCCGCCAACGGTACTTGCCTTCCCTCTCCAGCAATTTGAGGGACGAACGCAGGCTGTGACTCGGTATATTGAGGAGATGGTGTCTGAGGACCGCCGTTGAGCGACGATGCTTGTGAGCTCGAGTCCTGGAGGGCGTCCGAATCTGTTCCGTTGGCGGCAACGGCCTCGACTTGAGGCGGTGAGTTTGAGGCGGTCTTGGGTATTTTCCGCGGAAGTTTGCGAGGCCGGCGGGCGATAATGAAGGCCTTCAGTCGGCTGCAAGGACAGGTTAGTACGATCCAAGCACTAGGCTCACAGAACTCACGGAATGAATGGTGCAATGAGGTAGAACTTCCCAGTCGCGTGCTTCCCTTTCCTCCACGATGGTAGATCCGCGAGCTTAAACCACTCGATCCTCTGTAATTCGATAAGCTCACAGGGAACGGGCACCGGGAGCGGAAATGTCAACGTACACTGATCTCTTTCCGCGTCTTCGTCTTAAACTCGGTGTCTTCTGGAACTCCGGGAACAATGAAGAGAGTGACTTGTTGTCCGCTATTCTCCATTTCAATGAACTGCCTTGAGTCGAGCTTGCCTGTTAGGTTATAGCCGGTTTCTTCGTGCACCTGTCTCTCCGAGTCAGTAACACACAGGGGGGTCCAAGCAAACAACTGACCTCTCGAATGGCGCACTTGTCCTTGGGCTCGCCCTCGTTGATCTTGCCCTTTGGGAAACCCCACCCCGATGACGACTTCCACCCTTTCACAAGCACACACTGACAGCAACACTATAAGCCATCCACCCTCTACACTGAACACGATTCAGATACCTTGTCCCACGTCTCGTTCAACATGATTGCTCCACAAACAGGGACTTGAGTCTTGTAATGCACAAAGTACTGGAAAGCTTCTTCGGGGTCATAGTGTTGGAGTACGGGGCAGGCGGAGAATAGCATGGCGGTAAACTTTTTCAGCGGTAGCGACGGGCATCGTCGATTCTGTTCCCGGATAAAGTCTTCGTAAAACCAGTGACTAGACCGGGGATGTTCATATCCAACGAAACCTGTGCCAATAAAGCCGACGTACGCTTGCTCTACTTGAAAACAAACTCTTTGTAGCGATGCGAGCTCGTCATCCGGCAGGTTGAGGATGAAACGACTGATAGCCAGTCAGCCATATGGTCGAGGAAGGAAGGAGAGAAAGGGACTGACGTTGTGAGTTCCTCCATAATTTCCTCCTCTGTGGCATCCTTATAGGAGAACGAATAGTACTGTTCTTCGCCCCCGAGGGCAGCAGAGATCTCGGGCGATGAAGGCGGTGAGGCCATGATGGATAGAGAATAGAGAGGGATATTCTGGAATGCGAGTGCGAATAGAGAGCAGAAACAGGAAGAGGTCGCGAGAGGTTGAAAGTCTG
This sequence comes from Coprinellus micaceus, assembly GCA_951394405.1. Taxonomy (NCBI): domain Eukaryota; kingdom Fungi; phylum Basidiomycota; class Agaricomycetes; order Agaricales; family Psathyrellaceae; genus Coprinellus; species Coprinellus micaceus. The sequence goes on along the minus strand of OX596335.1, from coordinate 1,251,128 downwards.
AAATGTACCAGTGAGAGATTGCCGCCGTTGCAACACAAAGCGGGAAACAAGGCCAGGGCCCATCACGTGCATCCCATTTTAGGCTGGGCTGCGCATAGCCGCCGCGGCACAGGATTGACGCCGGATTGCCCTTGAGCGTCCAAAAATGCATGAGTACTTTGTCGATGGAGGTGCATAAATACATGAAATGCTAAAAGACCCCATAGATAGTCTACTTGAACCCCATACGGATCGCATACTCCTTCTCCTCCGCGATAGTCAGGCGATCCGTCCCAGTCCAGTTCGCAGAACTCGACCGGGCTCGGAAGCGGCTCGTCCTAGTTTTGAAAATCTCCTCCATCTTAAGCGGCCGCACTGCCCCAAAGATATCGTCGGGGTTGATAGTGCTCTGGATCTCCAGCGCTTTCTTGAGGTCGGGAGACTGCGCCCAGTCGGGAGGATCATACGTCCGCTTCCTGTCTTCGTCATCCGAATCGGAATACTCGCTGTTGATATCGGGCAACTCGATACTCTCGCTGGGAACAAGGGGCTCTGCCTGCTTTGCAGCCATGATCTGGGCTTTCGCGCGAGCTGCCATCTGGTCGTGCAAGAGCTGCGACGGCTGGCCGAGCTCATCTTCAGTCATCGGCGGTGCTTTAGCTTTGCCCTTGGACGACGACGAAGGAGCGAATTTAGGAAGCTTGGACGATTCGCCAGACTTGCTCGAGCCTGCCTGGCTGGATCCACCCCATGTAGGCGTCTTGTGTAAGGTCGAAGACTTCAAGGCTGGCTTCAATTGCGACTTTGCTAGGCTCGAGGTCGAAGCCGTCTTCTTGAGCTCCTTCTTCTCGGGCAGGGCCTTCTTCGCAGGGGGAGGGTCATCCGGCTAAGGGAAAAGAGTTAACAACGGATGCACTGGAAGCAAGGCGAGCGCGAACCTTCTTGACCGGCGTTGGTTTCACCATGGTTCGCTTCTCCTTCTCCTGTTCCTCCCTCTCACGTTTACGACGCTCCATCTCTTCCTTGACCTTCCTCTCTTCTTCTACCTGCCTAGCCTTCTCCTCCTCGGCCTTCTTCTGCAAGGCCTGCTGCCTGCGAGCCTCCATCTCCTTTAGCCGAGTGGCCTTCTTGTCGGCTTCCTCTTGTTGCTGGAACGCTTCGTCAGGACATGGACGCTCTCGGGAGAATATTAATCTCACCTTCTTAGCTGCAACGGCAGCCTTGCTCAAGACCTTCTTCTTTGCCTCGGAATGTCCGACTTCAGGCTGCTTCTTCTTCCCACCACCGAGGGCACTGCTAAAGAGTTTGGACGCCTGGTTCAGGAAACCGCCTTGCGACTGTGTCTCTTCCGAAGAGGAAGATGCAATGGACATCTGACTCTGAGGTCTGAAGGGCTCCTTCTGCGGTGTATTCTACAAGGTGTTAGAGACGGGAACCTTGATGAATGATTTTAGGTCACTTACTTTTTGGGTAACAAGCCGAACACCCCCAAGGACCGCATCTTCAAGTTCCTTGTCCTTACTCGAGAATGTATCCAAGTCGTTATCACCGTCGTGGTCCACCCCAAAGTCGAACGCCCCTGGGACCCTACTGTTCTGTCCAGTAGTGGGCTCTTCAGCGATATTCCGAAGAGACGAAGTCGTCTTGTCGTGACTGAAGTGGGTCGTGTCCCCACCGCGTTGACTCTGCGAAGGCAACGTACTCCAAGTCAAACTGTCGTCCTTGACCTCAGCACCAAACGTCCACTGAACGCCCGCAGCCAGCTTCTCGTCAACAGGCCAGCTATCATCCTCGTCACATATGTTCATGTCCTGCGTGGCAGGCTGAGTATCATAGCCGGTCGTATACTCTGTATCCTGGGTCTCAGGTACCCACGCCGGCACATCGTCGTCGTCGAATACACGGTCTAAAGCCACACTCTCCGCTGTGGACTGCGCGGTTAGGGGCAGTTTCCCCTTCTCCTTCTGCACTCCAAAGCTAAAGGGCGAGCTCATGCCCAAGGTTGACGTGAACACAGATTGAGGTGGCGCGTGGAAAGTATATTCCTTAGTGGGCGGCGAAGGCAATGGACGTGAGGTGGGTGCGGGGGCTGGAACGGGGGGGACGAAGACCGGGGCGGGTTGTTTGAAGACGGGACCACTGGGAGCGATGAAGCTTGAACTCGTCGACGCAGGAGGGGGCGAGTGAGGAGGCGTCGTACTGGTACTGTCCCGATTGCTCGTAGTATTCAGTTTCTGCGCAGACGGCGCGGAGAATTGGAAAGGCTTTTCTGGAGCCTTGCCCTTGTCCTTAACCTTGCCTCCGCTGGGGAATAGGTCACCGATAGACATGGGTTGGGGTCGCGCCGCGCCACCGAGGTCGACCTCCATCTTCCGTTCCGAGGCTGCATTGTCGTGGGATACAGGCGTGTCTTCCAGCCGGTCGCGTTCAGCGATTCTTGCCTCCGCAGCTGCTCTCGCTTCTGCAATGGCGCTGAACACGTTGGTCTTGGCCGGCGCGGGGGTCTTCCCAACAAGGCTTTCCATAGTTTGCTTGAGACGTTCCAAAACCCCAGGCGAGGTCTGTGGTGCAGAGGTGGGCAGTGCCGGGGGCGGGATAGGAGAGGGATCACGAGGATGCGGTGAAGGCTTAGTGTTGGCCTCAACAATCTTGGACGAGCTGGACGAGGGGCTGTCACCGCTGGCGTGTTTAGGCACCTTGGCCTTGTGCTCAGTTTCACTGTCTGGGGTGGGGAAGACTTCGACATCGCTCTTGCGTTTCGACCCTGCGTTGAATGGCCCATTAGGGAGAGGAGCAGGAGTGAAAGCTGAAACCGGGGGCTTCTTGATCACCACACTCTTGTCCAGCGCCTTGATCTCCCTCGCCTTCATGAGCCATGAAGTCCGCTTGCCAGCCGGGTTCCCAGGTGTCGCGGCTCCCTGCATAACACCACTCATTGGCGGATCACGAGGTACACGCATGGATTTACGGAGAGCCATGGGTTCCGGAGGAGAGGGAATGGCCATCGAAGTCGTCTTGTTCAGAGCATCCGCATCGCGCAGGGGTACTTGGATGTCCATACTATCAGTTGCATCGTTGGCAAACTTGGTTGTGAAATCGGTATCCATTGGGTCGGTGAGCTGATTGGCAACTTCAGCGTCGTCCATCTCGGCATCCTGTTCAGGCACCTCCGTGGAAGTGGGGTCTTCAACGGCATTGACATCTTCTTTCGACTCTTCTGATAGTTTCGCTCGTTTGTTCGAAGGGAAGGGTGGGGAGACGGGGGTTCCCTGGGCGGAGTGGTAGTCTGAGTGTGAACGGCGCGTAGAACGGAACGAGACTTCCTGTTCCACAGCCACATTGTGCGATTCCCCCTTCTCGGCAGACTTTCTGGTGAGTTTGGCGGGTGGCTCTGGCGCTGAAGGTTGCTCAGGAGATACATCAGGGAGAGATCGTTTAGTCGAGGGGACATTCGGTGGCGAGGGATTCGGCGGGTGTATTGACATACGGGTCCTCTCAGAAGGTTCCTCATCTTCCGCAATCACCGATAAACTGGCCTGGTCCAAGGCGACAGGCACAAGGGAGCCAGTCCCGCTCGCTTCTGAAAGTGTTTCTCGCCCTTCGATCGGGGAGGGAACGCTGGTATATTCGCTTGCTTGAGTTGAGGTTTTGCTCAGAATGGGCCGGTTCTCGGATGACTTGGGTTCGGCAGGTTTGGTGGGAGGAGTTGATTTCTTGGTTTCTGACTCGATCGAGAGAGGGGTACGCGACGACGACGTAGTAGGGGGTGCACTCTCTCCCGCTGAAGGACCCTATTCTAAAAGTTAACCACTGCACATATTGAGGCAAAGGTGGCGCACTAATGAGAAGACGATGGGCGTTCCAAGCTTCGAGGTTGCCTTGGGTTTCTTGCCCGCGATCTTACGACGACCTGGGGTTTTCACCAATTCAATGAGAGGGCTAGCAGTAGCATTAGAAGTTGTGCGCCAAGAGAGCAAATGTACACACTCTTTCTTTGGACCAGCGAGGATGTTTTCCAAGTAGTCATCCAGAAACAAGAATCCCTGCGTCTGAACCGCTTGCTGGAAGAACCCACGGCCAGTATCCTTGGCCATGGTAAGGCGGATGTCATTGGCCCATGCTAAAAGGTTTCCTTGCGCCATAATGTGAGCTGGCTGGGCGGGCGAGATGGTGAAGAGCAAGCTGGGCGTTGTTGATGTGAACCGTTCGGCAGCTGTGCTGGCTCGCGCTCCTCCACGTGACCGTGCCTCATTCCACTCCCGTGGCGCGTGACATGACGTAACCGGCAGGCCGGGTCCTTTGCGGCGAAAGGCGTGTTCAACCCCACCACACAGCTTCCAGTTGGTATTTTCGGAGATCATGGCTTGCTACACCCTTGTCTCCCTCGATACCACCCCATGGATTCTCCAAGTAATGAGCCGCTAGTAAATGAGCCCCCAGAACTCACTGAGGCTCAGCTGCGCGAGCAGTACGAGAACGCTGAGATTGAACGGTTTCTTCATATCTTCTCCACAGTGAGCGCTGGGCCAACTTGATCAAGACTCCACCCCGCTGAAACGTACCCCTTCTTCCCCAGTACGTTACAGAAATAAAGTCCCATGATGTTCCAGAACTACCGAGAAATCCGTTGTCAACCGAGCTTTCGGCGGATTCAACGACCAACGTCTCGGAAACCGCTGCGAACGCATCGTACTATAGTGCAGAGCCGTCACTTTTGGCAAGCATCGCAGAAGTATGTATATTTAGACAGTCGTCGATTCATACTGCCTTTCTGACTTCTCTTTGTAGCATTATGTGGCACCGTTTCTGCCAGCCCAACAGCGCGAGATCCCGCCTTTTACCTTCGCCCGGTTCAGGCTCACCCTTAACCGGCTCTACATCATCGCTCAAGTACAGTGGCCCCACATCAAAGCTATCATCGACTTGGCATTGTGGACAGATTATACGAGGAGTTTGGCCGGATGTTTAGTGAGCTGCTTCCGATCCATGCTGTTAAGTCCCGGGCGCCTAACCCTCCGTATCGGCAGGCATACTGGTTCCTCTGGTGGTTCGATCTAATACTTCCCGGCATCCTACTATCTGTTTTAGTGAGCCTCCTTAAAAGAGGCATTTTCCCCTACCCCAGCCTCGAAGATTTAAAAGAGCATAACCAGCGCATCTCACAAGCAGACGAATTCAGCGACCATATTTCGAACAGGATCTCGCCTTCCTCGACCCTGGACATCAAAGAGCTGTGGCGCCTATATCGCCTCGCAAATGCCGGATGGAAGAAGAAATTCAACACACACAAACCCTCGTCATCCGTGTCGTCTGTTGGGTCTAATGCAAGTGCAAAGGCCTCGAGGGCAAGCCTAAACCTCGATAGCGACGGGACTGAACCCCTCATCGACGGTCCAGACGATCCAACGATTCTGGACGATGTTGAAACCTCCAAGGAAGCCCTCGAACTTCGACGGTATGCTTTGTTTGTGTTGACCGAGGTCGTTGACTTTTACGAGAGAGCTCGCAAGTACGTGCCTTCTTGACGGAGCTGAGAGTTTCGACTGATAGCCATCCTTAGCATTGCCATCTGGCGCAACCCGATTGTGACGAAACGGTATACTATGGTAAGATATTATGTTATACTGGCGAAGCGGCATTTTGACCATCCGTCTAGGCTCTGTTCGGTTTACTATTCCTCACAAGCTTCATTCCGACTCGTTATCTTGCGAGAGGGGCATGGTTCGGCGTCGGCTTTCTATACTGGCACGTCGTCCCCGTGTTGAACTCACTCTCTCCCAGCGATAAAAAGCGGTAAGTTCTCTGGTAATATTCGACACGTTTCCCACTCATTTGTCCGCAGACTCCCTCCCCTGTTAGCGGGCGCGCCGACCGACGCCGAATACGCAATGAACCTCATCTCCGAGCGAGTTGCCAAAGGTGAAGATGTCCAAGCCCTCTTCGGGAAGAAACACGGAAAAAAGAAGGGGGCACCGGGCACCCCAGGCGTCTCTCCGTCGTCATCGAAAGCCCCAGAAAGGCCTTGGAGTCCTCCCAGAGGGCAGAGCAAACTCAAGGGTATTAGCAAGATGATTGGGAACGAGGGTTATAAAATGGCAAAGGAAGCTGTCAGTAGAGTCGATGCTTGTCGTCTCTTGGAGAAGACCGCTGATCATTGCCCATCAACATTTACAGATGAAATCACCTTCGTTGGCTTCACTCCCCCTATTCGCTGGTGCGATGGCTATTGCGGCTCCAGATGCCAATTCAAACCTCCATTGTATGCTCTACACCAAACGACCTGCGATACTAACGCGAACTGACACTGTATATCCACAGCATTCCCTGGTCAACGAGGATCCCACCCCGGCGTGATCACACTCACAGGGAAGCGTCTCAACTTCACATCGTTTGTCTCACCACAATCGAAGCTCGATATCGACGTCGGGTCGATCACCGGTGTCAGGAAGAACGGCTTGCTAAAAGGGTTGCATGTCTCGTACCTCGATCCCGAGACGAACGCAGCAACAGAAGAGAAGTTCCTGTGGATTTCAGGGAGGGATGAGCTGTTTGCGAGGCTTGTTGGGTTCGGGAAGAAGAAGTGGCAGAACGTTTAACGGCTGACTCTGACTGGCACTTCCAGGTAGAGTCACGATTTCCAGGGACTAACGAAGTGTACTATCAATTGGGTATCTAGGTTCTTTTGATTGCCATTCGACACGACACTATGTATTCTGGCAGGCTTCTATCTTGCATGTATCTGTATCTAATCTACGAACTGATTGTATTTTGCGCACATCGAGCATCTTCTCCTCCTCCCGTTCGTTTCTTGTCTCTTGCCTCGTCTTTCTTGGCCACAATCCACCACTGCCGCCTCCTCCCCTCCACTGGTGTCGTTGAGGGTTGGTTCTAGCCATGTTCTTCACTCAAGAACTGCTCGCACGACGGGACAGCGGCTTTGGTCTTCTTTGGTTCGTCCTCACCATCCTCGTCGCTCACTCTACTAACTCTTCATATGGGTCTGATCAGGCTGGCCGCGACTCTGGGTTCAAAGTCGGCATTTAAGAAGCTTCCCAAGAAGTCGGTCCTCACAGCAGACATAGCGAAGCTATGCGACCTCATCTCGGAGCCTGTGGAACCCCTGGCGTTAAGGTTGTCGAGTAACCTGATGTTTGGCGTCGTCCGGTGAGTAATTTCGCTTTGACATGAAGGCCACATCTCTTACACCAGTTCCAAAGAGTGTACAAAGGTGCTGCCGCGCCAAAGGCTACCTGAGGCGCATATAGCTAGATCCTGACCTCTCTGGCATAGTGAAGCAAGAGATCTTATTAACTGACGTTTCCAACTGCGTCACGGCACTCAAGAAGGTCGTCCTTGAGATGAACAGCAAGGCAATGGATGCGCAGCTGCACATGGCTCAGACCTCCGTCAGGTAGGTGCTCGAACAGCTGCTCGGCATTCTATCATGCTCAACCGCCCAACTCATACACGTATATAGACCCTCGGCCGTTACGATCGTCGCAGAGGCTCGAACAGCCAACATCCTCGACTACGATGCCTTCGTCACCGACTGGGACGAATTCTTGAACATTACGGACAGTAAGATCCCCCCTTCTTCTCTGTCCCGACTACCCCTTTGATAACCCGTATAGGCGCACACGCCAAAAAACATGGGCCTAACGACTCCGACAGCGAATTCGATCCCACCCAACCTAACAAGAAGAAACCCAAGTCAATCAAACCTAAAGCTTCCCAAGGTCCTGTCGAAGCCGCACGCAAGGACCCTCACATCCTGACGGAGCATCACGAACACTTCCTCTCGAACACGTTCGACCTCTCGTTCGGGAACGCAGGAGACCAGAGTTTCTTTGGGGGTCTTCCTGGAACTCAGGGCGTGGGAGGGTCATCCAGTCAAAACGAGGGTGGGGGGTTCAGTTTCGACGAAAACCCGTTCCAGCTCTCAGATGGGCTGGATTTGGGTGGGGATGGGTTTGTACTTGGAGATGAGCTTGCGCGAGAGTTGGGGTGGGGGAGCCCGGCGAAGAACGTTGGAAGGTGCGCGGATTTCCATTTTTGTGGCTGTTTTGATGGCAACGGGCTGAAATGCGTCTTGGGCGCCTATCTGCAGGCAGAATAGGGACGACGACGGCATGCAGATGGACTTTGACTTGGGTGGGAATGCTATGGATTTTAACTTTGAGTTTAACGTTGGGGGTGATGTGGGTGCGCTGGGGGGAGCCGCCACTCCAAAGTCGGCGAGCAGGAAGCCGGGTACGCCTGGGAGCAAGAGGGTACGCATTCCTCCTCGTTGCACAGAAACCCTTCGACTGAACATGTTTGAGCAGAAGAACGCTAACAAGGGTACGGGAATTGCGGGCCAATATATTCGGGGGCCTGTGCTGATACCCTTTTTGCGTAGAGAACAGCTATCCCGGAAGCCAACCGGGCTCTCGCGCCGGCTCCGTCTTTTCCAAGCGTGCTCCCAGTCCTGCCAATTCGTTTGGAAAGCTCTTTTTGTCTCAAGATGACCACTTCCGTGCAACACCTCTCCAAGATGTCACCGCTCCTGAGAACGACCAGCAGCCAGCAGGGCCGAAGAACCAGAAGAAACGCACGAGGTTGCTATTGGACGCAAGGACGGAGTTGACTGACGAGGAGCTCAAGGTCAGTCTCTAGTTCGAATCCCTGGAACGTGTCACGAATGACCATGGGTTGGTCAATAGGTTGCCAGGGCGCAATACGTTGAGTTCCAAAACGGACTGAAACGCGATTTGCTGAAGAAGAAATCCGAACGCGACGGCGCAAAGCTCATTGAGGATCTCCTCTGGGGAGTCCCAAAAGAAAGTGCGCTGTCCCCGGCCTTCTTCGTCGAGTCCACGCCGCTTATAAATTTCCCTCCAAGTCCAAGAACCTTCACTCATAGATTTCTGGCAAACCAACTTCAAAGTCCAGTTTGAAGCACGCTCCGGGGAGCTCTCTATCCATTTGGATAACGAACCAGAGCGCCCGGCGAGGAAGAAGAAGAGGCTGAGTACGGTCGCGGAGGAGGACGAGCCGCTTGAGGAGCATGAACGCAGAGGTGCATTTGATGAATTCGGAGGTTACGATGGTGGGATGGGGGATATGGGGATGATGATGGATATGGACAATGGTCTGCCTTTCGTTCTGTGTTGTTCCTAGCCGAGATAGGCTGACCTTGGTGCAGGCCTGTTTGAGCAAGGAAACGAATTCGCCCAGGAGAATGCCCATCGCGGCTCTTCAGAGGTGAGTCCACAAGCCCCCTTCGTCGACTCAAGTTTGTAATCGTTTCAACCTAGGAACCCGGCCAAGCGCGACGCGCCTCCCGCCCTAGCTCCGTCTTCGGTGGCAGCCAACTCGGCCTCGACTTCCTTGGAACTCAACAACCCAAAGGAGGAGGCAATAGCGGTTCACAGCGCAGCTCCCTCTTTCCCTGGGACCACGCAGCCGGTACAGGAGGGCCTAGTTCCTCCTCTGGAAATGAACCTTTCGCTGGCCTTAATGGTGATGATCTAGACAATGTCCCTGTCGACCATGTCGAGATTCGGCTGAGGGGGAACTCGACGAGCAGGAGGAGCTCCGTGGCACCGGGTAGCCATATGGGAGGTGGGCATGGATTCTCGCCAATTATCAACGGGACGCCGGCGGGGATGGATGTGGATTACGAGTTCAACGGTGAGTCGCGGCATTCGCTTGAAAACACTTGTGCTACGCCGTGACTCAAGCCTTCCTTTAGTTGACGAGGCTGCACCTCCTGCTGACACACAAGCGGAAGAAACCCAGAAATCCGAAGTGCGGCTCGCGACCTTAGAGCGAAACTCGTTCAATTTCTTAGAGCAAGTCCAGGCACCGTATTGAGGGTCTGTGGCTGACTTACATCCCCACAGGTATGCGAAGATGCAGTATCGGACTCTCAAAGTAGGAGAGCGGCTCAAGTTTGACCTCGTTGTCCCCCAAGCGACGAGTACTCGACATGTCGCCGCTGCGGCATTCTACCACTGCTTGGGTACGCTTCCCGCGTTCCTCTGCCATGCTCGCCCTTCACTCACTTGATACAGTCCTGGCGACCAAGGATCTAATTCGACTTGAGCAGCCCGTGCCATACGATAATGTTGTTATTGACATATTAGCGTAGCGTATGACACGATGTATCCATCTCCCTGCCTCCAATCGACCCATGCACGCCGCAGAAAGCCCCCGTCTGATAATAAGCGCCAGAATTTGATGGAACGGCCGCTCGAAAGATTCGAAAAACGTACGGCATCCTATTGGCTCGCGGCATGGAAGTGGCTGGCCCGCGGTTCTATTCCTCACGGATGGACTATCAAATATCCAGTAGAGTACCTACCTTGGCATAGTCTCAGGACTCGAGACCAGTAGATACGTGGTGGAGTCCGACGATAAATTGCTGGACATGGCACCACTTGCGTTTTCTCTTTTCATCTCCGGGTCACTCATCACAATTACAACCACTCCGGCCGACATTCAACCAAGCTGTCGTCTCCTTCACTCCTTACTACCACCAGGCTCTGCTCATTACCCAGGCTTGCAACCCACCGGATACCAGTTCGCCCCCCGGTTCGAGGTCACAACTTTTCGACGACCTTCATTAACATCAGGAACAAGAGTTTCTGCATAAACTTACGCGCCGTTGCTTCCACATCGACTACCACCACCACCAAGTTCCCGTCCAACACACTTGAGAAGAAGAAGATGTCGACAAGTACCACCACCACCGTTACCGAGTCTCCTGCTGTGACGGCCGCGAAGGCCTACCTCGCGAGCATCGACCTCTCTGGCTACGATGCAGAGCAGTCTAGGTTGATGGCTGAGAGATGTATCCTGGTGGACGAGCAGGACAATGCGATCGGTGCTGTAGACAAGAAGACGTGTATGTCTCTTCTATCCTCGCCTCACCCTGGCAACCAGATCCTGACATACTCTTTCCTCGAACCTCCTCTGTATCTCCCATAACGTCGCGTCTGTCGCCGTTGGCTGCACTATCTCTAATCCTCGATGACCAGGCCACCTAATGGAAAACATCAATAAAGGCCTCCTTCACCGTGCCTTCTCCGTCTTCCTCTTCCGCCCCTCCGATGGCAGGCTCCTCCTCCAACAGCGCGCCACCGAAAAGATTACCTTCCCCGATTTGTGGACCAACACCTGCTGCTCGCACCCCCTAGACGACTTTGAAAACGAGAAGATCACTGAGGATGCCCTGGGCGCAAAGAACGCTGCAAATAGGAAGCTCGAGCACGAGCTTGGAATTCCGAGGGAACAGACGCCCGTGGAGGAATTCCAGTATTTGACGAGGATACATTATTTGGCGCCCAGTGATGGGATGTGGGGGGAGCACGAAGGTGCGTTTGGTTTCCTACCGATATCCTCCTAGAGGCGCGTTCTCCACGCGAGTTGTGGTCATCTCCTCAGTCGTCTGTTCGGGGCTGCCCTTGGGCACAACCCAGTCTTGGAACACGGTACAGATCGGACCAGGAATCCTTGGAGACTTCGCCTTCCCCTCGGGCCGCAAGTGGATGGCTGACGGACGCTGTCTTATCCTCTCATAGTGGACTATATCCTCTTCATGACCCGCGACGTCGACGTCACCCCTAACCCCAACGAGATACGCGATTACAAGTACGTGAGCAAGGAGGAATTGCAGGCCATGTTCAACGATCCTGGTGCGTATACCTCATCCTTGCTTCTGGTCTCACTTTATTGATGTCCTGTCGACATAGCCAACTCATTCACCCCCTGGTTCAAGCTCATCGCACGAGACTTCCTCTTCGGATGGTGGGACGAGCTCTTCAAACGCAGGGCCGCGGACGGCAAGGTCGTGGCGAAGACCTTGGCTGGCGTCGCCGATGGCTCTAAAGTCATCAAAATGGTCTAAACGCTGCTTCTGAACTACCAGCAATATCACCCGCTTGGATTGACCACAAGGCATAGGGCAATTGTTGGTGACGGTGCTTGATTTATAGACTGGGGTGGAAGCGGGAAGAAGGAAGGAAAGAGAACTACAACTGGAAGCTTGAAGCAACAGTGCCAACGATATAAATACAAGAAGCTGCATACATCTAGTTTTTTACTACTGCTAATTGGAATTCGTTATATACCCGGTAAGGCATCGACGCCTCTACGAAGTGAATCGCTTTGTGGGCTATTACAGGCGGGTAGTGTTACAAAAAGACTCTGTGTGTGTGTGTGTGTTCCGGGGTACCTAGAGAGATAATGAAACGGCGGAGCCGGTGAGGAAGAGGGAGACGCAAGGGACAACATAATTAGCAAGAGATAGAGGAAACAGAACGATGGTGATCTGGGTGTATCCAGAGGCAAGAAGGCGGGGATAAAGTGTGATGGATGGGGAGGAATAATATTCGCAGTAGGCTGAAGGAAGTCAAGTGTCCAAGATCACAAGAAGCGTGGGGGGAGGGGGGTGAATCTGGTATGAACGTGGGACGAGAGAACGGTATCGTGTCTGAATCTTTGTATCGTCGTGGGTAATCGTAGTTGGATGAATCGCGACAAGTAGAAAAGGCACTCATTTGTCAACCGTGGGCAGCTTGGTGGAGAACCGTTTTGAATATAATTTTTTGGTCGAGCTTCAGCGGTCCTCGTGCCTTCGAAGCGACCCGTGTCGACGGTGCTCGTGTGGTTCGCCCCGGTCTGGTGTCGACCTAAAGACCATAATCTCCTGCTGAGAAGTTCGCATCCCCATGGCCTGTTTCCTGAGGAGGGGTATGGAGCACTCGAGCTCGAAGTTGAGTTCCGACAATGCTCTAAGGACGTGTGCGAGGAAAAGGCTGTATTCCACTTCCGGGGCTGCAACACGAGATACCCCATCATTAGCTTCTAGTCCCTGTGGAATTGAATCCAAATACTCACCATTCAAACCTCCAGGCTTCTTCTTGACTTCAATAATCCTCAAATTACTCCCCTCGACATGTTCTGTCGCTAGCTTTCTTCCCAGCGCTTTCTTCAAGTGCGCCGCCAGCGCCAGATCTACATGGTTCGGCGGTTCCACCAAGGTGAATTTACGCCCTCCTGAAGAGAAGTACGCGATGAAGAAGTCGCGGGGTTCTGGGGCGGCGACTTCGAAGACGAGGCGTGGGTGGGCCTGGCCGATTGATATCGCCGTGCGGAAGGTGTAGCCCTGGGAGGAGTGGTTATTAATGAGATGCACTAGAGGGGGGAAGGCGAAGGCGTACTCGAACGGCGCAGAGATTGAAGAGCTGTTGGATAAGGCGAAGAGCCCTGTTGGTGTGGTGAATATGCGGAGATAAGATTTAATCTTCAAGAGTCCAGGCGATATCGACGCCCCGAAAATTTAGTGTAGGCATCTTGCGCTCTGGACGGCGGCCCACTGAAAGAGTGGACATACAGGTGCCCAACTCGTCTGTGGGCCAGTGGGCCACGATGGGTGGACCCTGCACACAGCACGTCCCCGGTGCCCCCAACCGGAGATGCAGGGAAAGAGGGACTGGACTTACATGAGGCTGTTGGGTCCGGTCGTGTCCCATGGCTGGTTCCGGAATTTAACTATACACTCGGTCGAAGTGACGATTTGGTTCTCGATGCCATCCTCCCATAGAGGAAAGATCATACTGCGAATCTCCTGGAGACCAAATTCTGTGATGTTTTCAAAGTGAAGTTCGTTCCAGCCTTGGAATGAGACGAACATATGCACTACGGGGCAGAGGGCATGATTAGATATGAGTGCAGGACTGGGGATGAAGAGGGGACGAACGTGGTACAAATGGTGGGTCCATCCCAGTGTGGTCTTGCGAGTACGCTGCATTAGAGGGTGCCCTCCTCCTCCCGTGCAGTGAATTCGTACGTGTCCTCTCCAACGGATATCCAGTGTTCGCGGTCGACGTCGTCGCTCCATAGGGCATATTTCCATTATAGCTCGTGTTCCCGTTGAAGTTGGCACCCGCAGTATAACTCGTGTTGCCATTGTACCCCGGAAAGTCGAGGGTGTTCACCATCGGAGTGGCTGAGGTCGACGATTTCTTCATCGCACTCTTCAATGGCGGGGGTGCAATTGCGGTCCCCGACGGCGCAGATTGCCTCCTTTTACTCTTCTTCGAATGGGTCGAGGTGTTGGTGTAGTCCTGCATGTAGGACTCGGCATCGAAGCTAACAGGGACGGGGCCTGGGGGCATGTTCTGGGACGGATGGGGCGGGTAGTTGAAGGGCTGGTATCCCTGGGGCGGGCCAGGCATCATGTGGGGATGCTGGTGAGGAGTGTACGCGGACTGCTGCTGCTGCTGCATGGGCGGTGGCTGGGCATAGTAGCCGCCGTACGGATACCCGTTCATGGCGATCTGGGCTGGGTCGGGGTGGAGGCAGGAGTCAAGAGGGGTCTACTTCCTCATTTGGCGCGCGGTTAATTGGAACGCGCCCCACGTGCCGACCGACCTCGTTCCTTCCTCCTCGACCACCATGTCCCAGCCAGAGCTCGTCGAGGACCTATTCAACTGCCCCCCGGCGTCCAATGTGGTCCTGGCATGTCTCTCGCCTGCTGATATCATCAGGTTGGGCAAGACATGTCGTCTCCTTCGGGATGCTGCTGCCAGCTTCCAGAGTCTCGCGTACAACATTAACAGGCATCTCGAACACTTTGTGTCAGACCCTCTCGCGCTCAGAAAACTGCAAGTCAAGTACAAGTTCCTCATCTCGGGATCCAACGCTCTCCAGTTCTTGGATCGCACATTCTACTACGGCTCCGACCTCGACATCTTTGTCTACCCGGAGAGTGTTAAAGACCTTGGATCCCACCTCATTAACCACGAGGGATACGTATTCCAGCCGGGCGCACAGCAAGAGCCCAAGTATGAAGATGTGGAAATCAAGCCTCGTAATCTGTCGGTTCTGCATCGCACGGGTACCCAGGGAGAATTTGTGTACAACAGTCAGTTATCGGATCTTCTCAAGTTCAAGAACAAGAAACGGGACCTCGAGATCCAGCTCATCAGCTGTCGCCGCTCCCCTCTTGACTGCATACTCTACTTCCACAGCAGTGCGTTCGCCTCGCATGAACCTCGTTCCTTGTGGCTGACCCTGAGATCCTAGCTCCGGTCGTGAATTTCATCACCGCCGATATGGCGTATTCACTCTACCCCAAGGCAACTTTCGACAAACGCATAGCCCTGCAATTCGGGTATGAGTGGCACGAGGCAACAGAAAAGGCGTACAAGAAATACGCCGAGCGCGGGTGGGA
Organism: Coprinellus micaceus; assembly: GCA_951394405.1. NCBI lineage: Eukaryota > Fungi > Basidiomycota > Agaricomycetes > Agaricales > Psathyrellaceae > Coprinellus > Coprinellus micaceus. Next base: position 1,235,929 of record OX596335.1, on the reverse strand, counting down.
ATTCTTCTCGAAGCTTACCTGGGACAAGGCGAAGGAAATTCAACCGTGCATCGTACCGGACACGATTCGCTACCTCGATGATGAGCACACCTGGAGGGTTCCACTTGACACCGCCGGTCTCGAGCTTGACCCACACCCTGCTGAGAAGGACGACAGCAAGGGGAAGGCCAGAGCTACTCCCAACAATGATGCTGAGGCCGTGAACCCATTCTACGTCAATTCGTGGACCCTAAACCGAGACTTCAACGGATATTCATCCAGCATGGCGCTGGGCATTGGGTACGAAGTTTACCACTCAAAGTTGATGGAGGAAACATATGTCTTCGCCGAACGTAACTTTTGCGACGCCGCGAACCAGCTTGTGGATTATTTGGAGGAGTATGACCCTGCGAGGAAGAAGGGGTTGAAGTAAGTTTGGAGTGACTCTCTAGGATGGCATGCTCTGTGCTCACATTCAACGCCTGTTTCAGGTATTTGGACTCCTTCCTTCCAAGACTGAGGGAGGCACATAAGAAGGTGCCCAAGCGTGTATATTCCCTCGACTAGAAGGACTTCAAGGACGCCTCAGTATTAAGATATTAACGACTTGCATCCCTGCATGTCTTTTGAAGTCGTGTGTTATCTGTCGTTCCAGCGACTCCCTTTCATTCATGGTCGTCCTCATCTTGCATTTTCTCGCGAATATACCACACAAAATACACATAGATGTCCTGTCTACTCTGCATTATCTACCCTTCAGAAACAACTACTTCCAATTCAATTCCTCCCTCTTGCACACGACCAAGAAAACCTGGGGCGCACCCACAACCGTGTGACCTCGGCGTGCACGGCGGGACCATCATCACATTCCGTCAGCGTCACACATCGACCGTAATAGACTCGAGTAAAGGCCGTCCTCTTCTTTACCCTCCTTCCCGTCGCTTCATACCCCGTTCGCTGAAAAATGGCCCCGACCTTCTTCACCTGGATGCGTTCCCCAGCTGCTCGAGAGTATTTCTTCAGTACGTGTTAAGTTCCAGATTTTTTTGCTTCTAGCGTGGAAGCTAATGAAGGTTTTGTTGGGTAGGTACGCATTTCTGGGGACCTGTAAGTCATGCACCCAGGGTGACCTCATTTCGGCCGAACTCGAGTTGACTGACTCGAACTTTGCTCTACCTCCTCGTACCCCGCCAATGCAATGCCGCACCCTCGAAATCCATACATTCTGCCCGGACGGTGTACCCCAACGAATCGTACGGACGGAACAACTTCGAACGAACGACGAACAACCCTCCTCCACCTTTCGTAACAATATACTCGGGACTTGGCAACTAGGTTGCGAACTGGGGTCTGCCCCTTGCTGCCCTCGCAGACTTGAGCAAGGATGAAGAGGTCATTTCAGGGACGATGACGACGGCTCTCGCATGTTACTCGTACGCACTACCCATCCTTCCCCCATTCCATCGCCATATACACAACAACTCTAACCCCTTCTCTACGTCCACAGAATGGTCTTTATGCGTTTTGGTACGCCCCTCCCTCCCCTCCCCATCTTCCCCAAAACTTAACCCCACTTCGTTCTCCCCTCACACAGCCTGGCGCGTCCAACCGCGGAACTACCTCCTCTTTGCCTGCCACGCGACGAACGCGACAGCTCAGTCAGTACAAGACATCCGCTTCGCCAACTACTGGTTCAACGGCGGCCGGGAGAAGAAGCTCGCTGAGCAGGCCGCTAGTGGGGCTCCAGCTGGTGAGGATGGCCCAGTAACACAGGCCGTGAAGGCTGCGGTGGACGAGGCAAAAAAGGTTAAGGATGCTTGATTATCCCAGCCATCCTTAGATACCTAGAAGAGAGAGGAGATGGGTTTGAGTGCCGAGATGTACCCCCTTCCCGTGGCCGGACTTCCACTAATCGTATTACCCAATATATTTCCTGACTAGTTATTCGCGCGACACATGCAGGCAGACGTTGGGAAACAAGAAAGCAAGAGATCCAAAACTAAATTAACAAAATACCAAGCTAGGCCAAATCGCGTTCGCCCTACCAGAAATCATCGTCCCCACCACCCTTCTTCTTTCCCCCTCCCTGCACAACAGACTGCCTCTGGTACATCTCCGCAATCTACCGCAAGTGTTGTGTCAGCGATAGGATTCATAGAGCGCAATGCCTTGCGGCGGGGGTCAAGGTGTAACGGGCGCTTACCTGTTCTGGACCCGTTGCATCATCCACATCCTTGTCGTCCCGCACGCGAATGAACCGGGGGAACCGCAAAGAAATACCCCGGTCTTCCACCTACACCCATCCACCTCCATAAGCACCCAAATCTCCGGGTTATACCCAAGTAAACTAAACCACTCACCAATCCCTGCGCAGCGGCATAGATCGGACTCAAACTCAAATCCGCTGTAAGAACCTCCCAAACAACCTTGGGCTCGAACCACACGTCGGGCTTCGCGCCCCCGACCTTCATGTCCCCTCTCACGGCGGGAAGCTCCAGCGGCTTCAACATAGTATGAAACTCCTGCAGTGCCTCTTCGCTGAACCCCGTCCCGATCTTACATATCGTCTGGAACTCCTCCGCATCCGCGTCGTAGCACGCGAGGAGGAACGCCCCATATACGTTCGTGCGCTTGCCTTTGCCGTAGTATCCGCCGACAACGGCGAGGTCGAGCGAGTCGCCCAGGCCTGCGAGATAATCCTTCTTGAGCTTCAGCCAGTTGACTGATCGCCGTGAGGGCTCGTAGTAAGACGCGGAAGAATCGAGCATCTTGACCATGAGGCCTTCGCAACCGTCTTTGACGGAGGTCTCGAGGAAAGTTTGGATCTCTTCGGTACTGGAGCTGTCGGAGGATTTGGCGAAGTCGAACTCGCCGGGTACAATCTGGAAATGTTCGCGGAGGAGTTTGCGGCGGTCTTCGAGTGTCTTTTGAAGGAGGGGCTGCAGGGATAGTGTTGACGTAGATCTCCGAGCAGAGGAAGGAGACTTACCTCGCCGTTGAGATAGAGGAGGTCAAACGCAAAGAGGCACACCCGCACTTGAATATCCTCCACCTTCACATCCTTCCTCTTCCTCCTACTCAGCTCCTGGAACGGCAACAACTTCCCCGTCTTGTCCACTGCAACCGCCTCCGCGTCAATCACAAACGACTTCACCGACGGCTTAATGCACTTCGGCAGCTGCTCCATAAGATCTGGATACTTCTTGCTCATGTCCTCCGAGTTCCTACTGAACACGCCCACCGTGCCGTCCTCGAGTCGGTGCACTTGGGCACGCTCGCCGTCGTATTTGTATTCGCAGGTGAAGCGCTTGCCTTCGAAACGATCGAGGACTTCGCCGATGGCCTTGGTGGGTTTGGCGAGCATGGGCTTGAGAGGCACCCCTGGGGTGAGTTTGCACTCTTGGCGTAGGCCGTCGATCCCGGCTTTGAGGAGCGCAGGGATGACTTCGTCGTAGGACGGGAGTTCGCTGAGAGTAGGGTTAGCGTCGAGTCGAGGATACGAGGAAGTGAGACTTACCTGTAGACCGCCTTCATGATCTCGGTACCCTGCTCCAACCGCGCTACAAGCTTCTCCTGAGACCACTTCTTACTAGCTTGCTCCTTCTCCGCGAGGACGGCAGCCTGGGCGAGGGCGACTAGAACTGAGCGCTCCGCGTTACCGATTCGGAGCTTTCCTTCCAAGCTACGGATGATGTACTTTGCCTCCACGTCTTGGCAGGCTGCGAGGAGCTTGGTGATAATGGAAACCTTCTTGGCTTGAGACTGACAAAGATGTTGGTGTTTTCGCAACGAAAGAGTATCGGGGTGCTTACGGAGTTTCCAGTTGTCAGAGCAATCTCCTTCAGCTTGGAGAAGACGAACGGAAGAGTCAAGGGTTTGGGTTTGAACAGCACCTTCTGGCTATTCTTGGAGTTCTACACACACGTTATTAGTTTAAGAATCGAATAGTAACGGGAAACTGTACACACCATAGCCACAAGTCCTAGATCACCCTCCTTCTTCAAGTCGCTCTTAATGAGCACCAGGGTACGACCTGTCGACTCCGCAATAGCCTTAATGAGCAGACTTTCGCCAATACCCAGCTCAATACCAATATAGTCCGGGCTTAGTCTGTTGATACACAGGTACACCGCCTGCAAGAGCGACTCGGGGTTGTTCTGGGACCGCTCGATGACGAGCAGGAGGAACGCAGTCAGAATTGCGGTCTTTTCCAGTCGCTTCGTCGTCCCCTCGATCAGGGAGAAGACTTTGGCGAGCGCGGCGTAGGGGACTCTGGCATATTGTTAGTCGTTTGAGGCGGGGATAGATAATAGGAGGAGGACGTACGGTTGGCCAACCTTCCATCCACCTGGAATGTCGACTTCCTCCTTGCGCTGCAAAGCATCCTGGGCGCTGGGGGGTCAATTAGCAGTGGCCCTGAGCTCGAACTAGTCACAACGCACATCTTGGAGCTTGCAGCCTTGTCGGTTGCTACTTCGCCTTCGCCCTCTACGTCCGACTCTGCAACATCCTCCTCGCCCTCGTCGGCGTCGCTGGCAGCAGCGCCCTTATCCTCGGCCTCCTCCTCTTCGATGACGGGCGCCTTTCGCTTCAAACGCCTACCCTTTTCCTTCTCTAAGACTGGTTTGGATGATGTTGAAACCTTAGCTGGTGCCGGGGAAGCACGCTTCCTAGGTGGAGGCGACCGCGACGGAACTGGCGATGATCGCGTCGAGGTGGCAGGTGTGGATTGCGGGGCTGAGAGAGAGAGAATAAATGTATAGTCAAATGGAAGGAGTGGGAACGTACGCTTCTCCGCCTCCTCCTCATCCTCCGATTCTATGATTCTCCTCTTCTTGGGTTTGGGTGGACCTGGCGAAAATCAGACGCGACGCGACGCGGCAACTCATTAAGGACTCACTCTTGGTCTCAATTTCCTTCCTCTTCGACGGTCCCGCTACTCCGCGTCAGATTCACTCGCGTACGTCGGCACGAAACGTACCTTCCACCACCTCCTTCTTCACGTCCACCTCCATCGCGTCATCCTCCTCCTTCTTTGGAACCGCCGCCGACGTGCTCTTGTCGCGTTTCTTCCCCCATAGCTCCTTCAAGCTCGCCTGTTGGGGTGGCGCCGGCTTTGCAGACTTTGGCATTTCGAAGAAGGCTCCTGAAATGAGGTCCGCGACGTGAACTGAGGAGAATGTGACTTGTACGTACCCAGGGTTTGCTGGCGCCCCATGAGTCTTGTTCTGAGCAAGACGCGTGCTGCAAACATGTGCACACACCGCGTGGATGGCCGGTGATATGCGACGTGACCGTTCCTGACTCGAGGAATCGGAGGATGGAATGGCGACCTCGTTCTGTCTCCAACGGATACCTCTCTGTCTTCAAATCATCTTTCAGAGCCCGTTCTTCGAGGTCGCGGGAGCGCGGGAGCCGAAATATTCACGTAACGAGGCCGATGCTCGTGATGCAGCCAATACACCGCGAATCTACCTACTTTGGGGGTGAAGAAACCATGGAAAAGGCTATCAAATGGGCGTAGGACGTTGAATTACGACGAAGTACTGGGAGGAGCAGGGAACCTGCAATGCCGGGCGGAGATCGAATTTGGCACCGGGTATCGCCGAAGTCTGTACAGTTCCAGGGTGGCTTCGGCAGAGCCTTGGAAAACAAACAAGTATCAACAATAATCCCCGTACCGCGCCCAAGGCCATCGCCACCAACGTCCTCAAGAACCCACGATGGCTGACGCACAGGTACGCCAGAGCTATGCTCGTCCACCGTCCGACCCCGATGTCTAACGCGTTGCGCTGCACCTAGATCGAGAAGGCCTACCAAAAGCAGGCGATCTTCCAGAACGCCAAGGCCCGCGCTGGTGCGTTCATATGAAGCAGGGAGGGAGAGCAGGGTCATTGAAATTTGGATTACAGGCAAGAAGGTCGTGACCAAGGCCAAGCGATGGTATAAGGATGTTGGTCTGGGCTTCAAGACCCCCAACGAGGCGATCTTTGGCACCTACGTTGGTGCGTCCAAGCAGTGGTTCTACCTGGAATCAGTTGGCTGATCAAATAGCAGACAAGAAGTGCCCCTTCACTGGCGACGTCTCCATCCGTGGCCGTATCTTGACCGGCAAGGTCATCTCCACCAAAATGAACCGCACCCTCGTCATCCGCCGGGACTACCTCCACTACATCCCCAAGTACAGTACGTCTCGCCTTCCCGTTATGGAAGCCGTGGGTCCCTTAACGCGCCTGTACAGACCGTTACGAGAAGCGTCACAAGAACTTGGCTGCCCACGTCTCCCCTGCTTTCCGTGTCGATGTTGGCGATGTTGTCACTGTTGGTCAGTGCAGGCCGCTGTCGAAGACTGTCCGTTTCAATGTCCTCCGTGTTGCCAAGAACAAGGCAGCTGCCAGGGCCTTTGGCAAGTTCTGAGGGGTGTATGTTGCTCATTATATTTTGTACCCTACCACCTCGCCCACACACGATGCACTAAATATGACATGTCTTCCATGCCTGTATATGTCGGAGGACCCAATATTCAGGCTGAAACGTGAGATTAGCGCCAAGACCCTTAGAAGCAAACAAAGGGCAAATAAGGGGTCGGTCATGATTGTTGGCTGTGAAGTCGGCCTTCTCTCTCCCTCCTCCTCCCCCTCGTCGCCGTCGTCTGACATTTCCCTCCATTCCTTTGCCCAGAACCGTCGTCACCCTGGCTCCTACTCTCCTTTCCGTATTCACCTCACGGCTGTCCAAGGCGAGGTCCCAGTCTCCACATCCTCGAGGCTCTGAAGGCGGCCAAATGGGACAAGCAGCCTCCAAGAAAAGCAAGAAAGGCGGAAAGGACAAAGACACCCACCCAACAAGCGACAATGACCACCATGCCGACGAGCTCAATGGTGACGCTCCCCAAGGTTCAGGTTCGCGTGCCACGGGAACAACAACATTGGGCGACGCTGATCAAGGTGCAGCTCCCAATGGCCACCCATCAATCAATGTGTCGGATCCAGCAGGAAATACGACCTCGTCGTCGGCGACCGCGACCCAGGTGGATGTGCGGGCCCATGGTTCGCCATATCCGCCAAGGGGCGAACCAACCCCTCAATTGACTCCTTCAGCTGCGCCATCCGGGTCCCCACTAGCATCGCCTAAACCAGCCACCACGCCTCTCGATATCCCCGCACCAACCATACTGAACACCACCCGACAACCGAGTCCGGGGTCCGCCACCAACGCCAACCTAGGAGAGGCCGTCGCAAACGGTGCCGCGAAGCCCAAAGCACTTGATGTCGATGACATGATTCAGCGGTTGTTGGATGTAGGCTATACCGGCAAGGTCAGCAAGAACCTAGTAATCAAGAACACCGAAATCGTTGCTATCTGCCAAGCCGCCCGAGAAGTCTTCCTCAGCCAACCGACCCTAATCGAACTCTCGCCGCCCGTCAAGATTGTCGGGGATGTCCATGGCCAGTACTCTGACCTCATCCGGCTCTTTGAAATGTGCGGGTTCCCCCCTGCTGCGAACTACCTCTTCCTTGGCGACTACGTCGATCGTGGAAAGCAAAGTTTAGAGACCATCCTTCTTTTGCTGTGCTACAAGATCAAATATCCCGAGAATTTCTTCCTGCTGCGAGGGAACCATGAATGCGCGAACGTTACTCGAGGTCGGTTCTATTTTTCTTCGTCCTCTCTGGCAAATTTCTCACTTCGGTGCCAGTATATGGATTCTATGACGAGTGCAAACGGCGGTGCAATATCAAGACTTGGAAGACCTTCATCGACGTGTTCAACTGCCTCCCCATTGCTGCCATCGTGGCCGCCAAGATTTTCTGCGTCCATGGCGGCCTTTCACCATCCCTCCACTCCATGGACGACATTAAGCGCATACAACGGCCGACCGACGTTCCAGACTTCGGTCTTCTCAACGACCTTCTGTGGTCGGATCCTTCTGACACCGCACTAGACTGGGAAGATAACGAACGTGGAGTCAGCTACTGCTTCGGCAAAGCAGTCATCAATGAGTTCTTAGTGCGGTACGACATGGACCTCATATGCCGCGCGCACATGGTCGTGGAGGATGGATATGAGTTCTGGAATGACCGAACTCTGGTCACTGTGTTCAGCGCGCCGAACTACTGCGGCGGTATGTTGGTTCCATTCTTAGACTTGTACGACATGAGATTAATGTTCTCGCTTCAGAATTCGACAACTACGGCGCGTGCATGAGGTACGTCAGAATCCCAATTGCTGCGCTTCATCTTTCTAACTCTCATGATAGTGTTTCCGAGGACCTTCTCTGCGCATTCGAGTTGCTGAAGCCTCTCGATGGCGCGGCTCTCCGTAAGGAGATGACTAAGGCGAAACGGAAAAGGTGAGGGTTTTGGGCGCTTGCTTACTTTATAGGATCATCACTGACGTTGTTATTCGTGCGCCTATGTAGTGCAGCAGCGATAGCCGCATAGTCTGATATCCCCAAGGGTGCCGCCATCGCCAACTGCAAGCCCCGTGTATTTTTTAAACCTTGTTTGACGCCACCTCCTCATGCGCCGACTGCCACACCACCGACATTTTGCACATGACCTCACGAAGTTGACCGATCTTTCAAGACGCTATGTCGACGCTTGCAAGTGACCTTGTTACGAATTCGCGGTACCGTTACCCTCTCTCTACAGCTTTCAGCATCACATCACACCTAGCACCATCCGACCACCTTCATCGTCCTCCCGCTTATCATTCTTCGTTTCGGTTTCCACCCTTCCTTGTACCAACTTTCGCGTTTGTCGTTATCCGTCATAAGTTAGGACCTGTAACTGTATTTCATCCCTTTTTGTTTCCATTCGATTCGCCTTGTCTCTCCGTCTCTCTCACAGATATAGGGGTACATTTGTGTAGTACTTTTGCGCTTTGCCCTCACCCACCTTCGGTTTTTTTTCTTTCGTTTCGACCTATTCGGCCACCATATTATTTTGTGTACCCCCATGTTGTGATTTTGTGCTCCTTCTCCCGCTACCTAATGATGATAAGTTTCTAGTATATCCTTCCTACCTCCCACTCTCCTTCGGCCAACTCGCTCATCCTCTTCCCCTTGCGTTTCTGCTCTCCCTTGCCTACCTCTCCGTCTCCGTCTCTCTGTGACAAGACGTCGTTGTTACCTTAATATCTCGCCGACTGTCTCCCACCTCCTCCTTTACTACTCTGTTTCTGTCCCCTGGCGCTCCCTTTTCCCTCTCTTTGCGAATGAAAGATCTCCCTCTTCATACACGAGCTTTCACTACCTACTATCTCAGTCAAAGCAACGCAAGCAGGTATGGATCCGTGTTGAAGAATATCAATTCAGAAGGCCTGGGGTCGGATCACCGGATACGATTCACGGTCTCTGTCTACAAACTTCACGGGTCGTGTGCTGTGGTCACCGGACGATTCGAGGAAGGATCGACATCCACCACGTTCCGTCTCCGTCCAAGTGGTATTGGGTACGAGGACCAAAATATCCGTGTCAGCCACGCTTCACCCTTCTATATCCACCAATCCACTACCGTCTATCTTGTCAAGGTGGGGTCCGAACGACCGAGTGGCGCGCGGAAAGCATGCGAGTGTAGGCGGCTTCAAGCCCAAAGTTCGGCGGATCCATGTAAGAATCGAGGACAGCAAAAGGGTCCAAGCTAACCATTGAACCGGTAAGGTATTTCGGGGAAGGAGTCTAATCGACAAGGAACACGGAGTCTGGCGAATTAGTTCTGGCTAATGTACCTTGAAATAGGCGAGCGTACTAGATCTATCGAGCGGTTTGCCGAGTCCGTTCTAGGGAAGCGACCTCTAGATCTACCTGGACGTCTACTTATTGTGTTCTTGTGAACATATCATATGCGAGTATACCGAACGCGAGGACGATGACGCCCGACCCGAGAAGGCTCCACAGGGTGAGGCTTTCAAAGCCGGAGCCGAAGATAGACTGTTGGAAGGGGAAAGGCGTCCGTCAGTACTCGTGTCACAGCGAGCGAGGGGTGCAGAGCAAAAGGCGAAGTAATTAAGCACTTACGTCGGAAATGAGCATGAGGACGATGGTGAGGAGGTTCCCGACGGATGTCACGATGGGGCCCCACACGCCCAACAACACCATGAACCCAGCATTGAACACCATCCCACCCAGCGCGATCCCCGCTATGCTCAGTACAGTTTTCATATCTCCCGGCAGCGCGAATCGTTCCACACCCGTTATATGCAAGATAGGGATGAAGAGCGCCAGAACGGATAAGGTGATCAACCCGATGATGGAAGTGAGGAGGTTGGGGTGTAGGCCGAAGGGTGGCGGGTAGAGAGCCTTCTCTTCTGGGGATGAGGGCCCAGCCAACGGATCGGATTCGGCGTTGAAGTCGCGATCAGCAGACACATCGTCGCGGTCTTGGGCGATTGGGGAGTAGAGAGGATCGGAGGTGACCTCGGGGTCGGTGGGGAGTGCCGCGTGGATCTTGTACATGACTTGGTAGAGCCCATACCCGAAGGACGCGACAAGGGTGAGGAGGTTGCCTAGAAGTGGTGCTGTAGGCTTCAAGTAGGTGTTGACTTTACCGCCTGTGGCGTGATGGGACGGTTCACGTCCTTCTGATGCAGATGCTCCACCGTAGACCACTGCAACGGTGCCAAGCGTCGCAAGCACGACCGCGAAGAGCTTGCGGGTCTCCCATTTAAGGTGGAGGAGTTTGACGCTGATGAGGTAGGCGAAAAAGGCGTTGGTGTTCCAAATTGCGGTTACGTCGCTTACACTGTTGAGTTGATTCAGTTACGATTAAGCGCCGAGATACGATGGATGGTGCTGAGACTCACGAAGCCAGCGAAACGGCTGCAAACCACAATAAGCCCGGATAGGTGACTCCAATGGTTAACAACGAGACCAGTCGGACGAATGTGAAGCGGGGAAATCTATGGGGACGAGGCGCATCTCTAGGTGTGAGGTGCTTAGTTATGGCGATGGAGAGTCCTCTAAGTATTTCTGACACCGTATAGGGTGTCGTGAGCTTTAGATATAGGAGGTGCAATGGGAATATCAAGCTGAACGTTGAATGGACAACATAACTAGAAAGGGGTCAGCAGCAGCAGAGACAATCGTGTGATTTAGACCCACAAGAGGAAGAATGGGTGTCGGTATTGAAGGGTCGTTTGTACATACTTTCACGACCGGGTCAGATATACGATTCAGACCCAAATGGACCCCTCTACTCACTTGTGTGAGCTGACTCTCTACCACGAAAGCTAGGAGAGTGAACACAAAAACGACTACAGCAAGCTTCCCCTTGACATGAGGCGCTGCAAGGGAGGTGTCGTTTCTGGTGAGCATGGGAGGATGAGAATCGGTCGTAACGGTGGAGAGCGGGTGCAAGGCATATGATTCGACGTCCTGTCGAGCCAGCGTTGAATTCGGTTTTGGGTATAGCTCCGTGGTCAAGGTCCGGAGCAAGCTGCGTCCCCGCACCACCCTGTAATTAGCAAATCACGTGCGCGTATTTTCGTCCTTCGGCAAAGCTCGCGCCAGCGCTTCGCTCTGCACTCTCGTCGTTGTTGTTGACCACGAACCACAATGCTCAGACCACTGCTCGCCTCGAGCCGCCCGCTCTTCCAACGCCTGCGACAGGCAGCCATCCAGCTCCCCCACCATGTTCAACACCAACATCACCACCACCCACTGTCCGCGGTGACGGGAGCCGCTCCCGCATTGGCGCGAGGGATGAAGGTCCGCGCAAGTGTGAAGGTTATGTGTGATGGATGCAGTGTCGTGAGGAGGAAGGGAAGAGTGTATGTTGTGTGTTCGAAGAACCCCAAGCATAAGCAGGTGCGTCGCGTTCAGAATCTGAGGGAGAGGAAGGGAGGAACTGACGAGGATGGGTGTGTAGCGTCAGGGTTGAAGATGCGAAGGAGTCACTTTGAAGACTACTTGGACCGACGAAGGCACCCCTGCAAACATAGACTACCCCACGAACCACTGCGGACCCGTCGACAACCGTCGCTTCACCCCACCACCGACGACCGATCAACCGCCTTTTCATTCCTTAGATGTACTCTAACTCCACATAAATCCACGAAAAAAGCTGCAAAACAACATTTCTACGGTCCCTGCTGTTGTCCTTCCATGAGATTCACATTTCCATCCTTCCCTTCACTCCCTCGTAAACATCTGGAACTCATACCGACACCCATTCTCCTCCTGCACACCCTCCGCAACATCCACACCCGCCCACTCCTTCAACTCTGCATAAGTGGACTCCTTCCACCCACTGACCTCCTCCTTGCCCGTAGTCTCGGACTCCGACGCGGCCTTGAATTCGGGCATAAATGTGTCACACTCAAACTCGGGCGAGAAGACGCGGGTCAGGAGGATACGGTCAACGTATGCTTCATGTGTCGAGGGTATTGAAGGAGTGAGGGAAGGCGCTCTAGGGAGCTTGAGCGTCTCCCGGTACAGCTGAGCACCTCCAATGATAAATCCCCGATGCACATGCTTCGACAGCCCGAGGCTTTTGAGCTTGCCCAGCGCGTCTTCGAGGCTCGATGCGGTGACTGCGAGTTCTACTTTCGCCGGGTCCGTTCTGTAAGAGGAGTCAAACGCGCTTATCATTGAAATGAGAGGAACAGAGACGTACACCCCAAGGTCATACCCTTCCTGCTTTGTAACGACCACATTCAGCCTTCCAGGTAGCGGCCTGAAGCGCTTGGGAATGCTCTCCCAGGTATTCCTCCCCATAATAACAGCATTTTGCGACCCCTGAGGTGCATGGGATGTGACCTGGATACGTGGATGGGCGCAGACGCGTTGATATTGAGGGCGTATGTATGTCGAGGAGCGAGGTCAGAGGACGCTGACAGTGAAGTGAAGAGACCAGGCTCACGGCAGCGAAGTACTTGAGCTCCTTAGGCAGACGCCATGGGAGTCCACCAGCGAGGCCGATGCCGTTGGAGGGCGTTGCGGCGACGATGATGGTGAGAGCAGACATTGGTTTTAAGCGCCGAAAGATCAGGCACGTCCGGAGTCCCCATGTGCTGTGTTCACGATCGAAGGCTCGGAAGATGCAATGCACGGATAAAGCTTCGTGTCAGGCTCTCCGAATGTGCACAAAGATATTGAATGGTGTTTATTTTCGAAATTTGAGTACAAAATGTATGGCAGGGAAACAACAGCGAGCAATGCGATTATCGATCAGAAATGCAACGGAGCACCCCTTTGGATATGAGGGCAGGAAACGACATTGGTGCCTTACTTAGTCTCCCCTGACCTTCGTCTCCCCCTCCCAATTCTTCCACTCAGCACCTGTAGGTGGCTTCACTGTGACCTTGTCCTTCCTCACCTCGTCCCAATTCGTGCTAAGCGTTGTGCCTCCGCTCTCCGAGTAGCTCTTCATCATCGCGCGTTTGGTGTCCTCGTCCGCGTCAGCGAAGATCTACATACAGGAGATTTTGTGAGTATCGAGTGAGCAGGTGCGTGGATGGGCGTACCTTTTGGAAGAACGAGTTGAGAGTGGCGTCTCCACCCACGTTCGCATCCTCGTCGGTGGTCTTTTCCTTCTCGGAAGAGAGGATATTCTCGGTGAGGGTGTCCCAGTTCTTGCGGCGGGGAGCAGGGCGCGTAGTCTCTGCGGGTGGGACGTAGGAGGATGTGGCGAGGACTGCGTTTGGGAACCAGTGAGTCAAATATCGGGGGTGGAGGTGGTTGGGATGGAGAGGATTAGAAGTCAGTCAGCTCTGGCAAGGTTACACAAAGGGCTCGATGGCACGTACCGTCAGGGGCATCTCCAGTGAGTTCGCCCCATCGTCCGATCCCTAGCTTTTCGAGGCGGACTTCGATTTTGACCTTCCCGACGGTGTAGCTGGACCTTTCGGGGTCGATCTGGCCCTTCAGAGGCTCAAGGGAGAGGGCTTTGTCGCCATGGGCGTAGGTGAACTATACGCGTGTGTGCTCATTCGTTAGTCTAAGGGTTCAAACGCAAGACGGAGGCGAAGATCGTTGAAGTTTGGATAGGGAGTTGGGGGGATGTGGGGAATGGGGGAGCGTACTTTTCGTGGCTCGAAGGTGATGGAAACTTTCTCGGGGTCGGCGCCTTTGTCGAAGATCGAGAGCGTCAAGCGCTCGTCAGTTTCGTAGAATTCGTGTCTGCCCAACATCTTCGTGAGGATCTTCCTTCATTTCCTTGTCTCAGTCGAGACGCGTCCTTGCCAACTCGTACCTTGGGGTCGTCATCGTGGAATAGCCTCAGGTTAAGCAGAGGGAGAGCAGGTATATGTGAAAGAGAAGGTCGAGTTGAAAGAGAGAAGAGAGCCTATAAAGCTGTCAATTGGCCACACAAGTCCTTGTTCGAGCACATTCGATACTCGATATGGATACAATGCCCCTATTGCCATGCTCCGTCTCAGCACGTGAGGGTGACGAGAAATAGGGGCTAATTTACCTTTCCACGCGTCCAGATCGCGTTCTCTCCTCCCCCTTCACCTCTTGATATATCATGGGTGACAGTACGCATGGAAGAGTTGAAAAATGAACGGAGCCGACGACCGATATTTCTCCTCGAAAGTCACATCGATGGAGGCACCAAAAAGAAGACATCACCCAATTCTGGACAGACGTCATCGTAAGGGGAGCTGGGATGAATGGGGCGGGGTATATCACAATCGATTAATGTGAGAGCGTAGGGTTTTGTGCAGAACGTTCGTATCCGACCGAGTTGTTTTCGTGCACGACTTCTCAGAAAGATCCCCAGCTTCTATCCATCAGCTATCTTTATCTACACCACAGGCTATAACTTGAGCTGGAAGCAGCTCACCTTCCCCAACGACCTCGAACCTAAATACCTCGAATACCCCACAACTTGAAGGAAGAATGTCGACTGGAATCCCCAAAGCCGTTTTGTACTACTACCCCGCATCCATTTGGAGCGCTTCTGGTGTGTACCTCCCTCCCTTCAACGTCCCTGTTATCCTAACCATCCGATTCCTAGTGTTGTTGGCATTGGAGGAGAAGGGATATGCCCCTGAGGAGTACGATCTCAAGATTGTTGATCTCGGTGAGTAGCCTCCTCGTTCGGCATGTAGCGGGGGGTTATCTCAATCCTGTCGGCAGCCAAAGGAGAGAACTATGACCCCACGTTCCTTCGGCTGAACCCCAAGGCGACCGTCCCAACCCTCATTGTTCCGCTCTCGAATACATTGTCCGAGGAGGTGGATAGTCGGTACAAAGCGATCGCCGAGTCGACTGTATGTCCCATCTTCATGCCATGCGTACGGGTACTCATTAGAGATCCAGGCAATCAATGAATTCCTGGACAAGTCGCGATCCGGCCTGAGCAAGACCCATACGACGTCGGTTGCCCCCGCCCCCGCACTCACCCCCGCTACTATCGCCGCTACGACCATCGCCAAGTCCATTATTGAGCTCGTCCAATCATCCGAAGCCAGCCCGGGACCACTCAAGTACTACAATGCGCGCGACGACGCCTCGCTTCAAGCCCTCGCCGCATCCAGTGTCCTAGGGCTCGTCCAAGGGAAGGTCGATGCGCTCAAACACCACATCGCCGAAGCCCAGTCCGGGGTGTCACAGGTATCGGAGAAGACGAAGGCGTTCTGGGCTGGCAAGTTGGAGTTTTGGGGTAAGGTGCTTTCTGTGCTCGAGGCGGCGGGGAAAAGCCTCGATGTTTTGAGTGAATCCGAGAAGCAGGCGAGGGTTGAGTTCTTGGAAACGGGGAGGAAGGCTTGGGAGGTTGATCTGCCCAAGGTCCTGCTGAAACTGAGCACCGAGATGGTTGGACCTTACGCGCTGGGTGGGTGACGTTTATTTCATTTCGAGCCTAAGCTGAGACCTGTCCGCAGGCGACCAGTTTTCGATTGCAGACTTGCCCCTGGCGGCATGGTTCACCCGGCTCGCTGTGTTGAGTGGGGCGGTGGCGGGTGACGACGGCAAGACGGTGGTGGACAAGATCGAGAGCAAGGCTGGGATTGGGGCGTTCCTGCCCAGAGACTATTCTGCCGATATTGTACGACACGGCGAGAAGGAGAAGGTTGTGAAATTTGGAGTGTTCTGGGACGGGCTGAAGTCGCGGGGAAGCTGGCAGAAGATATATGGGGATGGGCTATTCTGATGCGAGTAGTTTATAGTCCGCACTGCGTGTTGAATACAATCTTGCTTTCTCCCTGCATGGATTCAGACTACTCGACCACCTCAGACTCAGAGGGCACCGTCCGCGTCGACGACTACGGCATGGCCTCGTCGTCCGCAACACCCACGAACCACCTCTTCCTCATCCCCCAGCGAGCAAACTCCGGCCGCGCCTCCATCTCCTCCAGCGTCTCCTCCACCCCCATCCCCTCTCGCGCGGCCTCGCCCCTCCCCCACTACTACGAGCACCGCCTACACATCCATTCCTCATCGTGTCCGGCCTCCGACGACGACAGCGACACCGCCCACTCGCCCCTTATCCGCCAGGGATCCTCGTCCTCGTCACGCTATCCCTGGGTCCGCGAGAGCCGGCGCAGCGCAAATTGGTGGTCGACGCCTCGGCGGCGGCGGGGGCGGGGCTCCCCCTTCTCTCGGACGCTCAGGAGATGGCTACGGCGGCTGGTGCGCCATCCCTTCGTCCCCGCGCAGCCCATCACGCTGGTCGGTCTCTGTTTCACACACTGCTAAGAAACGCCGTCGCCACAACTGAGGCATTTCCCCCTTTTTGCAGGTCCTCACTCTTATCTTGCTCTCTATAGTAGCCATCTTTATAACTCTTCTACTAATCTACCTCCTCAACCCCGATAAGGAGCCTCTGCCATGGAGAGCGTACTGCTCAATACCGTCCCTCGTCCAGCCAGTCGACCGGCCCTATCCAGGCGCTCACTATTCGATATACCCCGACCTCGAGCCCGGCCAGATGATCCCCTCCTTTCCACCACCCAACCTTGACGAGTTACCACCTTCCGGGTTATTCATTGGTGTCTTCTCCATCGATTCGGCCTTTGAACGCCGCATGCTCGTCCGGACAACCTGGGCCAGCCACCCCCGGAGTAGGGATGGCGCTGTAGGCGGAGATGAAGGCCGTGGTACATCACGCACCGTCGTTCGCTTCATTCTTGGACTGCCTCGCAAGGATTGGGAGCGTAGAGTTAAGCTCGAGATGGAAAGTACGTCGCGTGTTTCGCTCTCACTTGCTTCCTATCCCCCTCTTCACCGCGGTTGAAGCAACTCGCTGATATTTCATCAAAATGGTGTGCAGTGTACAACGACATCGTTATCCTGCCTATTCCCGAAAATATGAACAGCGGCAAAACACACTCGTTCTTCTCCTGGGCATCACTCAACGCTTGGGTTCCACCCCTGTACTCGGCATCTGAGACACCCCTTCCGCAATTTTCGTATTCCAATTATACAGCCACACCCCCAAGTCTCGCTCCCCACGATCCTTTTGCGGCATGGGAGAACATCCAGAGTGGTCAAGTCAGGTCCTGGGTTCGCCCGGACTTTGTGGTGAAGGTGGACGACGACTCGTTTGTGATGTTGGCAGAAATGGAATCGCGGCTTCGCGTCGAATTGCACAGCAAACCGAAGCCTCAGCACAATTCCACGCTGGTGTACCGTCGTACAGGGCCCGTAGCCTCGTCTCCCCTCGCTTCTCCTTCCTCAACCTCCTTATCTACATCTACGGGTACGACACAGGTGTCACCGCCGTCATCATCGGACGCAGATAACTCTACTCCAACGGAACGAGGCGATGAAGAAGACGACGACGAGGAAGAGGAACGTGACGGTCCTACTACCTCCCCCGGTACATCTACTTCATCCACCCGTCCCAAAACGAGCACATCACCAACCACTTCTTCCGTGGCTCTGCCAAGCAACCCGCCACTACCGTCGTACCCAGAATCACTTACAGATAACGACCCTTTGATTTACTGGGGTTACCTGGTGACGAACCGGTTGCATCAGTTTATGGCAGGGGAGGTGTACTCGCTGAGTTGGAGTTTGGTTGATTGGGTAGCGAAGGATGCAACGGTGAAGACGATGACGAAGGGCGCGGAGGATAAGCAGACGGCCAAGTGGATGAGGGCGCACCCGCGTGCGGAGAAGGTGAGGTGGACGAGTGAGAGGTGTTGGATTTATGACCACCCGAGGTCATCGACCGTGTAAGCCCAGTGTGTTGTTTTCACCACAACCTATTACTGACAATATTGTGTTACAAATAACAGATACTCGCATGGGTTCCTCTTCCCCTCGGAAATAACACGCATAAAGCACGCAATGAGCGCCTATATCGAGCGGTGGACATCTACCGCCGCCCTCGGTTCAAGCGGCCACTCCAACCTCAACGCGCCCTCCTCTTCGTTGCCTGCAACCCCCGCCGCCTGGTCCCACTCCTCCGTATCTACCTTCGGCGTCCGCTACACATCACCTCTTCCCTCCTTTTCAACACGACATAGCGTCGAAGCTCTCATCGAAGGCTCGGAAATGTCGATGCTTCAAGAAGGCAGCCCTGTCAGCCCGGAGCGGGCGTGGGTGCAGAGGGAAGGGCGGAATACGCGGTACGAGAACAAGCGGGTGGGTGGGACGGTCGTCGTCCATTTTATCAAGAAGAATATGTGGTATTTGGAGACGGCCCTTGCGTTGCTGGAGGGAGAGGAACTGAGTGAGGTGGAGATGATGATTGCGAGCGATGAGATGGGGGTGGGGAGTAAGGGCAAGGTGGATGGGAGCCAGATGGAGGCGGAAGAGGCGTATTGGAAGAATTGGGCGCATAACAATTTCAGGCAGAAGCGGCTGGGAGTCCCGAGTTTGTAGGTGTAAATTATGAGGAGGTTGTGGGGTTGTGGGTTGTTCGCTTGCCTTGCATGACTTAGATGGACTGCCGTTTCTCTTTCGGGTGGATGCCGGATTCTCGCTTTCACTTTCACCTTCCCGCCCTTGGGACTCCCATCCACTCCTTCCTCTTACCTTAACATTGACTTTCGTATTGCATATAGAGGTCCCTTCTTTGACGCTTTCCTATCTTCCCTTCTACCTTATTCTGTCATCTATGGGTCTCTAGGAGATTCAGAACAGTCCGTCGAGCCCGTCCTGTAGTCCGTACCCCCTCCATGCTATCGTACCTACACTGGATCCTCTATCTACCCTCACGGTATACCCATTTACCTTCTTTTTATCCACTTTCCTTTTCCTTTGACCTTCCTTTTTTGCCCCCCACCGACCCCCACAATTGCTAGCTAGTCTGTTGCTACAACACATTCTAATCGCTGTCGAGTTCGTGTTCTGTCGTTACCCAAGGATGTACATGTAAAAACAAGTTATCGTCGCAACCGCATAGGCCTACTCCTGTTCCTGCAATAAAAAATCTAGCTTCTCCCGAGCTATGATCTATCTGAAGAGTGCCACCTCCGCTTTTCTACCCCGTCTCGGGCGAATCACGAAAGAAAGTCGGCTTGTTGAACTCCAATAGACGAAACGAGCCAAATGAAAAGGCAACATATGGTGACGCAGAAACAGAGACGTTATTTTTCTTCACCAGGGTGTCCCAAGCCCCCTTACACGCCCTCTTACCCCAGACCCACCTACGGCACAATCGTTGTCAGACGCCATCCGTGCATCCATGCCCACCAACTAAGAGGGCCATGCTTGAACATGCCAAACTGCACATCGCCCTCCCGTACAGAAAACCCACATCCATCCGACGCTGCGTACTTGAATTCGTTGAGATGCGGCCAGAATTCTGGATCCTGGGATAGGTCTTGCAAAGTGGCCATGAATGACTGGGAGAAGAAGACGTCGGTGTTCAACGCGACGGAACGAAGTGCGGGGAACCGGGTTTTCTTGAAGAAGGATCCTTGCAACTCGATGCGGAAGTCGAGCGAGAGGTGGCGAAGACGGTGGTGGACGAGAGGATTCTGGTCGGAGTAGAACGAAGGGTGTAGTGCTGAAGAGACGCCCATATCCTCCTCGCGCGATTCGCGCATACCTGAGGTGGTGATCGTTAGGCGTTCTAGGTTGGGAGCGCGCTCGAGGATGTAGATGGGTAAGCTTGGCTGGAAGATTCCGTGACGCCCACAGAAAGTAAACTCCGTGAGCGTTGGCCATGGGATGCTCTGCAGCGCTGACAGGACCGTGTTAGTGTCGTTCACCGACAGCATGGCGATCGATAAACTGCGTAAATTCGGTGCGAGCGATTGGAGCGGGAGGACAAAGCCATCGTCGTGAGTGAGCCAGGTTCCAGAGGCATCGATGTGCAGCGCCTCGAGGTTAGGCCAGCACGAGCTTCCCTTCTCTGGTTGGCATCGTCGTTCGCCTGCCACGATGATACCCAGCAACCACCGCCATTTCTCCTTGGGACCTGGATCCTCCCGGAGATCGGTGAAGCGGAGGCTCTGCCATTTTGAACACCCTGCGATGAACTCGGCGAGTGCCCTCCCGCCTCGATCGCTGAAGACTGTGAAGGAGATATCGAGCGCCAGTGGAAGATGGCCAGCGCGCCCGAACCATCTGGCAATGCGGTTGACGAAAGTGACCATCGCCTTTTCAAAAGGTACACTCCCAGTTCCTTCTGGAAGATGGCATTGCAGCGTAGTCCACAGCTGGGGGTGGCCGAACACGGCCTCCTTCCAGTGCTTGCAAACAGAAGCCATCTGGAGGAGGGCGCTACCATCGTATGGCCCTCCATCTTGACGCAGTTCGAAGATGTAAGCGAGGATTTCAGACGCAAAGTCGTTGATGTGAGGCGACGACATGGTGGATTGAGAAAGCTGTGAAGACCATCGGATATTGACTACGTTCGTGATATGTGCATGCTCGTGAGTGTGAACTTGAATTCAGCTCGGACCCATTAACCTTGTATGACGCACCTTCCTAAAGAAGGTACTCGGCAGCTGATGCAGCCCCCGGCGTTGTGAAGGCTCTTGTCCGACGATCCCTTCACCGTGCATCGAACATCGCTAGCGACCTTCATGGGCTTTGCTTAAAGGTGTCCGTGTCGATACAACGATGCTGCCATGGCTGTAAAGGAGCTCATTGAACTCTACGAGTCCCCAACACGGCCAAGGCCAAGGGCCAGTGTGCTTCAGGAACCGTCTTCGACATCTACGGCGACCCTAGCGACTTTGGCACCCACCCCAGCTCGATTTCTGCCTCGAAATCAGCTACCTGCCAATGTCAAACCATCTAGCTCTTCGTCCACCTCGAAGACGCTTGGTTCTGATACTTTCAAGTTTGGCGACGTCGACATTGCAGAACCTGATTCGCCCCTTACACCAGACTATCCCTCTCGCCCTTTCTTCAGCCACATCTCCAAGAAGCACAGTACCATTAGATTTGAAGCTGAAGAGGAGAAAGAGAAGTTGATTCCGCATTCTTACCCTCCCGCGAACCAACGACCTCGGATCATATCTACGAATACCGCGACGACTTGGTCAAGTACACGCTCACACATCCCCGTTCCCGCGACTACAGTCTTCGCTCGTAATGCCGCACCTCTGCACTTGCCCAAATTAGACCAATACATCGCGTCTTTGCCAAAGCCGAAGTTCCTTGAGGACTTGAAGGGTCAAGAGGATCCCGCAGAGATGTTTCCTCCTATGGAACGTCTGGCGAAGTCGGAGATGTCCTTGGACGATATGGAAGCAAACGCAAGGCGAATCCCGTTCTGGAGGAATAGGAAGACTATCCTAGGATCGACGATTAACATTGTCATTGGATTTCTGGTGCGTAGAGCATAGAGGACGTGGAGCAATGCCTAACACTCTCCTAGGGATCGAGTGCTTTGGCCTCCTTCTACAGCCTACAGGGGCTTGTGAATACCGTTCAGGTATTTGCACTCCTCCTGAGCACGATCGTTGGCCAGGACGGGGTATACGACAAATGGCGGCAGATCGTGTTGGGAACCATGTGAGGGCGCTCTATGCACGTTCGTTAGATCAAGCTGACATGACCAAGCCCCAACATCCTCGCTCTCAACTTTGCCTCCACCCTTACCCAGTCCCTTCTATACCTGGTGCTCTTTATCGGCACCACTGCCTGCCTCCTCTTCTACTTTTACCGTTCGACTCTCCACTGCGACCGGTACAACCGCATCGAGGGACTCCAGCATACGGAGACCCGTGGCACAAGATGGGGCCTCGTCATCGTCACCTTCCTCCTCACCGTTATTTATCTTCCGCTAAGCACGATGGCAGTCCATGTCATTGTGTGGTCCGAGGAACTCTGGCCGATTGGCAACCCGTACAAGAACGCGACTATACCGAGAACGGAGAGCGGTCTTCCGATTTTAGACCCGTTAGGGCCAGTAGAGGAATATAGAGACCCGCTGGACTTTTGTTGGACGACTACGATGAAGAGGAACGAGGTTAATTATGCGTCTGTGATCGTCATTCTGGCTGTGGTCGCCGTTTCTCTCGTACGTTCGCTCCCGATTTGCGATATGAATTGTGGCTTACTATCGCTTTCATAGCTCACTCTGTGGTTTCCCTTCGCGCTGAGGCGGGTAATCATGCAGTCAATACCAAAGGTGGACAAATACAATGGACTAGGCCGACCACGTACTGCGGTGGATATGGACGCCGAGTACCACCGACTCCTCGAGCGCGACACCAACCCCTTTGCCTTTCTCTACGCCAGTGCGCAATCATGCCCTTTCATCCCTTATCCCCCCATTGATCCCGAATATAGACTTCCGCCGTGGCTGGGCGACCTACGAATCCACCTATCTCTTCGCGAAACTCAGCACCCTCTTCATCATCGCCGTCATGGACCCCGACAACTGTCTCTTCCGCCACGCCTCGCGAACCGCGATACCCATAGTCCGCCAGGTCCTGCTTCTCGTTGCGACCATTGGGTTCTTCATCATCCAGTGCATATTTGCACCTTTTTTGGACCCGGTGAACAATGCGAGTGAGTTTACGTCGAGGTTGAATTATATTACGACCGCGACAACTGCCTTGGCGATTACGCTGGATGTGCCGGGAAAGGAGATTGTGGAGACTTATGTGTTGTATGGGTAAGGAGAGGTTTGGCTCTGTGCTTATCGCTTTGGAACTGATAACCTTTGAAGTATTTATATTGTAACGTATGGACTTGGATTTTGTGAGTGGATTTAATTCCCTAGTCACTGCGTCGATGGCTTACAAGCTTTCAGATTTTGCTCTTATCAACCTTGGCTGGATGCAACGCATCGTGAAACGTAGGTTCTTCCATCAAGCGAACCACATATACTGACCCTCCTTTTAGGGCTTACCAGGCGGATTGACTTCAGTAAGCTGCCCCCGACAGTTCCATGGTGGAACCTCTTCACTTACTCGGACGTACCTAGGCGTCGACATATTCTCCCCTCGGCTCGACGTATCCCCCTCCTCTATACATATCAGAAGGCGAATCTGGCAAGAATCCGTCACTACCCTCCTATTCACCGACGAGGATTGCTGTATACCACAAGAGCAAGCCATGGCGTTCGGGCAGGCCCGCGACGTAGAATACCCACCATACCTCCTAGACTTCCAGGGAACCCCAGGGGAGCGGCATGCGGAGAATATGAAGGCAAGTTTCGAGATACGCTCACCCCACTAGGTCGTGTGCTCAAGAGTGAGTTCGCAGATCTTACGAGAGGTTGGGGACCTGGCGTACAAGAAAGCAGTTGTTCTTTTACATGGACCGGACTACGCATGGTTCCAGTACCTCGAACAGGAGATCCAGAAGAATTGTGTTGGGCCAGACAGTTATTGGAAGCGGCCGGAAAGGCCGGACGAAGGTGCCTCAGGGTGCAAGAGCTTCTTTGGGAATGCGTGGTGGATACCGTTCCCGCCCACTTTGGTAAGCATTGTAAGCTGTATTTACTGTACGATGTTAACATTCCTTTAGGTTTTCCGATATGACGACGGCCCTCTCGCTGTTCTCAAGGATGTAGCGGACTTGGAGGCTTACATCGGTCAGAACTCTGATCCTGATATTCAGAGGCGCAGGCAAGTCAGATTGTCATTGAGAGCCTTGGAGGGGCAGAAGGTCTTGTGGATGTACGAGCACAAGGAGGTCAGTATCGCGCAGAGGCTTTTGCTATCTAGTTGGCTTACCGATGCCTTTCAGCGCGTCGGGAAGGTCTCGTCAGTCCTCCACTCTCGCAAGAGCTATTCCGCCACCACTGCGGTTAGCTACGATACAGCCGTCCTCCGCATCAAGAAACGGGGCTTCCTTGACTGGGAAGGCGTCCAACTCGGCAGCGGCTTCCAGGTCGAACTCATCTACTCCAAGAACGTCAGAGTCACAGGGGAAGTCATAGGCCTAAACGATGACTTCGACCTCACTTCCCCACTCGCCAAGTTCCTCGAAGTCAACCGGCGGTTGATCGAGGAACGCGCAGCGCACTTCGACGACATCTTGAGGGACTATCGAAGGTTTCATAGGAAGGAGTGTAAGTGGAAGAACCACGTTTTGTCGTACAGGTTCCTGGCCTACGTATATGCGCAGCCAAGGGACCCGACGGGGCTGCCACAGAGCTCAATTGAGGGAGAGAGGGATGCGAGGGTCAGGAAGTTGATGCTGTGTAGTGAGGATGTGTTCAAGGCGATGTATGAGAGGTTTACAGCGGTTTCGAGGTCTGAGGCTGCGACGTGGTGGTATATTTTCTGGGTGAGCCCTCTCACTATCGAAAAAGGGGATGGCGGACTGACCCTGGTACTGGTGCACAGGACGACTTTTGGCGAAGGAATCACGATACGATCCCCGGGCTGGGGAAGTACGAGTCCGACTTCAATCCGTACTATGTGACTTCTATCGCCTATCAACCTCTTCCAAGGCCTGCGTTAGAGACTTTTCTCACCCAGCGTGACCTTCTTCACAAGAAACCAAAGTACTTTGACTCCATTCATGCTGGCTTCCTCAACAAGTTGTACTCTCGTCTGAACGACTGCGTGTTCCGAGATTCTAATCGAGTGAGCACACCCAGGGCCCATTCTCTTGCTTCATTACTTATTTATCACTCCCAGGCAATCATGTTCCACATGGGCTACGACCGCAACGAGCTCGACATGGAAGACATCGACGTGCTCACCCAAGGAAACCCCTCCACCCTCGGTACCGGCGGTGGTACGAACCACGACGGTTCCTGGATCCGCACCCGCCCCACATACAGATGGGAAGGCCTCCTCGCGGATCCCGTCCGCAAGAAGAAATTCTGGGGGAAGAAGAAGTGGTTTGCGAAGCTTGGCGCATGGTTTGGGTTGACGCCCCTCTGGCGGAGTGGTGTCCCGAGCAAAGGGCTCTCGTTGGATGTGAAGCTGGAGAATGGGAAGTATGTGCTGTTGGACGACTCGGCGAGTAGTGTTGTAACAGGTAGTGTGCGGACTTGACCCGGATAAATTTTATTGCATGTATTTTTCTTTCTGGTGGTTTTGAACGAACTGTGGGTCCTTGTGTGAGGAGGGTGCACCAGAAGCCATCAAAGTGGCTGTGTCGAATTTCACATCACTGTTTCAAGGTTTGGTGATTCTCGCGAGTTCCTCGTCTTCACCACACCCTCCCACCTACCACCTCCCCTATCGACGAAAGTATAATGGTTCGACGAAGAAAAACAGCCAATTCAGTGGCTCCTCCGCCAGTTCCCAGCAAACCAGCGCCCAAACGCAGTCGCGAGGAGTTTGAGGATGAAGATTCAGGGCATTCGTCTCAAGAAGGTTCGGTGAACGAATTCGAAGAGGGATCAAGTCAGGATGGGCTATCGGACGATGAAATGTCTGGGTCTGAAGAGGAGTTTGAAAAGGAAGATACGGACCCGGATGCACCTCGGTTGGTGCAATGGGACGATGACGATGAGTTGGACTATGAGCAGGCTGCGAAGCCGGGAAAGGCGGTTAAGGCGAATGCTTCGGATCTGGTGCGTCTGTAGCACTCTAGTTCGCAACGAATCTTCTAAATTCCTTGTTAGATGGATTTGGAGAATAGTGAGTAGCTGTTGTGGATCACCGAACAAGGGACTGATACTATAGCCTAGATCTAAAGAGCTTGCCTCTTGGCACGCTACGAAAAGCCCAATCCGCTCTGTACCAAGCCGAGGTAGAAACAGACGACTATAGCGAGGGGTCAGAGGGTAACAGTGACTCTGATGTTTTGGAACACACCGCTAAACCCAAGAGGGAGAAGGTGGAATGGACCTCGAAGGAGACGAGGAAGAAACGCGCCAACAAAAATGCGTACGTGCCCATTGTAGCTGCCAGTTTCTGCTCTATTGATATATTAATGAAGGCCTATGGAAATCACGTCCAAGAAACCTGTTACTCGGCACAGAACTGTTATCGAAACGCCAAAAATTGTTGCTCGAGATCCTCGGTTCCTCCCTACGACCGGAGAATTCAAACCAGAAGCCTTCCAGAAGTCCTACAGCTTCCTGGCCGATGCTCACAAAACGGAACTCCAAACTCTGCGAGAGAACTTGAAGACGGCTCGTAAAATGCTGTCATCAACTCCTCGAGACTTGAGAGAAGAGAGAGAAGCGGAGATTCTGCGATTAGAAAACGCGGTGAAGCGAGCGGAGTCCCTGGTGAGTAAGGATCGGCAGGAGTCCATTCAACGCGATGCGTTAGCTCGAGCGAAGCGCCAAGAGAAGGAGAAGAGGGTGGATGGTAAAGGGGCCTGGTTCATGAAGAAAGGTATGGACCAACATTTACTCTGTCGTCAAGCCGTTTATTAACGTCGCCTAGGCGAGAAACGCGAACTGCTCAACAAGGCACGGTTCGAGGCGATCGCAGCCCATGGTGGTGCGCGTGCAGTCAAGAAAACGATTGAAAAGAAGCAGAAGAAAATCGCGCAGAAGGAGAAGAAGTCGCGGCCATATGCAAAGGGTTCCTCCGACAAGGCAGACAATCCTCGGCGCTTCAGTGGAAGACCCAGTTCAGGGGAGAGTCGACCGCCCAAAAGGCTCCGCCCCTCGTAGTATATTTAGACGGAATTTAATTGGGCCATATATCGTGAGAAATCATAATTTTGAGTGGGTGCTACGCGCTTGAACCGTTGACCTTTCCATGGAACTCATCCTCCTACCACATCAATGGTCTTCTGAATCTCTGCTTGGGCAATCCCATTGCCCACAGCCGACGGGCGCATTGGCAGCGCACGATCCAGAGAGTCACCATGACCCCCACCCCAGAGTCGCCGGACATCGAGTTGCAACCGCTGGACCCACCTCAGCCTGAACGCCATGGCATCGACATCGATGACGATAACGACTCGGACATCTACCGCGGGGAGCATCCATTCTTCAAAGACGATGCCAGCTCGGTGACAACGACGACCTCTGGGTCTTCTTCGTCGTCCTCCGAGCGCGGCGGGGGAGCCTTTGGAGTGATCTCGGCTGTAGTCGAGTTGGCCATTTCACGGTGGGCTCGCGGCGTTCGGAGAGGCAACTCTGCGGCTTCGATCTCCACTTCCTCGTCATCAACATCTTCCTCATCCTCATCGTCGTCTAATTCGTCTGTCAGCACTCTTGCCCGAGCACGGCGGCGCCTTCGACGGCGGAAATCCGCCAGCCAGTCGAGCCTTCAAACCGTCATCTCGGAGCGGGATATTGTCGCTAGGATCACTCGTTTGAAGGCTTTGGAAGAATCTCGACAACTTGCTCGACACTTTGCTCTCTACGTACCGCCAACCGTCATGCTTCCAGGCCGCAACCTGGGCTCGGTCCCGGAAAGCAACACCGATGATCCGCAGAAGCGCGAGGTGTCCACAACATCCCTTTCCCTTGTTCTAAGCCACCTCGAAAACATTACGAGGAGGACGACCAAGGGCAGGCGCCTCAGAGGTCGTAGCCGAGGGCCGCATGCTACCCTGGATGGATCTACAGCCATGCTATCGCGCCGCCGTGGTTATCAGCCGCATTCTGATAGCCTTGTGGGCGAGTTCCGACCATCCTCTTCATTTGATCCTTCCACTGCCAAAAAGCCTAAGAAGGGAAAGAACCGAGAATCCCCTGCGCCATCATCGTCTAAAAATACGCTTGCCTCAACCCCTGGACTATCAAAGCGCCAGCGCCTCATGCCCAAGGCCTGGTTCCTAGACGTCGCCTCCCCGACGTGGGCAGACCTCAAGTCGTTGGGAAAGGTGAGCGGGATAGTGCAGTCTAATCACCCCTATCTGACGTATTTTAGCTTCTCCATTTGCACCCCTTGACTCTGGAAGATATCCTGCAGAAAGATCCCCGAGAGAAATTAGAGGTTTTTCCGAAACTAGGTTACTACTTCATCTCCTTCAGGGCGATGGAGAGTAAAGCGGAGAGGGCCAAGATCTTGAAGGAGCTGCAGAACAATGGCGAGAATGAAGAAGTGCCCGTTGGCGAAGCTAACGTGTACTTGGCAGTTTTCAACGAGGGAATTTGTTGCGTGAGCATCTTTCGCTGTGATGTCTGTCCGTGAGCTAAACTCTTTCTAGTTTCATTACCGTGACATATCAGGTATGCCCTATTGTTAATGGGTTGGACCTGACCTCATATCGGCATAGAGCATATTGACCGTGTACGCAGTCGCATCGCGCTTCTGGATGATGTTGTTAACATGTCATCGGGTAAGTGCTTCAGGAGTGACACCAAGGTCAACGGCTAATCGCTCATAGATTGGATTGCGCACGGGATTATGGACTCCGTTGTCGATTCGTTCTTTCCTGTCCTGGCCGACATCGAGAAGGAAGTCATGGCATTTGACAACCTCATCTACGTCGAGGACGACCAACGTGAGCAGTTGATAGAGTTTGGCGCGGCAGATCACACCCAAATCAGCTCGGCAGCATCTACAACCGTCAAAGCAGAATCCACAGTGGATATCGTTTCTATCGCAATCCCGAAACCCGTATATCGTCCTTACGAAAAGCCCACTCTAGAGAAGGTCAACACTATGACTAGCACGGGAGGAAGTATCCGACCTCACTTCGCTCCACCGCGACCTACGCCTCGCCTTGTATTCCGCCGCGCTCGTCGGTACATTGGCAAGGTATCTAGTCGCATTTGGGATTTCATATGGAGGCGGAGAGAGAGGCAAGAGCCAAGGGCTAATCATCGGACTGTCACCTTGCGACGAATGGCGAAAACGCGAAAGCTGGTGACTCTGCTCTCACGACTACTTGCATCGAAAGCAGATGTAGTCACGCAAATTCGGAAACGACTCATGCAAGCGGGGGAACCGTCCCTTGGAAATGGGGGGACGAAGGGAGAGGAACGGGAAGTTGCTATCTACATGGGCGATGTGCAAGGTGCGTATTTTTGTGCTGGATAGCGTGGACTAGACCTGACATATCGCCTCCAGACCACATCTTTACCCTTCAACATTCATTAACCCACATAGACAGGGTGCTGAGCGAGTCCCACCCATCCTATCTCTCCAGTTTACGCACAACTGTTGCTCGCTCCAAAGGCAACACTGACAAGGGGCTTTTGGGGCTTACTACTGTCAGTATTGCCGTGTTGTGCTGCCAGTCAACGATCGGTATGGTTCCCTGTCTCGCGAAACACGCAACGACGCACTGACCGATTGGTAGGAATGTTTTCGATGAATGTGCGCATACCCACAAATAAGCATGAACCAGGCCACCCTTTCATCGTCTTCGCGATTGTCATCTGCCTCGTTTGCCTCGTCATTCTCACCTATCTAACTGTTGTCTACCATTGGTGGAAGTCCTCCAAGAGACGCCGAGGATGGAAAACTACGGGCATTTCAACACAATCTTGATTCACCTACCGTACACCAACTACTTAATAGATACTGGACGGTTTCTCGCTCTCGCTGCTGGACGATCTATGCACGTCTCTGCCCTCGGTCCTTACCTACCATACTGCCTCCTCCGGATCATTGTTTTCATGCTATCGTATACCACCGCCTAGACTCGCGCTACACACGACTTCATGGAACGTGCTATCGTTATCGCTATTGTAAAACACGTTTTTCGACCGTAGATGTGATGATAGATGTGATATTGTATCGTTCGATTCACCAACCTGCTTCCAGGTCTCTGGCCCCAAATAAATAAATCTAAAACAAGCCTACCAAAACTTGCTGAACACGCTACCTCTCCCTGTACTCGACAAAAACAAGTTCACACCCTCCTGCAACGCGACACTGACGGGTCGCATTGGCGTCGAATCGAACACATGTGGGCACGGCTGTGTCAAGGGCTTGGGATTCAGCTTCGCTTGCGGGTTCGCTAGGTCCCGTTCATATATCGAGCTTTTACGAGGCGACGAAGACAGCCCGTCGAAGGTGGGGGAGTCGAATGTGCGCCGGGCGAGGTATAGGCGTGTTAGAATTTGTTCGTAGGCTTGGATCTCCCCGTCCAGGTGCTCGGTGGTGAGTTTGCGAAAGTCTTCGAGTTTCTGGGTGTGATAGGTGTCCATCTCGGCCATAGTGATATTCAGAACGGTTTCGCAACGGTTGGCGACGTCGTCGTCTGGCTGTAGATAGGATAGCGGGCTCAATGATCACTCGAAGGCGAGAAAATAAGGGAAAAGAATACATTAGGACCGTTGGCAGCCTCGTTGTATCTTGAAAGCGCCGAACGGTGTGTGGTGATCACTCCTTCGTAGATCGAGGAAGGGTGCGCCACAGTTTTCATGGACTCGTGAGTGGCGAGCTGCGTTCTGTGAGCCTGTTCCACCGAGGTAAGTTGCATCCAATTGAGGCAAACGCATCAAGGGCCTCAACGCACATGGTCATCATAGAGATCGGCTACGTTTTGCAGTGTTTCCGAGGTTTTCTGAATTGCTTTGGTTAATTTCAAGCACTCGTCGCATTTACCCCTCCAACACCAGGCCCCGTCTTCGTTTGATAGCCCCTTGACCAAGGAAGGCTTGTCGCCTTCCTCGCCAGGCTCTGTCGAAGATGAGGATAGGGGTTTGCTGGTTATCAGTGACAGTAGCGAGTAAGAGAGAAGACGTTCTGCCTTCGACATCTCTGGCATTGGATGAATTCGATGAGATTTTCGCATGCAAATTCTACTGGGGGACGTAGCGCACCTATCCGGGCCTCCCGCACCTTGGAAAATATGGACCGTAGACTTTGTACACTTTTGCCGACCGCCCGAGTGTGGTTCTCAAACAGGTCCGCGGCGTCGGCGACGTCCTCCTTGTCGATGTTAAACGCTGGGTGATAAACACGAGCGTAGAAAGCGGGACCCGCTGGAGGCATGGATAGATGCTCCGGAACGCGGTGTTTCCATTCCTGAAAGTTTCATTAGCTCTGGCTCTCAAATATCAGAGAGAACATACGGCATCGCTCTCACAACTGAGGAAGAACGTCAGGATCTCCGCATATCGTGCAACTGGATGCCGGATGACCTTGTTGAGGTACCGTTCCAGGTCGCCTCGGCGCGCTTCCACGAAATCATCGCTGAACCTTCCAGCATACTGCTTCTCGGGGAGCGGAGGAAGCGCGATTCCAGGCAACCGACGCGTCAACGCTGTGTGTAGCACGACGAAGTGAGAGAACCTGCGCAGGACACTGACGTTGGCGACAGGATCGTCCAGTTCATCCTCGTCAGTGGACTGCTCTTCGTAATCGCCTTCCAGGACTTCCTGGGAGTGAAAAAACGACGTGACGTTGTAGACCGTGTATGCACCCGACAGTAACGATGTATGTTTGGAGGGCGAGTGGACAAGGACGCGGAACGGAGGGACCTTCTCCTTCCAAGACGGCCCAGCACGAACGAAGTGGCGGTCTGCTTCCAGCCTGCCCTGCCTTTGCTGTTCCTCTTCGTCAATTGTCGTGGCGGTATCCTCCCTCGAATGCCCTGAATTCGATGGTGGGGTTGTAAAATCGGCCTCAGGAAGGACCGCTGAACCTTTCAGGACGAATTCTTCTGCACCACTGGTCACGAACGTTGAGAAGCGATTCAAGGACTTGCCCCCGAGTAGACTGTGCCTGAAGCTAGGGAACGCGGCGACCCATTCGCCGGTGTTCTGCGGGATTAGGGGTGGAGATGTGCTTCTGGGAGAGCCTCGAGGCGTGATGGAGTCCCCTGAAGGTTCTCTCTGGCGAGGGTATTGTTTGCCGTTGGGCGAGTGATCGATCTCGAGGTCGGGAGCAGGAAAGAACTCAGAGGTGAACTGCGAAGTGATTTAGCTCGACGCGTATAGGATAGGGGTCACAACGCCAACGCTCACCGTGTAGTAGCTCTGAGGCAACAGTCCAATCTCCCCGTTCCCTTTCCTCACTAGACTCCATCCTTCGCCTACGTCCACCTTCAGCACGTCGATCTCATCTCCCGCCTCGACATCCAATTCCCGAAACTCGGGCTTCCCTTCAAAGGCGTACAAAGCGCGAGCAGGCTGGGCCTCATCGTCGCCCAGGGGGAGATCTCCTTCATCCAGTTCTTCGTCCGATAACGATGCATGCTGGGCATTCGATTCGGAAACGTACCGACGTGCGGAGCGCAGAAGGTCAATAGATGGTTTGTTGGACTCCGTCCAGGCCGCCGACGAGTTTATACCGCTGTCGAAATCGGCGTCGAGTGCAGGTCGACTGAAAGCTGATTTGGTCGACGGTCGCGGTAGAGTCGCCATCTCTTACTCATGAATAGGTAGAAACGAAGGTTACTAGACGCTGGATGGCACAAAGCCCCGGAAGCGCCGCCTCCGTGTATTCCAGAAACAAGGACGGGCAAAAAGAAGCCCATAACTGGAGGGAAAGCGACCACAATAGGAAGTGGACGTCATGAAGAGACTCGTGCAAGAGCTCCCGAAGGAGATCAGGGCAGGCAGACGCTGGGATCCCAAACAAACGGTGTCGACAATATTTGGAGAGCTGGCGATCCAGACACGTTACACCAAGGCCAGTGAATAATATTAACCCGAAGTGTAAATAAGATATCATAGCAGCAGTGCAGAATACGAAGACTAGTGTACAACTGGCGCTGGTCAAGAAGGCTAGAGGGCAGTGTCTGTGAACAGAGTCAGTACCTTCTCGCTGTCCCACAACGTAGAGAACTTACAATAATAATACTGGTCGATGAGCGGGATCCAATCTCCCACCAGGGAACCAAACAAGCCGATGAGCGGTTTGTGTACAGTGCCGGACACGAACCCTTCGAGTTTCGGTCTGGGACACCGAGATGTGAGCGGCGATATACAGAGAAGCGAAGCCCGACGCACCTTGTCCAGGTCTCCCAGATAGAACCGCGCAGCAGGTACCACAGCATATCCTTGTCACGCTTCGCGTATTCCTCCCGCTCGAGAGCAGCAGAAGGGGGCGGTGAGCGTCGTAGATTCCTCGCTATGAGTTCCATGATCAAAACCACAACAAGGGCTTTGCTGTTCGGTTGTTTCGAACGCTTCTCTCGTGCAAGCAAGGTCACTGGAATGGCATGAGAGGCGGCCAGAGGATAAGAGTAGCTTGCTTACCATAGACCAGCGGCCTGAAAGTGTAGATGAGCTCCGCAATCCAGTCTCGCGGTCCGGAGAGGGTTCTGATGAGGGAAAGTGAGGGCTTGACAGACGATGTCGTCAGAGCCTTGGCAGCGAGGTACTCTTCTGCGGCGTTCTCTGGACGCGACGAAGATGGGTCGAGGAGGGGGTGGGGGGCCAAGGGAACGTGATTGTTCCTCAGGTGATCTGGGGTGGCGAGGGGAGAATGCGGAATCGAGGAAGGCGGTAAAGTGGGGGAAGAATCCGTACTGGATGGTGAAGGTAATGTGGTGGGGTCAAAGTCTCGTTCCGGGACTGTCGGTGTTACCAGAGGTCGTTTTGTGGTTCGGAGGAGAAGGATACGGAGAATGGCCCTGGTTTAAGTCAGAAAAATGGACGACAATGAAGGAATGAACGCACTTGACAACTTCCAACAGTACGATCCCTCGCCATCTCGCCTTTTCAGAGAACCTTCTCCGCAGCCCCATTTCAATCATGAGCTCCGTGTACTTAATGACTTCAAGTGTCCGTGATGCCCATTTGTAAATGTCGGCCTTGTCTATCCATGC
This sequence comes from Coprinellus micaceus, assembly GCA_951394405.1. Lineage (NCBI taxonomy): Eukaryota > Fungi > Basidiomycota > Agaricomycetes > Agaricales > Psathyrellaceae > Coprinellus > Coprinellus micaceus. The sequence goes on along the minus strand of OX596335.1, from coordinate 1,202,040 downwards.
TCTCGTGAAGCGAGAGTGGAGTGATAGTGGGATGAGGGGCTTGTAACTCGGATTCTTCTTGGCCACTTGCTCGAGAAGCGTGTCATGGTACATGCTCATGACATTGAGCAATGTGGTCACTATGGAATCTAAGTATTCTGCCCTTGCAACATTAAAGGTACACTTACAAGCCTCCGAGGCCAGCTCAGCGTCCTTGAATCTTCCGGGTAGGAACCAACTGATTGACCGGAGTGTCGATTCTAACGAGGAGATCGTCTCGACATTGTTGATGAGGAAGGACTCGTATTGGGCCCTAGACAGCCCCATAGCATTCGAGTCAAGCAGACCAGAGAAGGAATAGAGATTGAAGCAAGTCGAAGGTAAACAGCACCGGTCGGGGTTATTGAAGTGAGGGACCTGGAACGTGATTCCGACGCCGTTACCCCAGCTCTGCTGTAGCCGGTGTTCACACGAATTTGATGGCACCAGATACGTCAGGTGCTTCACTGGCACGGCTTGAACTTCCTCTCAAGACTCAGCGACCCATATCGTATGCCAGGCTCTGGTGAGCCTGCATTTTAAGCAGGGGCCAGTCCCTCATATCGAATCCCCCCCAAAATGGCACCCCCTCCGACCAATTCTGGCCGAAATCCCGAGCACCTACGCCCAAGCCCGGTGCGAGGTCAGCTCGAACCCCAGAGTTCCGGTTCCCCACCGGGATGGCGATATGTTCAGACGACGGACACGCCAGACGAATTCAAGGTGGGCTAGAGTGTTTCCCCCTTTTTAACGAGTACAGTTTTGACCAGTGTGGTTCTGTAGGTGTTGTTGCCACCCGGAACAGCGGCCATGTATGATTACCTCTTGAAGCTGGAAACCTACGAACTTACGAAGAAGGCCACGATAAACTGGGAGAGGCTAATGCAAATAAGGCACTTGAAGGATAGGATGATTCGAAAGTGCCAAAGGCTTGGAAACATCTCTACCAGCTCGAAGAAGGCCACGAACGGAGGTGCCTTCGTCTTCCAATCCCTTGCGGCACCCTCCGACTTCCGGTTGAAGGAGATGGAGAAATGGTTCAGGGAGCAGCAGAAGCGTGTCGCGGCCAAGGAAGCAAAGCGTATTTCAGCTCAGCGGGAAAGCAGGGTTACTCAACATCGGTCTCAAGCCCTACTTCCTGCTCCGAAGACACCACCCATGTCCCGGCCCGCTTCGACCCAACCAAACGCCGAGAAACGACAGAGCAAATCGCGACCACCGACGGAGAAGCCTTTGCGGACCAAGCGAAGCGTCTCCCTTCCGACGGCAATTCAACAAGAAACCTCCCCTCAGGTGTTCTCGCCTCCTCCGCTCCCGTTGCTTCTCGTTGCGCAACGCGAGGAGTACGGTCTTGAACCTTCCCCAATCATTGACCCTCTGGCTGGGGAACGTGTCGACCGGTTTATTGACTCTGAAGTGCCTCCCAATGACCCAGAGTCGGGTGCCAACACTCCTGGTAGCGATGGCGGAGATAGAACCTCTGGTGGAGGTCAGCTTCGTCGGAGGCGAAGTGCCCTCAGGCGCAGTAATAGCGACCTGGCGAAGAGGGTGTCCTGGGCAGATGCTCAGGAATTAGATCAACAAATATCCAAGTATGCTGCTGCGGCAAGGCAGGTTCAAGCCTCAGGTAAGGCGGCTCCACTTCTAGCAGTTTGAGCCTCTCTGAGTAACTCTTAATCAGGTACCTGGGGTGAAGTCAGGACGCTTTACCTCGACCAGATTCATGCCCTTAATGACCTGCATGAACAAGTGAAGGAAGGCGTGGATCAGCTTCGCTTGGAGGCAGAACACCTGCACCGGATTGAGGAAACGATCACACGGCAACGGAGAAAGCTGGAAGATACTTTCAATGACTTCGAGACCAAGCACGGTCAATTTAAGGCAAAAGGCGAGTCAATCATTACATGGACAACGTGCATAGGAGCTAACAAAACTTACTGCAGTTCGGGAAGCTATTTCAGAGGCAACCAACAATCTCGGAAACACGAACCTTCCCAGCGGAAGGCTGGAACTGGAGCTACCCCCCATTAACGAAGCTTCATTCAACGAAATTTCATGACCCTGGGCCAATTTGGCAAGTGTACCGCCGTCGACAAGCCTTGTATCCCCTTCGCTGTCGACTCCTTGTTTATTATTTACGAGACAAACCTTTTTTATCTACTGCTTACACGCTTATGTACTATGCTAGTATACCATAAATTTAAACATACCCGCCATTTGACGACTATATCCCAGTTCCACCGTTTTGGTAAGGGAGAGCCTCGAGTCTTGAGGGGCGCTGTGCACCTGTCCAAACAAAGCCAAGCACCCCCAGGCTGTCGACTCAGCCCCGAGAATTCTCAATTCTCACCTCTCAGACGCCAACAGTCACTACAAAACCTCGAAATTCACTAATGTCCTCTGAGAACGGTAAAATGGAAGTGGACAAGTCTCCCACTCGTCGGTCGTAAGTGGAATGCCAACCCTCTGGGGCTGTTCCTAACATTTTCCCCAATTTGAAGATCCAACAGGTCCGCCTCAAGGGATAAGAAGGGTCGCCGCAGCGAGAAGAGAGACGACGACAGGAGGAGACGCAGCAGAAGTAGGGATAGAATAAGCGAGCGCAGCTACCGCGACAGGGATCGTTCTCGTGACCGACGAGACAGGGACCGCGACAGGGAGAAGGACCGACGACGTGATGACCGTGACGATCGCAGCGCCAATGGTCGCAGAGACCGCGAGAGAGAAGACAGAGATAGAGATCGCAGACGCAAGAGACCTGAAGACGACGACGCTCCTGACGACCGCACTAAACGAAAGAGGTCTGACGATGGCGATGAAGGCATACCTACACCTGCAACTGCATCTGCGCTTAGTCCTCGTCCTTCTGAGCGTGACCACAGGAATGGCTCTCGCGACTATGACGACTCACCTAGGAACCGGGACAGGCGCGATCGACGCCCTCGTCGGGACTACGACGACAGGGATAGAAGGCGCCGGACTCGCAGTCCGATGGGGTGAGTCAGGATCCGAATTGCATGGGGCTGTTCTAACATGTTCTTAGCGGACCTCCTCCTCCGCTCAGGCGAACCCCAGCTCTGGAACCTCAAGAGGAATACAACCCCGACGAACCCAAGGAAGATGACTCTGAAGCACGCTCCGTGTTTGTCTCCCAGCTTGCTGCCCGGTTGACTGCAAGAGATTTAGGTTATTTCTTCGAAGACAAGCTCGGCGAGGGTTCTGTTATGGATGCGAGAATTGTTACGGATAGGCTTTCTCGTCGCTCCAAAGGGTGCGCCTCCTGACTTTCCACTGTGTACCGTTACTCATCTCTGAACAGCATTGGCTACGTTGAGTTCCGCACCATTGAACTAGTTGAAAAGGCGATAGCTCTTTCAGGGACTATCGTTATGGGTTTGCCCATTATGGTCCAACTGACCGAATCTGAGAGGAACAAGACGCATGCAGGTGATGGGTATGTTCAAATTCTCATCCAATCGCTATATCTTGCTAATGCGCTTCTTCAGGAGCCTCCACCTCCCTCCAGGAGTGACAGCATCCCATGGTGCAATGTAAGGATCCTGTTATCATCCATGCTTCCCGCAACTAACACACCATACAGCCTTTACGTAGGATCACTGCATTTCAACTTGACGGAGTCCGACATCAGACAGGTTTTCGAACCATTCGGGGAGCTGGAGTTCGTTGATCTTCATCGTGACCCTACGACGGGCCGAAGCAAAGGCTATGCCTTCATCCAGTGAGTAATGTCGCTTCGCGGTCTCCCCGCCCTAACGTCCATGTGCAGGTACAAGCGACCCGAAGACGCCAGGATGGCCCTGGAACAAATGGAAGGGTTTGAACTTGCTGGTCGAACTGTATGCCTTTCTTTCTGTGGGCGTTTTGACCCTTGCTCACATCTATCATAGCTACGCGTAAACACCGTCCACGAGAAGGGAAGTACCCGAGGCTACGCTCAGACAGACTCCCTTGATGAATCTGGCGGTAAGCGACTCTTCCTTTTTTGCGATACATGTCTCATGCTTTACTTCAGGTGGTAACTTGAACGCTGCATCCCGTCAAGCGCTAATGCAGAAACTTGCTAGGACTGAACATCCCGCCATCCCAGAGCCCGTGTAAGCATGTCTTTTCGCCGGGTCGCTCACATGCTGATGCTTCTACAGCAGCAAACCCAATATTCCCCAGAGTATGCAGTCGCGCTCTGTTCTCTTGAGGAACATGTTCAACCCCGAGGAGTGAGCCATCCTCCGCTTTCACTTGGCTGAAATTCCGCTGACCGATCTTTTGTAGAGAGACTGAGGCTAACTGGGACAAAGAACTAGCTGACGAAGTCAAGGGAGAGTGCGAAAGCAAGTATGGACCAGTTACGGCACTCAAGGTTGAGAGGGACTCCGAGGTCAGTTCTTTTTGATTCCTTTTCAGACATGCGTCTCAATTACAACAGGGAGAGATATATGTCAAGTTCGACAGCATCGATTCTGCCAAGGACGCTATTCAAGGTCTCAATGGCCGTTGGTTTGGGGGTCGACAGATCACCGCCGCCTTCATCTCGGATGCGATCATGCAGGCCCACCAGTAAAGCGTCGGTCCGTCGCTTCTCGGGCTCGAATTCTTCTAGGACGAGAGGGCCCTGGAGCTACGATGGGTTAGATGTTGATTGTACCAAAACAGTTTCTAGATTCCTTTCTCTTTGCTGCAGGTCAAATCACCCCTACTTTCCTCAAGAAAAGGAATGTTAATCCATGGAGCCGCCTCCGACTCGATTGTTTCCCATCGAATATTAGAGGCAGGTTACGCTCCTTTCCATTTTCTTTCTCCGATTGCATCTTTCCGCTCAATCCTGTTAGACTATGCCACAAGAAAGTAATTGTTTACTGTGCTTCAAGCACATTTTTCATAGACGCCACCGGGGGATTGGAGACGTGGGGTCAACGCTGGAGCAGGTATCCTCAAGATCTCACCCTTCGAACTTGGTCGAGTGGCTTACGAGCGATTAGATGGAAAGATCTATGATACACCTCGATGTCTTCGCGACGCTGCTACGGATGATCGCTAGGGATGAGTCCAGTTCAGTCGGAGAAGCGTAGTAAGTGACGGCGATGTGACTTCTTTCTAGGCAGGAACCACTATAGTACGTGGGGCATACACCTGACACGGCATTCCTTCCCGGTAAAGAAGCGGGCAATGTAGGTCACATTCTATAATATTCGTGCAGCGAGCGGTCCGCGGCTAGCGCCACCCATGTTATACGGATAGCCCTTCCCCTGCCTTCACAATTTCATCACCTTTGCTTCCGCCATTCATCGATCCCCATCCTTGAACCTATCCTTTGCCTCGATATCAATCATGTCTGTTGAACACCTCAACGCAGAGGAAAACGCCGCATTTTCTCACATTTTGTGTAAGTGCCGCCCTTCTTGAGCCCCTGATAAGCGGATTATACGTGGCCTATTGAGATTGTGTTCAAACTGACACTACGCGCCTTCTGCGCCTGACAGCACATGCGACGAAGATACCCGGACTCGTCTTTGTGAGCGGGCAGACACCCATCGACGGTGCCGGCAATCTCATCCAAGGCAGCATCCAGGACAAAACTGTCGGTCCCACACCGTTTCTCCGAGGTCGAGTTTCTGACCCTCTCTCCCCACGTCGTTAGGAGGCAGTCCTGAAGAACGTCGGGAATGTGTTGAAGGCTGCCGGGACGTCCTGGGATAATGTTGTGAAGGTCAATGTGTACCTCAAGAATATGGACGATTTCGCAGAAATGAATAAAGTGTACGAGAAGGTACGGTTCTCTGCCCCTCGTTCCCTCTACGTCTCATGTGAGATTACTACCAGTTGGTCCCCGCACCGAAGCCTGCAAGGACGTGCATTCAGGCTGCGAAGCTGCCCAATGATGTCGATGTGGAGATCGAGGCCATCGCAGCTGTATAGTAGCATTACCGCACGTGAACTAATAGCAAAGGGATTCGGCCATTAGGGATAGGTGTTCTCCCTTCAAGTTGAACCAAGGCATCACGATGCTGGTCCTTAGATAGGCGCCAAAACATAAGAGCCGCCGGTCCGGCATGATGCAAAGCAATCTAGTCATTTAAGTAGCTACCGGGTTGCTCTCTGCTTCTTTACCCATCTCAACTACCCCCCAACGTGACGCAACACAAACGCAATGGTGTACAAATCCGACTACTCAGAGCACACGCGCCTCCACGAGAAGTTAAAGACGGAGTACGTTGGGAAGACGCTGGATGAGATTCCGACGCCTGCTTTTATTATCGATCGTCGGGTCTACGAAGAGAACTGTGCTGCGATGATACAGAAGGCGAATGATTGGGGAGCAGGATTTCGGGCCCACTTGAAAACCCATAAGGTACGGGAAGACCCCTTTCACGGAGTGGGCGAGGGCGATCTTCTTATTACGCTTGTGTTAGACGGCGGAAGGGACGAGGCTGCAACTTGTAACTCGAGAAGGCTCAACAAAAGCTGTAGTCGTGTCGACAATCAAGGAGGCTTGGGAGGTCTTCAACTCTGGGTTGGTCAAAGATGGGATCGTCAACGATGTGAGTGGAAACCATTGGCACCACCGAGCACAACTGATGGAATCCGCCTTGGTAGATTCTGTACGGCTTGCCGGTAGCGAAGAACAAGATCGCCGACCTTGACGTGCTGCGGAAGGAGATAGAACCATATGGCGGTGTTGTGAGGTTGCTCCTCGACAATGCACAACAGGTACAACTCCTAGAGGGTGCTCAGAAGGCAGGGGGACATCCTAGGCCGTGGAGCGCGTTTGTCAAGGTCAACGGAGGTTACAAGTCCGTTAGGTGACTCTCTTCCTGCAAGGTTCGGATGCTGACATAATTGCAGTCGTGCGGGTGTCGCTCCTAAGTCGAAGGAGATGGAAGAGTTGGTGGGCGCAATATTGCAGTCTCCGGCGACGTCTCTTCACGGGTTCTACGCGCACGCCGGAAACGCATACGGGTCTACGTCGTTGACAGAAGCTCAATCGCACCTTTCTGGGGAGGTGCGAATGGTGAACGACTCAGCGGGGTTTGCACTTGAAAAGTACAGAGACGCTATTGAGAACGGTGAGAACACGTCACCTCTAGTCCTATCCGTTGGTTCCACTCCCACCGCCCATGCCTCGGGTTCTGCCGCCAGAGAGCTGTTGAAAGGGGTTCTGCATGGCGCTTTGGAACTCCACGCCGGAAACTACCCAGTCCTTGATCTGCAGCAACAACACACCAGTCTCATTGACTACCCTCGAGTCGCCCAGCGTGTCCGCGCGACTGTCGTCTCATACTATCCGGGTCGAGGGAAGAACGGGGAAGACGAAGCTTTGATTGATGCTGGTGCCATTGCGTTCAGCAAGGACACTGGGCCGTCAGGTACGTTTGGAGAAGTTGTCGGGAAGCCGTGGGTGCTTGGGAAGACCTCGCAAGAGCATGGCATTCTGAGTTGTGTCGATGCAAGTGACCCTCACGGCAAATTGGAGATAGGAGACTTAGTTGACATCATTGGCCAGCACGCCTGCTTGATTGCCGCGGTATGTCAAGCTTCAAGGGACTTTTGGTGATGATTTTGCTGAGAAAGCCTCCAGGCACACCCCTGGTACTACATCGTTGAGGGTGGGGGAGACAAGATTGTCGACGTCTGGGTTCCGTGGAAGGGGTGGTAGAGGTACAGAGGCAACAAGCGCCCACTGGTGGCAGGCCTGGCGCCGAGCGTATGTGGACCGTGGGATGATGCTGTCGTCATCATGCAGAACAAGCGGCGGAGGCTGAAGGTTGCCCTGGACCGACAAGGGCATGAGGAGGTCAACCGACCTGCTCTTTCGGTTCCACATATCCTTTCCCTCTGCTCCTATCTACCCCTCTGTATCTAGCCTGTATTCTATCTTGACACTTCTATCATGCCCTTCGACGATTACGACGCGGATGCCACCGAACTTGTAGAAACCTATGGTCTGTGGGGTATTCGGGTCGTACGAAGGTTCGCTGACACTGTATTGGCTAGACTTTCTCATGAAATACATCGTTATTGGCAAGGATAACAGTTTCTTTGAGCCAAAGACTGTATCCAATCGAGTTCACTTTGACAGGAGAAGCAGGAACCGGGAAATCGTGTCTCCTCCACCACTTCACCCACAACTCTTGTCAGTGATTAGGCGTACGCTTCCACATCCGCAGCTCACTCGATATGTTCATAGTCAAGGATCATTCGCAACATACAATCGGGGTGGAATTCTCAAGTAGGACGGTCAAATTAGGGGAGAAGAGGATTAAGCTCCAGGTGCGTCCATTCGGCTTCTCGTGGTTGAATCATCCTGAATCAGTCGATTGATAGCTCTGGGATACTGCCGGCCAGGAGCGATTTCGGTACATTGCAGACCCATATATGTCGAGTGTAGGCTAAATACTGGTGATAGATCCGTAACACGAAGCTACTATCGTGGCGCAGCAGGCGCTATCCTTGTGTACGATATCACAAAGTTCGTCCCCCTTTCTGTTGTCGTTTAGAGACATCCTTATCCCTCGACAGTCGGAGTTCTTTCGTGAACCTATCTAGGTGGCTATCGGATGCTCGAGCCCTCGCGAGTCCAAATCTTGTCGTTGTTCTCGTCGGGAATAAGTCAGATAGAGAGGAGGACCGGGAAGTAGACTGGTCCGAGGCTAGTCGGTGGGCAGCAGAGAACGGTACGTCCCCTTTCTCAATATAACCAGGGATCGGCCTTTTTTTAATACTTGTCACAGACGTGCACTTTCTGGAAGCCTCCTCGTTAACGGGGGAGAACGTTGAGGCCCCGTTCTTGCTGGCTGCGAGAGCCGTCCTCCTCTCAATCGAGTCTGGAACTCTAGACCCAGAGAAGCCTGGAAGTGGGGTCAGCTATGGTGATCGCGCCCTCCGTCGTGTGAACAGCTCGAGTCGACTAAGCTTTGGAAGTCTGAGCAATTCGCGACAGAGAGGGAGTGTCAAGCTAAAGGTCAAGAGATGGATACCGGGGACGAGGTGCTGCTAGTCCGACTCCCTTCAAATGTTCTTGTGAGCGTCACAGCTGTCCCACTCGATCAGCCTTCCCTTGACGACCTTCCTTTCAGGTTACTCTTTTATGACCTCATTTATTTAACCCGCCCTAATCTTCCATACCCCATCCTTTCACGGAGCGAGTCGGGATTCACGTATGTCGCCAGTTTCTCTCCTTATGAGCCAAAGTGACATGGACCGGAATAGACATGCATCTATCTCTCAGTTGGAGCACGCATCATCATACTGCTCATCTACTGGATATTAATTGCTCTGTATATAGTGCTTTCACGGACTACGGTAATCGTGCATCTTATCACTCTTCGTTCGTGCAAGTGCTCACTGCAGGGTTTCGTAAAGCGAGAGCTGGGCCGTATGGCCTATTAGGCCAAGAGTATAGGTGTTACTCACGTTAGGACCGACGTTTGATAGACTTCCAACTGCACCCGACATTTCCATAGGTTGGCTCTGTACGGTTCAACACCACTCTGACCAATTGTTCCAAAGTGTTACCTTCTTTCCTGAACTACATTCGCACGGCACCAGGCGGCGTACCCGGCTTCTGTTTCCGCGGATAACCAACCTGCTCTACAACATGGAGCTGAGACTTCTGGGACTTCTCGAAGTCTCCCACCACTGTACGATGGAAGAATCAAGTGGGTAAGGAGTTACGCCGCATAGTTCTCGGTCAGAGACAGACTTATCATTTCCTCTCAGGTGAACAGGAAGCGCACGGCAGTGGTGACCTAACTCCACCTTTTGGCAACGTGTTAAATCGCGACCATGCAGCTTTCCGCTCTTCTTTCTGGGTGTTATTCTCTTTTCGAATGGGAAACGCCCGGGTTTCCCTTATGATGCTCACTCATATCTGATGAGTTCGTTGTCCTCAACTACCTGCCCTCTTCCTTCCCCCGCCTCGTCGTCGGACGGTGCTGTCGGTACTGCTGTCTGCTCCCCGACATCGATACCGGAAACGGACATCGTCAGCACGACGAAACCTCCTGCGGTATCCACAGCCATTTCGACAGTTGGCCCTGTTGACGTCCCTTCGACGACAGATACGTCTGCTACATCCAGTCCAGTGTCGACCGGTTCAACTTTGGACAACGAGGATCCTACCACATCAGATACCGTTTCCATTCCCTCCCCCTCGACTTCGGCCGTATCTACGACGACTCGGACACCCTCCTCGGAGTCGTCTCCAGCCCCTACCACAATTTCCTCCCCAACCCCTCGTCCACCCCTGGGCGAAGCGGATCCTCCAAACACGACCAAGGTGAGTTTCGCCAATACGATGCAATCAAGAAACCTTGACATTGACGCTGGCCTACTCAATAGGGAACCTCGACAATCTCAGTAACTCCACATCCACCCGAGTCTACCACGGAAGCAGAGTCACCTGAGGTGGGTAACAGATTGCCGTACCGCTATAATTGAGGATTTCCCAAGAGCTTACGGCGATTACCAGACGCAGACGACTTCGATTTCTCTCACTAGCGTGCGTCCGATGTTTTCCCCGTTCTAGCGCCTGGGGGCGAGATGCTTATATCTATGACAGTCTTCATCAACAGTGTCGAGTTCCTCCCCTGTCCAGGCGCCTACGGTATGTTCCTCTCGCTCACCTCCGCCAATGGCGATATAGATTGCTGAGTGTTGTATCTACCAGACGGCGACCCAGGAGACCAGTACGAGCCCGGATACAGTCCCGGGGCCTGGGTCCACGACCGCGAGTACTGGCCCAACTCGTCCACCAGTCAATAACCCTCCTGCGGCTCCCTCAGAAACTTCAGTAGACGACCCTTCCACCACTATAAGCCCGCCAACCCCGAGTTCATCCACAGTATCGTCTCCCGGGTAAGCAAATCATTCGAGATTAGCTACCTCGCCTACTTATGATCCATATAGAATGTCCGCCCCACCCCCTCCCACTGGTACTACAACCACTAGACGGCCCCCTTCTCAGGGAAATGGTGAGACACCCGGTGGTAGCTCGAGTGCGACGACGGATGCATCTGAGGCGCCTCCGACAGTCACAACCACCCCGCCAGGATCCGCTCCTCCAGGTCCTGGAACCACTACCAGTACTTCTGATCCTCCGGCAGGCTCGACGACGACAACGACAACCCGCAACCCGCCTACGGGCACTCGGGAGCCCCCAAATGCTGGAACGACGCCACAGGCGTCGACGACTATAACTTCGGGTGAGTCCCGGGATTTCAAAGCTTGAGTGGAGTGGGGAAAAGCTTCCGAAGACCATGCTCTGACTTTCTCCTTTGCCTCGTGCTCTTTCCTCGACCTCTTTTGACATGCTTGTTGCGCTGAATCGCCGGGAACGCTTCGTGCTTCTTTGTATGATGGATAACTGGGCTTCGACGCTGCGTATCGCCTTCCTTGCCCCACATTTCCGGCTTTGGGATATCTGGTTGACCCGGCACTTGCACCTCTCCCTTGATCGCGGGACCTCTTCATCTGTTCGCACGTTTACTGTCGATCCTCCGCGACGATGCAGTCACGACAATCCGCTCCCAAACCGGAACACCTCAGACGACCTCCACAACCCTCACCCTCACCCCCATCTCGACGTTCTCTTCGCCGGTACAGGTCGTGATCACGAACACCGAGGATGGTTCTGTCTCCACAACCATCCCCCCATTCCTGACGGTCACAGAAACTCGTACAGAGGCAGATGGGAGCCTTACGACGGAGACGCATATCGTCGCCAACCCTCCTGGTGCGTTGGAGAGAGGAAGTGCAGATGAAAACCGAGGGTATGCTTATCAATCTACCCCTCGTACCCTTCCTTTGCTAATCAACTTGGGGCTGCGAATCGTAGACTCCTCAGCCGTACAGGCGCAGCCGCAGGCATATTCGCGACCGTGGGGGTCCTCATCACCGCCGCCATCTTCATCGCGTACCTCCTCTGGCGCCGTCGCCGTCAATCCAACATTCGCAAGCAGTGGATTCAAGGGATGCAGCAACAGCGTCCTCCCTCCTTTGGGGGCTATCCATTCGACTCTCCCTCGATTGCTGGTGGGGGCGTTGCCGCCAGCGCGGGTGCCGCGGGTGGAGCTGGGCATAACCGCAACGGGAGCAGCGGTTCGCAGTTGCGCAAGCCTCCTCCCGCGCCTCCTCCAGGGTTGTTTGGAGGGAGCGACGACGAATTGCCGTGGGCTGAGAGCAGGAGGATCCCAGAACAGAGGGCAGAGATGAAGATGCGGCCTGTGCAGCCCGTGACCCAACCTGCTCCCGTTGTGGACGCGAACTACGAGTCGCACCAGGCTATTTCCCGTGATGCTCGAACGAGCCTTGCAGGTGTTGGGACGGTGAAGTACCACTACGGGCGGCAGTCTGGAGATCACACTGGCTCTGCTTCTCTTACCCACAGTCGAAGCCAGAGTCGCGATGTTGTGAACAGCATCGTGCCTGGACCTCCCCCGCCGCCATCGAGCTACGGTTACAACAACAACAGCGCACCTGGCCAATCCCCTACGAGCTCTACTGGGAGTACTAGGAATCCCTTCGCTGGTGGCGTCCTAGGCCTGAGGCGCTCGGGAAGCGGGTCGGCGAGTGACTCGAGCAGTAACGGGACGTGGTTGAATAGGGCAGGGAAGGGCAAGTCCGGGTCTGTGTCAAGGTCAGCTTCGATGGGTGCGAAGGAGCCAAGGAGGAGTATCAGTAAGGAGAGGATCAGTCTCCCGATGCCCGTCAACTATAATGCGGCGAACGTTCCTCAGCCTGTACCTTCCCCTGTGAGGAAGCCTGCGGTGTATGATCCCGAGGAATTGTTCACGAATCGGCTACCCCCTCCACCTCCTCCACCGCCCCTCGTTCCTACGAAGACGACGGGTTTTTCGAATTGGCAATCAAGGCAGAACATGGCCAACGACTACGGCCCTTCCCCAGCCCCGTCTACGCCGTCGGTGTACCCGCCTACCCTTCCAGCTGACGACGAGCTTGACGAGTCGAGCGACGCCGATATAGACTCGGATGGGACGTTCGATAGGGTCATGAATAAGCCTATCGTCGCCGAAGCCACAACGACGAACAGAGCGCAGCCACCGAATCAATACAGCGGGGTCGATGGGTTCAGTGCGTTCCAAAACTTGTTCACTCTTGGATCAGGTTCGACACAGAGGTCGAAGGGGCCGCCACCTCCACCGCCGCCGCGTGCGGCGAACAGAAGTGTACCGTCGTTAATTATCGACACTGCGACTCAAGGCAGGGCGCGCAGTAACTCGATGAGCTCTGCATCGCGGCCGACATCAGCGACCCAAACCGCAGGTCCTGCTCCTCCTCGCCCTCCTCGCTCCATTCTCCGAACAAGTAACGGGAGTCTATCTTTGGGACCTGGACCTGCGAAAGTCAGGCTGCAGAGCGCTGCGGATATCTTTCCGTTGACTCCCCCTGCGTCGACGCCAAGTCATTCGCCTCACTCTAGCTACACTTTGCCTGGGTCGCCGACGTCGCTCTTGGGACCTTTCTCTGGGACTAAGCACGGACCCAACGGTCAAGTAAATGGAACGGCGAATGAGGGGAAGGTGCAGGAGATCTTGAGCGGCAGGAGGTTGTTGCTTGACGTGAGTACAAGGTAGATTTGGACCAGAATATCTGATACTGACCAAGACATACGATTGTAGCGCAGGTTGAGTGAACGAGGCGGGTCCGGATCAGACTGAGTGTCTGTGGTTTTTGTTGGGGGCGCAGCCAAGATAAGGATCCCGCTAAAATGGGTGTATTGCGGTCTCAGGTGACCGTAGGACGTGTAGAGTCTCGTCGCGACGATGGACGTCAACTACACTTGATAGTTCTGTACACAACACATGCTCAATTGTATTTCTATGGTGAGGAAGGCGTTGCTGGAGATGCAGGGGGAATGCACGATGAAGGCCGGACTGGCAGCTGGAATGCTCGGCGCCAATTCAGCGCTTCGACTTGGAGCATCATGAATAGCCGGTGGAATTGTGATTACGGGGAGGGTGTATGTCATTGTTCAATGTTCGTGAGGGACAGGGACCAGACCGTGCTGTGGTGTTGTACAATACCTGTCTCCTCCCTCTCCCATCGTTAGCTGCAGTGTCTGAGCAGCGTTGAGGCCGTTGCTGACCCTGCAGAGAATTCCTCGACAACAGCGCAGGCACGGAGACAACAAATCGACAAGTGCGCAATTCAGGGGCAAGAGATACATCCTCCGCTAAATAAATAGAGGGGCTTGCCCGAGAGCCCAGAGACTTTGGGTGACCTCGTTGGGCTGTCCACGCAAGGTTGAATCGGTATGCAGAGCCACGTTCTGCCCGAAAGTGTATTTTTAATGAAACCCTCTTTTCCTTCCTTCCTTCATGTCCTCCTCGTCGACGCCGTTTGACACGTCGTCCACGAACGACCCCACGTCGGCCACAACCCCTCCGCCGCCGGACGACGCGTCCTCGACCCCCACAAACGCCCCCTCCATTACTGACGACCCCTCCACCACCGATCCGAATACCGCACTGCCAACGGCGACCCCGCCACCGTCATCGGACGACACGGCCACGACGGCTCCACCGACTGGTACACGGACGCCTCCTTCAACTGATACGACCGATCCCGGTACTGGTCTTTCTACCTCTGTTCTACCTCTACCCCCTCTAATTCTAATCCACTCCAAATACCCCTCCTACTACGACCGAAACGACTACTGATCCGCCTATCACGACCTTTCGACCTCATTCTCCGGATACGACCACCACCTCGTCGCGGCGGGCAACGACGACCACGGATACGCCTTCGCCAACGACGCCAATCATCACTGGTCCTTCACCGGATTTGTCTCCGGGGCGGGCTCCCACCTTATCTCTCTCTACCACCCCCTCTCGTCGATGGACACTTCAACCCCAATCGGCACATCGACAGTGTCGGAAACCTCTTCCTCTGCCACAGGGTAAGCCCATGTCCTCTTATAGCGTTCTCACGTTGAACACTTCCTTTCAGGACATCCGAAGCTCCACCCACATCAACAGATTCTTCTTCGCCCACCCTGTCTTCTACGACTGAGTCGACCTCCAGCACGTCGGAGTCTTCTACTCCGACCACTACGTCGACCGACGAGTCGACTTCGACGACAATGTCGTCCACAACCACCACCTCATCAACGGCAACGGACACGGACACGACGATAAGCTCAACGACTACTACGTCAACGACTACGACCTCGAGTACCACGACCTCGAGTACGACTACATCTACGAGCACGACGAGCACTGAAGAAACCACATCGACTACCACAACCACTGAGGATACGAGCACAACCACCTCCACGACTTCCGGGACTACCACCTCTACATCCTCTGAAGAGCCCACTACCTCCACCACGACCACCACATCCACAACTCCATCTCCAACACGCATAGTGACTACAGCCTCGTAAGTGACGCGCTCAATGACGATTTGAATTATGAAATTGGCGCCGATTTTCCATTTTTTTTCTCATCTCTCAACTCATCTTATTGCCCCCGCTCCAGGTCCACTCTCACCTCAGCTGTCTTCATCCCTACTACCGACCAAAATGGTGTTGTAACCAGCACTGCGCCACCCTTTATCACGACTACTGGCACGACGACTTCCAATGGTGTTGTCCTAACCATCACCCAAGTTGTCAACAACCCCGATCCGACGTTGAGTAATAATAATGGCTCAAGGACCACCAATGCGTGAGTCTCCATCTCCTTATCGTTCCGTTCCATGGCCTTCCAAAAGCTTATCGATTATCGTTGACGTACTACGTACGGCCACCACCCCCCTCCGTCTCTTCCTCTGCATTCTTAATCTATTCTGAATGATCTGAAACCCCTTCCCATCTAGCTTCTTCCGGAATACAGGGGCAGTAGCAGGAGTCTTTGTCCTGGTCGGCCTCGCTGCCGCGTCCATCCTCCTCTGGATCTTCTTTGCCGTGCGGCGACGGCGGCGCACGCAGAGGCTAGAGCACGACACGGCTGTGTCTGCAACACTTGCTGCGGCCGGGTTCAACCGCGCGCCACTGGACGATGACGATGATGACTTCGATCCGCGTGCTAGTGGGAGCAACGTACACGGGTACGGCGGCGTGCCTGCAGTGCCACGTCGATCGAGCTCGGGGTTGGCCATGGCGGCTTCTATCCCGAGTGCATCGGCGAGTGGGACGCGGATGAGCCATGTCTACGGGGAAACTACGCCGTTCCATGATGATCCTAATTTTACTGGGGATCGCGAAATGGGGTATAATCCCTACTCTGACCATCCCTATGCCGGAGGTTCTGTCAACGCGCAGCCTCCTCCGACTGCGTTCCATATGGGGACGTTTAGGGATCGAGATAGGAGGGTTAGCGGTGGGTCGATGAGCCATGCGTATGACGGCACTGTCACGCTCCCCCAGAATGGTGGCGGGCACCAGCACCAACAAAGCTCTTCGTACAACACGGCGAACAGCCACGAGCCTCTGCTCAATGGGTACCGTGGCGACCAGCGGTCTAGTATGGGTGGTGGAGCCAATGGGAGCGTGCCGCCTCCGTATACTTCGAGCCTTGGCCACCGTCCACAACATTCCTCGACGGGATCGTCGCCTCTGGACATGCAACCTCCTCCAGCTCACCAGGTCAACCAGCCAAATTCTACGAACGATGCTCGAAGCTCAGTCTACAGTACTGGGAGTGCAGCAGAGCCGATGGTCATGACCGGGGTCGCCATCTCCACGGATGACCATGATCAACCTTTCGACGACGATCCCTTTGCTTCGGTGTATCATCCCCCGACCAAGACCAGCTCGAACGGCCACGCGGCGCACGATGATCGGCTGGATAAGAGGATGCTAGATTGGATGGGGGACGGAGGGAGCACAAGGGAATTAAGGGATGACGAGGATTATTCGAGGAGGGTGCTTCCTGGTCCGCTGGTCGTGAATAACCCAGATGGAAGCGAGGCGACCGTAGAGAAAGGGAAGCCGAAGCTTGGTGTGAGGAATAGGGCAGATTCGGTGGAGAGCCTGTCGTAGGGGCCTGCAAGGGAACCTTCGAGCGATTGCCCGTTCTTCGTTTCCGTCCGTGCTTTCGTCCGGATCCTCGTTCGCTCCCATTCCAGTGTTTGATTCTGGACAAATTGCTTTCAACACATCCTCCCGCTGCTCATGGTTGTTGTATGTTCAAGTTCTGTCTCTCGTCCAACTGCTGTACCATCTCCCATTGTCAATTCGCCTGTCGGATGTTCCCTTTTCGAAGTACCTTATACCGAGCATTTACCTTCGGACATCCTTAAGTCTCACTCTCCGACTCCTTACTGCACCTCTTGGATTTCCATTCGACCTTCCTTTCGCTCACCACCCCTTCACTCATCTCCCTTCCACTCCCACTGTACTCGTCATGGACTCGTTCTCTTTCCCGCATTGTCTGTATAACACCCCGCATCCATTCGCATTTGACCCAACACCCTCATTCTGAAAGCCCAGCAAATTGGATCCACTCACGAGATACGGTGCTTGAGCCATTCACCAACGGACTTCCGCTATCGCTCATCATCTGCCCCTTCGCGCACACGTCTAGACCCTTATCCTAAGCAGCTAGTTTGACATTGGTTCCTTAAGTGTATGTTTGTTGGTTAACTCTACCTCCTACTTTGTCTGTTGTACCTACCTGACGATAGTGCGTTATCAGCTTCTTTTACGCCCACGATAGCTTCGTGGGGCGATTGATTCCATTTCGAGATATTTTTGGGTGACCGTCCCCGAGCAACGAGGTGGATCGATAAGAAGCCTAAATTCAAAGTGAGGCATCCTCGCCTTTATTTACTTTCGAATGTCCCTCATCCGGCTTCTATGCACTGGTCAAACAAGCGCCCGATGAGTTTGAAATTTTCAAGGCACGCTCACGCACCAGTGAGGAAGGACGCGAGCCTAATGGGGAAGTCAGAAGGCGCATCACAGCGCCCGGGCCTGAGGGACCCGCTCGTCCCCCCTGACTTCAAAGCCTTTGAAACGCAACTCTCATAGTCAAGGCTTCCACGAAGAATGCGCTTTGAGAGAGATGTAAGGTCAATTTCCCGTAGCCTCCCGAATGACGATCCCGAGACTGATTCGCCGCAAGCAAGCTCATTGAAATGTACGCTCAACGACGCTAGGGTGGGCTAATAGTAATCGGTCTACTTCGGTAGCCTGTTGTCGAGTGAACCCGTTGGGGCGGCCGTGGGATCTGGCTTATCATTTCGCCCGCTGAATGTCAATCTAGCAGGAGTCATTGCATGTCCTCCCTTCATTAGCGACGTTAATCTGCTCTGAGCCATTTATGGACATATGAGGAGAGTATCGGCCATAGCATCGTCGATAGCTGAATTCTAGTATACTCGCCGAAGAGGCCGCCAGGTGACCGCAGGCAGAAGGTTATCCAAGCGTACAAGGTCGAGGTGCATCGCGGAGGAGGGGGGGGACCCGTGGCCATCGGCACCCATGCCAGACCTGTGTTAATTAATATCCACAACTTTTTGAAGATTAATCTTGAGGGTAATTCCCCTGGCCCGGAGGTAAGAAAGCTTGAATTTGAAGCGAATGTTCCGCCACATCAAGCTCTCGCCATCCGCGAGATTCGCGATACTGTACCATGTCATTTGACGCAGAATATACATGGCGCCGGTAGCACGATCGGGTGGGAAATTTGCTTCTGGTTATTGTACGGCCGTGGTGTGAAGGGTGAACAAATGCATCATATGGGGGTTAAGAAGAGGCCATTTGCGGACTGTGCGTTCGGCACACTCGGCGAACACCGAAATTCCCAACCCTAGATTTGGGTCGGTTAAGCGCCGAACCCAGTCTGAATGAGGAGGAAATCCTTAGCCACATGATGGCAAGCCAGTTGTGGCCTGGAACCTAACCCTAGTATGCCCTGAGTAAGGGACAATGGTAAACGGACTGGCGAAGGCGCGTCCCCTGTCCAGTCAAACATGCTGGGGGCCTCAGCTGCATACCACCAGCGGTTGAGTTGACATCCCGATTTTCGACAAACCTATAAATCTGGATGCCTCCGGACACCGATGTAGTACCTGTCATTCGCCTCTATTTAGCCTAATATATCCCTTTCATTCTCTTCATTTGTCTGAAATGTATACGCCCAATGAGTCGGAGACTCTAGGAAAGACCTCTGTGGAGCTCAAGCCATCGGGCACACCGGCTGATAGTCGAGGGATATTATAGGATTAAAGCAGAAAACAGCAAATCGTGTAAGATGGAGCGTAGTACAAGCGAGGAAGGATAAACGCCAAATGGAGGTACGCCGCGGCAAATGGGGACGTGACCCTGAGCACCGCCAAGTAATCTAGGGGCTAAGCGATGATGGCCACAGGCGGCAAACGCTGACAATCTAGTCTATGCGAGGCACCTTCGAAGGTGGGGGTCCGGAAGGAACGTCTGGTAGCTTCGTGCTGCTCGTTGGCTTTGATGACATGTATCGCGGTGGGCCTCGAATGCAGTCCGCACACTTCCCGATGAGTTCCTATAAACATGAGGGAGATCAGTACGCAGTTGACAATGTGGCCAGCCGGAGGATATGCGTATATCCGACCGTTTTGGACCAGAATAAATGCCCCCATATCGCCTCGAGCGGTGGCCCATGTCGAAGGTACACGGGCCAACTAAGCATGCTACTGCGGAGTCGCCACCTACAGCGCTTCGGAGCTCGGGGACCCAATCTTATGCACGACCCCAGATGATGAAGGAACCGGCTATAGGCCGTTTCTACTCACCGTTCTCTCTGTGATCCTCTCGGGTTGGGTGTAGTATCGCTTACACCTGCACATGAACTCGCCGTTGGGCGCCCGTTGGTGCGTAGACTCGTGGGAGGTACTGAGAGAGCAGTCTCGCTGTTCACAGTCGACTGGCGTCTCGCCGATGTACTCTTTGTGGGCACATTCCTGGCTTTGGAACTGGGCGAACCGGAGCTTTCGGTAACACATTGTGACGGCCGACGGATACGCGATGGGATGGGGTGAGAGCGTGTGGGTGGATAGAGTCGCCGTGCAATAAGGCTGGGTGGCAAAGACGGGTTTGGGAAGGGTTCTGAGGCAGTAAAAGTAGGTTTCTGGCTTCTCGGTGAGGGTGGAGATTGGGGTGCTTCAGCCCGAGAGTTCGGATAGAGTTGTGCTGGCGAACCCTAATTTTCGGTCTAAGATCAAGTCGTGTGCTTCAGATGAGTCGGTAGTGAGAAGTGCGGCAGATTCAGGGAGGATAGCGAGCAGTTGCAAAACCTGAACGGGGCGGAGTTCTTTGGTGAGAGGGGGGAAGGATTGCTGAGCGGGCTGGGTCTTTATACGGACGAAACCCAGAGAGTACGGTGACATTCTATCGAAGGACGAAGTTCACTTCGATCGGGGAGAAGGGTTCGGTCGATTGGGTAGTGGCACTAAGCATGTTTGAACCAAATGAACGGCTAAGTGGCAGACCCGGGAAAGCCTATGAGGGTGTAGGGAAGTTAAATTAGTCCAGCGCTCATTTCTAACAGGTTGACTGCGCACCAAAGGAGAAGTAATGTCGAACGAGTCTTTCGCGGGAACATCGCCCACGAAGCACCTCGAGGCGTGTATTCCTCCGCAAAATCTGGGAATAAAGTTCATGGTTATGTCCGCCGACTGCTCACGGAACAGCGAGCTCTCCAGCTGTTCCAATATAAGATCAATCACTACCTTCTGTTCTCGGACACCCGTCTCTGAGGAATCAATGACGGACTTAACGTATCCCCTCAACGTACTGATCATTTCCACCTCCATCACCAGATGTACACAAGTGGGAGCTGGGTGAAGGGCTTCGCATCCCTGATGCCCAGTGCCCACGGACGGGTGGAGGCTGAGTAGCATCACCTCGACGCCTAGCAGCAGGGTCCATGTGGGTAATCGATATACCATGCACAGCTCCAAGGATCCCGAATTTCTGGAAGTTGGGGTGAAGGAGGCTCTATATTCGCGTGGATATGAATGACGATGGCTTGTAAATTACCTGTGAGCGTGTTAAGCATCCTGATGGTTGGGGTGAAATATCTCATCGGTGCATACGTGTCCTTGGTTTGTTGGAACGCCGTCTGCTGGCCATTTGGGAACCGTATTGTACAGACCTCCAGAGAGTCAGTCCATGAAATGGGAGAAATAGTGGAGCGTTTCAGTTTGTTGATCTGTCACTATCAAGTCGGTCGAGCCCCCAATTCCTTTTAAAAGCAAGGTAATACTGGTCGATCGCTCAGGACACAGAAGGAGCGGGAACTCTACGGGCATGAGGAATGCCACAGGTCGACCGAAGGTAGAGAATTTTTATACGGTGATTGGCACCTTTCTTAGCGAGGTGGTTTGACGGCGGAGGTCGGGGGTGGCGTTGGGAAGATCTTACACAGCCGATTGATATGAGTGCCGAATTCATTAACGCTAGAGAAGAGAAAAGGAATAATGAAAGCACCAATGTCTAGCGGCAATCATGCTGTGGTCACCTCCTCGATCAAAGCCAACGACATGGATCAGTACAAACAATCTGGTTCTGACACTCACTAAAGAGAACAACGACGCCGCAATCCTGTTGTAATGGTTCATTCATACTCACTTCAGTGTTACGCCTTTAGGTACCTTCAAGGGATGTTTGAGGGGAAGGAGAACGACTATGATGTCTGTGTCATCCTCGAAGACAAAGGGGTACTATGAAACCTGGCGCCATGTAGGCTTTCGCTTTCTCCGAGCGCCGATGGGCGAGTTGCCATGGGTTGCGTCACTGCACCTGTAAGGTGGGTCGCGGATACCGGAGAAACCCAGATCGTACTGGCTAATATACACGAGGTGAAGTGCCCCATTTTTGTGAATGCACCCGGTGGAGAGTTGTCGAGTCCATAAGGTGCCCTCGTAGACGCCGATGGCCAAGGAAAAACAGAGAGGGACTCTCCCACTGTACGCCTTTGAGTAGACCGCCGCTAGCGTGTCAGTCGTGCACCATTATCGGGGTCCTGTCTTGGGCAAGCACCTCGGATTGGTGGCCTACAGAGAGGTGCACGAGAGGAAGTGACCAGCCAGGCCACCGCCGTGTTGACCCAGAGATCGACCATTCTTTTCTCGCCTTGGAGGCGTGTATCCCAGCCCCGTATATCGTTTCCAATAGGGTGCAGCGGGACAACGATCATCGAAGGAGAAGCCCAAAAACATGGGACAGAAGTTCGATATCAAGAGGTCAGGGCGTTCTGATCGCCCATACTTCACCGAAGGTACCGAGCTAGTCGAGGCCCCAGGTTTGTAGAATTTCGAGTAGAACTGGGCACTCTGGAATTGGGAAATGATGATGGTAGCGGACAAGAGGAGGGTCGCCGCCGCCGCCGCCTTCGGCTAGGGCCATTCCGCACGCATACGTCACGCGTTTTGAATCTGACGCGCTCATTTTGGGGAATTCGAACTTGCACCGACACCACCATCAACGCGCAGCTGTGGCCAGGTCGGCGGCACTACGAGTTCCTGATTCCATCGAGCGCCAAAGGTCTCTCGGTCAGCAGGCTTTCAAGTTGCATTTGGTAAATGCGTCCATGCATTGTGTGAACCTCTGGGACAGCCTGGGCTTGTCACCAGAGCGTGGGCAAGGATGCTCAGCTGGCCACGCTTCTCGGAATCTCAGAGGGGAAGACGAGACAATCTGCGCTCTAACTCTGATAACCCGGCGGTAGCACCTGATGACCTCTGAGCAGCCTCCAAGGCTTATTCTGCACTACCTTGAGCATTCCCGTTCACAGAGGATACTTTGGCTATTGGTGAGCCTTTGGTCTACACATTTGCCCAAAATTACTGAACCCGCGATAAAAGGAAGAATTAGAGGTACCTTACACCCTCAATATTTACAGGAGGGACTCGCAGGGGGCACCACCACAAGAACTGGCATTGGTTCATCCGACGGGAAAGCTGCCTGTCGTAGAGGATGGTCCTTTGATACTCGCTGAATCCGGCGCCATCGTTGGTACGCTCCTAGCCGCCACCTCCGTGCGAAGCCCTACCTCAAGGCTCGGACACAGAGTATCTCATCTCTCGATATGGCAAGGCAAAGTTTGGAATCAGCGACGAAGCATCCCAGGCTTGGGTTGATAACCTTTACTGTCAGGCCATCGACGGGATACTTCTAGCTCAGTGACTGACAGAAATCCCCAGATTCGCATTACGCTGAAGGATCCGTCCAGTCCTTCATAATACGCAGGTACCAATACAACAAAATCCGAGACCAAGTTCCGTACGCCTTGCTGGACTCTGCTTTCCTTGCCAACAACCTCAAGAAACGTGGCGAGCAGGTGAGTGTGCCCCTGGTGCCCCACTATCCGCAGAATAACCCATTTTGTCGCCCTTGCGCACTCGCTGCATTAGATCGAGTCCCGACTAGGGGAAGTTGAGCAGAAGGGTGGGTGGTTCGCTGGAACGGGCGGGGACACGCCCACTTCTGCAGATTTTATGATGAGCTTTACTGTCGAGTCTCTCATTGCGGCTGCCCAGGAGTGCGTTGGGCCTAAAACGAAGGAATGGGTGAAGAAAGTCCAAGCGAGGCCAGCTTATCAGAGGGTACGTTCAGCGCACCCCGATGGTTTCAAGGTCTTGCCGAACTGACGACGTAGACGCAGGGATTGACGAAGGTCGGAGGCTACAGATTCCTCTACCAAGGTCTGTGAGATGGGCTGGGAATATCACAAATGTCCTGTAAGGTTCATCGGCATCGTCCCGTAATCCGAGAATCCAGGCCAATGACCAACCAAGGACGCGGTGCTTTCAGAGGTATGGGAGCAAGTAATAGACTTCTATCACAATTGCAAGGCGTGCACCCCATGCGGTTGCCGGGTTACATACCAGAGATTGCGCTTCTTATATGATGCAATGGCCTGCTGAGATTGAATACCCACGGTTCAATCAAGTACACCGACCATCGTCGACGATGGCGAGCAGCGGAATTATCGTTCATCATCTCGAAGACTCGCGTTCGCAGAGGGTTCTTTGGCTCTTGGTACGCCCTGTTATAGTCCAGCGCGGCACCGTGCCTCGGGCGCCTGTTCGGCTGTTCCACTGTCGTGCTGACTCGTTCACCGTAGGAAGAGCTTGAAGTGCCATACACCATCAAGTTCTACAAAAGAGATGAGAACAGGCGAGCTCCACCAGAGCTCTTGGAAGTCCACCCATTGGGGAAGTCCCCTGTGATCACAGATGGGTCCTTGACTCTGGCGGAGAGCGGCGCCATTGTTGGTGAGCATCGTTGCGAAACATGAAGTTCGGCCTTGCATCTCGAGCATGAAATTGCGCTTTGCAGAGTATCTCATTAGCAAATATGGAAAGGAAAAGTTTGGCGTCAACGATGAGCCGTCTGAAGCCTGGGTAAACGACAGATTCTGTAGGTCCAGCTTTGCGTTGGCTTTGTCAAGACAAGGGCGCTAAATAGGATCTACCGCCAGTCGCACACTATGCAGAAGGCTCTGTCCAGCCGCTCCTTGTGTCCCGCCTGATCTATCGCAGGGTTCCTTCGAAAGTCCCCATCTTCATTCGACCAATTATCAAGGGAGTGTTCAGCAAAATTGACGGTCTCATCAATGCTCCAGACCTCGAGAAGCACGGAAAACTCGTGTGTAACTCGCATTTCAGTGGTATAATTTATCCTAACATAGATTGTGGGTTCAATTCAGATTGAAGCCCGCCTCGCTGAAGTGGAGTCGAAGGGCGGTTGGCTCGCAGGGACAGGCGAGGATCGGCCCACCTCTGCCGACTTCTTGATGGTTTTGACTCTTCAAATCTTCTTGAACCGTGCGCCTGAGTACGCGGGACCCAAAACCAGGGAATATGTTAAGAAGGTGCAGGCGCGTCCTGCGTATAAAAAGGTCGGTTTCTGCTTCTTCGGAATCCAGGCCGACACACCGCTGACTCACATTCCGTGTTTAGGGTTTGGAGAAGGGAGGCCCATTCGATTATGAGTACAAGGAGTAGGCGATTCGGCGCATTAATCACTCTCTTTGCGAGTACGACTGTCGGGAATTGTCCTTGGATGGTGCTGGCGTTCCCTTGGTCCAGATTTGAGCGCTTCATCCAGGGCGCTTCTTCCATTCTAGTAATCTGATACCCCACATTCTGCGCTCTTTCCAGTAACTCTTAGCCACGTCTGTGTACAGCATTGTACGTGTCCCTTGCTGATAACGGGCCTAGTGCGTGTTATTTAGGCACAAGGAGGAGGGAAGCGATGCACGGTCCGCAGCTTTTAGCGCTCGCCGCTGACATCATGCTTCGGCACTTCTTCCTCCGAGCCTGCTTGAATGACTGACCATGAAAGGTTCCCTACCTCTCAAGCCCAATGACCCTGCGCATGGGCAAAGTGGGCTGTACAGGAAGACAAGAATGTTCCCTGAACAGGCGACGCTCGCGCAGTCACTCCGATTTTCGCATGACAACTGAGGGACCTCTGGCCATCTTAAAGGGGTCCAGATTGTTGGGATCATCGATCGCTATTCATTGTTTCCAACCGACTCCATTCTGCTCCAGCTCTCTCGCAGAGCCCGCAATCGCAAGAGAAATCCACCCCACGCTTTCTTGCTACAATTTTCTTCACGTTTGAGTGCTCTCTAGCCCTGGTAGCTGGGTTGCACTTTCCAAACAGCCATCTGGTTCAGCTTCTCCCCAAGTCACCTTGCGGCGACCATTGATATCATCACACTGTGCCGTAGTTCTCGGTCTGCTTTTTGACCTTCACGTCGAACCACGACGAACGGAGTTTTATCTGCGACGACTTTGGATAGGGAGGATACCATAGGGAATCACCTAAGCAACCTACGGTACGTCTCTGGTTCAGTGTCTCCTGAACGCTGCTAATTCGTGAGCAGTTCAGTTATACCCCTTGTCATATGATCACCCTGCCAAAGGACGAAGAGGCGAGGGTGGAATCCCAACGGGGCCGTTTCTCTCCATCCTCTCCAAGCAGCAGCCGATCAATACCATTTCGCGGCGGCGATTCGGACGACCACACTGGGACCGACGGACTCCTTGGGGAGGTTGACTCGCCTAATGTCTGGATCTCAGCTAGGGGAGCTGGCGAAGGCTCATCCTCTTCCAACCCTCACCACCCGCTCCTAAATCACCCATCAGCACCTGGAGATGCGGCAGGGCGACGCACATCCCTGACCTACACATACCCCGACCATCCACCACCAAGCTTCGCCCCTTATCAAGCCGAGTACTTTGAGGTTGGGAACGAGGACATCTGCTCGCACGATCCACATCTCAACTCTGATGGCGAGGCTCTCTACCGGTTCATCCTCGCGCGCGCCCAACGCCCCCCGTTCTTGCGTGTGAACATCGCAGGTACGCATACGGAGCACAAGACGCGATGGGTGACGCGAACGGAGAGCGACGGGAGGAGTAGGCAGGAGCTGGAAAACTATTCGGAGACGGTGACGGACTTCAGCTTTTGCATCGACATCAAGCCCGTCGTGTATACGACACGTGCGAGCGATGGGGGTGTTGGCGGGGAGATCCCAATCGAGCCCGTCCATTGGAGTGTGGCAGACCATATACCTGCATTCCGGGGGAAGATGGTGAAGGAGATGGAAGAGACGAAGCTTCCGGCGCTCGGTGCTATACGAAGGGAGAAAAGGAAGTGTACTCGGAAGGAGAGGAAAACGAGGGAAAGATGGCAGGATGAGGCCGAGGGCAAGGGCCTTCCGCCCTGGTGCGAGGAACGTGAAGTCGACTACGAGGGTGTGACATCCCTCGCGCTCTCAGGCTCCAACACCAACCCATGGGTTGAAAGCCTTGCCGAGGTCGAAAGGAACCCGCTTCGCAGCTCCAGAACGATCCGGCAGTGGGCAGACGACTACTGCGCGAGCCCCAAAAAGCTCAAGGAGTTCGTCTACATTCAAGAACTCTACGGATGGAACATACAGCAAATCGAAAGCGCGATTCGCACGACGGTCCTTGCGACTCCCTATAACGGGAACCTCGATATTTCGTTCACGAAGTATCGCTCGAGGATCTACATTCGACCGGACAACAATCTCTCGCGCATGCTCTCGCACAAATGGATCAAAGTCATCTCTATCATTCTCCTTATATACCCCTTCATCTGGTTGTTCAAGCGATTCCACTCGCGTGGCGGAGGCCGATGGAAAGTCTGCGGCGGGGCGTACCCCCTGAAACGGTGGGTGCCTCTGGAGCAGGCTGATGAAGGTCTTGACGGTGCAATGAGTGCTGATCTCCCGGCCTACTCCGCCCACGCACCCGCATACCATGACTTGCCTACACTAAGTGTCGATACAACATGGACACAGAACCAGCTCATCAGATCCGGCATGCTCCCAGACCTTCCTCGCACCCCCATGTCAATACCGACCCCTGCGACCCCTGGTAACTTCGACCACCACCCCTTCGCCCCTCCCTCAATGTCGCGCACCCGCTCCTCGTCATCCCGTGTCATGCAAACGGCTTCGGGGCCGAAGAAGCTCCTCGGTCTACGCGAGGGCGAGTGGTTCAAGAGGTGGGAGCACACGATCACACGAGCGGTGTTGGTGAGGTATCAGAGCCACGAACCTCTACACGAACCGGGGACCACCACAGAGTCGGTGTTGCAGTTGGATGGGTACTAATACCCCTCTTGGTCTACTATTTATTTCTTCGATCTATTCCCTCCTACGCACTGCTAGTTTCGGCTTAAGGGCTACACCCCATGTTGTACTTGAATAACCTCTTCCTCCTTCGCTATCACGTCCTCCCTGTAATACTAATCAGCACAGGTTTTCTCCCGCCTCAAATATTCGGGCGATTCATTCTGCGTGGGACCCCGAAGCGACAGCTGATCGTCGCTTCGCTTCATTTAGGCGCCGTTCAGACGCCCACGAAGGCAGTCCCCATGGACCTACAAATCAAACGAGTGAGCTTTCATCACGGCTAGGATTGATGTGTAGTAATATTGAAAGGCAAGAGGAAAAGATGAAAAGTACTACAGGTATATAGGGAGTATCCAATGGTATTGTCCAAGTGCGTGCTGGGGGGATGGGGTACATCAACTGTACTATTATTAAGCCAGCCTCAAGGCGATAGTTCGTAGGCGAGAATAGAGAAGGGGAAAATGCCATAACAATGCAAATAACTTACAATGTGGTGGGTTGTATATGGGGGCGTGGCCTCGCCGCAACCATTAAACGCGCAAAGCGGCGAACAGACCGAACGCAAAGCCAGAGCCTACGATCAACGTAGTCGTGACCAAAGTTTGGATATCCAATGGATGCTGACGTCCAGCGTCAGAAATTGCCGTCGTTTTCCCATCAGTGGCGCTTGAGGTCGTCCCCGTGCTGGATGCATTGGGAGGGGGGTTCGTCTGGTTGTTGTTGGTCTCGATGTAGCCGTCGCCCAGCGACCGCCCGAGACACGAAACGACGGGTTGAATTTTGAAGGGAGGGTTGTGTGCCAGTGCGTCGGGGAGAATGTAACCTGTCGCGACTTCCACCGACTCTTCGAAGAGATCGTGCTCCAAGACAATAAAGCCGTGGTCCAAGGTAGAGGCGGAGCTCAGGATGTCCTGCCAGTTTTGGAGGACCTTCTGGACTGGCGTGGCACCGTTGTGGATGTTGAAGTCTGTGTGGAGGGAAGGTCGCGTTACTGCCTCATGCCATGGGAGAAGCACGGGAAATGAACTTGCCGTCAGTATCGAAAGTCGAAGTGGCCGAGGTGCGGGTCCAAATGACGGGGGTAAGGCCCATGGCAAGGGAGATAGCCCGGACACGGTTGCTGCGCATTTCTTTAGAACTTCTGGTCGGTCGGAGTAGCATCCAGACAGACTTACTCGATGTCTCCGAAAGGGGGTCGCATCATATTGGGGGTCACACCGAGGATGTCCTTGATAACCTTCTTCGACCAGCCGAGCTCCGCGATAATCTCATCATTGGTCTGCGTGGTCAAAGGTTGGTGACTCCAGGTGTGAACGGCGATCTGGTGCTGGCCCATGTACTGCGCCTGAAGGATCGCCGGGAACTGGATCGCCCGGGACCCCACCACGAAGAACGTCGATTTGAGATCCTTCTCGTCGAGATACTGGAGCAGGTTGGAGGTGTAGAA
The DNA here is from genome assembly GCA_951394405.1 of Coprinellus micaceus. NCBI lineage: Eukaryota > Fungi > Basidiomycota > Agaricomycetes > Agaricales > Psathyrellaceae > Coprinellus > Coprinellus micaceus. The sequence continues at coordinate 1,172,940 of OX596335.1, read as the reverse complement.
CCCGGGGCCGTCATCGTACGTCAGGCCCCACGAGAGGGGGTCAGGACATTGCACAATGTCCTTGTCTGTCGTACACCCGGAACAGGACCACCAGCAGCGCGACGAGTCGGCTGCAGCGGCAGTATTGTTCGCACACCCGCCTATGAATAAAGACGTACTTAGGGTGGAGCTGCGACAAGAATAGATCAAAATTCCGTACCTTGGTTGTTGGGTTCGATGCCCGGAATGCTTATACCCGAACTTGCAACCTCTTGCTTCCATTGTTGGACCTCGGCAGAGTCAACAGGTGGTGGCTTGTCCATTGCAGGGTAGTTGGCAGCAACAATCGTCGACGCTATCAGAGTTGGAGTCAACGATCGAGAATTCCACTCGCCCATTAAATCAAAACTGACGGTTGGGCAAAGCGGGTGCGCCTGAAATGAATGTCGGCTCAGCCCCTGGAGTGGCTGTCGAAGGGAGGGCTTGGGTCGGGAAGCTGCTTTGCATGGCAGTAATCTCTGAAAGAGGAACAGCAGTAGGGTTGGTGGCCGCCAGGGAAAACGAGGCCGTTGCGGGGTTTGCTGAGGCCGACGAGACTACTGGCGTTGCGACAGACGACGCAGAGCCCGCAGAGGTTGTCGGGGCAGGAAGAGCGACGGGTGCCGGATGGGTGTACCCTGTAAGATCTTCAACATCTGCAAGGTCTGTCGAGTCTTGGCGGGCATGCTGCTGGTGGGCACGAGGAAGGACGTGCCTACCCCCGCCGCTCTCTTGCGCGGCGACGGCAAGGGCGAGGGAGATGGTGGCGACGGCGGTCGAGAAAAAAGGCCTCATGGTGAACGAAAAAAAAAAGCAGCGGCCTGGCTCGGAGAGAGAATAGCGGGATAAACAGAGAGGGCAAGAGTCTATGTTTATAAACCCGCTATAAATAGGTCAGCCCGCGGCAGTGGTGGTGCCGACGAGTTGCACGCGAGGCGTGACTAGCTCAAGCTGAAATCCACTGAGATATTATTAGATTAACGCACAAATACAACATCCCAGCCAGTCATTTGGTCGTCAGTGTATTAAACCTTGCGCTTCTTGGGGCGAGGCTTTTCAAGGTCGATCTCGTCCTCATCCTCCTCGTCTTCCTCGTCATCCTCTTCGTCGGAGTCGATCTCAGAGCCCTGGATGTCGCCCATGAAGTAGTCGATTGCGTTGGGGAAGATCTCAATGCCGATAGCCTCTCCAATCTGCGCGTATTTTTGGGTGTGAGCAACGTGGTAACGTCAGTGATGGGGGAGCCAAACGCACGCCAAAGGGGTCCGACTTTTGTTCGAAAAAGTTGAAGAAGCTGCCGCTCTCGGCTGGGACATCATCGTCCTCGTCGTCCACCACCCTGGGATAGAGTTTCGTGAGGTTGTGGTCGGCATCCTTCCAGTTGATCTTGATGGTCTGTTTGCGATCGAGGCCGGTCAGTAAGAGTGTCCCCTATCTGCCGAGCACAATACTGACTGAAGGGTCGAGATGCAGGTCAGAGTCGAACTCGAGCATAGCATCGGTAATGCCGTGCTCATTAGGCTGGTTTTGGGCAGGGTCTTCGACCTTAGGGGGATTGTGCTTGAACTCCTTTTTCAAGACCTTATCGGAGAAAAAGGGGTTTTCCTTGAAAGTCTGCGGCACAATCAATATGAGCGCCTAATTTGACCAGCCAAGATCACGCACGAATTCGATGGTGAAGGCGCGGTGCTCGTCCTTGTGTCTGGTGACCCAGACGTCCTGGAGATAGCTCAGAGCAGACTGGTCGGACTTGTGCTGAACATGGACGAGGACAACGTCGTGGTGCATCAAGGCAACAGGCCAGAAGTTATCGATAGCCTTGACGATCTCCCTGCGCTTCTCGTATTTGGGGGCGTACACCTTGATCTCCTCGCGCTCTGAAAGGCTATAGCATCAGCGAGCGATATTTCAAGTCCTCAGTGGCACTGTACACACCCATATGGAGGTCAAGCTTCGCGATCTCGCGTCGGACGTCGTTGAGCTTGGCCGCATCCTCCTCTGTAAGGTGGGCGGAGAGGGTCTCCTTGGGCTCTTCGGCACCGGCCTCGCGCTTGCTCATTTTGGGGTGGGTTTGGGATATAATACAACACAGAGTGGGGGGATATATGACACGAATGAAGGTGTCAAGGATATAGTCGTGTAGAAGGGAGTGAAGAACAAAGCAAACCAAAAAATTGAACCTTGCAACTCCGCGAATTTGTCAGGAGCAGTTGATCCCGGACTTTGTAGTCGCGGTTGCTCTGGTTCTTCAAGCTGAGGGGTTGGAGAGGGGGGCTGAGACTCAGCGGTGTTTCACGTACGAAAGCTAGGAGGCGAGTCGTCCATCGACAAAAGCCTTGCAAGAGTCGACTAAAGTCGAGATGTGTACTGAGGGCCGACAGCTCAAGGCAGCGCGACAGCTTTGAGGGCAAACGTGTAAAGTCCAAGGTAGGTGCCCAATAAATAAAAGAGGACTCGATCTAGTGAATACATAGGGTGCAAGTCGCGCATAAAAACCCAAGAAGCAGAGGGGTAAGATATGATATAACCCAGCTAATCCTTCTTCAGAGTGCCCAGTTCGACCTGCTCGACTGGGTGCTTGTGCAACTTGCCTGTCGTGAGGAACTTATTCTTCCTTACATCGAGGTGGGCGGTTGCCTGAATTCCCTTGCCGTTGTGGGCAGAGCGGAAGCCGGGGCCGTTGTAATAGATGATGTCGGTCAGGGGGTTCAGGCGGGGCCATGACACGTATTGGATTCCATGGATAATGATGAAGGCCACGGCGGCGGCGAAGATGCTGAGCCAGAGGAGGAAGTAGTAAAGCAAGGAGTAGTCTATTCGGTACCCTGGTCAGGCACACGTAATAAAGGCGGTCGACAATCGGACGTACCAGATGTGCGAGGCAACGTCAACCCCGCAGCAATCATAAAGAGGGCGAACGATGCCGTGGGAGGCATCTAGGTGGTGAATAAGCTTCTAGTGTAGCCACAGAACAAAAGACAGGGCTTACCGCTCTGATAACGAGGGGACGGGCATCAACCACCAAGAACATGGACGCCGAGGGGTTCTTCCTTGGAATCCAGGCTCCAGTAACGAGGTCAAAGGAATCTTGCTTGGGACCATCGAAGAAGGTGTTCTTCAAGTAACGGGTAACAGACTTCACACCGTCCTCGAGGAGACCCTTCTGGGTCCTTTTGTTGGTCCTGGTGAAGTCAGACTTCAAGGCACCAGATCCTCCATACGCAGTTGCGATAGCATCTGCATGGTCAGCCCACACTATATATGACAGTTAACGCCAGTTTCTCTGTCGATGAGAAATGAGATACTGACTCTCTCTGAACTCCTTGCTCAAGACCTCAAAGTCGTCAACGCCGGACCCAGGGGTCAATACGCCAGCCTCAACCAACTGCTTGTTGAGCGTCCATTTGGCGAGGGTGGCCTGGACGACATTGGTGCGGTCCAAGTTATCCATGCAGTTGGTACGAACAACTCCCGTTTGAAGGTGAGATACGGCTGCTTCCGAGGTACTGTGGGCATAGTAACCCGTCTTCTCCAGGTCATCCTTGAGGATGTCGATGAGCAGGCTGATTCGATCCCAACGCATGTTCTTGCATTCCATGTGGAAGTCGAAGTATTCGTACTTGACGTTGGGTAGGTCGAGCTGAGCGAAGTGACGCTCGTAGGCATCCTTGACGGGCTTTTCGTGGCCTTTCTGGTTGACAAGGTTGACAATGTTAAGTTGGCCGTAGGTAGACGTTTGTGCGCCGAGATGTTTCTGCATGACGTCTTGCTGTGGTCGGGTTCATCAGCAGGGCTCGCGATCCAGCAGGGTTGAGACTCACAGTATTCTCCAACTCCATAACCTGGAGGTCAGGCTTGTACCGCAGCGTATTGATCTCCGCCCAGAATAAAGGTATACTTCCTCGAATCTGAACAAAACTGAACTTGTTCGAATACTGTGAGTCCGCGTCGAACCCGGCGCTGAGGCCTGAAGGACCTTCGATGAGTAGAATCTGCTCAGTCTCGTTGAAGTTGGCGACATTTCCGTCATGGTCGATACCCCGACGGAAGTATCGCGTTCCGGCACGGAGGCGACTGCGCCGGCTAATCAAGCACAGTTGCAGTTGACGACCATGGAGGAAGATTGGCCGCAGGTCAAACGTCCCGTACAAGATAGGAAGGATGTAGGGTGCCCACTAGAATGCGGAGCGTAAGACCCTATGAGACGACATACATAGACAGCTGGAATGCTCACAGAGGAGGTCTCGTTGGAGGATGTAGCCGCGTCAATGAGGCGTGTCGCGATGAACCGATTCCAGAAGAAGCGGGTATCAGCCTGCAAGAAAAGGCATTCAATTAAGCAACACAAGGAACGAACACGAGGCCAGCGCACCAACTCCCACAGAGCCTTATCCTGGGTCTCCGCTGCCCGTTGTGTTTGTGCCTGAAGCCTCGTGGTTATGTCCCAGGTGTAGGAGAGAAGGAAGTTGCCATGGTGGAAGTGCGAGCGGACGAGGGCCAATAAATTACTCTCCACGACGTGTGGAGGACTCTCGACAGAGATATTGGGATTCAAAGGAAGGATTTCAAAGTTGGTTGCGCGGTAGATGTCGTTTCCAATTAGCCGTGATAGAAGTTCTCGTCCTGTCACGACGATAATGTATTCCGCTGGACGTTGTAAGGATCTTAGTTAATAGCTGAGATAGCATCAGGACTCACATAGAGTAAGAGAGATAGTTCCCAGAATGCCATAGATTACCTTGCTCGAGCGGCGGGTGGAGGGAGGAATAGGTGCTTTGGGTTCTACAGGGCCAGACCGCCGTTGAGTTCTTGGTAAATTTTGGACAGTCTTCTTCAACATACCATTGAGGACAATATCTCCTGAAGCCCGGTGGATGGTCAGGCTCCTGGCGTCGGTACCCTCTGGCACGAAGATGTACGTGTCATTGTCCGAGTACCTATATACAACCAGGCGTAAACCACAGGAAGCGCAACGCCGTCCCAAATTCTACTCACAGACTGTAGCGCTGGTATAGAGGAACCATGACGGGGAGGGGAGTGGTGTGGTGTGGACTGAGGTGAGAGTGGTGTAAGCAGGGTACGGCAGGCTCGAGGCGCGTTGATCTGAGTCTGAACTTTTCCAGGCCAATTCAGGCGCTGACCTCTACCACACCGACACCCCTCATCGCCATCCACAACGATGAAGCTTACTCCAGAGCTTCTTGCCCAGGCGCCGTCGCAGATAAACCCAGTGAAAGAGCGCCAGCTGGACCTGCGAGGTGAGTAACACGTTCCTCTGCCTTCAATCGCTCACACAACGAGCTGACAGGCTACAAAATCCCCGCCATCGAAAACCTCGGTGTCACCAGAGTACGTATTCGATTCTTTCTGCTCAATGATAATCGTGCTGAGATCCTCGCAGGACCAACACGATGCCATAGATTTCACAGACAACTCAATCATCACCCTTGGCAATCTCCCGCTGCTCAGACGACTACGAACTCTCCTCCTTGCGAACAACCGGATACAGAACATTTCGCCCTCTCTCCACCTTTCAGCACCCAACCTCACTACCCTCGTCCTTACGAACAACGATATCGCTGAGCTCGGCGATCTCGAGCCTCTGAAGGACTTCAGGCACCTCACCTACCTCACCTTGATCGGCAATCCCCTACGAGAGAAGAAGTACTACCGTGAATGGTTGGCCTGGAGAATCCCATCGCTACGGGTGTTAGACTTCCAGAAAATCCGCGACAAGGTGCGCTCACCTGCACCTTCTTCTGTACTCTATGGCCAGAGTGTTAACATGAGCTTGCACTTTCTTTCGTCTTGTGGTTTTCGTATCAGGAGCGTGACGCTGGCAAATCACTTTTCTTGACGGCAGATGGAAAGGAGAACGCACTTGCTACGAGCATCATATCGAGTGTATCAACACGGGCAGGCAAGCCTTCACTGACGATCGACGAGCCCAAGGCGGCCATGCCCGGTAGAGCGGGCAGGCTGCTGTCAAAGGAGGAGCAGGACAGGGTGAAGGCGGCCATTGCCAAGGCCACATCGATGGAGGAGGTCAGGAGACTAGAACGCGCCCTCAAGGAAGGATACGTTCCAGAGTTGGATTCGGTGGGTGCCTGAAGGCGAACGCGCTCATCTCAGCAACCCCGACGCGTTCAAGCGATGATATCATGTTTCGTTGCGCTTTCGACCGACCAGTGTTTTCTATCTTGCCAACAAAGCGCATTCATCGACACGAGCATTTGCTCAAGACGGTTCAGAGTCGTACATGTAACGATACGTAGTTCAGTATCCCTACCCCTTCACGCCGTAGTTACCAATCCACAAACCATGGAATCCCAGGGCAATGACGGCAAAGAGGTTGAAAAGGGAGCTCACGCCGTGGAGGCTTCCAAACTTACGGTTGAGCGCCTTCATCTCCGCAGAGACCTGGAGCAGACGCCGGGCATTGTCAGCATAACCGCCTCGGTAGATTCATGGGCGAAAGTCTCACCCCAGGTTCATTGTAAGCCTTCCCCTCCGCCTTCTCGAGCTTATGGCGCTGAAACATGAGCCTGCACTCCTCGGTCAACACATCTCCAACAAATCTAGGTGTAAAATATATCACGCACTTGCTAGTCATCGGCCCAACCACAAAGTAGTTCAATCCCTGGCCAATAAGGACGATAGCGAGGGCGTAAGCCTGGGCCACATCCAGGAACCATGGCTTGAGCGCGTTCTGTACGACATCAGGGTGCTTCTGAATCCAGATGGCCAGGAGTGTGCCAGAGAGGGCAATCGACTGGACGAAGTAAACCGGGAAAATCTTGTGTTGCAAAGCCCCAAATTGCAGCCTCGCTGTACACCGTTTAGCATCACTGCTGGGCTCGTGAAGATGGGCGCTTGGGATGGAAGCGACTTACGCAGAGCCCTGAAGGCAATAACGCCTATGTTCGGCCATCGAACTACGTCAGAGCCGACAGGGGGATGACAAGGCAACTCATACCTCCAAAGAATGTAATCCATAGCGCTATGGCATTATTAACCCGGGGTCAGACTCAGAAGACACCAGTACGAAAGAACGAGTGCAACATACACATTCCAAACAACCACGAATACCCCAGGAGATACCAGCCGTCCACGTTGGCCAGCCCGCGCAACAAGCCCACCCAGGCATCCAATCCATGTAAAGCAACGCGTTGAGACATCGTTTTGACAAGAGAGTCAGGAAAGAAGTGTAGAACCCCCACTGTGAACGTGTGCCATTTATACAAATCCCAGCAGCCGGCTGGGTCCCGAGGGCCGAATCGTGACGGCAGTGATATCCTTTGACCAATACTGCTCCAGCCCTTGTCCAGGCAATCCAAGCCAGCAATAACACCTTGACATCTCACTGACGATGCCCGTCTCGACTTGCAGTGTTCTGAAGGATATAGTAATGGTAAATTAACCGTGAGCAATAAATGATAGTATTCTATTGGGCTGACGGTCATGTATATGGCGAACGAAGCTCTATGGAGGATGACCTTTAACCAATAACGAGCTTCTCATCGCCCTCGGTGAACTCATAGGCGGGGACCTCCAAGTTCAAAGGAGCGGGACCCTTGCGGATACGGCCAGCTGGAGAGTACGTTAGATAATGTCACCCAGAGAAGTAGAGGCAGAACTCACAAATATCGTAGTGGGAACCGTGGCAAGGGCAGAACCATCCTCCGAAGTCACCAGCCTCACCAATAGGCACACAACCCAAGTGAGTGCAGACGCCCAACATGACCAGCCACTCGGGCTTCTTGACACGGGCGTCGTCCGACTCGGGGTCACGGAGGCCCTTCCAGTCAGTGGAGCGGGCCTCCTGGATCTCGGAAGAGGTACGGTGACGGATGAAGACGGGCTTTCCTCGCCACTTGATGATAACGTTCTTGCCCTCCGGAATAGCAGCAAGTTCAACCTCAACCTTGGCGAGGGCGAGGACGTCGGCGGAGGCGGCCATGGTCTGCAAGAATTCGGAGATGGAGGACTTGGCGGCAGAGGCGGAGATGATACCCATGGATCCAACCATGAAGTAGGAAAGAGCACGGTTGCCGTCGGTATTGCTAGAACGGTAGGCGGAGAAGTCGGGGGTTTCGTTGGCGTTTTTCAAAGCGCGGGAGGTGTGCATCAGACGCTGCTGGTAGTTGAGGGTCGGGGGAACTGGGAACGAGACATCTACATTTAACGCGTCTTTCCATGGAATCCATTCCAACTGAGTACGCACTAGTAGTGAAGCTCTTGGACACGAGCGACGAGCCAACCTTGGAGGGACCTCCGGCCCACTGAGGCGCAACGTCGGAGCGGGCCTCGACACCGTGGCCATGTCCGTGGGCGTCGTGGGGGGCTCGCACAGCGAGGTTCAAAAGAGGGGCATATGGAACGCCGCTAGACAGTGTGCGGGTGGTGGGGGCCAACGATACAGCCTTTTTGAGGACTTGGAAGGAGGCCATGGCGGACGACGAGCAGGGAGGAATCGGTAACGGCGAGCAGCCAATGCTGGCGTTGATGTTTGTGGTCAAAAGTTTGTGGCCCCAAATACAGCCGAACACTTTACCCGTTCCTTCCCGGTCCCTTGGCGGTCTAGTATCCATCCAATTTCACATTACACTCTGTATTAATATATTCGGTAGAGGCACATAGTCCAAGTATTATACGCGTTGAATATGTTTGTTCAAGCACTGCAGCACATTCTCCTGAGAGCGTTGCGCGGAGACGCTCCGCCCGAGCTGCTCAACCAATCGCCTAATGAGGACTGGGTAATCAGAAATGATCCCGTCCACACCCAAATCAAACAGCACCCCCGCCACATTGAGGTCGTTCACCTGGAAATATTCAGTAGTCGGGCCTCAGAAAGGTGCGTATGGCTTACCGTCCAGGGAACAACGGTGAGGCCAAGTTTGTGCGCTTCGTCGACCATTTGTTTGTTCGTAAACATGCCCGGGGTGGGCAAGATACCACCGACTGGGGAGAGGGTCGCAGCCTGGATGGACTTGGCCGCTTGAGAAACACGCGTCGCCCAGTCACTTCCGGGGAACTTGTTAAGGTCGATGCCAGCGAGCCAGGGGAAGGCACCGTTCTCGTCAGCGGTCACACTCGCTCTGTTCAAGGTTGGGTGTTAATTCGATCACAGAGACGCATCTTGCCGAGGAACACTTACGGCTCGATGAGAGCGGATGTGGGGACTCGGGGGTCGCGTTTCTAGGACGATCCTCATCAATAGGAGGGTACCCTTGTATAAACGCAAAGACTCACCTTCATCACAACGAGAGTCCTCCAGTCAAAGCTCTGGTACTGTGAACGGAAATGTAAGGTGAATTCTACCGACAGACGAGAAAAAGCTTACGGTGATCTGAGAGAGGGGATATCCACTCTTCACGAACGCAGCATATTGGGCCGCGACAAAGTCTTCTGGTGAGCGAGTCGAACCCTCCGTCAGAGGGTTGACCTTGCTCTCGATATTGAAGTTGAGTGCGCGTTTCTTATCCACGCAACGGACAAAGTCAAAGACTTCACCCAACGTGGATATCTTCGTTCCGGTATAGGTCAGCTGCATGGCTAAAAACGACGAGACTTGTGTAAGGCCCGGCCAACTGGCTCAATCGACTGGTTCGTGCAAAAGGTTGACTCACGGAAGCTCGAAAGCCGCTGCGAACCGCAATCCAACGTCTTGATCTGAGCCAGCGTCAGGTTTGCGATGTGCTTTCCGACATACGGGAACTGCGAATCCCCTGGGGTCTACGGAGATGAAAAACACGAAGGGATGACCGAGCGAGGCCCACAAAAGACCGAGGCGACGTCACATATCCAGAGAATCAGTATCCTAGACAGAAGACGCCCAAAGTTATATGAAACCTGACGTACCACCGGAGATGTATCTCTACACTTTTCCGCTGGTATGTCTTCATCGTGCCAAACGATCGCGACACCATCCTAAACACATCGTATAGAGCAAACAGTCCCCGAGTTGGCGTCATTCCAGACGGACGGTGCGTGTTAGGGTCTGTGAGTAAGCAAGGTGGGAGAAGCACAGAGTGATACACATACCTTCGTGAGGCCGTTGTCCAATTCCAGAGTGCTGACACCATCGATTAAGCCCCTGGTATAGTGCTCCGTCAGAGCCTTGGCCTTCGGTGAGAAGGAAGAGAAGGGATGCTGAATTGTCAGCATACTGACCACGCAAAGGCAGGCAGGGTGTTTTCGATCGCTTCTCCGCGACCTCCACGGTGGCCCTAGATCGTACCGGGTCAGGGAAAAGGTGGCGCAGGTGAAGGCAAGGAATAGTGGTCTGACGACCTGCACACCTGGACATCAAAGAACTTGCCAGCCGCCCGACGGTCTCGTTGCGGAGCGGCATGAGCAAGCGCCACAGATGCAGCGACAATCGCGAAGAAGTTGAGAGACACCATTGTTATGCGTCGTCCGTTCGCTGTTCAAGTGGGAAGCCAGAACGCCGGCAAGTGGGGCCCCCGACGTTATAAACATCGTCCTGAACGGCATCCGAGAACACGGAAGCGAACGTTTGATACCTTGCGCGCGGTTCTGTTGCGACCATCCAAGCGTGTGTGCGCGCAACGCATTGACACGCGGTTTCTTGTGTCCAAGACATGATGCATGGGAAGAACAGTCGTAACCCCACTGTGCACTTAGGGTAGCGAGAGCGACAGCGTCAATCCTTCATGGTTATGCCCTGGTCTAGCGCGGGCTTGCTTTGCCCGGAAGCGCTTTAGCATGAGAGGAGACAACGAACGTGTGCATTTCAGCTTCCAAGAAAGGATGGCCCGAGAAGCTACATGTGTCCAGGGGTTGTTGGTCACTAGGAACCTGACAAATTGCAGTTAAGGATCGGCCCCCACAGTGGAGATTGTGCTTGTGCTTCTCCGCCGAGAGATCGGCCATATGTCGGTCAGTTGGCCAAGCGAAATATGAATTCGTCTTGGTGAATGCGAAAGCATGTAGCAGTGATGTCGGTCGGTATGTGGTTTAGGCGGCGCGGAAGGGAAGCGCCGAGGCATAGAATAAATATCATGGCGATTTAGAGGGTCGAGTAGCTGGAGGCTGAAGTTCTTCGGACGTTGCTGGATTAGGCTTGTCTCCTGCCAAATTAGCGAGTCCGAGGTTCTTGAAGTCGTCCCGCTCCATCAGTCCCCTTGCACCAATGTTTAGCGCGGACTCGACCAAAACAGACACGGATACTCACTTTTGCATTCGGCAGTCGAGATAGTCCCTGCTCAACACGCGACAAGGACTAGACGTGCTTCCGTTCTCCTTCAAGCAGTTCATGTACAGAGTCATTTTCTGCTTGCATTCACCTATTCAGTTTGACGCTCAATACACGCACTCTCCAGCGAAACTAGAGACCTACCGAAGTGGTCCAGAGGAAATGAACCTCTGTCTGGGGCAGATACTTGGAACCCGTTGTTAATTGAGGGAGGACGGCCAAACGACATGGCAGCGGAAGGACAAGGTTGTGAACCCCGAGAACGGAACAGGACCCATCCCCAATGCCGGCCGGAGTTAATGACTGTGGGAACTAGACCCAATATATTCGAACGGCCCCTGACTGCCAGAGTGCGAGGAGTGAAACGCCCAAAAAATCCACAATAGATACGAACGAGAAGATCGATGGTATGAGTACAGTGCAATGCTGGATGTAGGTGTACAGAGAACCAGAAGGAAAAACGCAGGCCGCTCGTCGGCATACTCAAATCCATCACTTCCTCCTGCTCGCAGAGGAGTCGGGTTTGGCCTTCCCTCTCGCAGCGGTGTCGTCATCCGAGGAATCAGATTCTTCTTCGGATTCTTCGTCGTTTTGGCCGGAGGAGCTCCCGCCTGGGAGGTTAGCCGAGCCTCCTCCTTGAGGGCCGACCATTGCAGCGGCTTGGTTGAGCGCCATTCGGTGAGCCATGCTGGCAGATGCGATGCGGGTCCCCTTGAGCATCACAATCTCCTTGAGCCAGCCATTCTCCCTCCTGAGATCAGCGACCTCCTTTTCCAACTCCTCCGCGCGTCCCGTCAAATCGGATACAGACCGCTCCAGATTGACCGTCTTCTGCTTCTTCTTAATCCTGAACCGGGCTGCCAAAAGGACGAGAAATGAGATCATGACTACAGAAAGCATGTCGCCGGTCAAACACACCTGATGCTGCAGTATTCCGGCGACGTTTCTCTTCGGACATGGCGGCACGTTCCCCCTCCGTCAAATCCTCGCCTGCTGAAGAGACCGATCGGCCCCTGCTTCCTCTCGATGAGCTCGACTCCATTTGCGGTGGGGGCGGCGGGATAGGGTAGGGTGATGGAACGAAGGTGGATGTGGTTGGGGATGAGCCACCAGCGGAAATGGGCGGATTGTGGTGATATGGCAAGGAGCCATGTTGCTGGGGCGGGGGTGACATGTGCGGCCAGGGAAAGTCCATGTCCGCCATGGGAGGCAATTGATTGGCAGAAGGGACCATACTATCGTGGTGGAAGAAGTTTCCGTAGAATCCTGGGGTTGGTCCTAATGAAGGATAGCCAGTGGGAGGAAGGCCCTGTGAGAATCCGTGGTCGATGGCCATGCCACTATTCGCGGCGGCAAATTGTGCCAAAAGTGCTGCATCCTGCAAGATATCTACCTTAGCCAAGCTTCCAAAGGGGTATCGTAAGGTTCGAAAAGGGTGAAATACGTACTTACCCTATTGACGTTGCCAGATTGAGAGACAGAATCCTGGCCGGATCTGGGGTTGATTCGACTCCCGTGGGGACGTGAAGAGCCAGAGCTGTGGTGATCCATAGAGTCGAATGTAAAGGCGAGTTTCTCCCAGTGTTCTAGCTCGTCCTGAGCGTGAGGAGGAGGGGTAATGAGAGGTTTTGCATCCTCAAGGCCCTCGCTTTTGAGAGGAGCCATAAGTGCCGAAGAAACAGTAGACGAGGGGCCATGGCACACAGCGCGAGGTGCAGTGAGGTAGTACGAATTAGCGAATAGCACTGATTCGCCATCGAGCAACAAGATGGCGACAATTACGGCCAGGAATACGCCACATCAAGACTTCTCGACAACCTACCTTCCAATTTGAGCGAGTCGATGAGATAACCGCTCCAATAATATCTCTGTGTTCGTGGAGAAATGGCGCCCGCGAAGCAGATGCCAGCTAGGACCTGGATAAATCCTTGTCAAAAGGTCATTAGGAGAGTGCACTGCACTATTCTTCGCGATTTGACTTGAAACCATACGCGCCTCGCACGGACAATCCGGGGCCAGTCCTACTGGATTCGGACCGCAAGGTGGCATTGCAGCAGGCCACACACCGGCGTTTCAGGGGAATATGTTTTTGGGTGTCCTCATGGTGTTGGTCCAACTCGAAGGCGACCCGCGAACCGGTTCCGGTGATGGCTTACGTAGTCAGACTGAGCATGACGCGTCAAGCACGACGCGTCAATCATGATTGCCTCGAACCTTGCACTTAACCACCACAGCCCTTTGAACGATGGTACGTGGTGGCCAGCAGGGATGTCGTGCTCGCGGTGCTGAATGACCCCAGCTACTTAGACTCCGATCGCCTGAAGGCAACTTTCGATTCACCTTCGAACCTACCACAGACATCACGGAGGTTCTGAACAAGGTAGGCTGCTGTTAACTGCAGGCAACGCAATCTCCTCATGCGGCGCGATAGATCCTTGAAACATCTCCAGATGCAGATCCAGCCACCGTCACGATATCGAATCAACCTCGGGGGAACGAGGTCCTTGTTGCCGGTCTCAAGGGTCGTAATTTGAAGAACCTCGGCCTCAAGTGAGTCGTGCTGCATAGGACATGAGATATGGGCTAATCCGAAGCAGTCATGGCGATTTAATTTTCGTCAACTACAAGAAACGATCGGAGCCATCAAGTGCAGCAGAGCAAGCATCGTCATCTGAGGATGCGGCACCATCAGGATCGAGTTCTGGAGCGGTAGGCGGTAAGCGCCCATGGGAGTTGGTGAAGGAGGACCTTGTCGATGAATACTGGAGGGCTCAGGATGGAAAGATTACTCGAGGGCGCGATTCACAATTCTGCAAACACGGTGCCAAGGGTATGTGCGATTACTGTATGCCCCTGGAACCGTACGACGCCGCATACCACAAGGAGCACAGCATCAAGCACCTCTCATATCACGCATACCTCACCAAGATCACCCCCAAGTCCTCAGATTCGTCCGCATATCTTCCCCCACTTGAACCTCTATCGTACAAGGTGAAGGCACCTTGCCCGACAGGGAGTCATCCCGCATGGCCCGCAAGTATTTGCACAGGGTGCCAACCCTCTGGAATCACACTCCAATCTCAACCGTTCCGGATGGTCGATCACTTGGAAATTGCATCTATGGAGATCGTGGACAGATTCCTCCAGGCATGGCGAAAGACGGGTCTGCAGCGTTTTGGATTCATGATCGGACGATACGAACCCTATGACAAGGTTCCGATGGGCGTCAAAGCCGTCGTGGAAGCGATCTATGAGCCCCCACAACAAGGAGAGCTTGACGGACTGTCGCTGGGCTGGCCATGGGAAGACGAACCGCGGATACGCGAACTAGCCACCCACGCCTCGACTCCGCTCGGAATCGTAGGCTACATCTTCACCGATCTTGACCCCACGCCAGAAGACCGAACGAAGAACGTGTACAAGCGTCACTCCCAATCATTCTTCATATCGTCCCTGGAAGCCATCTTCGCGGCGACCCTTCAGGCACAAAACCCTGTCAACTCAAAGTCATCGCCCTCGGGCAAGTACGCTTCGCGTTTCGTCACTGCTGTTCTCACAGCAACGGAGGATGGTCAAGTCGATGTGTCGGCGTATCAAGTGTCTGAGCAGGCTGTCGCTATGGTTGAGGCAGATATGATCGAAGCTAGTGTGGAACCTGGGGTTGTGCGCGTGAAAGAGGAGGACCGTACCGCGGGTTCTGCGAGGTACGTGCCCGACGTGTTCTTTTCCTACAAGAACGAATACGGTCTGGAGGTCAAGAAGAGCGCCAAGCCTTGCTTCCCCGTCGAGTATCTCATAGTGAACGTATGTTGTTTCCCTCCTCTTCGCGGACGATCCTGAAATAACCTCCCTGTAGGTCACTCATGGTTTCCCTCAAGCACCCAACCCCTTGTTCAGATCAACACAGTTCTGCATCGAGAATCGGCCAGGTCTCGAAGACCAGACGCTCGAACGGGCAATGTCAGAACTGTCAAGACTGGAGGCACCCGCGCTCGTTCCGGGTCAAGAATCGTACAAGAAGAGAGATCTTGCAGAATACTTGAGCGACTTCCACCTGATCGCTTTCCTTCAAACTTCGGGGCTCTTCTCTCCTGTACGCCACGGTTATATAAGCTTTTACGTTCGGCAGCTGAGCATTTTCTAGGAGGACTTGAATTTGCTGTTGAAGGTGGTGTCGGCTCCGGACCTCATGGACAACCCCTCCGCTCTTGACCCTGTACTGGCGAGCGATAGCTGGCAGACGCTGATGACATTCACTCGGGAGCATGCGCGTAAGTCATCCACAGTACCCATCCGCACCTTCGACACATATTTACGCACCTAAACAGCTTCTCGACCGCGAACATCGGCCCCTTCAGGAGGATTCGGTGATGCGATGGACGAAGACATCCCCCCGGAAGTCTTCGACCAGATTGCCGCCGACAACGCTGCGAGCGGGAACACTCGCATCTGCCCTCATTGTACGTTCGAGAACACAGGTGGTGGAAGCGATTGCGATGTCTGTGGGCTGCCATTGTGATCGTCGATCATGGGTCGTACTGTACTTTCGTTCGATGGCGTCACTTCTTGGATGTATAGCCAAAGACCTCGTTGGATTGGACTGTGGATCGTGATGGACCCGCGTAAGGAAGCAGATGAATTGGAATATGGCTCAGATGTACTATATAGTGACCGTGACGGGTAACCTCGATTGTGTCAATTTCACCCACTTAGCCGCACCTCGATCACTCGGGATCCCTGCACCTTGCGGGAGTCCTGTGGCTGTAATTGGAAAATAAAGACCTGATAGACGAGGTGATATGTGTGACGAGTCTCAGCACATCAGCCCCTTTGTGCATGTCGAGGCATGGCGTCTTAATTAGCGCTCAGGGTTTGGAATGGTGGGAGAGTACGCCATCAGAGAATTCTGATTCGTCATTTTACGATTGCTCTTGACAAAGAGACCCTGCACGGATGATCGGCTGGATCTTTGTGGCTGCATTCGAGAGGATGTGTCGCAGATGTCAAGGGCGCTGACATTCGCTGACGGAGATCAGGAAAATCTGCCCTTTGCGTTGAAGAAGCCATTGCGATAGTCGATCGCTCGAGATGGGAGTAAGCTGAAGGCATCCTTGCTCATCCATGACGTTCATCAGGGTGGTGTAAGCCTGTCTGTAGACAAATAGTGATCCATCGATCTGTGTCTGCTCCTGTGCATAGAAAGGTGATCGATATGATTGCAATGCGATGCGGCGGGATCTGGCCACACCCTAGTTCGCGAACAAGGCGAACTCTACACAATCACCAACCTCTGAAACCCCACTGTTTCCACGAGCAAGGCCGGAACTGTAGCACGTACGAAGCTCTGGACTGTAACTCAACAGCTCCCGGACAATCGCCACTCAACGAGGGCACCTGATGGCACGGCCCGGGCGGGCGCCTAAATCGTCCAGGGCGCTTAAGTGAGCTCGGCGCTGATAGGCCAAGCCTCGGCCCTCGGGTCTCAACCCGCACTGGCGCTGATCCCGCCGCCACAGTGCGGCTTGTATTCAGGAGGAGCCATCGGGAGATCGGCGGGGATCTCCGGAATAGGCAGCTGGTAGACCATACCGAGAGTACGACATGGTGGACGCGCCGCTGGTGTCCACCTCGTTCGCGTTAACTAGTAACCCCGTGTCAATCATCGCGACCCCAGTAACGAGGTCCGGTCATGGGCACATCTGGGCTTTCACCTCAGATCGCTCTCTAGGTTCCCCGATCCCAATGCAGTCACCAAAAACCTCGATCCGACAACGGCAGCCAATGGATTGGAGCACATAGGGGTATTCGCCCAACATGGTACATAAAGAAACAGACAGAAGTACGAAGGAATGTCAACACACACACACACAGGGAGAGACAGAGAGGTCGTAAAAATCATAGCGATGTCCACATCTTAAACAATCTGACGGTATACACCCGTCCTATAACCCAAAGTCACTTCCCCTCCTCCCCATCTACCCACCCACACTCTCACGAAAGCACCCACCAAACCGCGAAACCCAGCCCCACAAGAATCCCCAACGCCCTCCCCACAATAACCACAATCAACGCCTTCCGAATCGCAGCATAAAACGTGCTCAGAGCCGAACCGGACCAGTTTATTCTGCGATCGTTCACACCGCCTCCTCGCACGCTCGATTCCCATCCGCGGATGACCTCGCGGTAGCGTTTGCCAAAGACCCTGTTTTGTTTGATAAATTGGGGGTGTGGATTTAGACGCCGGGGGTGACGTTTGGATGTGGGGAGGTGGACGGATGAGGAAGGAGCGGAGGTGTGTGTAAGGAAAGGAGGATCAGGGGTGTGGATGGTAAGTCGTGTGTCAGTTGGTCGAAACGCGCAGGTCGGGAGACGCGGTTGTGAAGAGAAAGACGCGAGAATTGCGTGAGTGTTTCGAGGACCGTAGGCGAGATGAAGCGAGAGGCATTCGGCAAGCGGGACGGGATGGCATGTGAAGGGTAGGATGCGTCCAAGGGTCGATCGTAAGTGCACAGGGAGTAGCAACAAGCAAAGGCGAGGCGATGAAACAGGGCGGAGCAAAGAGATAACGGAACCGTCAGCAAACGTTCAGCATTCCAAAGCAGAAACGCCCCAGCAGCGTGTCCCCAGAAAGACAGCGATGCGGGGAAGAAGGTAGGTGACTCACCAGATCCAAAAGTTCACATCGGGGTATGAAAACCTCGGAAACACACTCGCCAAACTCGGCGCAACGTACTCCATCCTAAAGTCCAGCATCGTCGAGTCCTGATACGGGAGCTGCATGACTTCAGAGAGCGGCGTCGATGGTGCGGAATGCGACCCTCCTCTCTGTCTTCGCTTATCGCCCCTCGCATCAAAATAGTCTCCCGCATCTCCATTCTTCTTTTCGTTGAGCGCGTCCGCGTCAAGCTTAATATCGTCGTCGTCGACGGTGGGGAGGATCATGTACGACATCAAGTCGAGGGTCATACCCAGGGACAAACCCCACAGCTTAAGCTGCTGCGGCTGCTTCCTCAACGTCCCCTTCTCCGCAATACTCTGCTTACTCCCCTTCTCCGCTTTCTCTCCCACCCCTGGCCCACTCGGACTCGGCTGGATCACCATCGCCGGGAACTGCATCGTCCCCACAAGCATCCTCACCACCACTCTCAACAGCGCGCTATGCTTGGGCGTCAGCCTGCTCGCCGCGTCCACAGTCACGCTGCTCCACCCCTTGGTATTTGGGGAGATCAGCGAGGCGAGGGGCGTCCAGTGCAGCTGGTGGGTGGGGACGGGGTCCGCGGGCGGGGCTGCAGGGGTGACTTGGAGGAAAACGAAAGGAGAGAGGATCATGAGGAGTCGCTTGCCGAGGGAGGTGGTGATTTCGCGGTCGTCGAGTTGGCCGATGGAGAGGTAGTCTTTTTCGGCGAGGTCGATGCCAAGCTCTTCCCAGGTTTGGCGCATGGCTGAGGGTGATTCGGTCATCGGACATACCGAAAGGGAGGAGAATTGAATAGGGTTTGGACGCAAACGTGAAAAATTCGTCATGAGCCCCGTCATACCCTCTCACACGAGCAATTTCACAGCTACTCACCGGTATACAGCCCTCCCTCGTCATCAGCCTCCATCCTGCCACCAGGGAACGCCACATGGGCCTCAGTCTCGCCCTTACCCTGCCTCACCTGCGCCTGGTTGTACGGCCCATCCCCGTTCTTTGCGGGGTTCTCGCGCTGGAGATACAAGATCTCAGGGCGTGCATGGGGGTCGTTGACCCAGTCCAAGGCGAAGAACTCTGTGAGGCTGGGCTGCGTGGAGGGGGCGGGAGGCGTGGGTTTGTGAGGCGAGGGCACGACGCGGATTATCAGCGCGACTGCGGCTCTTCGTGGTTCTGCAAGTGGTTATGAATGTAAGGGTTCATGTTGGATTCGAGGCTGCCTGGCGGGTGGGTTGTGAAGGTGACTCGACGTACGTGTAGGGGGCGAAGCGATGATACGAGGGGGTGTTGAGCGGATACGCTGGAGAGCCCTGGAGAGGAGGGGGACGACGGCGATGGGGGCGTCTATAAGGTCCAACACGCAACACAGGGGTTTGCCCCACCAAATTTGAACAGGATGCACGCATAGTCAGTTCACTGAAAATACCGAGCTATTCCCGACACAGCGGACACACACCTTGAGACATATCGTCTGTCTCTACCTCGACGTCGAGCAGGTTGGAAGCCAGAAAATGGAGATGGGGCGCAACCCGAGGGAGGCAGGGGGTATGGAGGAGAGGACAAGAGGGGACTCGTGATGAGACAGCCCGGCTTTGTTGGAATCCCCAAAGATTTCAAGGCTCTGACGTAGAGCCTATTCACCGGTCCGGTCTCTCTACATTCCAACTGTCCCTGCCCCAGCTCGGCCTTTGTACGAGGCTCTCTTCGAGCACGCGCTCGAGGCAGCGAAGAAGGCCTGTTACTCGGGATCGTATGGTCTTAATGAGCGCCGAAAGAGGTGGGCAAGGTCATTATAATCATCTGTAATAAAAGGAAAACTATCTACAACTACGAAACCCCTGTTCAAATCTCAGTCCAGCCGCTATCCGACGGAGCCCCGCCTCCCCATAGCCCAACGGCAAACAAGAATATGCTCCCTCCAGCCCGGAGGCCAAGACCACGGTAGAGCTGCCCCAGGCCCGTGTGGCGCGACCACCCTTCATACGCATCCTCCTCTTCCGGCTTCGCACTCGCATCCTTCTTTCCTGCGACACTTGGTCTCCGCCTGCGCTGGGGGTACTGGATCGGCAAGTCTGATCGTTCCTCGGTGAGGATGTGCCAGAACGCGTCAACCATGCCGTTGTAGGGTGCCGGCCGCAGTTCCACGCAAGCTTTCAAAGGGTGTGCGGTGCCGCGGACTTGGACTTGCAGTCGTCGGCGGATGGTTTCAATGGGGAGTGTCACGAAGAGACCAAGTAGTGCGGCTAGCAGTTCAGATACGACAAAGGTTTGTGGGTGCGTGTCCGGGGAAGAGTGTGGACCTGAGAGCACTGATGCGACTTTGCCAGGGAGGGCGAGCGCGATGATGGGGCGGATCGCAGAGTCTACGATGGTCGGGATGAGGAGCTGGGGATGGAGGTAGATGCCCTTCAGGCCGCCTTCATCGCGCAGAATTTGCTTGAAGGCGTCTATCGGGCCGCTGTAATGTCGGTGACGGGATGCGAAGGACTGCACGATAAGCCTTGTCCGAATCAGGTCAAGTGGGGAAAGTATGAACCCGGTGATTAAATGGGACGCGACTGGGAGAATCAGAGGAGGCTGGTGGAACGGAGATAGAGAAGGGAAGAAGACAGCTTGCAGGAAACCGTCGATGAGGGGCTGGAGCGTCGAGGAGAGCACCTCCCTCACGGCGTCGGTAAACAGACCTGATGGGGTTTAAGTTCCGGTATACATGATCCAGATTCGACGAGGCGCACCTTTCCAGAGGGCGAGCCAGCCTTCTCCTCTGAACCTGCCGACTCGCTTGAGCATCGCCCAAGTGCCATCGGCGCTGCCCACTGGGATAATGTACTCGGGTCGGGTTCCCTCTTCCAACACGGATCTTCGGATGACGTAACCCTGCTCGTCGGTTCGAAGGGCGGGCTGATGGCGGGGGGCGTTTGGGTCTGCAAAGTAGGAGTCGCCCTCACCCGAAGAGTCGCTGAGCTAAAAGCGAATGAGGAAATGAGTGTCGTATATTAATGCTGGACATACGGTATCATCGTTGTCCTCATCGACCTGAGTGGAATCTCCTAACGCTGGCTCTCCAGCGTCTCGAGGAACCCATTGGACTTGGAGCAGGGTAGTTGCCACCTCCCATGGCATCCCTACGGCCTTGCCGGTATACTGCAAAACTGCAGCGGCAACGAGCGCCTTGAAAAGTTCGACCCCATCTCCCCCTGGCGATTCTGCTAGCCCAGGACTAAGGTCGTATATCGAGTTGTGTGTTGGCCGTGAAGACCACTGGTAGGCGGGAGCTCCTGGGGGTTCGGCGGAGACTGGAGCTGAACTGGTGGCGTTGCTGACAGAATTTGTGGGGATAAAGGACCAGGCTGAAGCTGGGTCGACGTATAGGTCGCGCAGAGACGATGACGAGCTCGTCATGGTGTGTGGGCAGTGTCTGGAGTATTCATGCGATGTTCACTGCCAAGAAGCGGTCCAGGCCAAGTGTGGTGCAGAGAGGCGTGACGCCACGGAGGCCAGTCACGCGTCGGCAGTGATCAATACCCCAATTGATTCGCCTGCGCAACGCCCGCAAAATCACCCTGCCAGCGCCCACAAATAGCAGACTCTACTCTACACGTAACCCTGCCAGCTCAGGGAGTATCCAGATCCTAAAACTCGAATTTTCAACGGAAATCCAACGCAGTGAGGGACAAAGAAGTGCTGCGGCTGTGACGTGCCACCGAATACGGCAGTGGTGACATCAGGGGTCGACGTGCCTCTGCTTCATTCCAACTGAAAAGCCTGCCACTAATCGCATTCGCCCCTCTTGATCCTTGCCGCCATCCATCCACGCGCCGGCCTCCCCTCCCTCCCTCCCTCCACCTCCCGCCCCATTTCTGCCCGCCTCTGGCCTCGCGAAACGTCTCTTGCGACCTTGAATATGGCGTCGACCCAATCCAACGGCAGCTTCTTGCAACAAGAACGGGCGAGTGCGCCAGTCCACACCTTCAACCCCGACGATACCCCTGCGCAAAAGGCCGCAGCCGCAGGGCAGGAGAGAGGCAAGCTCGCGAGCATGAAGGACAACGGCATCGTCGAGCGAGGTATGACGCCCCTCTTGCGACTCCACTTTACAGCCCCATTTAATCGTCCTGTGCAGAGGTCGGTATCAGCAACGGCACCCCCAATGACAACGTCGTGCCGACCATTGTCATTGAAGACCACGATGGGGCAAAGGTCCCTGTGAGCAAGGATGCCGAACAGGAGCAAAAGACTGCCCAGGATTCTACGGAGGCAATGCCCGGCGCGCTCCCCAGCGGGGCTGCTCCTGCCGTTCCAGACTGGTACATTGTCGGTTGGCGTCAAGCCACAGGGATCGACAAGCCCGTCCCTGAGGGCGAGGAAAAGGACAAGGCTATCCTCACCCAGTTCATCCACGAGCAGTTCTACGGCGAATGGTACCATAACGCCGCCGTCATTGTGTCTGTAGGTCCAATTTGGGCTCTCATCATTGACGAGGAGACTCACATCTTGTCATAGGCTGTAATCGTGACATACTTCCTGGCACGTTTCGGCTTCGGGTGGGGCTGGGTCTTTATCGTCCTCGCCTTCTGCAGCACCTACTATTCGCAGTCCATGACCAAGTTCCGCCGCCACGCACGCGACGACATTCAGCGCGAGCTGGTCAAAGTTAAACTGGGATCAGAACATGAGACAACCGAATGGATGAACCAGTTCCTACAACGGTTCTGGCTCATCTACGAGCCCATCCTTTCCCAAACGATCGTGTCTTCCGTCGACCAAATTCTCGCGCTTTATACCCCAGGGTTCTTGGACTCGCTGAAGCTCACAGAGTTTACGCTTGGTACCAAGGCCCCCCGGGTCGACAAAGTCCGGACTTTCCCCAGTACTGATGATGACATCGTCATGATGGACTGGGCGTTTTCGTTCACCCCGCATGATACCACTGACGTCCCGCCTGGCCCAAGGAAGAAGACTGCCAACCCCAAGATCGTACTTTCAATCAGGCTTGGAAGGGGTCTGGCCACCGCTGCTCTCCCCGTCCTCGTCGAGAACATTGCCTTCAGTGGTCTCATGCGCATTCGTTTGAAGCTAGTTTCCAACTTCCCGCACGTTCAGACTGTGGATATGAGCTTCCTGGAGGAGCCCACCATCGCATATGACCTCAAGCCTATCGGAGGTGACTTTGGTATGGATATTACAAATGTGTGTATTCTTATCTTCTGCACTCCGGGTACCCCCTGACCACTTTGTTCACCAGATTCCCGGATTGTCCTCGTTCATTCGTGATACCACTCATTCCGTTCTGAGACCGATGATGTACGACCCCAACGTCTTCACGCTCAACCTCGAACAGCTCCTCTCTGGCAAACCGCTTGATGCGGCTATTGGTGTCGTCCAAGTGACCATCCACTCTGCCCGCGGAATTAAGGGCGGCAAGATTGGTGGTGGTACGCCTGATCCATTCGTCTCCATCTCGATCAACGAACGCGCCGAACTCGCTCGTACCAAATGGAAGCACAATACGTAAGTCCGCTTGCTCTCGCCGCTTCCTTGAACCGAGCTCATGGACCCGATCTGCGCAGCTACAACCCAACATGGGTGGAGACCAAATACCTGCTCGTCAACAACCTTCACGAACGCCTCGTTTTGGACCTTTACGATTATAATGAACACCGCAGCCACAGCAAGCTTTCCAGCGCCACGTTCGAGCTCTCGACTTTGGAAGAGGACTCGGTTCAAGAAGGAGTCACGACGACGTTGCTCAAGGAGGGCAAGGAGCGTGGGGAACTGCACTACGATGTTTCGTACTTCCCCATCGTCGAGCCCGAAGCAGATGCCGGAACCGAGTTTGCTGAATCTAGTGAGTATCGCTTCCCTGTGCATCCGGAGTGCCCTAACACGTGTTGTATTAGGCGTCGGTGTCGTCCGTATCACCATTCACCAAGCCAAGGAGCTCGACCACACCCAGTCCCTTTCCGGCGAGCTCAACCCCACGGCCAAGCTCTACCTCAACGCCAAGCCCAAACCCGCCTTCATCACTCGCAAGTACAAGCACACCAACAGCCCTGTCTGGGAGCAGGCTCACGAGTACCTCTGCTCGTCTAAGAGCAACGAAGTCGTCACTGTCCGTGTCATTGACGACCGCGACTTCCTCAAGGACCCTTGTGTGGGGTACATGTCGGTGCGGTTGGTTGACTTGATTGAGGCGAAGAAGGCGGGTAAGGATTGGTTCCCGCTCAGTCAGTGCAAGAGTGGGAAGATTAGGGTTACCGCGGAGTGGAAGCCTGTGGCGATGGCGGGCAGCTTGGAGGGTGCGGATTCGTATACCCCGCCGATCGGAGTTGTGAGGCTGTGGTTGCAGAAGGCTGTCGATGTCAAGTGAGTTTCAACTTCGCCTTTGAAACCCTGAAGATGTGCTAACTGCTTGTGTAGGAACGTCGAGGCTACTCTCGGTGGGAAGAGCGATCCTTATGTCCGCGTCCAAGTCAGGAACGTCACCAAGGCTAGGACTGAGGTCATCAACAACAACCTGAACCCTGTCTGGGACGAGATCGTTTACGTCCCCGTTCACTCGCTGCGCGAGTCTCTCCTCCTCGAAGCTATGGATTACCAGCACCTGACCAAGGACCGATCCCTCGGTGTCACGGAATTGCGCGTCTCGAACCTCGCCATCGCCTCCGAAGATACCCTATACCCTTTCGAAAGTCTCGGCATGAAGGAGTTCGCTGAACCTCTCCGTCTCAACAAGGGCGGCCAGTTCAAGGGCACTCTTCACTACCACGCGCAGTTCATTCCCTCCATGAAGCTCAAGGGCATCAAGTTCGACTCTTCCGATGCCCTCAAGCCCGGGCGTCAGGCCTCCCCCTCCTCCGACAATGAGGACAGCGGAGAGGTATCCGACCGTGCCGATACCGACGACGAGCACTTTACGCCGGTGGAGCTCACCATCAAGCCCAAGAGGCGCAAGACGAAGGAGTTGCCGAAGATCCAGACCACGGACGAGAACGGTGTCGCGGTGGACGGTGTCAAGGCGCAGGACTTTGCGGACAGCCCGACGGCTCAGAGTGTCAACGCTCCCTCCCCGGAGACGGATCCGGATGCCCCTCCCATGTCTGCGGTCTCCGCTGTGTCGATGGCGTCAACTGTTGGCACCTCTGATGGTGTAGAGATTCCTACTGAGGAGCTGTTGAAGCACCAATCCGGTATCATCGTCTTCAACGTCAAGTCTGGACGTCTCGGCAAGAAGGGCCGTATCGAAGTCCTCATGGACGACGGCTACTGGCCGTGCTTCTCCACCCCCAAGTCCCGCAGCACCCACGCCAACTGGGACTACGTCGGCGAGGGCTTCCTCAAGGAGATCGACTTTGGCCAGGTGTGGCTGCGTCTCGATCAGAGCCAGGACGACGATAAGGACGATATTGCGGCAGAGTATGTTGGAGATGCGAAGGAGTTCTTGGCGTCGACTTTGAACCACCCGCAGACGTTCACGTTGAACGATAGGGATGGGGACCCGTCGTCGACTGTGGAAATCGAGACGAGGTTTATCCCTGTTCCTGTCCAGCTGGAGCCTAGGGAGAGCTGCAACAGTGAGTGCTCATATTCTGAACTCAAAAGTATAGTCCTGACCTTCTCTTTCAGACCAGGGTATTGTCCGTGTCGAGCTCGTCGAAGCGACCGACCTCCGCGCCGCAGACCGCAGCGGCAAGTCCGACCCTTACGCCGTCTTCACCCTCAACGACGCGAAGGTGTTCAAGTCCGACACCAAGAAGAAGACTCTCAAGCCTGAGTGGAACGAGTCCTTCGAGGCTACCGTGCCCTCCCGCGCCGCGGCTGACTTCACTGTCGAGCTCTTCGACTGGAACCAGATCGAGCAGGCCAAGAGCCTTGGAGAGGCCAGAATTGATCTTGCCAATATCGAGCCCTTCGAGATGTCCGAGCAGAATCTCCCTCTCTCGACGGAGAAGCATGGGCAGAAGGGGTATGTCCGTGTGCGCCTTGTCTTCCAGCCTGCGATTATCGCCAAGTCGAGGAAGAACACGTCGACGTTGACGACTACGGGGCGTGCCCTTACGCAAATTGGTGGCCTGCCCGCGAGGGGGGCGACCAACGTCCTTTCGGTATTCAAGCGCGGGAAGAACAAGGGTAATGCTCTCGATGCCCTTCCTGAGCCTGCGGAGCCCCCGGCCGCGGCGCCGAGTGGGCAGGCATCCAAACCTGTTGGGGCTGGGAACGAGGCATTGGGCCCTGGAATCGCGCCTTTCCCTGTCGATGGGGTAGCTACCGGTGCCTCGTCTGAGCCGGGGACGTTGACGGTGACGGTTGTCGGCGCGAAGGACTTGGCGACATCGGACTGGAAACCGTATGCTACTTTGAGGGTAGGAGACAAGGAGCAGAAGACGAAGCATACCGGTAAAACGTCTACGCCTGAATGGTGAGTTGCCGCGAATTTCCTTGTGTTTCTTGGTATGCTGACTGCGATCTAGGAACGAGACCTTCAAGTTCACCGCCTCCTCTCACACCCAAAAGGCGTATATCTGGCTTCACGACCACAAGACCCTCGGCAAGGACAGGGAGATCGCTGACGGGGAGGTGGAGATCTGGAGACACATCCAGCCCGAGGGCATGTCCCAGGCTGATGTCTTCGTCGAGCTCCGTCCCACTGGTCAGCTGCAGCTGAGGTTGGACTTTGACCCCTCACCAGAGGCCACGAGCAGTGGTGCGTCGGTGTCGAGTGGGGAGGGTCATCACCGTATGGCGCGTACCCTGTCGCATGTGACCTCTTCGAGGTTCAGCATGCGCAGCAGCAGGCCGAAGGACGAGGACATCCCCAGGCCGCAATAGGCTATTGCATGAAAGGACTATTACCAGGACTCTGTTTTTTTACCATGACACCCTTCTTCTCGTCACTCGCTGATGCTTTCGATTCGTTCTCTCGCACTTGTTCGTTGAGGATATCGATACCACGCTGGCATGCCGTCAATTCGGACCTTGCTTTGTACTTTCTTACCCTCTTAAAAACCATTTGTTTCTAATCTAGTATCTCTATGCATGTTAATTTCATTCGATGTAACGTCCCTCAGTTGACGCTGCGATAGCTACCTACTAGTGACTCATGAATGGATTCCCTTCGATACGTCCCTTGAACCATTTCGGAGGGTCGCGTCTGAACAGCGCGAAGTCCTCCTAATTGGAGGTATGGGCGATGAGTGAGTACTTGGTAGGCGAAAGGGTCAGGTGAGCACGTCCCAATTTGGGTGTTCTATCAAGATTCGGTGCAAGAATATGCTTTCCCTTGACTCTTTGCCAGGGCGGAATTCTAGGGCTTTGGGTTGAACCACAACCACCTCTACACATGCAGACCATCGACTTAGACTCCACGCCCGGATCCAGGATCGAATACGCACGACAGACGTAAATCCGTCAAATCTCGTGTTGAGGCGGCTGACCCTAACATGGCCCGATGCTTGATTGAGAATTTCCCGCCCGAACGCGGCGTCGAGTATTGTCATGTCGTGGCCCGAAAGACCTGGAAAAATAAACAATTGGTACGCAGTTCTGCTGTCGTTTGATATATCGTAACCTCACCACCTCCATGCCTAGCTCGACTCGCTGGAGTGGCATTGGGGGATGCGTAGCAACACATTGAACCTGGACACACGCCAGAACGTATTCCCTGGTACGCTCTGCTTTCGCACCTTAGTGGCAGCCTTCATACTCAATGCATCTGAATAGCTGGCGCTTCCCTTCATCGTATGTTCGACGCCGGTCAGTATATATTGGTACCGGCAGAAGACATTGTCCAGAGATACCTTGGCGCTCTACGCGGGGATCCCCTGCGGGCAAACAGAAAGTCGTTCCCGCTCATTGAAGTAAGGGCGGTTCCAGGGCTGACTGAGACCGAAACGCTGACGTCTGGTGTGTGTAGGATCGCGACAACACGTTCGAATACTGTCTCATACCTCTCAAGAATATGGAGAAAATCGCGCTCAGCCGCCAGAACGACAGCATTCCACTCGCCCATGACGCCTTTACGACCCATCTGTACCCCTTCACCACTCTCTCCCCACTTGTCAGCCGCATTCACCCAAAGTTCGTCATCGTATCGGGCGGTTATAGGTTGCATTCTATGCCGACAGACGAATTTGAAGCCCTCACACAGACATTTCCCATCCTCACCACCATCCTCAAATTATATCTATCTTGGTCTGTCCCTGTCCCTGGTGCAGCGAAGTCTGATCTGACCTATTGGCCTCCCTACCCCGAGGATGACGACGAAGGAAACGGCGGCGATGATCCCAACGACAAAGACTACGATGTCTTCACGGAAAAAGGGAGAGGTTCCGGTCCATATCGCAAGAGGCCGAGACAACTATCACCGACCCCGAATCGTGCTGGAAACTCCAAGACGATGGGCGCTTATCACGATCCTGTGGACTCTGACGATCCATCACCAGCTTTCAAGCGAAAGGAATCAAGCAATCTTTCTCGTGGGTCAGTCATCGAGCACACGCGAAAGATGGGGAAGGTCGGGTGGGATCAAGACGCTCTCATTAACTGGTCCAGCAACTGCCAGCCCCTTGGCCCCGCTGACCCGCCAGTGAGCACTTGAGCGCTTGAGCACTGGAAAGGTTTTTAAGGGCAGCTTTGTTTGGTACCACCATATGTGAAACTTCTTACCACATGTTTTCTGTTACCTTTGGTCCGCTTAGTGTTACGCGGTTGAAACGTTGAGCAGTCTCTTCGTACATTTAGTAATTCAGACATTAGCTACTTACGCTCAGCGCCTTGATTAAGGGAACGAGTGTGAATGGAGCGCTGAGGCGCCCTCAATTTTATCCGTTTAGTATCAACTTGTAAAGGCGATATAAGGCCCTGGTCGAGGTATCTCCCTCGACCAAGCCATAGCCAGCGCCACCGGCCACCTGTGGAAGTGGGGCACCCGCGCAGGGTCGTTTTCACCCAGGCGCAGCAACTGTGCAGGCCACCAGCAAGGATTAGTGCAATCGGACCTTGCTTTGTACCTCCTTACCCTCTTTAAACCCATTTGTTTCCAATCTACCTATATAATGCATGTTAATTTCATTCGATGTAACGTCCCTTTGACGATGCGATAACTACCTATTGACGTCTATCATATAGAGTCTGGTTCACGAGACTACTATTGACGACCCGTGAATGGTTTCCCTTCGATACCTCCGCCTTAAACCATTTCGGAGGGTCGCGTCTGAACATCGCGAAGTCCTCCTGATCTGAGCTACGGGCGACAAGTGAGTGCTTCCATGTTCGGTAGGTGAAGCTCTGCAGGTTGGGGCAGAGGACTTGCGAGTGTGCGCCATCGTCCCGGAAAAGAGAAAAGAGAACTTCGTCTGACCCTGGAAACGAAGGGGTGCGCAGTCCGATGGAATCCAGCGTCGGGAGCTCCGCCAGGATGTCATGCAGGTCGTCGAGATGGCCTGGAAGGTTATGTAGGCTCAACACCTTTATCTGGCATTGGGACATCGAAACCAACTTCCGTAGGGCGTCGGCCAATGGAGTCGGGACGCGCCCTCCCTGTGGAATCAAGTGGGACTCAGCGAAAGTGCTGTACACTGTGGAGGATAAATTGAGGGACCGCAGCGACGGTAGTATGACGCTACTCAGGAATGGGTAGATGGAGGTGAAATGTGCGCTGAGGGTAAGGCGAACGAGGTTGCGGTGTGTGACTGGGTTTCGCAGGGGAGAAGCCTGGATGTTACCAGACGAGTGATAGGCATATCGGTAGCAAATCTTCAATGTCTCTAAATTTCTGGCCTTGGTCAGGTCGGGGACATGGAAATGCCAACGTAGGTGGACGTTATCCGGGATTACGCCGTTGAATTCGAAGTGTTTGAGGCCTCCCCAAGGCACGGATGCGAGAACCGTGTACTGGGGGTCGTCGAGACGTCCGACATCCAAAATGAGGTTTCGCAGATTGGGAGCTATGGATTGGAGTGGGAGGTGAAGGCTACGTCTGCCTCCTATGAACGTCGCCCCTCCAGCACGTATCATTAGACTGTGGAGGCTCGGCCAGCACCAGCGCCCCTCATTTCTATCTTTCCACTTCGCAGCTCCTCTCATGAGTTGCTCCAGCCATGTCCAATTGGTTGCTTGCGCGACATCGAGCACCAACTCCAAGGCCCCCCACCTGTGTTCCTGGATCAGGTAGTTGTACAGTGTCTTCGTTTCGCGAGGAGTGGTTTCGAAGATGAGGCTGAGGTTTCGAGGGAGGTCCCCTGCACGCCCGAACCATCGCTTGAGATGGGCCACGAGTCGCGGTACCAACGGGTCTGGCTCGTTCCTGAGTCTTCCGGTAATTTGAAGTCGACGCTTGCTCCAAAATTGTGGATGGGTGAGGAGGACTCCGTGCCAATATCGACAGATGGTGGCTAGTGTCACGATGTCCTCCCCATGATTTGTGGATCCAAATTGGGAGGGGTTGAAGGTCAAGAGGTCGAAGATCTGAGCAATGAGTTCGGGCGGAAGGTCGTGGATCATTGAAATCTCAGTAGAAGTGGTACGAGTAAACGAATGAACCTGGAAAGCGGTATCGATTAGATAGTCGCGCCCAAACCTCCGAGCCATCAACTCGCCAAAGCGCATGCGCCCTGGTCCTAGGAGGGAGGGCGCTCCCTTGATGCGAGTGAGTAAGCTTGGGTGTATTTCGCGGTCGTCTACGTTGAGGTGCGTAGAATATAATCTACGGGTATGGTACTATGTTGTAATGGAACACATAATCGGACAAGTTGAGGAGCCAGACCGGAAGGCACAAGTAACAATGGGAGAGAAGAGACTCAGAGGGGGAACAAGTAAAGATGAGAGAGACGAGAAAGTAATGGGACAAACACATAGGGTGTCAGGCAGTCAGATACAGGAAACGAGACAGCGAGAGAGAGAGAGAGAGGGAGGTGTCGGGCAATGATCAAGAGGAAAGAAACAATCCCAAAAGGAAGAGCACAAATCAAAGAGGCACCAAGTCAAGATGGAGTGAGGGGGAAATGAGGAAGAACTGAAAGTGGAGAGAAGGGAGGAATAAGGTAGGGAGAGCATTAAACAGAAACGGAATCTATGCATCTATAACGGAGCCAAAACTCCGGAGATTCACACACGGAAAGCGGGGAAACACGAGAGGATGGCATGAGGAGGGGAGGAGACAATGCATGCAGGATGCAAGCAATCCTCTAAATTGCCAGAAAACCCAAGATAAAAAAAGTTAACTACCAAATGTCCACGGGGCGAGAAACGGTCGGGATGGGGAAATCGCCGAGGGTAAGAGAGGAGAAAATGGGGGGCGCACCGGTAACAAAGGCCGACTGCCAATAGGTTACCACTCGATTACATCTGTCTCGTTGCTGACATCCAACCACGGATGTTCAAGCATATCATGCACATTCACTCGGTTACGGAAGTCGGGCGCCAACATGGGCTCCAAGAAGTCACACAGCGCAGCTGCATCCTCATCCGCATAGAGGTACTTCTCGACCATGACGCGCCTCAAGGGCCAGGGCTTGAGCGTTCGGATATATCTCAGAGAACCTGGTAGGGAGGTGTGAGATGGACAGCAGGGAAGGAGAGAGGCAACGTACCAGTATGATCGAACAGCTCACGACTGTACTTGCCGCCCATCTTGATATCAAGTGGGAAGTCACCCATGAGCTCGATAATCTGAGCCATATGATCATCGTCTTTCGTGAACAGCTCTCCTTGGCCCTGAGGGTCGAACAGATACTCGGCGGTCAACAACTCAAAGATCTATAAATGATCATTAGCCTCGGTCCGCGAAGTACATAGAAAGCCGGTACTCACGACGCACGCAACGCTCCATACATCAGCCCGAGTGTCCCAGTCCTTCCGACCAACAATTGCCTCAGGGGCGCGATATTGCCGCGTCTGGATATCCTCGGTGTAATGCTTCTTCGAAGGGGTAGCATTACCCATATCGGCGATCTTGACAAAGATCGGTGGGCTCTGTGGACCCGCGGCCTGAGCGGCCGTATCCACAGGAGCCAACGCCTGCTCAACCAACGGGATAATCGAAGTCCCCGAGGCGTCGGAAGTCGGACTGCAAGGCGGCGGGGCGGGGAAGGAGTCGCGTGAAGGGATAGGGATGCCAGATTGTGACTGTGATTGAGGCGGCGACTGGGGTGAATCAGAAATATTAGACGGAATGTTCTTTCCGTGGTGAATAGACTTAGAGTGGTGGCTATCGATACAGTATTGATGTGCGATGGAACATGAGGTTAGTGAAGAAGCTTGGTGTGAGTGCATGTGAGCGGAGAGCTGGGAGATTTGCTTCGGTGGCGAGTGGCGTGGAAGGACGTGCTCCGAAAGCGGGGAAGAAGGTGTGATAGCGGCGCGGAGTGGGGCAGTCCGAGTGAGGAGAGAAGGTGCAGGCGTGATAGGTTTCGCGTCAGAGGCGGAGGTGTCGCTCGATAGGAGGGATGATTCGCTCGCGAGTTTCTCGCTGAGAGAGGATATCTTGTTTGTCGCAGGTCCTAAAAGCGTTCTTGCAGGAGATGGTTGAACCTTGGTCGCGGTGGAAGACGAGTACTCGGAGGCAGAAGGGGTCGTTGATGAACTTGTCGAGTCGTTGACGAGCGTGTTCACGACCGACAACACGTTGGCTCCTTCTCTATCGTGACCAATGTCAGCCTTGACCAGGACTGCAGGCGCAGGGGCTGCAGTTCCTAGGTCTTGCCACTGGGGTACAGCTACACCAGATTGAGATCGATTATGCCCATGACGATTAGACGATCTTGGCTTACTGCCCTTCAGGGGACTCGATCTATAAGATGACGAAAGGGAGGAGGAAAGCTTGTCGGTGTAAGACGAGGAAATGGGGGCGCTTGACTTCCACGAGCTGGAAAGTTTAGCGCTGAGTTCGGCTTCAGCATTGACATCGGACTTCTTGATTCCAGGGAGAGGTTGGGGTTCCTTGATGTCCGGGAGGCCTAACAAAGCTTTGTGCTTTAGCTCGAACGCTAATCCAGACGGATTCGTAAACCCTGCTACAGCACCTGTCATGGACTGGGATAATGATGTCGGCGGGGTACTGATGATACTGCTGGACCCGGGGGAAGGGGCTAGGGCAGATGATACCGAGGATGAGGATGAGGAAGTGGACGGGGCGACCTTCCGCGAAGCTCCGGATGGAGAGAGGACAGGAGGTGGTGCAGGGACGGAAGCGGAAGCGATGAGGTGAGGAGGGCGGAATGAGGAAGATAGGTTGCTAGGGACCTTGGGTACGCTGGACGAGGGAACGGATCCTCCAACAAACACTGTGTTTGGGGGAATGCTTGGTCCGCTCTTCATTCTGAGTAAGTTGGCCGGAGCAACGTAGCTCCCGCATTGGCTGTTGGTACCGCTGCCAGAATCAGGGGCACGGCTCATCGCAAGACTCGAATTGCCAAACGCGCTGCGCCCACTAGAGCTCCTGGGACTCGAAAGGGGCTGGGATTCGAATATTTGCACCTGCCTTCGTGCACGGGTTGAATTGTAGGGGATAGTGACGCCTGCACGAGATTTCGTGGGCTGGGGGACACCGACACGGCGTGAACTTGGAACTGGAGATTGCGAGATTTCAGTGTGGATGTGGTCTTCGATATCTGGGATAGATATTACTATATGGAGGTTAGCATTCTTCCTGACAAGCCAGGCCGCGGCGGGGCTACAGCAGATTGGGTGACAACAGAAGAGAGTGACTTACAAATGTTCTCTGGCTTGATATCGGTGTGCACGAGATCACACTCGTCGTGGAGATACTCCAACCCCAGGAGAATTTGCTTCGCTATCACCTTCACAAGAGGGCGGGAAACTCCCTTCTTCTTGTTTCGCTCGATCAAGGCGAGGAGGTTCTCACCGAGGGGCTCAAATACAATGCATATATGCGAGGATTCGGGACCCTGATGGCAAAAAGAGTCGAGGAATGAGACGATATGGGAACGCCCAGAATGAGATGGGTTAGCAGAAGCGACCTTGGAGAGCAGCTTGATCTCGTCCCGGGCAGTCTCGGCATAACGACCGGCGGATTTCACGACTTTCAATGCAGAGTGAGCCTTGGTCCTGTCAAAATCGAGATCAGATAAACGGCGACGGTGAGAGAGAACTAGGCGGTACTGACTGCGAATCCTTGACCAGCCAAACAGTAGAGAAGTGTCCCCAACTATGGTGTCATGATTACGTGCTGTGAGCCATCGTCTTCTTGCAGGCATAGATATAAGACGCACCCGAGCTTACGAACAATCCTGTAGCGACCCTGCTTGAACGTATCATTGACCTTTACGGGCAGATATCCACCAGCATTGTAATCTGCGGGACTCTCCTCATCTTTATATGCGGTCTCATCGACAGGCAGGATCTTGGGGCCAGCGGACGTTACTACGTATTGATACTTGGCGCAAGGAGGCTTCGGGGCCATGAAATGGTAGAGGAGACTGTAGGGAACGACGGGGAGGAGGAAGGCGTCGGGAGGAGAAGGGAAACGCAGGAACCGACGAGGAGTCGACCAATTCAACTCGGCTGTTATCCGTCACGCCAGTGTCACACGGCGTTCACTCTCGGCCCGCTCTTCCCCCGCACCCTCCATCGCCTCCTGCACAGCGCAGAACACTTCCAGGTCACCTTGGATCTCTAAGAAATATTCCAGTAAAATCTCCCTTGGAAACGGGGAGAAGGAAAAGCCTTCAAAGCTGCGCAGCAGCGACCCTCGAGATGCCGGTTTCATATTGGCGCCAGTCACAACACCAATGATCGGGCACCGATTTGCCTCCACACGGCTCGACATCGGCTCAGAAAAAGGAAACCCGGGAGTGGAAGAGTGGGATGGACGCGTCGATAGGGGTTTCCGTGGGTTGGAAGGCCTCGAGCCTTTTCCGCACCGCTTCGAGAAGAGGAGAAGCACAGAGGCCTCCCAAGTGGGCAGACCTGGCCTCCTAACCTATACTCGCTAGTTCGACAAGTGTGACTGGATATGAATTGCTGGTGTATTCATTGGATTGGAGTCAATTGAATGGGCGTATTGCTCACGAGAAACGACGCGTCGGTCTTTGCATCACCGCTTATGTGATCGGCCCACCTTGTCCTCCGCCACGTTCCCGCGACGCGTCCCTGCGTCTTGAGCGTCTATTTCTCCCTTTCAACCGGTTCGACAGCTCCTGGAACGATGCCAAAGTCAGAACGAGAGGAGACGATCTCATCTCTGGTGTGTGTGGTCGGCCTACTGAACTGAAAGCACTTCATTCAATGGCTCATTCCGGCTAGTCGTCGCTCATTCTCTCGTCGATCCTCGACGAACTCGTCATGGACGCTGCACTGTCAGCACACCATGAAATAGCTCGCGCGGGAGCCATATGTCAGGTCTGCAAGGCAAAGTGAGCACCATCTTCTCCGTTTCTCCCCATGATTTACAGTGTAATCCAGGTGCAACGCAGGTACATCTACTTAACGTCGGGAATGTGTTCACGAAGCTCAAGATTCTCGTAATAAAGTCCACATACCCCCATCTCTAGCCAACATGTCGTCCTCTTCAAGCCAACTCGTCGTTCCATCTCGGTCAGGCACACCCTCATCGACTGGCGACAAGGGAACCGGTACGAGTACACCGACGAATGGGAAGGGCGAAGGTGGAACGCTATACCTCGAATGTTTACAATGTTCGCGGCAGGTACGTCATTGTAGCCATTGAGGTTGAATGGAACCGTCCTGACCGAACCGTGACGGCACCCCACTGCCCATATTGGCCTATAGATCTCGTCGAACAGATACGCACCTCACTTAAGCTCGTGTATGGGCCTGTCAAACTCTCGACGTGGGGCTCCTCGAAATAACTCCAAAGCCAGGTGCGCTTGATGTGCTACCTCGTCCATCCATTAAGCTCATTGGTTTATCCCCCCATCACCCCGACGTTATCTCCACCCAGGCCCGCTTCCGAAGCAGGCCGCTCAGCCTCGCCCGCCTCGGACATGGGCTACGGCTCAGATGACAGGTCCCCCAATAAGGGCAAAGGTCGAGGTCAGTCCTCGCATTCTCCTTCTAGTCCTCCTAAGGAGCTACTAAACCTTCACTTCCAAAACAGATGACGATTCATACTCTCTCAAGCGAAAGCGGGTATGTGCAGCTACTCCAACCATTTCGAAGTAATTACGGACGCTAACCGGAATGATATGTTGAAATAGGGAACCTCGCCTCAAATCTCCCCAACGAAGAAACTCAAGAACAAGCCCCTGTCCCCCGTTTCCCGACTTAAAGCAGAAGGAGACGGATCTGGTGTTGCATCCAACGTGCGCTCTCCCTCTTCTCCCCTTAGCAATCCCACCGTGCTCACCCATTTTGCACGACAGCAACCAACCTACTCCTCCTCGAACCACCCCAACCCCCGCGTCCCCTCCAAACTACGGGACTCCTCCACAGCGCCTTACACCCGCGACCGATCCCCCGGCTCCTCCTCTTCACGAGACTCTTCTCCGGGGACTGCCCAAACCCCCTCTGCCACGTCCTCCTTTACGAAGAGCCCCAATCTCAGTAACCGGGTCGCTCCAGGGAGAGAACGACAAGAAGGCGGAGGGCCGGGAGGCGGCCCGAGGGGGAGGGGCAGGCCTCTGGGGAGTGGGACGGGCCCGCCTAAGAGGAGTCCGCCGATGCAGGTCCCGGTGCAACGACCTCCTGTGCCGCCAGTTATCCATGGTCATTACGGGATGGGTGCGTTCAGAATTCCTTTGGTTGCATATGTTGAAGATTCTAATGATATGGGTGCATATGTAGATGTGGACGAAGGAGAGGAGACGGGCAGTTCGACGGACACCTCGGATAATAGCTCGTGAGTATGCAGCGCTGGCCGACCGTGTTGGTGTTGTCGAGGAGGCAGGCTCGCCCGAATGTATGAGTGATATCTGGTTATGTTTCGAGGAATCTATTTGCGATACCCTTCCATTCGATGACATCTCCGACTCCGCTCTCTTATGATGGAGGTTTCCTCCACCAGGACGACCGCAACAAGGCAAAATGCGGTCTCTTCAGAGCCACGGAGGCACTCGTCAACTGATTCGACGCTTCGGCGGTCACCCAATATGGTGCGTCCAGTTTGACTCGAGGTTCGGCCTGCAACCGATTCCACGGGAAGGATTGACAGGTAGAATTGGTCAAGAGACCTCGATCGGTGCCATGTAGGAGTCCCTGACCAATGGCGCGGTCTTGAGTTAGATCCCGGCTCGCTTCTCGGAAACCTGCGATATTGAATCAGAACCGAGGCCTTCGAACACGAGCGAAGACGTTTTCCGAGGGCACCACATCAAGTAAGTCCAGCCTGCTCATGACTCCAGCTTTTGCTTCTCGCTCATTTGCGGGTTGACCGCATTTTGCAACACAGGGCGGATATATTGACTTCGACAGTCTAAGGACGCCGTCGCTTCGAAGGCACGACCCATCACCATCCAGAACGTGGTGTTGGACGCCCCGGCCTTTGGTGTTTTCCGCATACATCTAGGGGGTAATGCTTAGCGTACCCCAGGCCTTCACCTACCTGAGAATCTCGTCTGTGCCAGTTTGAAGAATCAAGCCTTGGAGACTGATCGTTCAAGACCCAGGTATGTATGTTCCGTAAATCAGGGTCGCTTTCCCTTCACTTATCGACAGACCCCTGCCGCCAAGAAGCCACGACGCATGACCATATTTAGAAACGCTGATGGGCGCGCTTACCTTCCAGGGAAGTCTGACTCGACCGACTCCCAGGGCCCTACATAAAAGGCGCGGTTCCAGAATGCGTTTCGGCTTTAACCTATTTAGGATCCCGCTCTGACTCGCACCGACCGCCTCGAGGCATGAAGATACGCCCTTAAATAATGAGCCTTCTGGCGGAACGAGGGCATCACCCTCTTTCACCTAGCCTCCTGAACTTTATCTCATCGACTCCCCTATCAACTTTCACCACTCACCATGAGCGACCAAACGGACACCTCAGTTGTGAATGGCCTCCTCTCTCGCGTTCGAGAGAGTGCCGAGCGCCTCACTGAGACTCGCCACTGCTCGGGAACGTACGCCTTGTCGAGCAACACTGGTGGCATCGCGTACCGCAAGACGGCCACAGGTACTGAAGCAGGGTCAGTATATTTTCCTCCGCGAGTTATGTATCTATTGATCCAGTTGCTGACCTCTGGCCAACGCAG
This sequence comes from Coprinellus micaceus, assembly GCA_951394405.1. Taxonomy (NCBI): domain Eukaryota; kingdom Fungi; phylum Basidiomycota; class Agaricomycetes; order Agaricales; family Psathyrellaceae; genus Coprinellus; species Coprinellus micaceus. The sequence goes on along the minus strand of OX596335.1, from coordinate 1,134,851 downwards.
CTGGGTTGACTTCACCTCCCCTAACCTTGGCGAAGCCGATTTGAAGGGGCTCGTCGACGCCTGCGATGCAGCGACCTTCGGTCGAGGTGACGAGGACGTCCTCGATCCCTCCTATCGCAAGGCCTGGAAACTCGACACCTCTCGGTTTGCAACTCAGTTCGACGTCGTCCAGTCTGGACTTCTGGACGCCGTCCACGACGCCCTCCTTCGCTTCAACGATAGCTCGCTCAAGATCAACGCGCAGCTGTACAAGCTGAACGTCTACGGTACGTTTCTTCACGTCCATGTGTATCGGTCAACGCCGTGTTCTGACCAGCACTCTGCAGGTCCCGGTTCCCACTTCAAGTCTCACCTCGACACCCCAAGGGGTGACAAGATGTTCGGCAGCCTGGTCATCATCCTCCCCACCGAGCACGTCGGAGGAGACCTCATCCTGCGTTTCAAGGACGCTGCTTGGACCTTCGAGTCGTCCAAGATGTTGTCCAAGACCGATTCGGAAGCTGGTACTGGTGACACCGCGCCTGGTCTCGCCTGGGTTGCTTTCTACAGCGACATCGAGCACGAGGTCTCCGTCGTCGAGTCTGGATATCGGGTCAGCCTCACATACAACCTCTACTACTCCCAGGACACTCCTACCCCTGCTCCTCCCTCGGTCTCCCCGCATCTCGCCGAAGAGGACTCCTTGAGGAATGCACTGAAGGACCTCTTGTCCTCGCCGCTCGTCCTCCCTGAAGGGGGTGCGCTGGGCTTTGGCCTCACCTTCCAGTACCCTATTGGCAAGGATACTAGCAACGCTCAGAGTCGCTGGAAGCACACCCCAGTAGGCCCGATTTCAGATGCGCTGAAGGGGACAGACGCCCTCGTTAAGCGAGTTTGCCACGAGCTCGGCCTTGAGTGCCATGTCAAGGCACTCTACGACCTTCACGACGAGGAAGAATCATACGGCGACAAGTTCAATGTATACCTCACCGACAAGGCCTATGGTGATGGAACCGACGAAGAGTATATGGGGCAACGCATGGATGAGGCTCCCAACCTCAGGGTCGTCGACGCTTTCGCTAGCGAGGCCGCCTTGAAGCCCCAACACTCCACGGAACCAAACTGGAGAGGGGAAGAAAAGATTCTGGCACCTGTCGTCCGTGTGCTTTGGGCCACCCCGGCTAACAAGCTGACGACGGTCGAGACCACGGTGGTCACGTACGGTAACGAGCCTGGTGTCGGGTGGTTCTATGCTTCGTTGGTCCTCGTCGCGATGATTCCGTCTTACGTGGCTCGCAGCCAGGTCGAAGCTGCAGATGAGGCGAATGCCTGAAATCCCTTCGAACTTCCCTTGGCCTGAAATCTTTCGTACTGGATGTCGTTGCGTTGCAATGTGTACTTCTCATGTGTAGGTGTCGTCCGGGTGTAAATTAGTACTACGAAATGAATGTAAACTGACGTCCCCAAGAAATGTCATCAATTGTTATGCCGTCCCAGCCATGGGCACGTTGCAGCGAAGTGCCGCCATAACTAGAGTGTTTGAAACGAAACAGGGCATCACGAAGAACTGGAGAGCAGCGAGATGCTCCTCGTCTCGAAAAGAGGTCACTCAGGCTCACAACACAAAGGGCTCAGGGTATCCCCTGGCCAGATGTTTAAGCGCCCGCATTCCAGTTAGACGCTGCCGGCACATAATGACCATCCGCTAAAGAACGCGTAGACTCAAATCTTTTCATCCTTCTACAATGCTGTAGCTGCGGCACTCGCAACCATGCCAAACAAAAATATGAAGTAACCCTTCGAACGGTCGACCCCACAATACTCGCACACCGTTTCCGCACACGATACCGACTACAGATGTGTCTACCGTGACTTACAAAGGGAACTCATCATGGAACTCATCGTGAGGTATGATAGTGTACTTGTTTGAGTCCCACCAGTTTAAGGGGTGCCTCGCAAAATAGTGAAAGGCAGTCTGACCATCCCATTCATCGCAGAGCCTAAACCGGACCCTCCCTCCATCGTATCGGAAAGTGTGGAGGTTCGGCCAGAAAAGTGGATCACACGAGGCGGCTTGCAGAGCTATAAAACTCGACCTCGAGTGATTGAACGTACGGTAGTCAAAGAGGCGTAGGGAGGGAAGGCGGATGCGGTCCAGGAGGAGCATCATCGCATCTCCTGGGAGGTGGAGATGGACATATCGAAGGTTAAGGTGGATAACTCGCGAGTCGAAATCTGAGGGGGGCGGTATGCGGAACGAGGCTACAGCATAGATGGAGGAGGGATCAAAATTCAAGTTTTCTTCTTCGTCTTTGCCATCAAACATCCCAACCCCCAGACGCTTGAGGTAAGGGGCGCTGGTAAGGATGTGGAAGATGAATGCAGGCCGATTTTTCAACTCCACGACTGGCCCGCACTGGAACTGGGTAAGTTGTTTCCAGGGGACGTTTTTGGAGGAAAAAATAGTGTTGGAAGTTACGTCTTGCCACTGGAATATGGCTTCGAGGCTCCGGACTCGAGGGGCTATGTTTAGGAGAGGAAATCCAGTTCGCGACAGCCGCGGGTGTTCGAGTTTGCTGAGGGAGCTCCATATCCACAGTTGTTCCAACCGAGGCCAACAGGGTATCTTCTCCCGCTGGTACTTTTGCACTGCTGCCATGATCAGCTTCCCAAGCCATGTCCACGGTGTTTCACCGCGACTGGTCCTGATAAGCGTGAGATGCGCCCATGATTGGCAGTCCGTAAGGAAGCGGTGGAGGATGAACCCATTCCCAACGGGACTTTCGAAGGTGTCTTCGCCGAAGGTAAGAACCAAAACCAAGGGTAGGGCGCCTGCACGACCAAACCACCGTTTCATGCTGTCTACGAAGGATTTGGGCATTGCTCCCCCAGCTCGGGGCTTCGCAACGGGGATAATGCACCGCAGAGTGGTCCAGAGGTGGGGATGGCCAAACGTCACGTCCTTCCAGTGCTTGCATACGCCAACCAACTTGATGAGCGACCGACTGCTTTGGGACGCTTCATCCTGGTGCAGCTCGAAAACCTTCGCTAGGAGTTCCGTAGGGAGTTGGTTGATATGGGGCGGCATCGTGGAGTGGGTGGGGTTGACTACCAGTTGTCGTGGGGCTTAGCGACGATGTCGCTTTTATGGCCTCCATCATGCCTCGGCCACGATGCCAGGGTCCATCCAAGTATTCAAATTGGGATCCGGAGACGGCTTACGTGCCTTCGGTAAGGTGGCGGGGCTCGTTTCGGCTCAAGCTTGCATGCTTCAACTACGATTCCGAGGGATTTGTCCCCTTCCGACCCTCATTGAAGGAGGGTTGGGGCGGGGCGGCTCAAACATCATAATTCGAGGGAAACACCTAGATAGTACCCGAATCTGAAATACATATGTGAAGAGTGGGGAGGCAAAGCATGAGCGTGCCGGTGGAATACCTGAAATGATACGATAGTGTATGTACAAAAACGAACGATGTGAGAAGGATATCTGCTGCAAACAATTCACTCGTAACCCACACGCTTTGCCCACCAGGCTGCAGGGCCGTCCTTGAAGGCATCAAAGTTACCGTCTCCCTTCCTCAAGGTAAGGGGGAAATCGGCCGGTCCGAAGGCGAACTCTCCCAACCGAGGCCAGAAGAGAGGAGAAGCATAAGAAATTTTGTGCAGCAAGGGGAAGAACCAGAGAGGTGGGTGGCCGGTCCTCTCTGTGGTGGTAGGAGTGATCAGCTGGAGGGAGCGCATCGAGGGAAGTTGAATATTTGGTGTGATCGTCTTGAGGAGGTCCTCCGAAAGTCCAAGGGTGAGATGATGGAGCTTCTCATGGGTGATGGGAAGGCTCGGGGCGGGTCGGATGGTGACTGTCGAAGGGGGTGCATCCCGTACAGCTGAGCGGGGCAGTTTCAGGGATAGGCTTTCGAGGTTCCTCGCCTGCGTGAGGATATGGTAGATGAAAGTAGGATTGTGGTCTTCGTCCATACCAAGGAAGGTGAAACTGGTGAGATTGTTCCAGGAGAAGTTGGTGAAGCCCGAAACCGCAGTTGGCGTGTTCATTGCTGACACCTCGAGGGTTAGCGCTTGAAGATTCGGTGCCAGGGTATGTAAGCCCGCAAGGGTAAAGCTGAATTCAACTTGTTGGCCAATAGTCGTGCAGAGAGGTGTGCCGACAAGCAGCGAAATGAGGGCGGGCCAGCAGGGGTGCCCCCCTTGAGCTTCGGACATCAACTTCCCCGCCTCCAGTGAAGCCTGCAACCAAGTCCATTCGAACCCCCCATTGCAATCGTGAAGGCGGAGGCTCTTCCACCTTGGACAGTCTAGGAGAAATGCGAAAAACGTGTTGGTTGGTGTGGGGCGGAACGTTACATCCAGAACCAAGGGAAGGTTCCCAGCACGGGCGAACCATTGCCCCAAGTGGCTAACAAGCCTCTCCGTGAGGTCTTGTAAATTGTAGCAAACGCCGGGCTGAAGACAAACTTGGGATGATGTGTCGCCCAGAGTCGGGGATGGTGGTACGCCACATCTTTCCTTGCTTGCAAACGCGAGCAAGCTCCAGAAGGGTGGTGCCATCGTCCTGCGCTTGCTCCAGCCGGACCTCGAAGAGGCGCCCGAGCAGCTCCGGGGCAATGTCGTTAATATGAGAGGTACTAGGCATGAGTCTGTTGGGTGTTTCTGGGGAGAAAAGCTGGTTTGAAGGGAGCAGTGGCTCAGAGGTGAGGTTTATATAGTGTGATGTAAAACACGTACAAAATCCCAGGGTGCGAGGCTGTGGCGTGGAAGAGCAGGGGTTGTGGGGTCTCAGACCTCAGGTTGGGACTCAGTGGGGAGGGGGAAAAAGAGGTACGTGCCCGCAACATGAAAGTAGAGGCCCTCATATATATGTGGAATTGTACTGTCCAGACTCCGGAAGACCAATTGACATATTAGAAATGCCAGCGGACAGAAAGCACGCAGGCGCCTGAAAGCTTCACCCCTTCGTGGATTGGCCGTGCAACATGATTTTACGTACTACAAGAGCGCAGCATCACTGCCTCATCTCGTTGGATGCAAGGGGGGTCTTTCGTGTCACCAGGGTCTGAACTTGAAGGAAGAGAACGGATAGGCGCACCCCACCGGCTAGGGATGATGGGAGTACGGAGTGAAACGCAGCGCGAGACGCGTCACGTCGCGATCTAGCTGGTTCAAATCTGGTTCGTGATCGCGTTTCCCAGAGCAGCAGGCGCTCGTGGGCTTGAAGGATTACACTGAGTGCATCGTACGCTACATAGTACAGGATGAGGTTAGAATATCGTGACTCTGCCTGATTACCAGAGTGATGACATGCGAGAGAATATAAGAAAAGGCAGTGGGTAGGTAGGAAGGCGGTTTGCATATTAGGGGGGTTGATTATGGTACCACCTGCGGCCCAAAATGTAATGCATGGTCTCACCAAAAAAAATTAAAAGAGTAAGGGTGAAGCAGTAGAAACACGAAGAAAGCAAAGGCAAAAACAAAGAAAGGATAGGGAAACTGGGGAACTCCGAACTAAGAAACGAAGCAACAAAGACGACCAACCCTTTGCTCAGTAGCCATCCGTGCTTCATTCGTGGACATGCTTCTCGTGCGACACCTCCGGCACTCTCAGCGCCCTCCACTCCACACACACCTTCACCTTTCCAGTCGGGTGCTCAAGCAACGACAACATCCTATCCCTCCCCCTCCTCTCCCCCTCTCTCCGCGCCGCCAATTGAGCGTTAAGATCCAATGACGCATTGGGGTCGACTTCACGGAGAGGGGAGTCCTGCCCTTGCATCAAATCCAGTAATGACACACTCGTATGCCCCACCATCATCCTTTCCGTTGTTGGGAGAAGACCTCGATGGTGTCTGACTTCGAACACTTTCACAACGACATTGGTCGTCGTCGGATCCATACACAGGAACTCGAAGGGAGAGTCAAACCTCGTCACCGTCCCCTCTCCAACTTGCTCCTTCTCGTCCTCGTTACTCGTCGCACCGTAATCGCGTTGGTTCCCGTAGCCGTTATCGTGACGAGAAGCCCGCCTCTTGGGCCGATTCTTCTCCCCTCGATACGATGTCGATGGAGAGCTCGCCCTCGAATGGTGTTCCGCTTTGAGTGCGCGGCAGGTGTGCAGAGGCTTCGACTTCCACCCAAGCGACACGCTCACCTCCATATGCGCGTCCGCGCCTACGTCTACCGCGTGTATGGCGTGCAAAGTAAACGTCACGATGCCCGGTTGGGGTCGTCCATATGGTATTGGGTTAACCTCTACGAGCTCACCACCTCCACCACCGCCACCTTCGTGTCGGTCCTCGTACCCGTTCTCGTCGGCACCGTCGTCTTCTCGAGATCGGAAGGCTGGGATTGGGACCTGCGCAGGGATCGCAGGGTACCAGAACACGTTAAAGAATAGATACCCCTCCACCCCACTGAGGTCGGGGTTCAACAACGCGGCCTGGACTGGCCACTCCGTCAACTCCTCCGGTTCTTCGTGCACCGTCCGCGATCGTGAGTGGGATCTCGACGAGGTTAGGGAGGCGTGGGAGCCTGGCGTCAACGCCGCTGGGACGGGACTGTGATCTCGCTCATGGAAGTTATGCTCGTGTTCTTGCCCGTCGCGCTCTTGTTCGATAGCGTCTTCGTACCACTCTGCCTCCCCTTCCCCATGTTTCGGATGGTTAGTGACTGCGGTATGCGCATGGACGGAAGGAGGGAACAAGAAGCTTGCGGTGCCTACGACCTTGCTCCTGCCGGATTTTGGGAACAGCCAGGAAAAGGTGCGCTTCGAGTGGACTTCGAGCTCGAGTTGGTGCTCGTACGGGCCGATGAGGGCGTGGTAGGATTTGAAGGAGAAGTTTGGGGTATATCTGGGGGGTGTTCAGTCGCGGAAATTAGCTTTAGGTTTCATATGGGAGAGAGGAGGTGCGACCCACGTTTTCTCACAAACGTCCGTCCTCCCAACAACCCGCTCCTCTCTCCATGTTTTCACCTCCCCTTCAACGTTCTTTCCCCTACCCCTCCCTTTCCCTTTTTCCATATTCGTCCTCCCCAACACCTTAACCTTCACCCACGTACTCGGCCTCCGCTTGAACCAACCCCTCCACCCCTCAGGCTCATTTATTTGCGCCGATTGCAAGTTGATACGGGCGACCCCGAGGGAATGTTGTGGAGAATACGTGCAGGAGAAGGAGCCAGTTTCGTGGTCGGGGATTGTAGGGGAGGGAGGGGAGGAAGGCGAGTACGGAGGGATGGGTTCATAGGTGGGGAGAGAAGATGAGTAGGATTTCGTTAGTTTCTGAAGGAACATCGTTGGTAGATGTCGTTCCTGTGTCGCGTATGTGGAGGGTAAATAGCTAGTCTGTCGGTAATGTGAGTATGTGGTCTACACGCAGGAGGCGGTGAATATATGCACTCACAATCCTCAAGATGCACTGTCGAAGCAATGCTAGTAGGCAACACAGCAAGAGATCCAAGGTCGGATTAACGAAGGAGGTCCCTCCAGCAATGACTCCGTTATATGGTCGAGGCAAGGCCTTGCGTCGCAGTCTATTTGTCCCGGTAAGCCGTGTCCACCCATGTACGAAAGTCGTGGTCCGCCCTCGTCGTACGACCGATTCCGAACCTAAACCACGCGTCCTCCGAATGGGTGGCTCCGGGGCTCGAGCTAGTGGCTCACCGCTCAGGTGATCATTCCATATAGTACCGCCAAGCGTCCCTGAGCCTCAGCCATTCAAGCAAGAGTAGACCCGATCCATGCGTTTTGGCGACCTCGAGCCCTCCTCGTTGCATAGTGTACTCCCAAGGACGTGCGGTGGCTGCGACAGCATGATTCCGGGCAATGAAGCGTAGGGACCAAGCTCCAACCCAGGTTCCGGGAAAGGGGTATCGGCGAAACAGACGGGTCGAGGGAGGTTCGATGGTCGTTGTGGTCGTGGTCCAGGGCATGGAGTACACGCGACTATTTTTAGCGCTCAGCCTGGATCGAAATTCGACTCCCGCGTCGCGCTCGACGCGCTCAGCGACGGTCAGACTCGCTGCTGTTCGTTTTATACCGCGACTGCGACTATGATCCCCACACCCGATCTCTCTCACCTCACTTCCAAGGACTACGACCTGGTATATGAGCCTGCAGGTCCGTCAGTCCTCTAATGTTATCACTGCCGGATGGTCGGAGCGCAACACCATTCTCATTTGCGCCATGCAGAAGACACCTTCCTCCTCCTCGATGCGTTGGAGGCCGATCTCGAAACGCTGAAGGGGGCTGAACCGAGGATATGTCTTGAAATTGGGTACGTCGGGATTAGGTTAAGCGTATAAAATTCTAATGTGCGATGTAGTTCCGGGTCGGGATGCGTCTCGACGTTCCTTGCTCGCATTCTGGGTCCTTCGTCCGCCGGTGCGCTGTGGACCTCTCTTCAATGCTGTGGGATTGGCTGAATCCGTGGCCCGGCAGTGTATATATGCACTGACATCAACCCTCATGCGAACCGGGCAACACGAGCGACTGGACGACAAAATCGCTCGGAACTGGATGTCGTTAATACGGCCTTTGCCCTCCCTCTCCAGTGCCGGCTTCGACGGAGTGTGGATGTCATCCTGTTCAATCCACCATACGTTCCGACGTCGTTCGAGGAAGCACAGATGTCGCAGGACCAAGGGGACATTGGGGGTGCATGGGCGGGAGGTTGGGACGGGATGGAGGTGACCAACAAGTTTCTTGAGCACGTTGGGGAACTCTTGTCAGATGACGGACGGTTCTACCTTGTTGCACTGAAGCAGAACAACATCCCCGAGATTCGGGAACGCATGCTGGAAAGGTTCCAACTGAAGAGCGAGGTACGAAAAATTTCATCACAGGAAGGAGGTTACGAAAACAATTCCAGATTGTCATTGAACGAAGGGCAGGTCGGGAATATCTATACATTCTGTGCTTCACTAGGTAAAAAGAAAACAAAAGGGAAGTATCCATCAGACAGACGCCCAGCTCGCTAGCAAGCATCTCAGGGAGTCTTGCGACTACACCGTCGATACCCGCCAAACGTCCTCGAGACCCTCCGAAGAGAGTCATGTTCTCAGTCATACGAGCGGGCGCGATCGTCATCGAGTGGATATGAAAATGTGGCATTTGTAAAAATGCGAGACTCGGTCAGTTTCTGTAAACAGATCCTGTTCGAGTATGTTCTGAGGAAACCAAGATGCAGGGGGCCCACTTCTTATAGAATATCAAGGTGGTCCGTGCGCACGCTTCCCACTGGTCACGAGACTGTAAATTTAGCCGCCCAGATCACCGGCTCGGGAGCTCGCGTGGGCTGAGTCACCGGCTAGTTAGGGGTAAACTCTTGAGCTCAACGACCATGACGGTCAAGTCCATTCCAACGCTGCCAGCGTACCCGTCCAGCGCGACGCGCAAAGGCATCTCACCATCGCAGCTCTCGACCCTCTACGCCTCGATTAGCAACGCCCTCTCCGCTGTCCTCGCCAAAGGAATATCTGCCGCAGGCACATCCCAGACCTTCGTCCAATCCTACGCCCAGGATCATGCCTTCACAACCCTCCAGTCCCTGATCTGGGACAACCTTCCAGTCAAATCTCAGGTTGAAAAGGCGATCCATACTAAAGTTTTGCATCTCGCACAGACTCTAGCCGATCATGGCCTCTTGAACGATATAAAGCTCCTGGTGGATCTGGCGATCGTCTACGGGCGTGCTTATCCGTCCAAGATTCGCGCACTCTTCGAAAAGGTAGCAGAGACATCTGGGGGAACCGTAGTTCCAGACATTCGTGCGAGCCTCGTTCCCTCGTTCACCCAAATCCTGGAAACAGGTCAAGGACTGTACAACCAACGCAAAGCCGCCGAATGCATCTACTGCTTCATCCTCGCTTCAAGCACCTCCCCAACCCTCCTAGCGCCCTTTGCCCGCGACAACAAGTTCTACGCCACCCTCGCTCGTCTTTACCTCCCAGGACTATCGACCACAGCCAGGTTATACGGAGGCGCCCACGCTTTGCTCGCTGCGGTTTCGAGCGCGACAAGTGCAGCAGATCCTACGGAATGGACTTCGATCTACCTCAACGCAAAGGTTACCATCTTAGACACACTTCACATTCTATTCAAGCAGCTCATTACCGATCTCACCTCCGCCGATGGCCCTAGCCAGCTCACAGCTCGGTCCGAAGTGACTTTTGGCGCGGTGTTTGCCATGACGGAGGTCTCGACCGATCCCAATTCCAATGCCCCTGGGTCATCTGCGACGCCACCTACGCCTTTCCTTAACTATTCTCTGTTGCAAGACTACCAAAACACGCACGACCTATCCGCGATGCTTGGTAGAGCACTGCAGAAGGCCCAGGAGAGGGACGCAAGGTTGGATTTGTTGGAGAGTGCCCTTGGATCAACATCTTCCAACTCAAAGAAGAGAGACCCCGGCGCTCTCAAGATCCTCATCCGTGGCTCGGGGCTGGCAAACCACGCTCCCAGAGGCTTTGACGCACGGTCAAGCACCGCTGCTGCATACCGTCCTGTCCCAGGTCCCTCACTCGCATCAGTTTCAGCCGACGCTGTGCCTGGGCCGAGTGCGGACAACGATCTTGCACTCACCGAGAGGGCATCGCATGTCCTAGACCTCTTCCCCGATTTCTCGTTTGAATACGCGACCGCCCTCCTTAAATCCCCCAGGTATGGAGGCACCGTCGAGCGTGTGATCGAAGCTTTACTAGAGGGTAGTGCTCCTTCGGAGGGTGCGTTGGCCAAAGAAGCCCGAATACCTGCGCCAGCACCAGCACCAGCACCAGCACCAGTCCTCAAACCCACTATTGACTTCATCCCCGCGGTAAACAACACTGTCACTACCACCACCACCGGGTACGAGCGAAGAAATGTCTTCGACGCGGAAGTCGTCGACTTCACTTCGGTTCGGTTCGGCAAGAAGAGTGTCGAGGCGGAAGTAGCCATCAGCGACTCGGACAGGCTCATGAGAGATGAGATGAAGGCGGACATCCTGCGTCGCGTCGAGATTATGGATTTGGAGTCAGACGAGGAGGAAGATTTGGATCCGTTTGCGTTGGGTGCTGTAGCAGACGCCGCACCGTCCTCCGCGAAGGAAGGCAAGAAGAGAGTGGCTTACGAGGATGACGACGACGAACTTGACCTCGATGACGCAGCCGTCCGCGTTCCCGGAGCAAACGCAGAGGATAGCGACTCAGACGACGACTCTGTCGACATCATCACCGATCCCAACACTACCCGCGTCTCTGCGGTGGGCGATGCAGCCGGCTCCGACATGAGACGCGCCGAACATATCCTAGAGCTCGCGTACATCGCTGACCCCAGCGTCCTTGGCCGGTCAGCGCAAACACGTCGAAGCAAGGCTCGCGCGGACCTCAAAGCTCAGACTGGATGGGCAGACGAGCAGATTGAGGGGTGGGCAATTATGTTGGAGAAGAATCCGAAGAGGAAGGATAGGTTGTTGTTAAAGCATGAGTTTAGGGGGAATAGGCCTTTGGATGAGGAGCCTAGTCAAAGAGAAGGACATGCCGGGCCGAGTGGGAGTGGAGGTCATGGGCACGGAGAGTACCGAGGTAGGGGTAGGGGAGGGACGGACGGACGAGGAGGTGGAGGCGGCAGAGGCTGGAGGGGAAGAGGTGGGCCCCGTGGAGGGCATGGAGGTGGCGAAGGAGGAGATAGGGCGCACAAGGACAGGAATAAGGCGAGTCAGGGGAACCATAATCGCAAACGGGGACACGATAAGAAGATGGCGAGGGCTGGTGGGCCGTCGTAAATGGATTAGCGGGCGCCCATCATGGGGTTGTGTAGATACACAGGCAACTAGGAGACGCTATATACAATGTAAATGAACCAAAATGAGAGCACTCAGATGGGCGAAGGCCACGCTACTTCTTGGCTGGAGATGCACTCAGCACTGTCCAATCGATCGCCGCCTCCTCCCCGTACTTCTCCACCAACCACTCATTCGCTTTCTGAAAGTGCTTATTCCCCAAGAAGCCCTTGTTCGCCGACAAGGGTGAAGGATGCGCGCTTTTCAAGAGCAAATGCTTCTTCTTGTCGATCCCCAGTTTCTCAAAGGTCTTCTGTGCGGGGAGGCCCCATGCCATAATTACGAGACCTTCGCGTGCCTTGTCGTCGACTTCGCCGTCGATAATTAATTTGCGCTGGAGAACTGTTTTAAGCACTTGAGTCGTGAAGACCTCCCAGCCCTTCTTGGAGTGAGAGTTGGCTTTGTGCGCCCGCACGGTCAGGCATGTGTTGAGCCAGAGAACGCCTTGCGAGGCGACAGGGGAAAGGTCGCTGGAGTCACAAATAGAGTTCAGCGGCTCGTTCGTTTACGAGTAAATGTTGTGAAGAACATACCCGTTAGTCTTGGATGGTACAAACCCGGGGAAGTCATCTGCGAGTTGTTTATAGATATTCCGCAAGGAAGCTGGTGGCTTCGTGGGGGTTAGGACGGAGAAGGAGAGCCCATGGGCTTGGTTCACATCATGGTAAGGGTCTTGGCCGATGATCACAACTTTTACGTTGTTAAGTGGGGTATAGCGAGACCAGGAGTATATGTTTTCTACTGTGAAATGAACGAATGTAAGTACAGGAGGGGGAGGGGGTCGGTGAGAGAAACGAGCACGCACAGGTAGGGAAGACGGTGTTGGAAGCTAGTTCCGTTGCCAAGAACTTCTTCAGCTGTAGAAGGGTATGAGCACTGTGTACCAATTATCGAGATATGATGGAGACCAACCTGAGCGAAATAAGGTTTGCTGAACTCGTCTTGCAACGCGTTGTACCAAGATGGGTGCATGGTATCCTGTTCGAGGGTATCGAGTACGACCTTCATGGGTATCTCCATTTGCGAGGTCGACGTGCTGGCAACGGGCTCGACCTTTTCCACCTTCTTCAGTTCAGTCACAGTCCTTTAGAGAAGGGGTACAACGTGTCAAAATTGAACCTCCCAGTTGAAGTCTTGGTCACTCACTCAGTCGTTGCCACCACCTCAACTGCCTTTCCATTGCCTTTGGCTTTCACGGTAGAGGTCTTCGAGAACATAGAAGTCAGCGTTTTCTGTTTGTACGAGCCGGACGCAGCGCGTTTGACTGCAGAACGCGTCGTAGAAGCGAGCATGGTGCTGGAACTCTCTTCGTCGAGAACGTCCTCAACTTCGTCGTCAGATGGGGCTCTCTTCTTGTCGACCTTGGGCATCTCTTGTCCTTACTGTCGTTGCCGTCAAGGAGGTGGGTGGGGGTGGGGAGACAGTGGGAGTCAAGAGGAAATGGTGTGCGGGAAGTCGCGTCACTGAATTCGGGCCACTGACAGACGCGATCAGAAATCATTCGATCGCGACGCGACGCGTCTCACGTCTCTTTCATCTGAACAGCCACCACAAATGGGGTCTCAACCACAAGTAACATACTCAGCCTCAATAGTCTGAGAGTCTTCAAGCTCTCCTAGAAGGGGCCCCACTGCCATTCAGCGTGACACCTTCCATCCAGGGCATGGCTTTCCGCAGTCGACCGAAATCCAACACGAGGCACTGATGCACTCCGATATGTTTCTGTCAAGCACCACCCTCCATACCACCACAACCCAGTTGCTAGCAGAAAAATAGCGCACAACTACTCAGCACCTAAATATGTGTACCTCTCATATCGATACCCTGGCGGTCGAAGTCCTCATTCGCATATTTGAAGTGCGGGTGGAGGAGGCGCGAGACGATGGCAGCGCCCTTCTGATACTCGCTCGCGTTTGCAAGCATTGGAGAGACGCAGCGTTCCATCATCCTCGACTCTGGACCACCCTCCACCCCAAATTCCTCATTTCTCCGGGACCTTACGGCCCCCCCGACGTCCAGGCACCAACACAGAGGTTCGTCGGGTACCTCCAACGATGGTATATGCGCGCAGGAGATCTTCCCCTATCCCTCAATGTGATGTTCCACCCCGCACCAGCAAACACATTTTCGCCTATCTCCTTGATTGCCCCAGGTGGTGTAGCCTCCGGTTCAACAACACGCAGCCTGGGCGGGACGTTGGGGAATGGCCCAGGATGTTGTCGGTGGAATTCGCGAAGCGCAACGACACCCAACCATGCTGGCCATCCCTGACTATGATGCAAATCAGCGCCCCATCATGCTTTTCCGACGTCCAAAGCGTCGTCAGTGACTATCGGGTCTCGAGGATACGTTCGATGGCGCCGAACCTACGAGATTTTACCCTCGATGTGGGAGGTTTCAACACAATCGCCATGTTTTCAAACTTCGAGAAGTTCTCCTGGGCACGGCTCACGAGATTCACTTTCGATGGCATTGGCGAAGATCGGGATCCTAGCTTCATCTACCACATCCTCATGCAAGCACGGAATTTGGAGACATTATCGCTAAAGAAGGCGCGCTTGCAAACCTGGCGAGAGGCGCCCGAGCCGCCAGTGTCAACTGATGTCCCACCTAGCCCCGACCTCCCCATTATTCACCGCCAACTCCGCCATGTGGTTTTCAACCTCGCAGAGGAGCTCCTTGAGGCCATTGTCAAGAATGTCCGCTTTCCCTCCATGCGCTCCTTACAGTTGATAACACCGATGCCAGACTGGCTATTTCCACTCCTACAAGAAGTCTGCTGGGTCAATCCGTCGTTCTGGCCAGAACTCCAAGAGTTTTCTTTTGGGTCAGCCGTGTTCCCGGGTGTTATTAAGAAGGGAGATGAAGGCTTCGATACATTCAGGGGTGCCCCCGATGCTTGGTGGGCGTCAAAGTACTCCGGATAGAAGACGATTGACCGTATTTATTCAATAGGAACCGGGGGGATGCGTAGTGAGGTCCGAGGTACGGAAATCGATGTGTACTAAACAGACTCCGCGCGAGGGGGACGTCTCGGACATTCCATTCGCAAAATCGGTACCTTTCCTTGGCAGATTTAGGCGCCGGCGGGCGAGACGGGATATCTCCATGTTCTGTGTGGGTAGCCTTGTCCTATGGTGCGCCAGCGGTTTCAAAATGTCAGCGATCCGGCTCTGCTGTGACTTCACGTCACACACGAGCTTTATAAATGTCCACGGCTGTCTACAGCTGGATTTAATAAACGAAGACCACGAGGCACTGATTCCTCCCGATATATTTCTGTTCGGAGCCCCCTTTCCGAGCGACCACCACCATCGCATTAGCGATAACCACAACTACACAAACCTAGCGATGCACGCCTCCCACATAAGTCAACTCGCTGTCGAAGTCCTTGCCCGCATCTTTGAGGCCCGACTGGAGGGCGTGCGGGACGATGGCAGGGCACTACTTCGACTTGCTCGCGTTTGCAAGTATTGGAAAGACGTGGCATTCCACCATCCTCAAATTTGGGCCAACCTTTCTCTCAACTTCCACGCCCTCTCCAAGCAAAGCTACAGGCATCGCTATGCTGCGAACCCCACGACGAAATTCGTCCAACACTTGGAGCGGTGGTTCGCACGAGCTGGCAGCCTCCCCCTATCCCTCGACATGACTTTCCACCCGATACCCGAGCCGAGGTTCTTCGCTTATCTCGTGAATTGCCCGAGGTGGAGGCGCCTACGTATCTGCGATGCCGAGGGGAAGTGGGCCTGGATGATTATCCTGCTAGAGTCCGTGCGAATGAAGCGCGACATCGACGGCAGCCGGCCTTGCTGGCCTGCTCTAGTATCATTTCAAATCCACTCCTCGACATACACAAGCTCTGGCCAGGGAATCGCGAGGGGCTTCATGGAATGCATACACTCTATGGCGCCCCTTTTGCGGGACCTAAGCCTCCTAATGCCACCAGGGACGTCGGACGCGCCAGCCGCAATCCTGGATTTCAACCAGCTCTCCTGGCCGCGTCTCTCACAACTGACGCTTTATGGCATTGAAAGGGCCCAAAACCCTGCGTATATCTACCATATACTTCTACAAGCACCCAATTTGCGGAGCTTGTCGTTGTGGGGGGCGAGCTCGCACGGCGACCGCGCACTCCCTGATCCATGGCCATTGGTCGAGATGCAACCCAATCCCAATCTTCCCATCGTTCACCAGCAGCTCCGCCATGTTGTTCTCTGCCTTACCAAAGACCTCCTCGCAACCATCATGAACAATGTCCAGCTCCCCTCCATGGAGTCCCTGCAGCTGGTAATAAACGACCCAGGGTCGAGGTCCACGACTCCGACACGTCCGCCCCAATGGTTATTTCCACTCCTGCGCAACGTCGCTAGACTGCACCCTTTATTCTGGCCGGAGCTCAAGACATTCGCATTTGGGTCCCCCCCATTCGCCGTCTATACTCAAGAAAGGATGCGTGGATTTCGATACATTCAAGGATGACCCTGCGGTTTGGTGGGAACAGCGCTTGCGGTACGACAAGTCCGCCATTGAACGCGCTCGAGTGGGATACAGATAGTTTCCAGAGATGATATATCGATGATGGATAATATCCTTACTGTACGGATAGCAAATCGAAGATGCGCGACTTAGGCGCTGGGCGTTCGCGTCAGCATTACACTTCCTTGTATGCAATTCAATAAGCGCCGGCGAGCGAGATGGGGTGCCGATTTCCTTGGATTTCTTAACCAGTCGTCAGGTGCGTCGCCGAGGCGGATTTGAACGAATTGGCGAGAGACGACGCATTACTCCAGAGCCTCCCCTTACAGTAGAGTAATTCGGGTCAAGCTTCCGCAGTTATACACGAGGCCCGATCTATAGTTCTGTCAGGAACCGCCTTTCCATAACACCACCACCTCATCGACAGCAGCCAGAACATACTGGCCCTAGAGGCGATGGCCACTTCGCATATCAACGAAATAGCGGTCGAAATCCCAACTCCCATTTTCGAAATGTACTTCAAGGAAGTGAAGGACAACGGCCTCAAGCTCGCACGCGTTTGCAAGTACTGGGAAAATATGATATTTCACCAGCCTCAACTTTGGACCACCCTCTCCCTCAAGTTTTGCATCAGCTCCTGAGACGAGGCTCAAGACCCGATGTAGCGAACCTGACGATGCTATTCGTTCGTCACTTGGAACGTTAACGATGGTTTGGGCGAGCTGGAAGCCTCCAGTTATCGCTCGACGCTACCTTTCACCTTCGGCCGGATCCAACCCTCTTTGCCTACCTCGTAGATTGCCCTCGATGGAGTCGTCTGACCATTGTCTACAACCTGGGGGAGGGAGCCTGGATGGATAACTTATTGGAGTCGATGCAGCAGAGAGGAGAAACGGCCGGCAAGGCCAGTGCTAGCCTTCTCTAGCTTCCCTTCAAATTCATTTACACAGGCGCACGAGTTTTCAACAAAACTCAGCGAAGGGGCTTATGCGAGCTGTTCATTCGATGGCACCCAATCTCCAAGACCTGGGCCTCTTCATGGCGGGAGTGTCGGAGGTTACCCTGATCATTGTTTCGGGCTTCAACCAGCCCACGGCTCACTGCCCTTCCTGCAGAACCCAAACCTCACCATTATTCATCGGCGACTCCGTCATGTCCTCCTCGGCGTTTCAAAAGACCTCCTTGAGCCCATCATGAGCAACATTCAGCTCCCTCCTTGCACTCCTTGCAGTGTAGTCAAGTTCACCGTCGGGGAAACGACACAATGGCTCCACTCCTCGATCGTATCTCCCAGAAACATCCGCTCTTCTGGCCAGAACTCCAGTGGCTTGCTTTTGGGTCGATCATATCGCCGTGTATCCTCAGGAAGGGAGATGGGAACTTCGACGCTTTCAAGAACAACCCCTCTGCATGGTGGGAGAGGCGCTTGGGGTGTGATTAAAATATCTTATTGAGCGCATTCGAATACGAGAACGAGACTCGGTAGATCATGCCATTGCCAGTGTACAAACTAGTAGGAGTCGTCGGACTCAGCTTGCATGCAAGGAAGCCCCATTATCGCCTATTGCGACTAATCTCATTTTTACCTTGTGTCCCTCCACCTGCACCGACTCTCCGCATCTCCTCCTCATCCAAACCCGCCTCCGCAAGAATCTTCTCCACTTCCTCCAGGAGTGGCTTGTACTCTTCGTACCGCTCGGAAGCTAGGGAGAACGCGATACGACGGAGTTCTTTAGGTCGATTATCGTCGTGAGGTGCGGAAGCCTGCGCGCGTTGGGTCCAGTAGACACCTGTGGATGGGTCAGATGCGTCAACGCGACATCCTCACCAGTACATTAAAGAGGGGTTAACGTACGGCTTCTCGCATAAAACAACGCCAACGTTTCCCCAGGTAACGGCGTACTCAACACCTCTTCTTCTGACCTCGTCGCGTCCTTTGCTAGACCCATGAACCCAGTGGCATGCTTCCTTAGCTCGTCCACTTCTACCGCCTCCTCCGGGTCCGGCTCTGGAGCTTCTGTGATACCCTGCGAGGCCTTTGAAGCGGCGATGGCTTGTTCAAGCTTACGCTCTTTACGCGTCTTCCGCTTCTCCTTCTCTTTAGGCTTGTTTGAGTCGCTTTCATCATCCCCATCTGTGTCACTCTCATGGAGTTCTTCATCAGCTTTTACTTTCTTCTTCCCCTTCTTCCCCTTTCCTTCGCTACCTTCGTCATCCTCCCCTTCCCCGCCACTTTCTTCGTCACTACCCTCTGGCCTCTCACCCGTGTCCTCTTCGTCATCCTCGTACTTGATATCAAAGTCGTCGTCATAATCCTCATCCTCATCATCTTCACCATCTTCCTCGCTACTCGAGCTCTCCTCTCCCTCTGGAATCACGACATCACTCGGCTTCAAGCAGATGAACCGATCCACTTTGTCCAACTGGATGCTGTAAAAATCGTCGAGCGTGTACTCATGGGACCCCTTTTCGAATATACCGCCGTAGCTGTCAGGAGATCGACGTCAGTAGATTGGAGTTAGTTTAAATGAAATACACATACATATAGAGTGTATTCTTTAAAACGGCCAGCATCGCGTTGTACCTCGGGATTGGAGTTGTGAGCAGGGGGTCTTCGACATCGGCTGTCATGTCGATAGGACCAGATTTCTCCTTCTCCTTCGCCTCGTATTTCTTCGTCTCTGTCATGGGCGAAGGTGGAATGTCATCTGCAAATGCAGTGGATTTAGTGTTCGACGCATTGGCGGTGGCTTCGATTCGGGCAGCAACCTAGACGATACTATAAACCTTCCGTTCGTGGTCGGAAAGGATAGAGTGAAGACCTCGACACACCTTGGCCAAGTCACCCCATTCGTCTTCACTATCTTCTTCCTTCTTCTGGTGGTCCTTCTTCTTCGCCTTCCCGCCCTTTTGTTTTGGGACTTTGATAGTAAAGGACACCCACCGGCCTTTCCCCCCGAGTTGGTAGCCAAACCTGTTCGTCGTTAGTTGCCATGAATATCCACCAGGAGAACGCAAAGAGGGCAGCGGAGAAAGTTTCTGACTTACATATCATCCCAGAACCGACTCCGCAGACCTTCCTCCCCCTCCTCTTCATCTGTCACACCACCAAACATGACACCCATTTGCTTCGCCGTCCACAAAGTCATCGTGCACCTGCAATAACACGAGCATTAGTGATATTTTCTGGACGTCATCTCGCATTCGCCTTCTAGGTGGACGATACCGGATGTGAAGGGGATTCCCCTCACCCGCTCCGCAAACTAGGCGCAAAGGCATCGCTCGGCCTTTTCCTCCTCTCCCACTTCGCTGTGATGGGTAACGGCCCGCCCGCTCCTGCGTTTTTCCCCGTTGCGTTAAGCTTGTTCTTCTTCTTACCTCCAGTGGATTGGGTGAAGGAAGGGGTGACGGGCGTCTTGGACTTCGAGGAGCTGTCTGCGGACGCCGTCTCGGCAAGGGTCAGCCTGGGTCGAGGGTAGGGAGATAGTTAGAACTCGAGATTGGTGGGGAGAGAAGTCCAGGAACAAACGCTACGCACTTCAAGACCCATGTATCCTCTAGCATCACACCAACTGGCCTCTGACCTTTCTTATACTCCTTACAATATCCTCCATGTAGAACAACACCTTCCGGGGTCGGCAAGAACGAAAATCCCGACCGAGGACTTGGCTTCGTGTCACCTTCCCTGAACTCGACTTGACGCCAGACATACTCCTGGGTATCAAAGATCCAGAGGTCGTTGTGGTATCTCGCTTTCCCAGGGTTACTTTTCGCGAAATGAGATGTGGGATGCGGAAAGAGGCGTACTGGTGATCCCGGGATCGTAGAACCCTCCAAAGAGCACGATGAAGTGTTTCCAGATGGCCATTCTGTGTCCGCTCCTTGCCGAAGGCATGGAACCCTTCGTCTCTATCCGTTCCCAGGAATGTGTGGGAATGTCGAAGCACCAGAAGTCGCGGTAGTGGTGGAAGGATGTTTGGTTTAGGGAGGAGAACTCACCGCCTGGGATGGTGGGTATTAGACATTCAAGGTACAGCTACGCAATGGGTGGAGGCGTACCGAACATGAACAACTTTCCTCCACCGATCGGGCTGCCCACCAGTGCGTGTGCACTCCGTGGACCAGGCACGGTCGGAGAGACATACTTTCGCCATTCGTCCTTCTCTGGCGTATATCTGACCCTCACCGTCAGCGCTCATCCCTTAAATCTGAGTCGTCGACCATGAAACGACCCTGAGGACATACCTGAATGTGTCATTGTAGAAATACGCCTTATTGTCCTCGGAGTAGAATTCCCCTCCAAACATCCAGAGATGACCACCAGTGGCCGGACAGGGCGTCAGGGTGGCGTTGGCTCGACGCGATGGAGGTCCAGAAGATATCTCTTCGGTAACGGTGTGGGCTTCTTCCCAGTCGCGTCGCATCTACTAGCGAGTTTGGATTGAACGATTGCGCGAGACGGCAGTGGGGAGGTAGATTTTAACGCGAGTGCAAGTACATAATGGAGCATGGTGAGGTGAAGAGGGATAGGTTAAAGCCCAACAAAATGCAAGGCGGCCAATGAACGAACAGAGTGAGCGCCATCCAGACGACCGCAATCTAAAGCAAACTGACCTTGTCGAGAATCGCTTCCAGATCCTCGTCATCCTCATCTACCTTCCCTTTGCCTTTGGATCCTCCGGCCTTCCCACCTCCAAGCACCTTCTTCTTCTCTTTCCGCTCTGTCTTGGACTGCGCCTTCGCTTTCTTCGCAGCTTTGGCCGCTGCATTCGTGTTCTTCTTGCCCATGTTGACTCTTGACTTCTAGTCCTACAGCTTAGATGTGGTTCGTGAGGGCTTTCGAGATGTCCAATTGAGGAAGAAGAGAGTAAGGAGTGTAGGGATAGATGAGATTAGATGTACATGAGGAGGAGGTGGTGGTCGAAATCAAGAGGTTGAACTGCTCCCGCACATCGATCAATTTGGCGCCCGCGCGATTTGATTGGCTGTTCCATATTTAGCACGCGCGCTTATTTAAAGCTGGCGTCGACGCAGGTGAAAGCGCACAGAATGAACAGAGGGCGCATACGAGGAATAGTGGTCGAGTATAGGTAGATTATCCAAGCGTAGGAAGATAGAAAGTCGTGAAATACAAAGGTCATATGCAATGTAAAGATAAGGGCATGTTTATTTCCCGAGCCTGTGAATGGTCTTCGAGCCCGCATTCAACGTCTCAGCCTCCCATGTTACCTGCTCGACATTGTCAACAGTCACAATCGCCTTCTTCGCGAGTTGCCTGAGGTAGACCAGTCAGAAATCAAGCACAAAAGCACAATAACAAGGGTAACTCACCTCTTCTTCTTGGGCGCAGGCAACGGCGGCTCCTCATCTGAATCATCTGAATCATCCAGCGCCGACTTCCTCACCACTTTCTTCTTCGGAATCCCAGACATTGACGCCACAGACGGCGAAGCGGACTTGATCCCCAGTTCGTCCATACCATTCGCCAGCTTCGACAGCCTAGATTTCTTCGCCGTGGACTGGGTCGGCGTTTGCTTGGCCAACGCAACAGACTTGCTGGTCTTTGCTGGGGTTTTCTTGGCTGAAGCGGGCAGAGGGGGTGTCCAGTCGTCTTCCTCCTCCGATTCGTCCTCATTATAGTCGTCGTCATCGTCCTCTTCCTCCATAGGGTCTTCGCCTTCGTCAAGAGCGTCTTCATCTTCATCATCCTCGTCATCCTCGTCTGCGGCCTCGGTGCCAGACTCCTCCATCTCCGTGAGCTCGGCGTCCTCGTCGTCGGATGGTAAGGGCCCAGGGCCGTCGAGCATGAACTCGCGTTTCTCGATGATCACTTTAGGTGTTGCAGGGGACTTGAAGGGCGACTTCATTGGGGACTTGGTGGGAGACCTGGACTGTTTGGCGGCATTCATCTTCACCTTCCTCGCCAGGGGGGAGGTTGACCGTGAGCGCGTGCCTTCAGAGAGGTTCATCGCGTCGTCGCTGTCGCTCTCTTCAGGGCCGTACTCAACCTATCAAATAACATGCATGAATGCCAACATTCTTCACAGGGGTGGCATAAATGAAGAAACATACCAAACTCATCTCGACGTCCTCTTCCTCGTCCTCCGATGAATACGTGTGGTGCCCCGTGCGAACCTTCATGGGACTAGAAAAAAGCCCCGCTTGGTGCAACATGTCGATCTTTGCGTCGGTTTTCATCTCGTTGCGCTCCATCTCGCTCATGAGCCGCTTAGAGAACTTCTGCTCCATCATCTTCATCCGTCCCTCCATCTCGAGCATGACTTCTTCACGCGTCTCGGCTTCGATGACTGCTGCGCGCATCTCCGATTCAAAGAGCTACAATTCGCTGGGGTCAGCGCTTCATCCGGTAGGAAAAGGGGCAGCACATACCAAGAACCGCAAATTCTCAATCTCATCGAACAGCGCATCAATTAGCGGGTTACTATACTCATCGTCCTCCTCATCCCCATTCTCATCGTCCTTCACCTCATCCTCCTCCACGATATCCAACACCGTCTGGCTCACAACCCGCCCCTTCTCCCCACCTCCCATTGAGATCGTGACCTTCCTCCTGAACGCCGGGTTCGGGGCGACTTCAGGACCTTTGAGCCTCGCAGGGCCTGCTTCAGTGAACTTGTGGCCTTTGCTTTTGCCAGGGCCGAAGATCTGTGTTGGGCGAGGAGGAGGAGGTTTGACGACAGGTGCGGCGGAGGGGGTGGTCGTAATCTCCTTCGCGAGGGAGGCGAATTTCATGACATGTGAGTTCTCATCGTAGCCCGTGTCGTAGGGGTTGATGTTGACGATCATAGTCTACAAAGTCAGAGTCACCAGTCGTCCTTGAAAGAAGGGAGGATTAAGGACTTACCACGCGACTTTCACCAACAAAGTAGTCCATGAGCGACTCC
Organism: Coprinellus micaceus; assembly: GCA_951394405.1. Lineage (NCBI taxonomy): Eukaryota > Fungi > Basidiomycota > Agaricomycetes > Agaricales > Psathyrellaceae > Coprinellus > Coprinellus micaceus. The sequence continues at coordinate 1,111,657 of OX596335.1, read as the reverse complement.
GTGAGCTTGCTGTGTCGGAAAGGTACAACAGCAAGGGTACGCTTCACGTCTCTTGTATCCATACGACCCGCTTTTCCAGTACCCTCATGAGCAAGGCTCATCGCGAGTTTACGCTGGTTCGATCGCATAACCTCCATACACTGACCCAACACCATCAACGACTTGTTGATATTTCCCGCCTCCTTCAATCGCTCGCCAGTGGTGTGGGTGTGTTTCGTCCTCTCTGACCCAGCCAGGTCGACAAGGGTAAGCCGAGAGACTTGCAAGGCCGTAGGATCGTTCCTCTCCCCACGGTGTCCGCGAATAATCTTGATGATAACCATACCGTGACTCCTGCTACTCTCTCGATTCGCAAGAGTACCGAAGACGCGACGGTGCAGGTTTCCGAGCTTTACCAAGGCTTTGGCCTGGGACGCGCTCTGGATTCGGAATTGCCGCAAGCCAGACACGTACTTCCCGTTGATCTCGGCATCTGGGTTATCGGAAGCGGGGGATGGCCGGAGGGTGAGTGCCTTGCGCGAGAGTAGGAGGGACTTGTTTCCGCCACGCGGTGCTGGGCCGTCGACGTGTATATGGGTATCGGAATCGCCTTTGGCATCAGCGAGGAGATCGTAGACTTTCTCGTTGTAAACTTCGGCGTAGGAAAGCCACACTGTGTATTCGTAGTTCCTGTCGACGGGAACGGAGGTTTGGTCTGCGTCGAATTCGGGTTCTGCACCATCAACGTTCAAGGATTGGAACACTGCTGCGAGGTCGGGTTCAGGGTCGATTTGAGGTGGCCTGGCGTCGAATTCGTCGGAGGGTTCGACACCGTAGAGACGGACTGGGCGGTACTAATTCGGATGTGAATATTCAATTGGGTTACACATGGTGGAGTGCTTCACCTTTCCGTCGCCGTGGAGACCCTCGATGCTGTTGAAGACGACATCCAGGGTACGGGGCAGAATACCTCCAGCGCCCTTCTCATTACCTCCTTGGACGGTGTAAGTCTTCCCAGAGTTGGTGACGCCGTAGGTGAAGAGCAGACCGCTCTGGCCGTACAGAACGTCCTTGACCAAGGGAAGCGTGGTTTTCGTGAAGAAGTCGTGTTGGGTGGTATTTGGAGGGAAGACGTGAGAGAAGGTGTAGAGAGAGGAGCCCGGTTGGGCGACAGAGGCCCTGTACTGGGGTCGAGTGTTCTGGGTGTCCTGAGGATCCGTCATTTTCACAGCGGTATCAGAGATTGGGACGAGGTATGGTGAATCTGAGGGTTCATCGCCGAGTTGAGGTCGAATGCGAAGGTATGCCTACGAATAGGATCAGCTTTCTACCTCAAGGTAAACGAGTTGTGTCCTATCGCACCTGGATAGGCTCTGATTCTCTATCGGATTGCAGGACGGCCTGCTTGATCGCCTTGGCACTGGGAGGCTTTGACCTGGCCTTCGATGACGATGGTACATCGACATTGTCTCTCTTCTCTAGAGGTTTCCGACTGGAAGGCTTCTTGGGTGCCGGCGCCGGGGTCGGGTCTTCTGGCTGCTTTGAGGTTGCTCGAGTTCGTGTGGCTCGTGTCGCTGCCGGTGCCTTGGCTGGTGCCACAACCTTTGCTCGTGAAGATGCTCGTGTGGGTGCTGCCTTGCTTGCCATCGTCAATGCTGGCGTCGAGGGTGTATTGGGGAGAGATGGGATGGAATGTGGCAAGGTGCAGGCTCGAACCAACCCGTGACGATCACGGCGACGCGACTCGACATTGATATCACATGGCCCCCATCATATGCCCCTATTTGAGCCAAGCATCGTGAACAGGCAAAATGGAGGAGTTTATAGGCACCCAAAAATGAGATCCTGTACCCATATGTACAGGAAAACGGCATAATTGAATTCTGAAGGTTACCAATGCTCCTGGAGTCACTTCGGCCTGCAATTCGCTGCGCTGAGCTTGTTGACGCAGATCACGTGAACGCGACCTAACGCGTTGATGGATAAACGTTTTGGTGAATGACCTTGACAGTGACACGCTGCTTGGGCCATCGCGCTTCTCTCCACTCCCCCCATGGTCGTCACCAAAGGAGACTCCCCCAACCGCCGTCGCTCCCTCGCCGCCGCGTCCTCGGGCCAGTCAGCAGCTGTGCCACGGCGGCGTCGAGCACACAGTGTCATTATACCACGAACAAGCCTGAGCCCGCAGGCCAAGGCTCGACGACTACTGGTCCGTTTGGAATCTGGTCCAGTCACGGTTGTATTCTGACATTCCATTTCCTTCTAGGTTCCTCGAAAGAGTATCCTCAAAGCCTCGTTTACCCCAGACGACCTGGAAGACGAGGATGTAACCCAATCTATGGACTTTACCCAAGACTACCGTGCCCGAATACACGACAATACCTCACGAAAGTCGTTTGGTGGTCGACGGGTCAGCTTTGCTGAGCACGCGCACGTCCGCGTGTTTCAAATTCCCGACAAGAACAACGCCAATGCCGCTTCATCCCCTCGCTCCCCAGCCTCTTCCGACGTCGAGCAAGACGACCCGCCACCAGTCGCGGACGAGAACGACAGCCCAGATGCCGACCCCAATTTGCGAAGAAGAAGCTCGGTACGATACTCGACAGGGAGTGAAATGGACATTACGACCGTCATGGGTATTCCAGAGACCGGGGCAGGCATTCTGGACGAAGAGTTCGACGAGGGCGACATGATGTTCAGCGACGACATGGATATGGAAGCGACCCAAGTCTTCCCTGGCCAGATCGCACGGAATTCCATGGGTGGTCGGAGGGACACGCTCCCTCCCTCTGCAATCTTGAACATGTCCGACGACCCAGGCTCCGAAGGAATCGAAGAGGAAGGAGAAGGGGATCGTACTGTCACATCCGCCGCGGACGATTCTATCGTTTCCGAAGCTCCGTCCGAAAAGTCTCAACTCATGGAATTCACTATCCCTATGAACCAGTCACTACGCCCCCCAGCCCACGAAGATCCGGCATGGCTCGCCCTCCGACAGGCAACTCACTCCGGAGACACACCATACGAGCCTGAGGACGAGTCACTGGAGGAAGACTACAACCAGCCCAACGGTGGGGACATGGAGCTCGGCGACGCCGTGCAGCGCCTAATGCGTGCCCGGGACTCTCTTTCTGCTCAAAATCAAGATGACGACACCGGTCTGCATGACGGCCAGATTGAGGAAGACATGGACACCGTCTCGAGTACAGCTAGTGCCAATGCAGAAGATCCGGATTCTGGAAACCGGACGATGAATCTTAGCAAAGTCCTCGGTCGTGTGAGCATGGTTTATGGCGAGCACGAGCCACGTCCCAGCCTAGCCTATAGTGAGGCGAGCATGATGGACGAGTCTGCAGTATATGGCAATGTCCTCGAGTTGCGGCGACAATCCATGGCAGCACGCCAATCCCTTGCTCCCCCACAAGCTTCGACATCCTCCGCACCCCCTCCCGCCGCTCCTGCCCAACAGCAAGCCCCACCACCACCCTCCGTCTTCCGTCCGCCACCCCCAACTTCCCAAACAACCGCCCCTCCCAAGTCTCCCGCCCGAACGCCATCAAAACCCCTCCCTGCACCAAGCCCCTTCGCATTTTCCTCGATCCAAGGTTCCTCTACACCCGCCCGGTCCAAACCCGCACCAACCACCCCCAACTCGAAGGGGAAGGCCAAACCCACCTTCACCGCTGCCTTCGCTCCCCCAAGTGCCCGCCTCTCCCCCAAGAAACTTCCTGTCAAGCGAGCCCTTGCCGACGAGAACGATGCCGGGATCTTCGACACCGATAAACCTGGCCCGGCGAAGCGACAAGCACTGGATACAAGGTCTGAGGCTCCCACTTCTGTCATTGAATCCGCACCGAAACCTCGCCCTCTCTCCCCCAGTAAGAAAAATCCTTTCCAGCCTGCAAGTACGGTGCCATCGTCATCTTCGGCGGCGAAATCGGCGCCAACAACAGCGTCGGTGTCCGCTGCAGCGTCGAATTCGTTGCGGAGACCGAGTGGGTATATGGCTCGGAGGAAGAGCTTGGCTACTGGTCCTGAGGCCGGGGGCCTTCCGCCCAAGTCACCGAAGGCGGTTGGTCGTATGAGTCTGGCGTCAGCACCACAGGATGCTTGGACGAGGTTCAACAAGGACGCCCCTCTTCCTAAGCCTAAAGCTCGCTTCCAAGACGAGCCTGTCCCCGCGCCGCAGCCAGAGCCAGAGCCAGAGCTCGAAGAGAATGCTGGGATGCAGGAGGATGTTGAACCCAGGGAACCTGCTCCTCCAGCACGGCGAACGAGCGTGAGGATTGTCCTTCCGGATTCGTCTGAACAGATGGCAGTAGATTTGTCTACGATCAACGAGCCTGAGTTCGGTGAGGATGAGGAGGAGATGGAGATGGACGACACGCTCCCTGCTGCGGAGAAGACGGCGCAGTGGAGGGAAGGAGTCGAGGAGGCTGGCGAGTACGAGGATGAGGAAGAAGCGGTAAGCACGCAGTCCTTATCGTCCGCCCTGGAGGGTTCGCTTAACCTTCCATTTCCTAGCCCGCCATCTCAATATCCCAGTTCTTCCAAATGACTGGCATCAAGTTCATGGACGAGCTCACCGCCCCTCGACGTTCAATCCACCCTTCACAGAACCTCACCCGCCAACCTCGCGAGCAAGGCGAGATCCCCGTGTCTGACTACGTCATCGCAATGGCCATCGACATCCCGCAACTGGAGCTCTACACCCGTGTTTCGCGGGACCTTGAAGCGTGGATGGACAAGAGCAAGATGATGTTTGCCGAGGCGGAGGAGGAGGCTGAGAAGGTCACCCCCGAGCTCTTCGTTGAGTATGCGAGGGCGGATGAGAAGGACCAGGCGGATATTTTGCATCAGCTGAACTTTATCAAGACCAATACCCGAGGGAGAGCGAAGTCGGATTGGTATGACTGGAAACTGAAGTGGGTGGAGGGACTCCATGCGACGGCCGACCAGGCTTTCGCTGACCTCGAGTCGGTAAGTCTGCCTTCTTCCGCTTCTTGATTATTGCAAGGAACCTCATACTAGAACAGGATGCGCGGAAACTTGAAGTCCTGAGCAATGCCGCGAACTCTGTTATTCCCGACCTTGAGCGGGAATATGAGCAGATCATGGCTGAGCTCGAGAGGGAACGAGCCGAGGTCGCGGAGATCGAAGCTTGTGACCAGGACTACCTGAACGAGCTGAAAGCCTCGATAGCCGAACAAAAGTAAGCTTTCGCTACATTGCGCGAGAAGCATCCCTTGCTAACCTTTCCACTTAGTATCGAGGTCGAAGCTCTCAAAGCGGAAGTTGCCGAGCACATGGATCAGATGAAGTACTTTGAAGACCGGAAGGCGGAGAACGACGCGCAGAAGCGCGAAATCCAAGCCTCGATTGCCAAGGCTGAGCGTGTGTTGCAGATCCAGAAGAGCTCGACGAGGGCTGAGGTCTTCCAGCTCAAGGACGAACTCGAAGCTCTTGAGGAGCTCCATATGGTCCGGGTTATCAAGGTCAACTCGCAGCTGTTCGAGTACATCTACGACTCGACGTTCCGCGTTTCGATCCCGTGCAAGAACTCTCGGCCTATTGTCGCTAAGATCGCAATTTCGCGGTTGGAGCCTACAAGGTCGAAGTCGAAGGATGACTTCCCCAAGCTTAGCAACCTGTTCTTGACGGCTGCGCCTCATGTCCTCGACGACGACGAGGATTGCACCGTCCCCAAGGTACATTTACTCTTTCAATGATTTTATCACAGCGTCCTGACTTCTTTCCCCTAGATCATCCACAGACTCGGGGACTACTGGACATGCTGCTCCCAACTCCGATCCCATCTCCGCCTCTTGAATATCAAATACCCCGTCGACATCGACATCGCAGCCTCCTCTCCCGACGCACCCTCACTCCCGACCTTCCGCGTCCGCACCTCGGTCATGTTCCCCAAGGTGGCTGGAAAAGCCATCGTATCGTTCATCTTCAACCTCCAGACATTCAGCCAGTGGCCGCTATCGATCGACTCGCTTGATTGTGCGGTGGATGTGGCTTATGGTCCGCTTGAGTGAGTAATTTTTCTGCTTCGTTTGGCTTGGTATGAATGAGGTGCTGACCGGTTTATTGTTTGTACTAGTCGCAGCGCCATATTGAAGGCTGTTGTTGACCGACTGGCTGAAGCGACTCCCTCCGATAACTACCTCTTCCTGGATTCTTGCATCGCAGCTCAGGACCTGTATAAATAGACAACACACGCACGGATTCTCCCAACTTCTCTCCATTTTGTTTATTATGCACATGTCGCGTTTCTGTAAGATACTTAGCCACCGCTTACGCTCGTCCGTAACACCATCGCTCGAAGCTTCAACGGCTTCCCCATTTCTCTCCGGTCTTTATGTTTATGGTATAATATATAGTGTTTGTGTGTACAGCAGCAGGAAATAGTATATGAGTAGACACCATCGTACTGGCGTCGGTAGAGAGATGGTCATCACGAGGCCCTAAGGTATGGCAGACGAGTAACTAAAAGTACAGATTGGAGAAGATCGAAGAGATAATCATACGAAGAAATGGTGCGTAAGGCGTAAGGTCCGTAGGAGGCCCTGAAGACAAGAGTTAGCCAACGAGCACCTGATGGAGGGGCGCTGAGGGATACTAACCAAGACTAGATCACAACGAGGCCGTCATGCGCTCAAGCTCAGAAAGCAACATCCCCAGTACCTGTCTTTCCTCCTGGACAGTCTCCAGCTCAGTCTGACACGCGTCCCGCACGTTGACCCACGCCGTCCCCGCCAACGCACTCGAATACACCGCGTCCATCTTCCTCCTCTGCGCCTTCAACGCATATGCCTTCTGCACCCTCGCCTCCTCGTCCTTCTTCATAGCGACCTGACGCACGGCATGCTCGCCCTTCATCTGCGTCACGCGCACCTGCTCCTCCAACGCCGACACATACGCAGTCTGCTGGCTCTGCTGCTCCACGAAGGCCATCTGTGCAGCCATCTCCTCCATCTGCTGCTGGTGCGCTTGCTTCAGGTTGTGGATCTCCTCTTCCATCGCCATCATGCGGTGCATGCGCTCGGCAGAGAGCTCTTCGGCTGCTGCGAGTTGAAGGCGTAGGTAAGTCGCAGCGGAATCGGCTGTGGCTTCGTGAGAGACGTTGAATCGTGCTGAGCTGTTTAGGTGCATCGCGGGTGAGGGCGTCACATCAGGCAAGAGGACCTGTGAGATGGACCCGAACCCAAGTGGCGAGTCGATAGCGCTGAGGCATGGGCTTGGAGGGATTTCGAGGTGGCTCATAGTGGGTGAGGTGGGTCCAGAGAAAGGCGCCGCGACGTCATAGAGCATCTTATCCAGCTCCCCATGGCCGAGCTGTTGGGACGCGTTGAGGCTAGCGTGTTCCCATGATAGAATGGACATGCGTAAGGGGTCCTTCGAGGCTTGGGTAGCCGGGGACGCTTTCGGTGGTCGAAGCGTCGAGGTATTCTTGTTGGATGGAGGCATGAGGTGGGCGAGGCTGAGTGCGGGTTGCTTTTCGCGAGTGCGACTGGGGGTATCGGGCGGAATGGCGCGTCTTCGCACGCGATTTACTCTGGGCATAGCTGGGGTCGCAAGAGTCATGTCAGTCGTAGGCGCCAGGAGCAATTGTACGTCGTCCTCCTCGTCACTATCACTGTTTCCCTCTGCAATGCGCGACATATCGGTAACATTGGATGACGAGAATGAGGAGGAGCTAGCAGATATGGTCTTCGACCCTTTACGAGAGCGCCGAGCAAGTGGTGATGGCGAATCCCTCGATGGCGTTAGAGGGGATTCCCTGAGGGGTGTGGTTCCCGTTTTCGTCCTGTCTTGTGTCGAGCGTGTAAGCGCGGTTCTGAGGGCTGACGGTCCCTTTGGTGTAAGTGGGGTACCTGAGCTAGATGACGATGATGGCGGTCGTGGTAGATTCTTCTGTGCAGATGTTGTCGTAGTTTTCATAAGCTTCGTGGGTCGAGTCGGGGAGCCATTCCTATGGATCGTTGGCGACGGGGGCTTCAATTTCGATGGGGTCGTTGGTGTACCAGGCGGGGTCGCATTGACCGCAGACGATGACTTGAGGGCAGCGCGGTGCGGGAGGGGGCTTATCGGGCGTGTGTTCTTCTCAGCGACTGCATGTGGGGAAGGCTGGGGCTTGCGTTGTTCTTTCCCACCCTCGTCTGATGAGGTGCTGAAACGGCGACGGGCTCCTGCCTTTGCTGGGGCTGGCGACGGGGGTTTAGCTTGTTCGCCGTTGGCCGCGGCCCTAGTGCGTAGCTTTGGTAACGCAGACGACGTCGTGTTCTTCGGGGGGCGCAGGGCCGACCCGCCTCTCGGGTTCGCCCCAGTGGGAGTCGCATTGGCGTCAGGTGTCCTCATCGTCACGCTGTCCGTCCTAGATCGACCTTGCTGCTGCGCTGCTGCCCGTCGGCGAGTTACAACCTTGGTATCGGGTGTCACGCTGTCGCGTTTACTTGGTTGGACGAGGGGCCGACTCTCGCCGCCTATCGAGGCTCGCGGTGCCGCGTATACGGAGGTGACTGAGCTTCGCCGTGCCTCCTTGGTCTTTTTGGCGAGCTTGGCGTCGTCTGTGCTGGATTCCTTGCTCCTCACGCCAGCGATAATAGCCTTGCCGACGGAGGCGAGGTTCAGGGACTGGCGGAGAGAGGAGCTCCTGGTGTTGGGTTTGCTGCGGGGCTGTTTGGGGCTGCCACTTGGCTGGGCAGGGTCCGGCATGTTCGGTTATATTGATTTATGAAGGAGCGTATAGCGTCAGTGTTCGTGCAGGTCGTCTCGGGACGTGATTCAGGCAAATCGGGTCGTGGCGCAGGAGCAGAGTTTGCGAGACTGCAATGTGATCATCGTTTCGAATTCAACTCCCATCACCGCGTTGTTGCGTTCTATTTGCTCCGAGGCCCCTATTTTGTATTCACCACATGAACCTCCCCACCCCTTCTCTAGGTAGATACAGGAACGTATACATAGTACCAGCATTTATAGCGCTGTACCACAGACCCTCCAGAGCAACGGCCCACCTGGGGACGTTGTTCGCCTGCGATCTAAGCAGAACATACGGAATGAGAAAGTAACGAGGCTCGAGCAGTGGAGTCGGCAAGAGCGTCGGAACCACAAATATAGGAAGGATAAGGGTCTGCAACAGGGTTTGGTCCCCTCCTGCCATTCTCATTAGTCTTTGCTCGATCACCAGCCAACTAAACAACTTACCGACACGCAGGAACCATGCCCAAGCGGAAGCGAGGTACACCGGAATCAGCAGGTATGGCACCGCTGCATGGGCACTGAAGACGCGTTTCCAGACGTAGAATGTGTAGTGTCTGTTATCTGACAGCAAGAACGGATGGTGGATCGTAAAGTTCTTGACAGTGTAGGCCATGAAACCCATAATGAGCGCCGAAGTCAGGGTCCGTTGTCCACTGCCGAACATGCGCCTCCAGATGTCCGACGCGAGGCGTATCGGGCCTCCTTGATAGCTCAGCAGGACGGGCCATCCAAAGAACGTCGAGAAGGCTGAAAAATAGTATACCTGCGGGATGTGAAGGGTGGGTACATGATTTGACTTGTCGCCTATCGATGATGAGCTATAATGCATTCCGAGCTTGGAAATAGACGTACCCAACACAATCCCTCCGTTCCATATGACAAAGGCCCCGAACGCCGCGAGGACGAGCGAGTAGGGTATGAACACCGGTAGGATCTGGGGAAGGATCTTCGGGAAGCTCGTGATCGAGCGAAGCGCGTCGGCTGCGAGGACAATATTAACACCTGTATCATGAAAATATCTTTCGTCATACCTGGCGTTGCGTCCTGAGCGGGAGGGTCATGCAGCCTCGCGTCGTCCTTCTGGTATCGCTTGAACCGTAATGACATCAACTGGCTCGAGGCGTATGCATAGAGCACCCAGATGATGTTCGTTTGGCGGAAGGTGCAGCTAATCAATCCAAGCTGTATGAAGTCAATGAATGCAACTCTAAAGCGTTCGCGAACGTACGTACGAGAGCTGCGAGCCAATGCTTGCCCTGCGAGGCAGCCACGACCGTCGCGACTACCGTTAGCAAGCTCGGCACCTCCGTATAGTACAGGAACCCAAAGAACCAAGCGATTGGGAAGCACGACAGTACAACGGCTTCAATAGAAGGCGACCAGATAGACCTTAACCGCTCGCGTTTGTGATAGTGAAGCAGCGCTGAGACCACCAGAGGCAGCCACAGAAGCGTCAACGTCGTAGTTAGACGCAGCATAGAGACGTTGCATTTGAACAAGAATAACTTCTTGATTAATAGCGACATAAGGTATCTATTACAAGAGGTTAACCAATGAGTTGGACGAGACGGAGAAGGCACGCACAGTCCGGGAGGGGTGGTGATTTTGGGATCCCATTTCGCATAGTCACCCTCGCAGTACGCCTGGGCCTGTGGGATGTGAAAGGGCTCATCCTACACGCAGGGGAGCAGGGTCAGTTGACCGGGAGCCTGCAGTCGGAATTGAATGGATCTCACCATATAGGGTTCTGTCACGATCGTGTTGAGCTCCTTGAGGACCAGCACGCATACCGTGCAGTAGACCATATAGGCCGACATGTTTCAGACGCCCTGGCGAGCGCACTGCGCTCAAGATGGTGGAAGAGAGTGAAAGAGAATGACGTACGTGGTCGCCGTCCGCGACGTGTCCCACGACGCGCTCGGTGATGGCGAGCGTCGCGTTTGATGCCAATTCCAATCACTTTCTCTTGTTCATCTCCTGCATCCTTCTCGAACGAGATTCACGACGACTACGAGTGTTGGAAGAGATATTCGATTCAATGCAAGGAGCCAGACGTATGCGTATTGTACAGTGACTAGGAGCGGTGTCGACCACCGACACAGTTTTGATTCTACGACTCTCGTCGAACCCTGGTTCAAGCAGAGAGATCGAGACCCTCAAGGGCCGGGATGGGACGCTCACCCTGGGGAGTGATACGCGCCCCATGACGCGCGTCAGGCAGGTGCCTAAAGTCGACGTTTGCAGAGTGGGCCGTGACTCGGTTGTCCCACAGAACGATGGTGTTGGGTTCCCATCGGACGCGAGCCTGGTTGTCAGCGCTCTTGTCGATGTGGTCGTAAAGAAGTCGGAGGATGGCCTCTGAAATACATGGTGAGTTTTCCTTTGATCCCCGTTGGAGAAGGCGAACGTATGCTTACCAGACTCTTCTCTCTTCAAGCCCACGATCCTCCTCGTGAACTGCCTGTTCACATACAACGCTTCATCGCCCGTCACAGGGTGTCTCCTAACCACAGGATGTACATTCTCCACGGGCTCCCTCCTCACAGTCCCCCCTCTTCGTCCTTTCCTCGAGAAATCAGCCTGTTCGACACCCGAGTGCACGGCCTTGAGCGTTTTGAGGAATGCAACGAACTGGGGCGAGAACTTCTTGAGTGCGGATACTTGCGACGTGAATAGGGTGTCGCCGCCGGTGGGAGGTGCGGTGAGGAGGAAGAAGGTGGTAAGCCCGGGTGGTTGGAGTTCGTAGGAGACGTCGGAGTGCCAGACGGTGGTGGTAATGCTGTCATCGACTTCGAAGTTGAAGCTTTGCTTTCCGTCTCTGCAAGGTCAGGTAGTAGGTGAGATTCTGGAAGTCAAGGGTGGATTTTGATAGTGTGCTAACCTGTAGACAAGATGGATCTCAGGGTACCCTCGGGGGTGTCCTGAAGTGGGGTGGATGTGGAGGCGACCGTAGTGGCGCCCCCATTGGAGGTAGAAGTCGGGACCACGATTGATGAAGTCCCCTTGGTCCCGGAAGACCATTAATCCACGACGAGCAACCTAAGCAAGCACAGTGAGTATCTAGCCTGTCGCAAATGGGTCTGTGGTGTAGCCTACCTCGAGAGCGAGCTGGTCACGACCATCGCTATCCAAGTCCGCAAGGTTGATGCCCCTGACTTCCGTTCCCAATTGAGGGGTGATCTCGATGACCCGCTCAGCCGCGTCGAGGAAGGATCGGGGGTTGGGGTGCTGCAAGGCACGGTGGCCAGGGTCGATGTGCTCGTAGGGCTCGAGGGGAGGGTATCGGTCTTCGGAGAAGTGGGGTAGAAGGTGGGCGTAGCGGTATTCCCGCTCGGGGGTCTCCTCCCCTGCCTTGGATTCTGACGAGTCGGCAGCACGGAGGGTGAGCCTTTGGACCTCGGCAACTGGGGCGGTATCGACGATAGTGGTGGTCGTGGACATGGTGTGTGGACTGAGAGGTGGGTGAGGAGGATGGCGAACGAAGAGAAGACGGGAAGATGTGAATACCCCTTGTCGTCATCCTACTTCTTAAATACCATGCCGAAGTGCTTAGTAGTAGTACTCTTGGAGTGCATATTCCAGTGCCATTAGACGCCATCCACCCATTGATATACGCAATTTTGATCGTGAGAGGGCAATCGTCATGTGCCAAGCGCCCTTCTCGAAAGGATGGTGAGAGGATGGTGAAATCCAAAATCATAATCATAATATCATGGAGCGGATACCGAGATAAGTAGATGCTCTTTGGGGTCTGGGCGTCCGAGCGAGTCCGCAGGTACGAACTTAAGCGCGCGGCGTCGCGGGCGCCAATGACAGGGGTTGATTGCATCGGGTTCAATAGCCTGACCTCACCACTTGAAAGTGCTTCGAGCCTGCTCTCTACCTAGAAAAACGCAAAATGCAGTCAAAGCTTGAGCATGAAGTCTCCCCGACGAGCTACTCGCGGCCAGACTCGGCGAACTTAGGCGAAGTAAATCTGGAGCTTCGCCCATCTCACGATGCCCTCCGGAAGTCTAACCGAGCACGGCAAGGATTGCGAGACGCAGGTTTGAGACGTCATCTTTCGCAAGCACCTTGCAAAGCAGAAATTAGAATCTGATACACTTGTTGGGTGTCCAGGCCTTACAAACAGCGTATGTACACGACTTGTATCAGGCCACTGGTAGACGCTGCATAGTAGGTCCAATCTGATGAAGCGCGATTGCAACTGTCAATCGTATTAATTTACGAGGTTGGTTGGAGGTTTAGCCGTCGACCGAGTTTATACCTGGTGGACTTTTGCGTAAGCTGAGCACACAGTCTACGGTGGGTGCACCTTTAGCAGAAGGACACTTTGATTCTGATGGTGTTGGCCTGCCTGAAGCGCCCAGTGGGACCCATAGGACTGGCTCGCAGATCATCCAAAGGGGCAACGGTCCGCACAACTGAATTGGCGCCCGTGCCTAACCCACTTTGGCATGGACCTTTCCATTCAGTGACCCGCTTCAAGCAACCTTTCAGCACCTTATCAGCACCCTTCCCCAGTGCCCCTCCCGCTCTGGGCCCAGAAAGGGCGGCCATGACGCACAACCTGCCAGGTGTGAAGTGGTCGGTAACTTCATAAGATCCCTCTAAATTCAATAAAACCAAAATAACATCCCCAAGTCAGCCAAGCGAGGTCAACTGCATTGCGCCCCAAAATGAGCGTGGGTTTCTCTTCATCTTGCCTTCTTGGGGTGGCCTCGAGGTCCCACAGCGCCCTGGGGATCGGGACGCTATGACCCTCAGGGTTCGATACCTCCGTCTCCGACGACCAGAGAGGGCGACCGGTCATTGTGTGCATACCTCGGTGCCCTGTCGATCGTTGTAGATGCAGCACATGTCTGTGGAGGTGGTCCGAGCAGCTGTTCGCACATACGGCGGTGGGCCCGAGTGGGACTTGGCACGATGCGATGCAGAACGATCCACCGAGTTCAATTGAGGAACAAGGGCATGGAGACCGGGGCTGATGCCTTGACAGATGTCGTTGGGCAGGGGGTTTCATGGTATGGAACTGCCCAGAGGGAGGAGACATGTTGGGAAGGGACGAGGAGGAGCGTAGGTCCCCCTCCACCGATGCATTGCTAAAGTCCATTCAAAGAATGGGTGTTGGGTCCGGATGGTTTCAGATAAGATAGACATGTGCCTGGGAGCACGTCCGGGACCCACATCCAAGGTCCACGGCGCTCATGTCAATGAGCGGGAAGGTCCGCCTGATGGATGAAATCTTGAATAGTGTTATCCACTTCAAGTCTGTGGCGCCTTCGCAGAGAAAGATCGCTGTGGCAGTTACCGAGGATACGCTAATTGTGTAATCTGAGACCACGATACGACTTGGATCAAAGCATTGTTCAATCGAAGTGGGCGCTTCTTGGGGGGAAGACTAACAAAAAGGCGTCAAGGTTGCTCGAGAGAATTTATAGAGTCATACAATTGCGAGGGAAACATGCTATGCGAATAGAGGGCTGTCCAGGTGATCAAGTGTGATTCCGATATTGAGGCCGTGGTCAGAGAACAATAGAGCTTGGGAATCCGCATGCCGGCGTCTTGCGCTTCTATACCCTTTTCGAGCCTACATACACTCGAGCTATCCACTTGCCCGTCCCTCGTCGGCCAGGTTCGTGAGCTCTACTCCCCAATGTTTGCACGGAAAATGCTGAGAAAGCCCAGCAGAAATAGTGGGCATCGCATGCCATAAGCGCCAGGTCGCGGGGACGGTGCGGTCCGACCCCAGGACGACTATCTATTGTCCAATTGTCTTCCGGACCTGACTCGCTTTCCGGAACGAGATTCGATCAAATGGACTCTGTGTGTGCCCCCGAACCTATCGAGTTATAAGTATGTGAGGGCCGCCCAGATTCGATTCCTTACCCGCCTCTCTCCCCTCCCTCCCCGCGGCTCACCTCCCTCCTCCCCTCACATCCACCTCCCACTCACTGCGAACCATGGCCTCCTCGCCTGTGGCGGAATTGGAGCCCAAGGGCATGTCCTCCGCGATTGACCACGACCACCCTGGACTCGTCGTTCGCCAGATGCCCGACGTCCCTGAAGACATCCCCGAAGACAATGACTACTACCAGGATAACTTGAACGATCCCTACCTCGACCTGCGAGCCACCAGGCCCTCGTCCGTCAGGTCCTTCTCGATGGAGTCGAAGAAGAAAATTCAGATGGGGTACGACCAGTCTGACTACGACACGGAGTCGCAGTTCGATAGGTACTCGACGTCTCGAGCTGAATCTGCCGTCGATTTCGATGAGTGAGTTTCCCCGACAAGGTATCTTGTTGCCCTCCCACTGACGCTTCTCAAGTGAATCTCCTTACCCCGAAGTTCGAGCTGCCGTCTCGAGCGTGGACGATCCCCTCATGCCCGCGAACACATTCAGAATGTGGTTCTTGGGTATCTTCTTCGTCTTCGGTGTTACGTTTGTCAACCAGATTTTGGGCCTGCGATGTGCGTGCCTTGGATTCCGCGCTATCTTTCTCCGATTCTGACATTCCCACAGATCCCGCCGTGTACATCACCGGTATTGTCATTCAGCTCGTCGCCCTTCCCTGCGGCAAGGCCCTCGAAAAAATCCTCCCTCGCACCGTCTTCAACTTCTTCGGTTACCGATGGTCTTTCAACCCAGGCCCATTCTCGATCAAGGAGCACGTCTGCGTGACCGTCATGGCCAACGTCGTTATTGCCGGTGTCTATGCCCTTGAGGTCACCCTCTCCCAGAGGGTCTTCTACGGCATGGAGATCACCAAGGGGTACCAGATCCTCCTGTCCCTTGGTTCGCAGTGCTTCGGTTTCTGCCTTGGTGGAATCCTCCGTCAGTTCGTGGTTTGGCCATCCAGCATGATTTGGCCCGGCGCTCTCGTCAACTCCGCGCTCTTCAACACCCTCCACAAGAACTACGGTCAGCGCGACCGCGGCCACATGACTCGCGAGAAGTTTTTCCTCATCGCGTTCGTCGGCAGCTTCGTCTGGTACTGGGTACCCGGGTATCTGTTCACTGCCCTCAGCATGTTCAGCTGGGTCTGCTGGATCGTGCCGGAGAACGTCACTGTGAACGCCCTCTTCGGTGTGAACAGCGGTTTGGGCATGAGCATCATTACGTTTGACTGGGGCATGATTGCCTTCACTGGCAGTCCCCTTGTTACCCCGTGGTGGTCTGAGATGAACACGGCGGTCGCCTTCATCCTCATGTTCTGGATCATCGCGCCTATCCTTTACTGTGAGTTTTCAGCCTTCCTTTTGACGATACCTCGTTTTCTTACACTTCGTAATAGTCACCAACACGTGGGACTCCGCTCACTTCCCCCTCTCCTCCTACCTGTCCTGGGACAACACCGGCAACATGTACCAGGCCCGGCAGATCCTCACCGATGGTGTCTTCGATCAGGCCAAGTACGACGCTTACTCCCCGGTCTACATGTCGGTCACGCTCGCTCTGGCCTACGGTATCGCCTTCGCTGCCTTCCCCGCGGTCTTCGTCCACACCTTCCTGTGGTTCCGAAAGGATATCGTCCGTCGCTTCCGCAGCACCCTGAAGGATGAGCGCGACGTCCACTCCCGCCTGATGCAATACTACCCCGAGGTTCCAGCCTGGTGGTACCTCATCGTCGGAGTCATTTCCCTCGTGTTCCTCATCGTCGCCGTCGAGGTCTACCCAACTCAGCTCCCCATCTGGGCACTCTTCCTTTGCCTGGCCGTCGCTAGCGCCCTCTCCCTCCCCCTCGCGATGTTGCAGGCCATCACCAATCAGCAAGTCCCGACGCAGGTCATGCACGAGCTGATTGCTGGTTACATCCTCCCCGGTCGCCCCATCGCCAACATGATCTTCAAGGCCGTCGGATTCATCACCGGTACCCAAGCCGTCGCCTTCGCTGCCGACCTCAAGCTTGGCCACTACATGAAGGTTCCCCCGCGCCTCATCTTCGCGATCCAAGTCGTCGCCACCCTCATCAGCGCCTTCCTCTGCTCCGCGATCCAGGACTTCATGCTCGAGAACATCGAGGATATCTGCTCACGGGAACAAAAGCAGGGCTTCATATGCCCTGGCTCCACGACCTGGTTCACCGCTTCCGTCATCTGGGGAGCCATCTCGCCCAAGCGTATCTTCAGCATCGGCCAGCGCTACTCCGCCCTCCTCCTCTTCTTCCCCATCGGTATTGTCCTCCCCATCCCCTTCTACTTCCTCGCAAGGCGCTACCCGCTCTCGTTCTGGCGATACATCAACATCCCGGTGTTCTTCGCTGGTCTCGGCGCGATGCCTCCTGCGAGCGGTATCAACTACATCTCCTGGGCCGTCGTCGGGTTCATCTTCAACTACATGATCAGGAGGTTCCATTTCAGATGGTGGATGAGGTACAACTACATCTTGTCTGCTGCTCTGGATTCCGGCGCTGCGATGGCGTCGATTATGATCTTCCTTGTGTTGGCGCTGCCAAAAGGCGGCATCGAGCTCAACTGGTGGGGTAATACGTAAGTCTCTTCTCCCTTCTCCTCTCCGCAACCTGATACTGATATCGAGTTTTCTAGTGTATGGATAAACACTGCAGACGCAAACGGAACACCTTTGCTTCCTATACCAGAAGGCACAACGATCTGAACGTCTTGACGACCTCTTCAGCTCGCGACTCCCTTCTCGTTCGTCTTTCGTGCATTCCATCCATTCATTACTACCTTCCGCCCGTTGCCCCAACACATGGATACCTCGCCACTTCACTCACTTGTAGAATTAGTTGATCCCGATACCCCCTGCACTCACGACTCATTACCTTTACGCATCGAACTGAACGACACGACTTGTTGTAATTTCTTTATTGCCTTTTGTACCATTCTCCGGTTGCCCTTGACGGTTCCCCGTGTTGTTTGTTCACCACTTTCCTTCGGATTTTCGAGCATACCCATCTCTGCCATGTACCAGTACATTCGAAACGCATTCCTCAATGACCACACCATCATGAATTACAACACGTATCGATGACCGAGTTCGGAGTCCATCTTGCTTAGGGCCAGAGGGGGAAATCCTCAAGAGGCATCGATCAAATACAGCAGCGGCACATTGTAAAGGTCTAAGGCAAGTTGAGCGTACACATAATAACAGACAGACAAGATACTTTTACAACACTCAAGCAGAAGTGCCCCAAATCCTGACCTCCCTTCCGGTGGCGCCCCAGATCTCCTTGCCCTGCTCACCCCAAACAAGATCGGACACCTCACCGCCCTCTTCCATGTGCACAAGCTCCTCCCACGACTTGTTCGCGAACACACGGGCACCCTGACTGCCAGCAACCCCAAGGAACTGCCTACTGAAGTCATACGCTACCTTGTTGATCTTGAAATCCTCTCCAAGGTCAATCGAGGCTGTAGCCTTCTCGTGACGGAGATCCCAGATGGCCACAGTCGAGTGCGAGCTGGGGGCGGCAAGGTGGTAGCCGTTCTCGGAGAACGAGAGGGTGTTCACGGTGAAGGGGGTGGCATCGGGGGGAGTCAACGACGCGGCGATAGCACCAGTACGGACATCGTAGATGTGAATGGTGGAATTGGGGGTTCCGAGAGCGAAAAGGGTTCCGTCGGGGTGGACAGCGATAGAGGTAAATGGGTCTTCCGAAGGTGCGGAGCGGAAGATCTGGTTGAAGTTGGTCATATCGTAGAGCGAGTAGGTCTTATCAGCGGACGAAAGACCAAAGATCGTCTGCGTGGGGTGCACGACGAGCCCAGTGAGTTCGGCCTTGTGGGAACGGATAGTGGCCTTGGGGAGATATTCACCAGACGCGCTGTCGTGGCCCCACACTTTCGCGATTTTGTCAGCGCCCGCCGACAAAATGAGCGTCGAGTCGCCCTCCTTCTCACGGAACGCGACATGATTGACTTTCTTCGAGTGACCACGGAGAGAAGCAAGGACCTTGTCGGTGCTTCTGTCATAGAGCTGTACAATATGATCGTTGCCGCCGGTGAGGAACTGAGAAGGGTTGCTCTTGGAGAGGGCGAGAGAGGTGATCCCGGCGGGGGAAGCAGAATGGAGGGAGGGAATGGTGTGCGTGGAGGTAAATGACTTGACTTCGGCGGTGGACGCGTAACCGGTAGGAGGCTTCCTCTTCTTGCGGGCAGCAGACAGGGTTTGGTGGGTGTCGTCGATTTGGCTGACGACGTCCGCAGGGAGACCGCTCTCGGCCATCTCAACGTCTTCCCCGGTTTCCGCAGGTTGTGAAGGTGCAATACCCATGGAAGCCTGGACATTGGACAGAGCCCTGGAAGTGAAGAGTCAGCATTAACTTGATGTATGAGGACGTATTCACGCACTCTCTCGCCGCGTCGCGTTCGCGAAGTAAGCGTGCAACAACCCTCTGGGCCGCATCCTGAGCGTAGAGAGAGTAGCTGAGCTCTTGACGGGTAGAGTTGTACTTCTGTTCGAGCGAATGAGTGCTCAGCACCAACGCGTCCCACTCGTTCTGGAGAAGCTGGAGGAGGGCAGGTATCGACGTGTGGGTTGGTGGGCGAGGAGCAGCATTTTCTGGGCCTGTTATACGTTGAGCACGCACTCCATGACATCGGACCGCAATACTCACTGGCTTTAATGGTAATGAGGTCGGATTCCTCCAGCTTTTCTCCAGTCGTCGGATCGGTTCCATTTTCGTGGATGTACTTGAGGATAAGCCTCTTCTCGTAGACTTTGCCAGACTTGGAGGAGACGACAGGCTCCTGAGGGGGCTCTCCGGAGATTGCGCAGAAGAACATGACTGTAGTGGATGTTCAAGAGTCGAGTGTAGTTCCAAGTTCAAACGACGCAACGCCAGAGATGTTTAGCTTTGTTTGCCAGCATTGCCTAAAGCGTCCAAGCGCTCGCAATGGCCACACTCTTTCCATCGCAGCCATGTCGGACAGCAACCAACGCCTCGTTCTCTCCATTATCGAGTTCCTCAACGACTCGATCAAGGATGGAACCGTCAAGTCTGATGACCAGGAAAGTCTGGAGGTCGCCAGTGAGTAAATGATTGAGCTTTTGCTGTCAGCAACTAACCATGAGGATGATTATAGTCCAGTGCATCGGCGAGGCATTTGGTGTAGATCCCACCGATGACGCACAAGTTTCCCAGCTCAGCTGCAAACCCACCACTCTCAAGACTGTCTTTGACGTTTTCCTAAAGACCCGGGAGAGGACAAAGCAGGGAGGATCTACTTCGGCTCCAGATGCTGCGCCCACTGCGTCTTCATCCAAAACCCCGTCGGCAGAGGACAAGGCCGAGGCTGAGAAGCTCAAGGCCAAGGGAAACCAACTCATGACGAGTAAAAAGTATGACGAGGCTATCGCGATGTACGACGAGGCTGTCGCCCATGACCCCACCAACCCGGTGTACTTTTCCAACCGTGCCGCTGCGCATGCAAGCAAGGGCGACCATCTCAGTGCTATCGGCGATGCAGAGGAGGCCATCTCCCTTGATCCCAACTTCGTCAAAGCCTACTCCCGACTTGGGTACGTAAATAAGCTTGGTTTTCTAGATCCTTCCACTAACCTTGTTTATTTGCTTGCAGACACGCACAGTACTCTCTGGGCGACTTTGAGGCCGCCGCATCTGCCTTTGAACGGGGCCTCAAGCTCGAACCCACGAATGCCAACCTCAAGGGTGGCTTAGAAAACGCCAATGCGCGTTTGGCCGCTGAATCCTCGTCTGTCTCCGCCCCTGCCTCGACCTCACGGGGTGCACCTACCTCCACCCCTCCCGCTGGTGGCGTGCCCAACCTCAACGACCTCATGGGCAGCCTCGGCGGCATGTTCGGGGGCGGAGCTGGGGGCGGAGGAGGAGCAGGCGGAGGCATGCCCGACCTGGCGAGCATGATGCAGAACCCTGAGATCATGCGCATGGCAGGACAGCTTGCGGCGAATGGTGGCCTGGAGAGGATGATGCAGGATCCTAATATCGCCGCGATGGCGGACAGGTTCAGGGGAGGGAATATGCCATCTCAGGACGAGATTCGCAACATGTGAGTGTCGTCATTCTCCTCCGAATCTCTATCTCCCCTTGGGGCCTTCGCTCCGTTAAACCTCTTACTGATTCAACCCCTTCATTTACCTTACTGGCTCCATGATTTCATGCGCAGTGGCCAGCAATTCGGAGGCCAGTTTGGCGCCTAAGATCTGTTGTATCGGCCAACCTTTCATGTATCACACACCTAACATCTTGCCACTTGCATCATCGACCCTGAGGAACTACTCTACTGCCATCGCCCACCAAGCCCCATCGACATCTCTTGATCATCTTTCTCGTTTCTGGTTTAATGGATATGGACAATGGACGCACGCAGATAGCCTACGCAGATATGGCCTCCGTACTATAGCTAAGAACTGGCTGGGAATCAGAATGGATGGATCACCGTGACCGGACTCTGGGCAAGCTTTCTCGCATCTTTCGAATCTCTTTCACCGTATCTATAAGCCCGAAACCGAAGCTTCAACGAGAGCTTGAGAGCCGAGCCGAGAGCAACAGTTACTCACCATCGAGAAAGAACAAGTAGGTACGAGAAGTTGGCCGGAGAAGCAACCAGGAGAATGGATGAATAACTCATCGGGAGTCGGTTCCCAACCAAACGTACGCTCTCGACTACTGACCCAGAGCTTAACCACGGAACTCGAGTATTTCAGAGCCGAGCAATAGTTGTATACATTGTTGATGAATAAAGAGGGTAACACAACAAGGTCGGTCGACGGGCAGTCCGTAATGAGAATGGAAACGAACGCTCACGCCGACACTCCAGAAGGAATTACCAGAAGGCGCTAAAATACAGTAGTGAATTGTGCCAACCGAACAACCGTTAGGTGGGAAGTATCCTCGAAGCTCGAAGGACAAGAAGACGTGAAAAGTATCCATCAAACAAACAACAACGCAAAGCAAGAGTACGGGAGAACTATCAGATCCTTGTAAGTAACGAGCGACGACGATAGCAAGCAGCGATGCAATGGTGGTGAAAGCGATAAAATGCCAGTGTTGTATAGGTGGATATGGACGGATGGTTATAGAAACAGAAGAATATTAGTTAGAGAGTGGTGGAGTAGTTGCATAGCGGATGTGCGTTTCTGTTGGAGGAACGGGTCGTAAAGAGACCCCCGCAAGAGGGTCCCCCGAAATTTGTTGTACACGGGAGAAGACGATGAAAAGGAAGATGAAAACCGAAGCAAGAGAGTTAGAAATCCCCGAAAGATGATCTGGAAACAGCCAGTGCTAGGCCAACACCACCCCACTATGATGGTGATTTAGAGGAAGCGGAACTGCGGCAGCAGGAGCTGGGGTGAGACTAGCAGCAGCAGCCGCAAGGCCCGCGGCTGCAGCCATCGCACCCGGATGCGCAGGACTGGGCGAAAAGTCGTCCGTTCCCCTTCGGAAGCGCATCTTCTTGGCTTTCTTAGGAAGTTCGCGCTCTAAAGCAGGGGGGACGTCTGCTAGTTGCACGGGAAGATCCGTTGGATGGCCCTAGGCGCGAGAAGTCGAAAAAAAGGCGATCATTGTATCAGAAAAAAGGTACAAGGATGGGAAGAGGGGGATAAACTTACGTGTTTCATGTGATACCTCAAACCGCTGGGCTGTTTGTATGCCTTGAAGCAATTGGGATGGGTGCAAGGGTATCTGCGATCTGAGTCTTCCCCCTCGGCCAAGTCGGCGCTTCCGGGAGGCGCTGATATCTGCTGTAGCGAATTGTCGTCTTCATAGCGCCTTTGCACTGCGTTCTTGAAATGGACTGTAGATCTGCGGAAGGAAGCGACGATGTCAGTCAAATGCCCGCAACATTAGTCATCATGAGCACCTACATCTGCAGATGGTATTGCAGTCCGTTGACCGACTGAAACGAGAAGGAAATGGGAGTGGAGCGGTAAGCAAATTGCACTACCATTGCGTATGAACAAACTCACCTTCCACGACTTGTCGCACCCTTTCAGCCCACACCGGAACAGTTTCTCACAGTTCTCGGTTTGTTCGTGGGCTTCACGATGGTGATCGCACAATTCCTTCGAGGTTTGGAAACAAGATATACTCGCTTCCTGACCTGAAGGCCAGCAACCATCGTGGCCGCAGGCATAGGGCCGGACATTCGGACTAAGGAAGGTGGAACGAAAGGAATTAGCCGACACTCCTCGGACTACACGAACAATGCTCTCACTCTTCCGACAGCTTCAAGATCGACGACAACCGCGCTCCCGCAGGTGGCTCGGGTCTTGCCCTCACAACGGGCCTCCGCTTCTTCTTGGCAGGGGCTTGAGGGTCTGAACTCGAGAACAGCAGCGAGCCTCCACCTGGAGGCGAAACGCCTGCCGCACTGAAGTCCGAGAGGTTCGGGCCATTTGGAAGATCGCCCTGAATATCCGTGTTTGGGCTGGCGGGGGAAATCGACGCCGAGATGGGGAACGGCGTCGACGCGGCAGAGGACAACTCGGGAAGAGGAAGGGGCTCGCTTGCAGTCGATGAAATGCCAAACGCCAAAGAGGCTGGGGAAAACTGTGGGGTTTCGGAGTATTGCGGAGTTCCAGAGAACAGCGAAGATAAGTGGGGGGACTTCCAGACCGCATCGCCGAAGAACATTGTGTCCGGGGGAAGAGAGACAACCGAAGGTGAGATGGGAGAAACGTTGCTTTGGAATATTGAATCGTCCGTGTCGGGGAATGACAGGGCAGCCATTCCGAGCGGTGGCTGTTGTTGCTGCTGTCCATCGAAAGACTGAGAAAAATCCATGTCGGGGAAGCCAGAGTCGTTATGTTGGTCCATGGTATCCATGCCGTAGTCGGCCAGCGACATTGTAAAGTCATCGTAAAAGCTCTGTGAAGCGTGAGTAGAGAAAAGAGGTGATGTCGTTTGAGAAGCAGGCTGAGAATGAGAAAAATAGGAGGGCGTGGGCTGGGCGAAATGAAATGTTGAATCGGGTGGCAGCGGTCGACTCGGAGCAGGGGGCGCCGAGAGCGCAGCACTAAGCGAAGATGTGGAGGTTTGGTATCGCGCTGCCTGGGTATACGAATATTCGAGGGCCTCTGAGTGAGCTTCTGCATAGGAGGTGGTCCGAGAAACCGTCTCCAGGTTGGTGGGGTACAATTCCGCCTGGAAGGTGGAAGGCCAATAGCCGTCCTGCGGCTCCTGAATAGATATCTGGAGGCTCGAAGGGGTCAAAGGTGCCAGCTCCCCAGAGAACATCGAGTCTTGAGACTGGGAGGGTTCCAATGCGACGGCCGACTTGTTTGGGGACCTAGCCTGTCGGGGGGATCCGTACGGGCATGCGCGCCCTGAAACGCGTTTGCGTTCCAGCAGCCGCCATCTGTGATGCTGTTAACCCCACGTTTTTCGATGCGCTGAAGAGTGTCCTCACCTGTTGCGGCAGTCCAAGCCTCCCCTCCCCAAGTCCTGACCGACTTGTGACCATTTACTGCCTATGCTAGCATACACATCCAGGAGCTTCATGTCCTCCTCGGGTGTCCACGCTTCCTTCTTGAGAACAGGGTCCAGCGATTCCCGATATCTCTTCGAGCATGCGTCGTCGGTCCTCCCAGGTATACTGCGGGCGATAAGCGACCATTTAGAGCCATGCTCCTCGTACAGGCTGACGAGGAGGCGGTCTTCCTCTGGGCTCCATGCGCACTTCTTAACGCTCGGTGACAAAGAGTGCAGCCAACGCTGTTAAGGGGACTCAGCGGTGTGAAAAGGTTGTCGAGATCATGGGCACACACCTTCCTACAGGCCTTATTGGTTCGGTTAGGAACCCTCTGAGCAACGTCTTTCCAACGGTCTTGGTCACCATAAAGGCCAACCGCCTCTCTCAGCAGCACATCTGGGGAATGAGGAGTCAAGGCACAGATCTGGGAGTCAAGTGAATCGATAAGCGTACCCTCTTGCTCGGTCCACGGTCGACAAACGCTTCGCTCTGCCATGACTAGAAAAAGCCAAAATCATTAACCCAGGAGCCCTGGGGGAGTTGTGAGCAGGACACACTGACAGGAGCGGAAGCGTTGTTGCACGCTGTCACAGTCACGAGCACAGCAGGTCACACATCAATTCATTGACGCCTTCCCGCCAGTGCACCATTCAGCTTGACCATCACCCACTCATTATCTAGAATGTCTCTTGGTCTCGACTACTCCTCCGACGAGGAAGAAATTATCAAGACTGTGTCCAGAGATGCTTTTGGTCTCTCTTCGCTGCCCCAGGCCAAGAAACCGCGAGTCCAAGAGACCTCAGTCGTGCCGGCAAGCGCTGATGCTGCCCCTTATGTTTTGTCGGAGGTAAGTTCCTGAGTATCTGCTCCTGTATCTGCTATATATGTCTAACACCATCCCGCAGGACCCACTAAACCTCAAGACGCTGGTTACTCGACCAACAGACACCCAAATGAACGTTAACATCCCTTATGAGGAGATGATCCTGCCCCTTCAGGGCCCCGAAAATCCGTTCGCGGACCGGAATCGATTCCTCAACCAGAACGCGCTCGCTGGGCATGTTGAGGAGCAGTCCATGTCGGACCACGCTTTCCGTGCTCAACACCTCACCCACTCAATATTGGGGTATTCTGCGAACCCATCGCTCGACCCCAACGCGCCCGCGATTGTCGGTTCGTTGGAAGCGGCAGAAGCCAACAAGTTTGCGACTCTTGATACACTACGCGCCACCCGCACCCAGAAGAGGGAACTTAAGCGAAAAAGGACGGAGAAGGGCGATCTGGACGTGGTCGACGGGGATGGTGCTTACGTTGGTCCTTGGGCAGGGTGGAAAGGCGAAGACCAACAGCAAGAGTTCTTGGCTGGAGTGGAGGCTGGCGACGATGAAGAGGAGGAAGAGTCGGAGGAGGAAGAGGCACAGGTGTCGCTGAAGAAGGCGAAACCAAAGAAAGGAGCATCCGGTCAAGAAACGTCTACGTTCCACGGCAAGTCTATGACGGACTACCAGGGAAGGACGTACATGTCAGCTCCAGTCGGCGAGGCACCGAACCTTCTGCAGGAAGCCGGCTCCCAGGACTGCTTCATTCCCAAGGTCTGCATCCATACATGGACAGGCCATACCCAAGGCGTCTCCGTTATCCGAACCTTCCCCCAAACTGCGCATATGTTCATTAGCGGTTCGATGGACACGAAGATCAAGGTGCGTACCTCAGGTCGCGTACCCGTTACATCACCGCTGACACCTTTGTTAGCTCTGGGATATCTACACTCACGGCAATTGTCTCCGGACATTCCATGGGCATACCAAAGCCGTCAAAGACATCTGTTTTTCTAATGATGGGCGTCAATTCCTGTCATGCGCGTACGATCGTACAATGAAGTTGTGGGACACGGAGACTGGCCAGTGCATTAAACGATTTGGCAATGGGAAGATTCCCTACGTCGTACGCTTCCATCCTGACGCAGACAAGCAACACATTTTCCTGGCTGGTATGTCAGACAAGAAGATCATTCAGGTGAATTTTGCCACCCTCACCTTCACCCATGCCAATGCCTAATCGCCGCCTTAGTACGACATGAATTCCGGGGAGATCACTCAAGAGTACGATCAGCACCTCGGACCAGTTAACACCATCACTTTCGTCGACGAGAACCGCCGCTTCGTGACGACGTCAGACGATAAGACGATTCGCGCATGGGACTTTGATATCCCGGTCGTCATCAAGTACATCGCAGAACCCCACATGCACTCGATGCCCGCCGTAACGTTGCACCCATCCAGTAAGAACCCACGTTCCTTGAACCGGTAACTCGTTTCTTACCTATTCGTCCAGATAAATACTTCGCCGCCCAGTCACTGGATAACCAGATCCTCGTCTACAGCACAGACAACTTCCGACAGAACAGAAAGAAGCGGTTCGCTGGACACTCTGTTGCCGGTTATGCTTGCCAAGTGGGATTCTCCCCCGACGGCAAATGGATAAGCAGTGGAGATGGGGAGGGTAACGTCGTGTTCTGGGATTGGAAGACCGGCCGCATCAAGTCGCGATTAAAAGCACATTCCAAGGTGGTTATCGCTCACGAGTGGCTTCCTCATGAAACGGTACGTGGCATGCCATCGGATAATCAGGATCAATGGCTTAAATACGCTCCTCCTTCCGTTTAGTCCAAGGTCATCACAGCGTCCTGGGACGGATTAATCAAACTCTGGGTGGGTACTAGCCAAGCTTTCGCTGTAGAACATCCCACTGACCTCATTTCAGGACTGAGGACCGCTGTGCACATGACATCATGCAGATACTTTAGGTCGTCCGCATGGATCCACCGTTCTTGGGTTGCAAATTCTATCAGACTAC
This sequence comes from Coprinellus micaceus, assembly GCA_951394405.1. Lineage (NCBI taxonomy): Eukaryota > Fungi > Basidiomycota > Agaricomycetes > Agaricales > Psathyrellaceae > Coprinellus > Coprinellus micaceus. The sequence continues at coordinate 1,084,632 of OX596335.1, read as the reverse complement.
GACCCCGTCCTGTAGAATGGACTTTAGGTTCGACCATGGGTAAAATCCATGCGAACCGGCCACTACGGATATCGCATTGGGGAAGGGATCTACGAGGTAATGGCCATGCAAGAGAAGCTACCCTCATCCTGTCGTGCCCCAGGCGCGCATTGAACATCGACCACAGGTGCATGGTGCGTGGCGTGGACCGCATTTGCAACGCAGTTAGTCCACTTTCGCAGGTTGGCCGCGTTGATAGGTTGGCATGGCTGTTCACTTGGCCGACTATTAGTGCGCTTATCTCACTTGACGGCAATCATCTGTTGAGCCCGGACTCGGTCGTCTGACAGACTTTCGAGGTCGACACGGTCGTCCGTCCACACGCAAATCTATCGAGCGTTGATTCTCGATGCGCCAGGGCATACCGCGACTTTGTGACTGCATCGAACGGAGACCGTGGTTGCATTCATTCCTATTCAGTCGTTTGGAGACTGGACCCGGGCTTACCAGTGCCTGGTGTCCACCCAGAATGGAGAATCACAAGGCCTATTTCCGTGTAGCCAAGCTGACCTCTCTTGTAGCACCATACCTCCGAAGACCGGCCGGGAACCATAGGTGACCGAGGCATCCTCATCAGGTGAGTGTCCCCGTTCTCTAGTAAGGCACGGATGCTTGCTCACAGAAGCAATCCAACCTTTTACCTCAGAGTATACCTTTGACCCGAACATCCTATCAAGTTGAGAATACGAGAAGGTGATCGTGCCCTTGGCCACTGGTATCGAGATACGTGTAAATTTGATCTTTGGGCGATATCTGCCCACCGAAGAATGTGGGATAACGGACGGAGTCTGTGAGGCGCAAGGTTGTCACAAGCGCACATGAGAAGTGCATCTGTCAAATCTCACAACCCATCTCATGGCGTAATGGTCAGAAACGGATACTGCCGGTGCGAGCCGTGTGCGTCCTCCTTCCACAAGGGACAAAGTGGCAAGCGGATCGTCCTGGCAAGATCCCGGGTCCCGACCGCCAACAATTCACTATTTATAAGGAGCTCCAACTGAATTCCGTTCCTGAGTTCAGTTTTCCACCCCACCTCGTCGTTCCTCCCGTCCCTTAAACGCTTACTCGCCTCAGCCTCTACCTCGCATCACCATTATAATGCGATTCTCTACTTTAGTTTCGTTGATTCTGGTGTCCACAGTCCTCGCAGCACCCGTAAGTGAATACCTCTTTAGACATCGCCCTACATTCCGTCAGCTAATAGACTGTAAACTTTTTAGGTGCCAGTGGCTGAGCCTAATGCTGCGGAAGAAGTTGTTCAGGCCCAGGGGTCCCCTGCATGGCGCCGAGGAGGAAGCCCTAGCTGGAAGCGCGAAGAAGAGGGTTCACCTGCCTGGCGCCGAGCGTCCCCTTCATGGAAGAGGGAAGATAGCGGTTCACCAGCCTGGAAAAGGGATGTGGAGGTAGCAGGCGCAAGCCCATCTTGGAGGAGAAAGGCAGGCGGAAGCCCTTCATGGAGGAGAGAGGCAGGTGGAAGTCCTTCGTGGAGGAGAGATGCTGAAGCCGCGGGTGGAAGCCCTTCGTGGAGGAGAGATGCTGAGGCCGCGGGTGGAAGCCCTTCATGGAAACGTGACGCCAGTGCTGAACCCGCAGGTGGTTCCCCCAGCTGGAGAAGGGACACGGAGGAGGCTGCGGGCAGTCCTGCATGGTAATCCATAATCTTCCAATGTGAGTTCATCGTTTCGTTGACTCCTGTCGCCATGATACTAACTGGTACGGATGCAGAATCCTCGCCCTCATCCGAGCAACCAATTAAATACCCCTTGGTGTGAGGCTGTCCCCCATTGATTAATCCGGGGGGGCGAGCGATCTCCGCCGTTCCATGGGACCCTTTTGTGGTCATGACGCTCCTTTGCAGACATTTCTTCCACTTAGATTACAAGCAGTGTATTACAGAGCTACCTCACTCCTTCAATGCTTCGCAATAGTCGATCTTGTATCCTTACCTCCTTTCCTCTTTTACTTCCATTCAAAATCACAACTCGCAATCTCGCGCTGAAGAGGTTGTGTCTGAAGTCGGACTGTTTGCATTGATCTTCGGGGGAGTGGAAGGGGAGGCATCAATGATCTTCGTGGGTCCACTGAAGTCACCTCGAAACTTGGTTCTGGCAGTTACCACTTTTATCCAATTTCCGTATACGTCGATGGCCAGGAACGTCCTTTGGTTGAGAAATAAGAGAACTGGTACGGCCGCTACGGGGCTTCCCAAGGTATAGCAGCCCAAATTCTCTCGATGCCCTGGCAGTGGGATATGTTCAAGTTAGTTCAAGTTGGGGTGGGCAGGAGACAGGGAGGATGTCACACATCACGCTGTGTGCATGACGCGTGACATGCGCGAGATGCGTGACGCGTCTGATGAATTTCTTCTCCTGACGACGACCATCTCCTCCGCATCGCCAACGCAATGGCTTCATTCGACGACCAGGTCCCTAATGACGCGCTCATGCGGGACAGGGCGCGCGTCTTTGAGGAGTTCCTCACTGCAGAGAACGACCTCTATAACTACAAGGACGACATTCATCGGATGCTTCGGGAGGACCAGACGCGTCTCATTGTCAACATCGACGACCTTCGAGACTACAACCGCGAAAGCGCAGACGGGCTCCTCAAGGCACCCACAGACTACTTCCCTGCCATCGAAGAGGCGCTGAAAACGGTTCTCGACCGTCTACACACCCCAGGAAAACACGACCTTACGGGCAAACATTATCATGTTGGCTTCAGTGGATCCTTTGGCGACCACCACGTTACGCCACGCACTCTGCACTCGAGCTACCTTGGGAGGATGATCTCGTTGGAGGGCATCATCACGCGGTGCTCACTGGTCCGACCCAAGATCGTCAGGTCCGTCCATTACTGTCCTACGACGCAGCAATTCCTCTCCCAAGACTATCGGGACTCGACCACCTCCGTCTCCAACGAAGCACCCACGACATCCCTGATCCCCCAGAAAGACAATGACGACAACGACGTCGAAACAGAGTTTGGCTACTGCCAGTTCAGGGATCACCAACGGATCAGCATCCAAGAAATGCCCGAGCGGGCGCCCCCTGGTCAGCTGCCACGCAGCACAGACATCATTCTGGACGACGACCTTGTCGACCAATGCAAGCCTGGCGATCGTGTTCAACTTGTAGGAGTGTATCGAAGCGTTGGCGGTGGATCCAGCGGCGCATTCAAGTAAGTGGCCATTAGTTATTTAGCATGCATTTCGAGTTGACTCTTCATCAGGTCTATTATCCTCGCCAATAATATCAACCTGTTATCCTCGAAAATCGGGGGCGGGATCGCACAAACCCCTCTCACAGATATAGATATCCGCACCATCAATCAACTGGCCAAGAAATCCAACATCTTCTCGCTCCTCTCCGAGTCGCTTGCCCCTTCAATCTTTGGGCATGATCAAATCAAACAGGCTATCCTCCTTCTCCTCTTGGGTGGTGCGGAGAAGAACTTAGCCAACGGGACGCACATCCGTGGCGACATAAACCTGCTAATGGTCGGTGATCCCTCCACGGCGAAGTCTCAACTTTTACGTTTCATCCTACAAACCGCTCCGCTGGCTATTGCGACCACCGGTCGTGGCAGCTCAGGCGTTGGTCTTACAGCTGCGGTTACGACGGACAAGGAGACTGGGGAGCGAAGGCTGGAGGCAGGCGCCATGGTCCTGGCCGATCGCGGGGTCGTTTGTATCGACGAGTTCGACAAAATGTCTGACATCGACCGAGTAGCTATCCATGAGGTCATGGAACAACAAACGGTGACGATCGCCAAGGCAGGAATTCACACTAGCTTGAATGCTCGATGCAGTGTCGTAGCGGCGGCGAATCCCATCTACGGCCAGGTAAGCTTCAGAACCAAGCCAAGCTTTCTGGTAAAACGACTAACGCAGTTTACAGTACGATATTCACAAGGATCCTCACAAGAATATCGCCCTGCCGGATTCACTTCTGTCTCGTTTCGATTTACTTTTCATTGTGACCGACGACGTTGAGGAGAAGAAGGACCGCATGATTGCAGACCACGTCTTGAGAATGCATCGTTATCTTCCTCCAGGGGTCGAAGAAGGAACGCCGTCCCAGGATAACCTCTCACAGCCCCTGTCTGTGGACGGTCCGAACGTCGCGGCAGAGATGGAGAACGTCGAGACCAGCCCGTACGAGAAGTTCGATCCCTTGCTTCACATGGGCCTTGCCCAGAAGTCAGGGCGAGAAACGCGGAGCAGTAGAGGCAAGCGAAAAGAAATCCTCAGCATGGCGTTCGTCAAGAAATACATCCAATATGCTAAGAGCAAGCTTGCGCCCGCCTTAACGAAGGGTGCAGCCGACCATATCGTTCAGGTTTATGCAACGCTGCGGAACGAAGACATGGAAGGCACGAAAAAGGTACGACGCCACCAATTACTTGTTCTTCCAAAGGCCTCTCCTTGACGTGAGTTTTTCATAGACTTCCCCGCTTACAGCGCGTAGTCTGGAAACCCTTATCCGTCTGGCTACTGCCCATGCCAAAGCTAGACTGTCGACAAAGGTGGAAGAACGGGATGCGATTAAGGCCGAAGAGATCATGAGGTTCGCCTTGTTCCGCCAGGTACCCAAGAGGCAGCGAAGAAAGAAGCGAAAGCTCAATACCGGCGGTGCTCGCAAGAAGCAGGACAACGCAGAAGGTAGCGATGAGGATGATGAGACCGACAGCGAAGAGGAGGAGGAGGCCGCGGCCGAGCGCATGAATATCCCTCCTGCTGCAGCCGCAAGCTCTCCCCCTCAAGCTCCAGCGGATCCTATCTGGGGTGACGATACCACTCAAGATGTCACCATGGTTGACGAAGAATCCCAGACGACCACGGCGGGCGCACCGACGCAAGCGGGTCGACCACGCGAAGAGAGGTGGGATTCACCGCTCTCCTCGTTGTATGACGTATATCTGACATCCATTTCCTCAGGCTCCAATTCTTCCGGTCTCGCGTCGCCAAAATCTTTGCCACCGTCATGCAGGACGAAGAGTCTATCTCTCTCAGGGAGCTTCTTACGCATGTCAACGAAGGCTTGCCCACCGACTCCCTCTTTGGAACCTCAGAAGCAACGGAAATTTGTCAGGTCATGGGTGACAATGACGAGTTGATGATTAGTGAGGGGACCGTCTACAAGGTCTAATCTGTATGTATCTTTAGCTTTCTCCTCATGTTGTATACCCACCTCTATTGAATTCTTCGCAACGCCCTGTACCATACCAAACATAACGCTTGTATCTATCTATCCATCTATTCGCTCTCATTTCTCTGTATTTGTTCGCTCCGTTCTTCCCTTTTACGTTCTCTTGGGGGCGCCGCCTCGGTGAGTGGATCTGTGGCCGGTTCAGCGCTTTGTTACATGGAGGCACGCACTTTTACTCCGCCGAAGGATCTTCACGAACCTTATGTGCCACATGGTGATCGCCAATCATATGGTGTGTAGTACCAACGCACGTACAGCCTTGCCTTCTCGGGGGGCGAGTCGACGTTGTTTAGCCAACGTTCAAGGTCGTCCTCACTACTCGATTTCATTTCAACTGAATGGTGTATCCGGGGTGGGCAGAATACAAATTAATTGTAACCTTCCATGAATCGTCAATCTAGTCTGAAACTCAGAAGGAGGGCGAACCGTTAGGCATCGAGGCATCGAAACATTAGTCGTCGGTGTCGAGGATTCTGAAGCAGGAGAGTCGACGCCGACACGCCCGCAGGCTAGTTACGGAACTCGATGTAGGGGCATCTGGGCGCTTCGCTCTGTGCCGTATTGTGACGGAAGTGTAAAGGCTTGTGCCCTCGAGGTTGTACTCTGGGCTAGTACCCCAGGTGCCGTTTGCAATTGGTGGCGAGCCCCCTAACCACCATATGTTACTAACTCGGGTACAACCTCCCCACCGATTGGAACCTGGGCCAGGCGAAGGCCTGTGTAAATTGGATCTTCCTTCGGAAGTAGTTCAAGCCATTCGCAATTTTAACCGTTGCGCATGGGGTTCACGGGAAACGGGATCGAAGGTTCTTGTGCCTGTCCCCACAAATGCCTATCTATCTAATATAACGTTGGACCTTGTGGGACCAAGAAGTTTAACATAGAAGTTTCCCAGTTTTACGCTATGTAGTCATCAGGAAGTGGGGTGTTTCCAAACCCTGTTGGCTCTTTAGGCCGACCAACGAGGCAGTGCGGTGTGAACGGAACGAGAGTCCATTCCAGCAACGTTCCAGCTACACCCAACCGGTGTCGGGAATGACCGCATACCTTCACGAACCAAAGAATCGGTCAGGGAAACCCCAGTACTGCCGCCGGGGCACTTGAGTGGCACCCTCACCACATCCACCCGTGCCATATCGTTTTTGGGCGATGGGTAGCCACCACCGGCCTCAGTGGGCTTGCTTTCAGTGGTGATAACCCATTTAACCTTCGAGAGTTAACCTCTCGCATGCGACAAGGAAGTGACAGACATGGGATGGGTAGTTCTCGACATCGTCTCGACACCTTGAGGGGCTATTAAACATTTTATTCTCATTTCCAGCCACATCGCCGCCGTATTTCCCCTCGCCGAGTTCCATCCAAGCACACAGGAAGCACCCGGCTCCACGATAGTCGAAGCGCGAGTAGAAGGGCAGAGCGAGACGAAAGGGTCTATCGACACTCCAACTACGGCAAAACGATCGGTTATCACCAATTAGCATGACTTAGCGGATCACGACTTCGAGAGAAATTTCGAAATGTCTAGGGAATGGACCCTTTCCCTCTCGCAATCAGGCATTCGGCGGAGATTCCATGGGCTGAGGCCAATACCCGGTGCCCTCATTTTGGCCTTGCCGGCCCCCCTGCCTCTGATGGGAAGAATCGAGGAACGCTGCGAGCGTCTCTTGAGCTTTGGAATCGTTCCATGGATGCAAGAATTAGGTAAATTGTTGCGAGGGTGGGAGGAATTGCTACTAACACCTCTGTCCCATGACAGGTCATATTGTGACTGCGAAACTGAAGGAATAAAATGAGAGGGTGCTCAAGAAAGGACTCTTAGCGACCGACAGTCTGACTATAGAATGCATCGTCCAGGTTTGCGGGATGAGAAACCCGAGATTCGAGTTGGAAACGATAGAGTTGAAAAGGTGATTCTTCAAATCTACAACATTTCCAGCGGTCCCTTCCTCAGTATATACGTGTAAAAAGACTCTATGCCAGCAACAGGCAACCGAGGCGGGTCATTCAGGCGGGACCTCCAAGCGTCCACAGACTGCTGGAATTGATGGCGGTGTGATAGCCGCGCAATGACTTTCCTCATCGAGACAGGGAGATCGGGAAGTCCTGGACTTCGACGAAGCCACGGAGCAGTGTGCGTGACTTATTAACTCCCCTTCACAGCGAGCGCTCTTACTGAAGCGACAAAGCGGAACCTCGAAGGTACGTGTTCTACAATTATGGGGATTCGGTTCATGAAAAGCCGATTCGCTCTGAATCTGCCAACACCTGACGCCAAGTGAACGGTTCAGTACTTCCCCTTGACGCAGTGTCAGGCCTCTCTGAAATGCGAGGTTCCGCGCTCCAGTCAAAAACCCACAGGTTAAGAACCCTAACTCAGTGTATGACTCCAAGATGATTCGCCTGGTTTTAACCGGCGGGCATGAGTAGCCACACTGGCGAATGGGTCGACCGCGGCAGTCATCCGGACTACTCCCATTCTGCGCTTTAACCTCTCCGAGAGGTTTTCGTGCGACGGGAGACTATTCAACGCAGTATATGTCGACGCACGCATTTCGCTGGTCCCCAAGCTACCACACAAAACACTTCCCAGCCACCAGCAACCATATCACCTAGCCGAATGTGGGCGGTGGGCGCCTACTCGGTGCTTCTCCGCTGAAGTCCACCACGACGAACCAGTCAAAGTATTTCAAGACGGGTTGGGGGCCGGCCACCATTTGATGGAGCGCAGTATCGAACCCTCTCGCAGGAGACAATTGACCTCTTCGACCTCCTTGCCCAGGTCAAGGCCAACATTATTTCGCAATGTCGCCCGTCCTAGTCAAGGCACGGTTGTTTTATTCTTCTGTTAAGCTCGCCATGCGCACTCGCGCACTCGCCTTTTCGTACAGGGTTATATTGCGCTGTCCTGGGACCCAAGCGAGACATATGACTACCAGAGAGTCCCCTCACATTCATGTTTATGGCCCATGATGCCGCTGGATATTCTTTGACGATGCTGGGTTTGAACGATCCGGTGCGGTCCAATCCACCGGAGGTACACCTACGTCGACGATCCCAACTGCTTCTATGAGGCGCTGCGACTCTTCGGACAGGGCGTTATGCTTAAACCCATCCCAGGAGGGAACACTGTCAAAAGCCCACACCGTGACGAGGTCGATACATCTGTGACCAATCCCGCCCTCGTCAATGCAGCCCCATTCAACTGGCTCCGGTGGGTCGAATACGCTCGCTCCTTCGTCCTCTCCCGTGTCCCTGCCGTGGCGTGAAATCGGTTCGCCCCATGTGCCGCAATCCTCTTCGCCTTGGGACTCATTGCCATCGCCGTGGACCGAACCTGGTTGGCCCCAATCGCCATGGGACCTGTCCTGATCACCGTCTCCAGGTTGTGGAGGCGCGGGGAGGTAGGGTTCTGGGTCCCTTCTCAGGGCATAGGGGAGTAGTTGCTTCCCTGGGAGGGCACGATGATGAACATCCTCAATGTGGGTCCCTCGGCCGATATGCAGTTACAGCTCTGGCGTTTGCCGTTCATGCCACCTGGAATGGCCCTTTCCTTGTTGGGGAACTCGCCATTGACCCCGGAACTTGGAGTCAGGGCACTCAGCCCAGCCCATCGGCCCTTGGGTGCGTCTTCGCTCTACCCCTCACTCTCGCTGATGCCCTGTCAATCCGTGACGACGAACTCGCGACTAAAAATACGAATAAGGTTGGTGTGACAAGCTACCGCACGTCTGGGTGTTCTCTCCGTTGGCCTTGAGCCTATAAGTTGTCCAAAGGCTGAAGTCCGTGCGCTACCGTTACCTGTTCGGACGTCTCGGTTACCGTTTTCAGTCGCTCCTCCAAGCAGTCCTGAGAAAGTCCCTAGGTCTTGTTGAAACGCGACTCTCGTCCTCCGGTCAGAGCGCGCTCACGAGGGCACGAAATGTACGGCAATGTTGTTGTACCATTGACTCCCTCCTGGTCCGAAATGCCCTGCTGGGCGCACCTGCAACATGTCACGTCAAGGGGTGCCAAGTAAGTACATCGTCCGAACTGTCCTACACAGGGGAGGCAAGGTACTATCACCGGAAACTAAATTATCCTGCATCAGGATCAACCCATCTTGCATCCACCGCGAATGTCCGTGCCTGGGCGGTGGGCGCCTATTGGGCGCTTGGCAGGCGACTTTGTCCACCTGTGGCAGTCGGTCTCTGATTCCAGACATTTTTAGCGATGCGGACATCGACAGGTGTTCAAGTAGAATGAAGCTCTCGTTAACGTGGCTGGATTCAGCAGCGTCCAAACGAACCCCTATTATCTAGATGTATGAGGGTATGCCGATATAGCGGCGAAGTGAGGTTTAAAAGCCAGAAGCCTAAGGTGGGGGTATGGCAACACCTTCCCTTGCTTTCACAAGCAAGAGCCAGTTCAAAGCACCTCACTCCATCGTAAGCCGAGCCACTACACGCTGTTTCCGAGACCCTGTAACTAAGCGCATATTCTGTAGAACACAGTCCGCAATGCGCGCCGCCATCGTGACCAGCGTCCTATTCGGCTTCTACGCCCTCGCATCTGCCAGTGCCGGGGAAATTACAACCAAATTCCGCGGCAAGACCTTGAAGCTCACCACGGGCATGACCCCCGCACAGCTCGCTCCTCACCGCGACCCCTCCCCCGGCAAGATCGACCCTACTGTCTCTGTGCCCGCTCGCCGTGCAGACGGCGATGATGACAGCGACTGGCTCGCGCAACCTGACCCAGTTCAGTGGGGCTACATCGACGACAAGGGCGTTCCTCACGGGACTATTGACCTCGTATACGCTTTCGAGGGCGTCCCCTCTTTCGACGGGGAGAATTACAACACCCTCGCGCAGGACACACTCGACCTCTTCGAGCTCCTCGCCAAAGTCAACGCCGACGCCACCAAACCTACCGACGCTCCTGTGCAGGGACGCCAGGTCACCCCGAACGCTGCGGTTGAAGCGCGTTCCTCCCTCACTAAGCGTGCTACGACGTACGCTTGCCACACCAACCACGCTGCCCTGAAGTGTCACTGCGTCCAGGCTCGCGATGCCCTCTCGACTAACCCTTATGCATGGATGTACGTCGATGGCAACCGCCGCGCGGGGTACGTCGTTGGCTCCTGCGCCATCGTCGTCAACACGTCGCGTCCGGGGTGGAACTATGCGTATTACTACCAGATGGTGGCCGATGCGATCCCCATCATTGACAACTGCTGGATCGGCGTCAACCCGTGCGCTGACTATAGGAGCGGGGTCTCGCAGGCATCCAATACCTGGCCCAAGACGTGTGTTTGCAATAACAACAGCCAGGGATCCTGCTGAGCGTCTCGTCTTATCCGGGAGGTAAGGTGATGCAGCCCCTCCGGCGATAGGCGCCCGTTGCTCTATTTATAGTTGTCCGATTGCTTTGTTTGGTTGTTCGACTCCGAGTCCAGGTTCCTCCGTTCCCTCGTAGGTTCAACACCTACCTTCCCTTCTTCCATGCCAATGCCCAGATTTGGACGCTCCCCCTTATCCTTCCCGCCATCCGGCTTTTCGTCAATCATGGTTTGAATCTTTGTATTTGCAGTCACTGAAGCACCAGGGGTTTTCGGCCTGCCATCAACGTTCAACGTTCAACAGTTGTCGATCTAAGTCATGAGTACATTGATTTGATTTGTTCAGTACGATGAGGCTATTGTTACACTAGCAAGCAGGTATGCGAAGAGACAGCAAAGCGAGAAGGAAATCTATGTTTTATCTGGCGGCGAGCACTACATGAGCACTTAGACCGAGCCGAGGGGCTGCAACTCGAGGTCAGCAGGGTCGGTAGGAACGTTCAACACACGCAGCGTGTTGGTGTGTCCAAGACCGCCCTTCCATCCTTGCACCGCAATAATCGTCGAGCCGGGCTCGATGATGTTGAGCTTGATCGCATTGCGGAGACCAAATCGGATACGGTTGTCGACGTCAGTCTGCCACTGGTGCGCCTCAATACCCCTGGGCTCGGGGTAGAAGAAGGGATAGCATCCACGGTGCAAGTGGATCTGCCTTGCGGTCTGCTGGTTGCGGGTGACGGTGATGATAGGGACGGAGGGGCGGTACTTGGAGAGGAGGCGGGCGGTGTTACCCGAGGTAGAGAGGACGATGATGCCCCCCGCACCCTGCTCCATGGCAGCGGAGACAGCGGCAATGGCGACGGTCTCGGCAGTGGCGGTGGGGCGGACTTGGATGGTGCGGAGGTCGTTGAGGAGAGGAGGGTAGCAGATGGCGGACTCGGCGAGGAGACAAGTCTCGGCCATCATGAGGACGGACTGCACGGGGTAGGAGCCCTTGGCGGTCTCACCGCTGAGCATGACACAGTCGGCACCGTCGAGAACGGCGTTGGCGACGTCGCTGACCTCGGCACGGGTGGGGCGGGGGTTGTAGGTCATAGACTCGAGCATCTGGGTGGCGACGATGACGGGCTTGCCGACGATGTTGCACTTGGCGATCATCATCTTCTGGGCGAGGAAGACCTGGGAGGCGGGGATCTCGATACCGAGATCTCCGCGCGCGACCATGACACCGTCACACTCCTTGAGGATCTCGTCAAAGTTGGCGACACCCTGCTCGTTCTCGATCTTGACGATGATCTTGATGGCAGCGCCGTCGGGGCCAAGGACCTCACGGATGCTGCGGACGTCGTCGCCCGTGCGGATGAAGGACGCGAAGACCATATCGACGCCGTTCTTCACACCGAACTGGAGATCCTTCTTGTCCTTTTCAGAGAGGGCGGGGAGATCGACAGCAGTCTTGGGGAGGTTGACGCCCTTGCGGGAGGAGATGTTGCCAGAGTTGATGGCGCGGACGCGGATGTTGGTGCCATCGACGGAGATGACAAGGAGGGAGAGAATACCATCGTCGACGTAGATGAGCTTGCCTGGAGCAGTGACCTTGGGCATGTTGGCCTGAATTGATGGTAATCAATATGAGATCAAAAAAAGTGCGGAAGGCGGGGGTCCGTACATAGTCCACGAACATGACCTGGTTATCGCATGCTTCGGCGTATTGGGGATCGGTAGAAACGATGAATTCCTGGCCGGCGGCAACGGGGTACTATAGCGGAGGTATTTTAGAAAGAGACGCTCGTGGATAAATGGGATTTGGTGACGTACATCCTTGCCCTCCTTGGTCAACCCCGTGCGAATCTCAGGTCCTTTCTGCAAGACGCGTTATTCATAGGCAAGACAATGTGGAGAGTAACGAGACATACGGTGTCGAGAGCGATAGCGACGGGGCGGCCCTCGGGGTCCTCTAAAAGCGAGCGATGGGTCAGGATCGAGGTGCGACCAGGAAGGGGCGATTGTACGTACGGGCAACCATTGCGCGAGTGTTATCTATGACACTCTGGTGGTACTCGTAGGAGCCATGGGAAAAGTTCATGCGCACTGGAGAGGGGTTAGGGGAGCCCAGAGTAACGAGATGCGGAGGCCACACCGATGTTGACACCGGCGCGACGGAGCTCTGCGAGCTTCTCGACCGTGTTGACCTTGGGGCCTGTACGAGACGTTAGACGACAGTGAGAGGCTCCCCTGGGTGCGCGTACCAATGGTCGCGATGATAGAAGTCTGTGGTCCCTGTCAGACAATCTCTACCCACGAAGCGAGCAGCAAGACGCACCTTTCGCAAGAACTTGGTGGTGTCTGTCGGAACGATAGCATTGACGGGGGTAAGCTCAGAGTTCCACTCGAGCTGGGAGCGAATGCCGTCTGCTGGGGTAGAATACATGGCAGTGAAGATGGTGGTTGGGGATCAAGGAGCAAGAAACCAAAAAGGCCTTTATGCAAGTGGTGGCGCTGCAAATGGATGGGCTTATCGATTCGATGGTACGCTAAATAGGTTGTACAATACGGCCGCTGATTGGTCGAACGTTGCTCATCCTCGATACGCCACCGAGCTCGGCGCTTGATCGGCCGACCACCGGAGCGCCTCGCCCAAACGGGGACCAGCAGCCGACGCCAGCGAACATTGAGTTTTGCAAGCGCCCGTCATGGCCTCCAGTCCCCCCTTCTACTCTCGCCACCCCCGGCCCCCAGACCCTCCGAGGAGCCGCCTATCCATCTCCTCCCTACCCCAGTATTCCAGCTCGTCGTCCGCAGTCCAGGAAAAATACCTTGAACGGCACCCACAACAACTTGTCCGCTGGTGGATCCCCGTTGCCCTCCCCATCCCCGGCGTGCGCTCACGAAGACTACGCGTCTACGTTCCAAATGTCGGGCAGATGCACTATTCGAGTATGGCGCGTTTCGGGAGGAAGAGGGGGAGTCTGGTCTTCTGCGTAGCAGCTGTGTTCTTCTGTTTCGTAATCTTCGCTGTCGGAAAGCGGTTTGGAAGCCGGACGAAGCAGTGGCCGACACTGAGAGACCCTCCGACGCTCGTATTCAAAAGGGACGACATACAGCGGATATGGGAATGGGAAGTGAATAGTGGACATTATCCCAGCAGACAGCCAAGTGCGTCTGATGCCCCAGTATCCATTCCGGCGAGTATTGACCGAAGCAGTCCCCGTCCAGGTTCGACTCAGGACATCCCTCGATAACCCAGCACTTCCACCCAGACTACACGGTTCGAAACAGGCAAACCATACCTCGTCTCAATACGTGACAGACACCAACGGGATCGGCCCACGGCGCGTCTACCTCCGCATCGAGTCCGAACCGCCAAATGTCGCCTACCCTCCAAGACCCGTTCCCGGCAGTGTGGCTGACCTCGACGTGATCATGGAGCACTGTGACTTCTCAGACCACAAGGTCCGTTATCTCTCTTCCATTCGTTCATTAATTTCAGAAGGTTGTGAGCTAAACCCTGTGTGGATTAGTATGTTCGTGATTGCCTCGAAGTTCTTCGTGTCGGTTCAGGGCTTGATAACGGGAAACGTGTCCGTCGAACAGCACTCAATGACTGGAAATACATCTACGTCGAGCAACCACATTCAAATTCGTCGTCATCGTCCCCATACCACCCCCCATCATCTTCCAGTTCGCGGTCCCTAGGCTCCTTCAAGTCATCGCTGCCAACCCTAGAAAAATCCGAGCTAGAAGCCGGGCTAGTGAAGAAATGGGGCGCCGAATGGGAACTACCGATGAGCCTACCTGCCATAGCCCCATACACGCCGTCATACGCCCTCGATCAAGCATGCAACCCAGAACAGCCTCGGATATTCCACATGTTCTGGACGGGAAGGTTCACCGACAAGCCTTATCTCGCTCTCCTTTCCTTCCTCTACACGCAAAACCTTGGCCTGCATAAAGGATGGGAGGGCAGCGAAGCCGCCAAGAAGACGTGCCGCCCGCAGTTCTGGCTGTGGATCAACCCCGGCCCTGCGGCTGCAGTGCACAACCCGAACGCTTTGAGCCAGATGTACGAGGGCTTGAAGGAGAGTCCGTGGGCTAGTCCGTTTTTGCATCCTAGGTGCGTATCTCTATCTCACGTCAACTCGTGGCGTTCGATGCCTTGGCTTTGAGAGATATGCTAATGAGAGACTAGGTTCAAGGACGTGATCAAGTTTAAACTATGGAACACGACCGAGATGCTGGACGGCATCGATGAGCTTAAAGACGAATGGCGAGGCCGGGACCTCTTCAACTCGGGCGGGTGGGTCATCAACGTCCCCAAAGACAAGGACAACAAGAAGGGAGCTTCAGAAAATCCCACTTCTGGTGACAGCTCGGACGAGGGTAACGCCGATGAGGAAGGTGGGAAGGACGCCAAGACGAAAGCCGAGCGCGATGACCTAACGAACCGCGCTGGGTCCAAGAGCGCGAGTTCCTACGACCGTCTGAGCGTCATCCTCTCCGACATGGCGCGCTTCATTCTCTGCCACAGGTTCGGCGGTATCTACCTCGACGCCGACACCATCTTCCTGCGCGACTGGTCTGAGCTCCTCTCCTACTCAGGGTCCTTCGCGTACAGGTGGTCTCGCTTGCCCCTATACAACACCGCCGTCCTCAAACTCAACAAAGGCAGCGCCCTAGGGAGCTTTTTGTTCAGGACAAGCTTGAGGAATAACTTGGACTTTCACCCGATGACGGTGAGTCGGTATGTGAGGGAGGCGGGGGTGGAGGAGGTGTTGAGGAGGTTGCCGGATGCGTTGTTTGATAGTGCGTGGTTGAATACGGAGGATTATCAGATGGATAGGCCGCCTCAGCCGTTCTTTACCTCGTGAGTCTCTTTCTCTCTCTCTTTTTAATTTTCCCTTTCCACCCAAGACTGACGAATGTGCGATGCAGCTTCGAACAATTCTTCGACCCGCCCTCGACATCCTCCGGCTCCCCAGCGGCGCTCGGATTCGACGGTTTCTTCAAAGGCGCCTATTCATACCACTTCCACAACTTTTGGTGGAAACCCTTCGACCCAGCTCGGAACTGGCCTGACCTCGGGCCTCGATTCGCACAAGCCGAGCGACGTGCGCGGAAAGAGGCACGAGACGCCGCTCGGGAGTCTCTGGCTCAGAATAAGAAGCGGTCGGGGACCGCCAGCGGTGTGAAAGCGACGGCAGCAAAGGTGGCTAGGGACGAAACCGGGGAGAAGGCGGCGAGGGACGAAGAGGAGAAGTGGACGCAGTGGGCGAAGGAGGTGGAGGAGGTTGAGGATGATGTGAGGGATTTGAGTTGGTCGACGGTGTTGAAGAGGACGTTTGAGGGCTATTTGAGGGGGGAGAGGCCGAATATGTATGGGGAGTGGTTGGATTGGGGGGATTAGTGGGCGAGGAGTGGAGTCGGTGGTGACGATGGGGGGGGGAGAGGTAGGAGTGGAGAGGGGAGGTGCTTGATCTGACGACGCACGATGGACGACGACTTGACGATGTTGGATTTATCCTGGATACGATACGGTTTCGGCAGGTGTGCGAAGACATACCTGCATGCTATTTGATGAGAATGCTTTGTGTATAGATGTCGACGAGTGTTTTCTGGAGAAGAGGGCGAGAGGTGTGCCCGACAGCTTTTACTTTACTATACAGTACTACCGCTATAGCTAGATTACGATACCCCCATTTTTGAAATTAGTTACTTGCTTTGAACTTCCATCTGCTAGCTCGATACGTACCTCTAGGCTCTCGACGGGATGCAGGGGGTCATCTTGAATTTGCGCCAACCTCAGAAGAGCGCACGCAAACACACGAGGGTAGTTCAAGCTGCAACTCTTGCTCCCCCCCCCCCTCTCCCTTTCCCATGACCACTCTCCTCGCGTCGACCTCGCCGTCCGTCCCTATCCGAACCGTTCCGCACCATGGCCTAACCCTAATCCCCGGAAAACCTGTGCTTAGGTATGCTCTGCAGAAAAGACCCGCTCCATATTTCCCTCCACCTCCACAGCCCGAAGAAGGCCAGGGTCGCGATGAGGGGGGGGATGGTGGTGGATAGGGTGAGCCAATTTCATGCAGCGGAGAAGACTCCGAGAAAGAGGAATCAGACGAAGGCGGGAGCATGCAGGTCCCGTCCGAACCCTTCCGGGGGCTACATCGATGAGCAGTATAGCGCCCACGGGTGCCTAGATCCCATACGGGCATTCGACGGGGTTCCGTCCCGGTATGGGGTCCAGCGCAAATGTGGGCAACCAGAGTGAGAGCTTCGGCCCCCCGGGCCAAAAGATCGGATCGTGCACGTGAGCCCTGACCTGGTGAGTCGAGCGCTTGCCTGGGCGCTTAATTTCCGTTTCGGATTCGACGCCTCAAGAAGAGCTCTAGGACCACAAAAATGGTAGACTCAACCAGTAAAAATGAGTATTTAAGTCAACGGCTGCGACGTACTCGACAGGGGAGAGTCCGGTAAAGAAGATAGTACAGGGGCGACTAAAAGCGTGAGGTGTTGAACCTGCTCGATAATTTCAAATGAAGTGATAGATGTTGGATCTACCCGAAAGGAAGCAAAATTCCACTGGAATAACCAAGAAGGAAAGTTGAGAACCAAAATTAAATCAAACTGTTGATGTAGCACGCTATTGCAGGATTCCGCACTGGAGTCGGTCGGGCTGCATCCCGCGATATTACTTGGTGCGCTCCTTTAGTCGATGAATTCGATCTAGCAAGAACCTTGGCTGTTGTTATTGCAAACGCACGTCTTGGGCCAGGTGTTGGACGCCTGCGACACTCCGCTCCTATAAATCCCGCACTCGTTGACACCGCTCCAGCAGTTGTCGATGATGGGGATAGCGTCGGCCACCATTTGGTAGTACCACACCGAGTTCCACCCCGGGCGAGAAGCGTTGACGACGATGGCGCAGGTTCCCACAACATATCCAGCGCGCCTGTTCCCGTCAACCCAGAACGAGCCCCAAGGGTTGGTCGAGAGGGCATTGCGAGCCTGGACGCAGTGGCACTTGAGCGCACCGTGGTTGGTGTGGCAAGTATAAACCGTGGCGCGCTTGGTAAGAGAGGAACGGACCTCCTCCACGGCGTTCGGGGTGAATTCAGAGCGGCGGCCGTGCGAAGGATCTTCGGGGACCTGGGGACCGTCGGCGTTGACACGGGCGAGCAGCTCGAAGAGGTCGAGTGTCTCTTGCGAGAGGGTATTGTAGTTCGTTCCGTCGAACGACGGCACTCCTTCAAAGGCCCACACAAGATCGATGGTCCCGTGAGGGACACCGTCGTCGTCGATATAGCCCCACTCGACGGCCTCGGGTGGGGTGAGCCAGTCGTCATCGCCCTCCGCACGGCGGGTGGGGGTCATAGCGGGGTCGATCTTGCTCGGGGAAGGGCCACGATGGGGAGCGAGTTGGGCGGCAGTCATGCCTGGGGTGAGCTCAACTGTCTGGCCGCGGAACTGGGTGGTGAGCCCCGCAACGCTGGTAAACGCGAACGCCCAAATTCCGAGCAAGGCGCTGTTAACAATGGAGGCTCGCATTGCACCTTAAATCCTACGACGCAAGAGTTAGCTCCAAGATCCTAGGAATTGGGGAATTTCTCGGCGTACGAAGGGTAGGCAGTGCTTGAATCTGTGGCTGAACTGAAACCGAAGGGAAGGTTTGCTGTTTTACTATTCGCCGTAGGTAGACAGCTTTTATACATAAAATCCTCAACCTAATCGGAATAACATCGCTCGTCCAGCCCCGACCATGGCCTTCGGACCTCCGGTGCATGCTGCGTTTGGTCAGCATTGACGAGAGATCAGTTCCCCTTCAGCGTGTGTAGCAGCTCAGCTCGACATCGGCTACATCAGGCAAGCGACAGTCGCGGACTTCAGCGGATCATGTGCCACGCGCCTGGCAATAAGCGCCCGCCCAGGCCCATATTGATGTTGATGGCGGAGGAAGGCCTCCGATGGTATTGTTAGTTTTGGTAATAGTGGGAGGCGGATAATATACTGGACTTTAGATTTCGATAAGTCGAATGGTCCCCTCATTACCCAGTTCAGATGCCCAAGGCTTTGAATAAACCTGGAGGGGTGTATTCAAGGCGCAGAATCGAGGGTAGAAGATCGTCTGATATGCTTGAAGCCCTTTGGGATATGAAGGCGCGGGCAGAAGGTCATCGCTGAGAGCGGAGTCAGTGATTCCCCGGCATTTCCGTAAGATTTGCGATGCCGATTTTGGATACACGTACGAGACTTGGGCCTCGTACTAGCGAGAGCCGCTTCTCGTAACTGCTGGGTGTATCAAAGATGAGGCCCAGATGAGTGTAAGCTCCCACCACGACGTCCGTGAAGGCTGGGATTGATGACATGTAATGACAACCCGGTCTCTGAGGTACCTCCGTGCCCAGTGGGTAAGGGAATATTTATCGAACATCGTACATGCGGAATATAATATTTGTTTGTAGGGGAGAGTTGGCCTTAATACGGCGATTTTCTGGAGGCTCACCAGAGTGTTTTGAGAGTCCCTCCCCGGTGAACAGGAGGATGGTTGAGCGCTTGCAAGACGGTGATCGCCAAACGACATATCAGATAGCACATGAAAAACCTCACCGAGACCTCCGTACAAGTGGGCACCGGTGATAACGATTGAGAGTGATTGAGTCCTTCGAAACGGATCTCGCACCTAATTAATTACGAACAGCACGGGTCCGGGGTCATACCCTCGTATGGCTGGCAGGGGGGGGCATCCAGCGAAAGACCCTTCCAGATGGAATTGGGCGGCAAAAGCCGACGTCTAAACCGAGTCCCCTAACACA
Source organism: Coprinellus micaceus (assembly GCA_951394405.1). NCBI lineage: Eukaryota > Fungi > Basidiomycota > Agaricomycetes > Agaricales > Psathyrellaceae > Coprinellus > Coprinellus micaceus. The sequence continues at coordinate 1,065,256 of OX596335.1, read as the reverse complement.
GACTCGTCCCCAACACCCAGGCCCCAGGCCCCCAGCGATGGCAACTCCGCAGCCCGCAGCCCCTCCCATGTCCTATCACCACGGGCGCAGCCTTACACTGGTGCCCGGAAAGCAACTCCTCGCCTATGCGCTGAAGAAAGAACCAGCGCCTTACTTCCCCCCGCCCCAGTGATCTGGGGAAGGCCTGCAGGATAGGTCGAATGATGGTTGGGGTCAACACATTTCAGTCCGTGGTGGTGGTGACAATACACAAGATGGGGAGGATGGCGGTGGATGGGGCGAACCAATTTCGCGCCACGGTGAGGCCGAGGAGGAGGATGGGAACGACGAAGCAACAATGCTTGAAGATCGATCGGGACCGTCGCTCCAGTGGGGCCATATCGACGACCGCGGTATTGGCCATCGAGTTATCGACATCGTATGGGCACTCGGCGGTGTTCCATCCTGGGACGGGGTCAAGTACAACGATCTTTCGGAGGAGTCGAAACGCTTGATGGAGGCAGTTGCCGAGGTCAATGCAGGCACACCACCACCCCAGCATTAGGTCACGCTAGACACGGCGCGTAGCTGCAGCACCATACACTGGACAGAGGAACGTAGTCCAAGGCTGTTTGACTGGAGTGCAGGGCTTGGCGTTCGATGGAGCCCTAGGGTTGTTGCCTTGGAGATGGCTGGACCGTCGACTCAGCACGTGTGGTTGGGTAAGTGACTGAACTGAACATGGACTGAATATGCGAGCCTTGAGATACTGCACTACCAATATGTTTAGTTCTTTCGTTTCTGCGGAGCTCGTGGAGAGTATTCTTTAGCGCTCGTTCGAAACAAAGCGAATCTGTACACCCGGATCTTCCCGACCGTTCGATCAATTCCACCTCTAAGCGACCGTCGCAGTGGGCGGGATGGGGTACTATACCTGGCCTAGCCGGATAAAGTACTCGTCTAGGCCGGGGGTTGCTGACGCGGGATACCCGCGTCAAAAGGGTTCTCAGTGTTGCCTGGGCGCCTAGTAACTTCCGCTCCGGATTCGACACCTAGGACCACAGAAATGGTAGACTCACAAGGTAAATTTAACCACAGTCGCATATTGAAGTAAGCATCTACGACGTACTCCACAGGGGAATGTCCAGTAAACATAATACGGGGGGAGACTAAAAGCGAGAGGTGTTGAACCTCGATGATGTGAAATGAAGCGAGAGATGTTGGATCTACCCAAAGGAGGAAATTTGATACCGAAAGAACCAAGAAGGAAAGTAGAGAACCAAAATCAAATCAAACTGTCGGTGCTATCGCAGGATTCCGCACGCGGGTCAGTCGGGCTGCGTCCCGCGATATTACTTGGTGTGCCCGTGTAGTCGATGAACTCGATCTAACAAGAACCCTGGCTGTTGTTATTGCAAACGCACGTCTTGGGCCAGGTGTTGGACGCCTGCGACACTCCGCTCCTATAAATCCCGCACTCGTTGACACCATTCCAGCAGTTGTCGATGATGGGGATGGCGTCGGCCACCATCTGATAGTACCACACCGAGTTCCACCCCGGGCGAGAAGTGTTGACGACGATGGCGCAGGTTCCCACAACATATCCAGCGCGCCTGTTCCCGTCAACCCAGAACGAGCCCCAAGGGTTGGTCGAGAGGGCATTGCGAGCCTGGACACAGTGGCACTTGAGCGCACCGTGGTTATCATGGCAAGCATAGACCGTAGCGCGCTTGGTAAGAGAGGAACGGACCTCCTCCACGGCGTTCGGGGTGAATTCAGAGCGGCGGCCGTGCGAAGGATCTTCGGGGACCTGGGGACCGTCGGCGTTGACACGGGCGAGCAGCTCGAAGAGGTCGAGTGTCTCTTGCGAGAGGGTGTTATAATTCGTCCCGTCGAACGACGGCACTCCCTCAAAGGCCCACACCAGGTCGATGGTCCCGTGAGGGACACTGTCGTCATCAATATAGCCCCACTCGACGGCCTCGGGCGGGGTGAGCCAGTCGTCGTCGCCTTCCGCACGGCGGGTGGGGGTCATAGCGGGGTCGATCTTGCCCGGGGATGGACCGCGATTGGGGGCGAGGTGGGCGGCAGTCATGCCTGGGGTGAGCTCAACCGTCTGGCCGCGGAACTGGGTGGCGATTCCAGCAACGCTGCTGAACGCGAACGCGCAAATCCCGAGCAGGGCACTGTTAACAATAGAGGCTCGCATAGCAGCTTAAATCCTACGACGCAAGAGTTAGCTCCAGGGCCCTAGGGATTTGGGGATTGCTCGACGTACGATGGGTAGGTAGTGCTTGAAGCTGTCGCTGGACTGAAACTGAAGGGAAAGGCTTGCTGCTTTACTATTCGCTGTAGGTAGACAGCCTTTATACATAAAAACCTCAGCCTAATCGGAATAACATCGCTCGTCCAGCCCCGACCATGGCCTTCGGACCTCCGGTGCATGATGCGTTTAGTCAGCGGTGACGAGATATCCGTTCCCCTTCAGCATGTGTGGAAGCTCGCTCGACATCTGCCACACCAGGCAAGCGACAGTTGCGGACTTGAGCGGATCATGTGCCAGCGCCTGGCAATAAGCGCCCGCCCAGGCCCATATTGATGTTGATGGCGGAGGATGTCCTCCGATGGTATTTTTAGTTTGGGTGATGGTGGGAGGTAGGTGGTCCACTGTAATTTAGATTTCTGGGATCAGTCGAATGGCTACCTCGCTGCCTAGCTCAAATGCCCAAGGTTTTTAACGAACATGGAGGCGTGTATTCAAGGCGCAGACTCGAGGGTAGAAGGTCGTCTGGTATGCTCGAAGCCCTTTGGGATATGAAGGCGCGCAGAAGGTCATCACGGAGAACGGAGTCGGTGATCCCCCGGCATTGCCGTAAGATTTGCGGATTATGGATCCATGTACGGGACTAGGGCCTCGTACTAGCGAGAGCCGCTTCTCGTAATCGCTGGGTGTGTTAGAGATGAGGCCCCGATGAGTGTAAGCTCCCACGATGACTCCGTGAAGGCTGGGATTGATGACACGAAATGACATCCGGCCTCTGGGACACGTTCGTGCCCAGGGGGTAAGGAAAAGAACATGCGAGCAGCGAGATATAGTGTATGTAACCTTATCCCTGTTTGTAGGGGAGAGTTGGCCTTAATCCCGCCATTTCGGGCCGCCAGCTCGCCAGCGTACTTCGAAAGTAGAGTAAAATTCGGGTTTGAATAAGAAAGCCGGGGTTGGCGTGAGCATATAATGAGCATACCCAGCAATGGTACAGTACCCGCAAGGGAACGAAAAGGGCCTATACTGGACAGCATCGCAATTCTGCTAGTGAACAGGAGGATGTCTGAGCGTCGCACACTGTGTGAAAGGTCAGATTCCAAGGGGAACATCAGACTGGGGGTTTCATACGTCTACTAATAGAGATTAGAATGAGGAAAAGCCTAGAGTATACAAACGATGACACTGACGTCGGGTAGGCACGAGAAAACTTCAGAAATCACCCCCGAACGTGGCCTGCGGGCGCCTGTTGGGGCATATGACAATCCCCGGGGTCGTTTTTGTATTTGCCTGTGCTGTTGCTGCCTGTGTAGTGCAGCCTAGAGAGAACGAAATGTTCAAGAGGTTCAGCGACGGGAGGCGAAGCGTTGGAGAAGGACATTCACCTTGAACTCGAAAACGTGCTCGCGGGCACTGCGGAGAGGGGCCGGGCATTGCCATAAGACTTGCGACTCAGACCTGCAACTTAGGATTGGGCGGACACACTCTAGGGGCTCAAGGAGGGACCTGTGTTCCAGACCCTCATCTGACCTGCAAGGCAGTGGTCGGCAGATGACAAGAAATGAGGGCATACCAGATAGCACATGAAAAACCTCACCGAGACCTCCGTGCAAGTGGGCACTGGTGACAAATGTTGAGTCCTTCGGAACGGAATCGTACCTAATGAGTTACGAGACGACATCTAGCTCAGGCTGCGTGATGGGTCCACACCGTCTGGGCCGCCCAGCTGGGGGAGCAGGCCATAGGTCGCAATCCTGTGACGACAGGATGGTAGTTCATCAACATCTTCGAGGATGGAATGAGGGTGTGACCGATGATCCGAAGTCAATTTGAATATAGCTGACAGGGGGGCATCCAGTGAGAGACCCTTCCAGATGAACGGCAAAGGCCGATGTCCAAACCGAGTCTCCTAACCCAGATTCGTCCAGAATTCCTTACCCCTACCCCAGCGATGGAGACTCCCACCTCCACCACGAGCACGCAATCCACCGCTCATTGCATGTTCTATCACCACGGGCGCAACCTTACACTGGTGCCCGGAAAGCAACTCCTCGCCTATGCGCTGAAGAAAGAACCGGCGCCTTACTTCCCCCCACCTCGACGATCTGGGGAGGGCCCACAAGATAGGTCAAATGGTGGTTGGGGTGAACCCATTTCAGTCCACGGTAGTGGCGACAATACACAAGACGAAGAGGATGACGGTGGATGGGGCGAACCGATTTCGCGTCACGGTGAGGCCGAGGAAGGGAACGAGAACGAAGAGGCAACAGTGCTTGAAGATCGATCGAGACGGTCGCTCCAGTGGGGCCATATCGACGACCGCGGTATTGGCCATGGAGTTATCGACATCGTGTGGGCACTCGACGGTGTTCCATCCTGGGACGGGGTCAAGTACAACGATCTTTCGGAGGAGTCGAAGCGCTTGATAGAGGCAGTCGCCGGGGTCAATGCGGGTGCACGACCGCCGCAGTATTAGGTCACGCTGGGCGATTCAAAAGCGACGTGTCCCCGCGGCCTCACACCTTGAACAGAGAGGTGTGGCCCAAAGAAGTTTGGCTGGAGTGTAGGACTTGGTGTTCGATGGAGCCCCAGAACCGAGGGTGGCATTGGAGAAATTTGGACAATCGACTCTGCAGCTACGGTTGGATAAACTGGCTAAACTGAATCATGGACTGAATATGCAAACCTTGAGATACTGTACCACCAATGCGTTTGACCCTTTCGTTTCGGCGGAGTTCGTAGAGAGTATTCTTTAGTGCTCGTTCGAAACAAAGTGAATCTGTACACCCGGAACTTCCCGATCGTTCGATCAATTCCACCTCCAAGCGACGGTCGCAGTGGACGGGACGGGGTGTGGCGATCCCTCCATCAAGCTCAACGCACCCCGTTTATACTGTAACGGACACCCTGCGGCGGCTAGCCAGATACCATTGACTTCGAGCTCAGTGATCTGGTCTTACCAGTGGGAGTTGGACAAGAATCCCGACAATCGAAACAGGGGCTTGGGAGTACCCCCGAGACTCACAGTGGTGGCATGGGTAAAGGTGACATTACTATACAACGGCAAGTAGAAAGACATTCCAAATAATACACCTTGAAGACAACGAACGCCTCAATTGCCCATGACCGACATCGTATGAACAAACCTCAGCTTCCCGTTCTCAATCCTGAACTCATGCGAGTCTGGGATCCCCGTCGTTCCACCAAAGTTCAAGAACACGTCAACAGCGCCGACGGTCTCGTCGATAACATATCGCCTATTAACCAACGCCACGCCGCTTGGCACGCCGACGTTGCAGCTGTCGTTGGGGGAGCCGTTGCCAGTGTAGGCACCTCCCTCCAACCTATTGCAGGGTGTACCCCAGGGTACGACGACGCTCTTGTTGTTGAAGAGGTCGAGGTAGGCATCTCCAGCTGCCTGGATAACTGCCCTGGTATTACGCCTCTCCTCGGGGATGGTAGACCAATTCTCCTTCGAAGCGTAGTTGTAGGTTCCCGTGGCGTTGAACAGCCAGTCGCCCTGGTCTGTGACGATGGCCTCGATCTTGGTGACCTGCGTGGCGTCCGCGTTGTAAAGCATCTGGACACCAATGACATAGGGGTGCGCGCGGTCGGTAACGACGATCTCGGTGTACGTCGCGCATTGGGTGGTGTCGTGCAGGCTTCGGTTGTGGTCAATCTTGAGCGCCTTGCTGAGGATGCTGCTCTGGATGGGAGTGGTTTTGAAGTTCTCGGTGTAGGCCGCAGACGCGGCGACGGACGCGAAGGCGCCAGTTCCTTGAGAGGTTACATAGTTGCGGGTGGCAGCTTGGAGAGTTGCATAGTCGCAGGCTGCGAGAACGGGGGACAGGCACACGGCCAAAGATATGAGGATGGAGTTGAGCATGTTGAAGGCGGTGTTGAGATTCGTCCGAGGCGGGATTTATCCTGGAGGCAAAGGGGTCCTGTCGTCCCGCTATTTATTTATCCATGGAGGACCTTCTTGCGGTTCGTCGTCGCCAAGTTCTTCCGTACCTGAAAGAGATTTCGAGAGACTATCCCGCGCCGTATGTTCTACGGCGTATCAGCAGGTCTATTTAAGGACCATAGCCGCCCCCAAAACGAATTTCACCCGCAACTTTAACGAGAGTTAAATTCGAATGTATTTCTCGGAAGATCTCGCTCTTCGAAGGGGTTCGCGAAGGATCACGAGGAGCCAATGGAAACCCGAAAACGGTGGCGATCAGCGGGGACTAGCCATGCAGCCAGCCGACTCACTGACGATACTCGTCGACAGTTCTTCAGGAAGTCATGAAGATTAGAATATCCTTGTAAGCCTGAGATACTGAATCCAGACGGAGACAAGGTCCCTGAGTTTTGAGAGTCATGAGGGCCAGCGGATGAATGAATGTGCCCTAGCGCCCTGTCACGGGTAGAACAGAGAATCGCTTTCAAATCGGTCGGGGAGAAGCAAGGGGTCGAGGAGACGTAGAAGGATATCTCTGGTCCGGACTCTTGAGGGTGTCGCCATGGTGGACTCGGAATAGGAGAAACAGTCGGAGTTCCAATTGGGGTGGTGACCGAAAAGCGTTTCGATTGGTCCCTCAAGGTCGGGGGTGGCAAGGTAACAAGCGTAGAGTGATTATGTTAGAGATAAACGTAGAATACATGGCGTGACCTAAATGCTCTCTAACTAGTACAAAACATGACAACAACATGGCACGGAACCTACTCGGAGGTGAATACAAAGCATAAGTAAGGTATAAGTCATAAGATATGCGGTATGGCATAGCAGGGGTAAGCTAGTTGGATGGAAGGGTATCGATGAATCTGACGGGAGAATCATATGTGTAGACAGGATATCTCTGATGGACCAGAGACAAATAAATAACCCAGAAATCAAGAGAATATTGTAAGCATTGCGGGAGGGAATGAGGTGATAGCTGGTGTATGTTGGGGAGGGGGAACAAGGAAGAAAGCGATCATGGCGCCCAGCGTTCCGCATGGGTGTCCAGAGGGTATAAGCTGGATATCTGTGGGCCAGGGTAAAGTGATGTCAGTGAGGGATCGCTTCTGGGCGCTTAGGTGTTACGTACTTGAGGGTCTTGGAAGTTATCCATCTCAGCTGGGTCGGGTTGACTCGCCTTCGCGCCTCTCGCGATGCGCATAAGGTTATAGTTACGCATCTGCTTCTTGTAATCTCTCGCCTTGGCGTGTATGTCGAGGTACTTCGTGTGCAGTTCATGGCTTCATGAAACAACATCAGCCCCGAGTTGGAATGAAAACAGAGTGGGAACCACGTACCTGATGTCCATCAACAAGTCGTGAAGGTTGGGATTCGGGTTTTTACCTGGATGAAGAGGGCCATGTTAGTCCAACATCCACGTGGAAGACAAACGGAAATGAAACGTGCGTAGAATCTGGACGAGAGTTTGCGTCATGGATGACCCAGTCGCGTCCTCCCAAGCCCGCTGACCGTCCTTTGCAGCGCTCAACGATATAACCACCGGGTACTTTGTTTGGTGGTTAGGCTCAGGCTTACACCACCCTTGGCAGAACAGTTCCATGGGCGAGGCGCACCGCGCAATCGGCGAAGCTTCGCCACCGAAACTGCCAAACCACACTCCCTCCGTCTGTAAAGACAGCGTCTTGTCTCTGGGGATGGCTGAAAGCGGAGGAACAGGGACAGGGGCGTGGATTCCTCCTTCCGGAGGGTTTGGAATGACTTTGCTTTGTCGCTTCACCGCAGGTCTAGCTTGGCCGCTGCCGGTTGTCGATTGTGGTGCAGACGCCTCGAGGCGTTGACTAATTGAGCTTCCTCTGGCCCTCCCGTACCGCGTGTTTGGGTACCGCCATTTGTCAGTCACGATTGGTGAAAGGGGTATAGCGCCTTTGCGAACTGGGAGAGAGGTTAATGATCATTCACAGGAAGGTTGGTCTTGATTTGTCCTTACCAACATCGTTCCACATCGTAACGGAACCCCTCTTCCCCTTGTTCACCCAAGGAACGTAGACGCGATTGCACCGGCAATGCTTTAGATCTTGAGTTTTGTCAGCATGATCAGAAAGCAATGCTCTAGAGAGTTCGGTGTGGAACGTACCCAGCATCGATGCCGAATGGCAGGTGTCAAATACGGCCTGCAACATTCCGTGTTATCTCGCGTACGCCGGTGAATAAAGGAAGACATACAGTAAGCCGGGACCCTACTGGCAGTCGATCTACCAGCTGCTCTTTCAGGACGTTGTCTTGAATTTTCTGGTTGTCGTATGTGACAATGACTAGAAGAAATGTGGTCAGGACGTCGTCGCGTCGCAGTGGGGTGTCGTGCTCACATTCGTTCATGCCATCTTCCTCATCCTCGTCGTCAGTGGGCTCCTGAGTGGAATGCCCGGAGACTAAGAATAGTTAATATATGTGAAGGTGCGGCGGTAAAGTGGGACGCACAGTGGAAGAAGAACGTGTCTCCAGGTTGAGCGTCAGCGACAAATTCGTCTAACTTGTTCAGCTGATGTTGAGATAGGATAAGCGCCGGTTCAGGAATAGCGGGGATGCACGCACGATGTTCTCTTTCGTAGGCAAGAGTCCGCCAGGATTCTCCGCGTCGATAAGCACCTCGATTTCCTCCTCTTTATAGCCATAGAGGTCTGAAGGAGCGTCAGAACACAAGTCAGAAGCGGTACAGACTGAGGACGAGCTCACCGATGAGGACTTGCTTCATCGCTTTCACGTCTCTATGGCACCCCAGTAGCGTACTCGAATCGCTACTGCTCTCGCGCGTGTGCTGGGCCTTGAGTTTCTTCGCCACCCGCTGACTCAAGCGTCGCGCTTTCCTCGCCATCTTCGCAGAGGGCGGGGTTTTCTCTGGAGGCGAGTCCTGGATACCGATGAGGAGCGCTCGCTTCAGCGGTTTCCGCTGGGGCTTGGGCGGTAGGGGTGGTGCGGTTGATGAGCTTGCTTCAGGCGGGTCATCCTTGGCGACTTGTGGTGTGGGCGCTTGGATGAGGGCAGGGGAGGTAGGGATGATAATGGGTGGTGGTTTGATGATCTTGCGAGTAACGCTCGTGATGAAGCGAATGATCTTCATAGTGGAGAGGAAGGAAGGGTACTATACAGCTTCAAGAAGGAAGCGCACGGGCTAGGTATAAGTACGGGTTCGAAACGAGCCATGGGCTGTGAACACACCTTGATAATATCCAGACGTCAATACGAAAGTGGATGGGCCCCAAACGTGTGAGGCTGTGTGTATGTGACGCCCACGCCTGAACCAGAAGCGCGCAGAGTTCTGGAAGGGGCGCAGAACGAGGGGGTGTGTTTGGGCGCTAAGCAAGAAATGAGGCGGTGTCACCGCTGTGGGACGGACTCGGAGCCATGTGACTGATCAACTGGCGTGGCTCGGAATTTACTCTCATCTTTCTCTCTGCTACCACCTCCTCATCGCTCATATTCCAGGCATACGATGGCTGATATCCAGGCACTCATATCGGCACTCGATGTCTTTGGCCGTGCACCAGACAAGGCCTCGCTCGAACGCGCAAATTCGTGGCTCCAGGATTTCCAACACTCTGTAAATTGTCTTTCGCCTGTGGCCAATATCCCGACCAACACCTCTGACTTGTCTGGATCCCGCCATTTGTCGTAGCCGGATGCCTGGGCAACCTGCAATGTCCTCCTTCAAAGCCCCGATGCCCCACCAGCGGCCAGGCTCTTCGCAGCGCAGACGTTCAGGACAAAAGTGCGTAAGCGCCCTTTCAACAAGATCCTTGATATCTGATCTCCGTGTAGGTAACCTACGATCTGCATCAAGTTGCCCCTGAAAACCTTCCCGCTTTGCGTGATACCCTTCTCGCCAATCTCCAAAGTTATCATCTCGGCCCTCGCACAATCATCGTCCAGCTTTGTCTCGCACTTGCCGGACTTGCACTGCAGCTTCCTTCATGGGAGAACCCAGTACAACAAATGATCGATTCCTTTGGGATGAACCCTGCCACAGTACCCACTCTACTCCAGTTCTTAACTAATCTTCCGGAAGAGTTGAATACGAACACCAGAATCCCAGTAACTGTGAGTTATCCTGCTCGCGTGAGTGTGGCGCAGACTAAAAAGTCATCAGGACGATGAATACCGCGACAGGGCGGAGGTTCTGCTCACGAGCAATGCGACGAAACTGTTGGAACTGTTGTCCATGTACTATCAGGCTGATGGTACGCACTATCCCACTTCTATGCTATTCGCAACTTACCCTTTTTGACGACAGGTATCACGGTCACTGTCCGGAATCAAATTCTCAACTGTCTACGGAGCTGGGTTGTGGCAGGGGAGGTCACATCCTCGGACTTTGCGCAAACCCCTTTGTTCGTTGCCGTCTTTGAGGCTCTCTCCTCGGAGGACCTCTTTGACCAAGCGGTCGACGTCATCTGTGAGGTTATTCACGAGACACAGGAGGTCGAAGAGAATATGTCCGTTATCGAGGCCATCGTCCCGCGACTCATCGCCCTCAAGTCCAAAATCTCGCAGGGCCAAGACGACCCTGACAAGATCAGAGGGTACGCCAGAATCTTCACAGAAGCTGGAGAAACTTATCGCCAATTGCTGGTCGAACATACGGAGACGTTCTTCCCTATCGTGGAAGCCATTGGGGAATGCTCGGCTTACCATGACCTCGACATTGTCCCTATCACCTTCCCCTTCTGGATGCGTCTTGCCCAAACCGTCAGCAAGAGGCCTTCAATCAACCCGCTCTTCATCGACGCCTTCAAATCCCTGATGCAAGTCGTACTCAGTCACCTCCAATTCCCCCCGGACCTCGGTACAATGTCGCCTCAAGAAATGGACGCGTTCCGTTCGTTCCGACACGTCATGGGGGACACTCTCAAGGATTGCTGCAGTGTCCTCCGTGCGGAGAATTGCTTGCTCGCCACTCGCCAATTAATCACGGCAGCTCTTGCGCGAGGAGCCGACCAGGTCACATGGCAGGAGATCGAGGCACCGTTGTTCGCTATGAGGTCGATGGGCGCAGAGGCCGATCCAATGGACGATGTCGCTGTACCGCAGATCATGGACCTCATTTCCTCTCTCCCCGACCACCCCCGCGTCCGCTATGCTGCCATCCTTATCATCTCGCGGTACTCGGAATGGGTCGACGCCCACCCCAGCTACCTACCTGGACTTCTCTCCTATATCTCCGCCGGATTCGAAAACAGCGATTCCGAAGTCTCTGCAGCAGCTGGTCAGGCGTTGAAATACATCTGCCAGGACTGTAAAAAGGTATAGTTCATTGAACGCCACAGAAGCGTGGAGCATGGGCGCTAATTCATTCAATCTACAGCATCTGGTGGACTTCCTTCCGACACTGCACACCTTCTTATCATCAACAGGAAAGAAGTTGGCTCAAGATGATAGGAGGCAGGTCTACGAAGCCATCGGGAACGTCATCAGCGCTATGAAGATGGAGGCTGCTGCCGAGTCACTGCGAAGCTTCGCCTTTGACATCCTCGCACACCTCCACAAAGTCGCCACGCAACCCACACCCCCCACCAAAGCCGAACTAAATGAATGTAACAGTAAGTTACCCCACCTTCTTCCATCCCACATCTTCTACAGCTTTGTGATAGATGGCCTCGAAAACCTGGAGATCATGCTGCACGTCATTCGCAGCTTCGGCGAGCTCCCCCCAGCGTGCCAACAAACCTGCGAGCAAACGTGGCAAATCTTCGACAGCTTTATCGTCAAATTTGGCGCCGACCCCGACATTGCTGATCGTGTCACCCGTGTTCTGCGAAGAGGGCTTGACTTCTTTGGGGATTCGGCACTGTCGGTTATCCCTTCGATGATTGCTCGGATGTCGTTCTCTTTCGAAGCTACGGGAATGGCGGCGTACTTGTGGATTCCTGGAAAGGTTATCAGTAGGTTTGGCAATGATGATGAGCCTAACCTCCGAAATTCATTCAAGGAGTTTTACGAGCGCTCAACGGGGAAGCTTGTTTCATTGCTGCAAACGAGTACACCTCGAGAACATGCAGATGGTACGTTATTCTCTTATCCCAGCGCGAATATTAGTCTCACGAAATATTACATTCCAGTTATCGAAGATTACATTCAGATGTTGTACCAGTTAGAAGCACTGGCCCCCGACATCTTCTATCCATCCTCCAGCTTCCCTCTTGCCTTCAAGGCGGCCTTGGCTGGACTCCAAGTCGTACAAAGCGACACCGTGTTCAGCACATTGGACCTTATTTTGAACATCGTGGGCCACGATAGCTTAGACCCCGGATACCGGCACCCACCTCCCAAGTTCCCTATATACGCAGCGGCTATCAAGGGTGCAGTGGAAACAGAAGGCCTGAACTTAATGGCTTGCCTGCTCACGGGTCTAACGGGTGACTTCCCGGAAGACGCGCCTGCGAATATTATCTCGATTACGAGGTATCTTGCCCGGTCGTGGGCGGATAGGTTGGTCGGGTGGCTTGGACCGGTGCTGGAGCAGCTCCCTCCCGGAGCGGCGTCTAATGAGGCGAGGTTGCAGCTATTGAACGACGTTACGGCGTACGTCATTCTTTACACTCTGGTCCTGGATAAGTGCAGTCGGCTGACCATGCTACAGGGCGATTAACGCGAGGGCTTACGATAAGGTGAAGTATGCTATTTTAGCGTTTACTCGTGCATCGAGAAAGGCACGGGACAGGCGACGGATTTGAGGGATGGGCGGACTTTCCTAGAGCGTCGTCCTCTGGTGGAAAACTAGACGGTACGAGCTTGGTGTAGCATTTAGGGTAGACGTAGCATTACACTGGTAAGGATTTCAAATAGTAAATTGTACAATGAACATTAGGAAAAGCACTGTATTCTCTTGCCCAGTATCATTCACATGGAGAGGAGTGATGAGCCTGCAAACACCATCAAACAGAGATCGTGGTCAATTTAGCAGGAGGCGTCTGCTGTCACCACCACGAAAGACCTTCGATACCCGAATCTTCACCATGCTCCGTCTGGCTGGCCAATCCGCTCTGCGCGTCGGTATGTCTCCAGCCGAAACGCGTCCAGGAACCAGGAAACACTGACTTCGGCGCCACAAAAAGGTGGACGCAGAGCGTTTTCTTCATCCGCGTCGCGAAAGAGCTATGACGATACTATCAAGAACCTCCTCATCCACAAAGATACCAGGGTCCTTTGCCAGGGCCTGACTGGAAAGACTGTAAGATCCACAAGGCGCCCGTGTAGTCGAGCAAGCTTCCTCATGCGAGTTTCGTCCTGCAGGGAACCTTCCATGTCCGGGAAGCATTGGCCTACGGTACCAACATGGTTGGAGGAGTGTCGCCCAAGAAGGCTGGCCAGACGCATCTTGGGTTGCCTATCTTTGGCTCAGTAAAAGAGGTGCGTCTCTCATATCTACATTTTTTCTGGTGGATATTGAGCTTGAAATGGAATGGATAGGCCGTTAGGGAGACCCGACCTGATGCAACTGTTCTCTACGTTCCTCCCCCCACCGCCGCCGACGCTATCATTGAAGCTATCGAGAACGAGATTGGCCTCATTGTCTGTATCACCGAGGGTATCCCCCAGGCTGACGAGATTCGCGTACGTCCACTTCAACCACCCCCACCAGACGAACGTTGCTCACCGGCTACCATCCCTTCAGGTCATGAACGCCCTCAAGAGCCAGTCCAAGTCCCGACTCGTTGGCCCTAACTGCCCTGGAGGCAAGTCCCATTTCCGTTTGGCCCTCTCCTCCATCCTCCCCAACAATCTCCGAACTTCGCCCATTCGCACTGCCAAACGTGAAGGAACCCCGGCTAACCTTGTCTGCTTTTGCCTTTGCCTCATGCAGTCATCAACCCCCTCGGATGCAAGATGGGTATTCAACCCGGTCACATTCACAGGCCGGGCAGAATCGGTGCGTACCCTGTCCCTTCTTGGAAGCAAGGAGCGGCGCTCCTTGGTCTTTCTTGGGAAGAATAAGAAGTGCTCACATAGACCGGCGTTTATCTCCCTTGCGCTCGGTATTCTCTAGGCATCGTCTCACGTTCCGGAACGCTGACGTACGAAGCCGTCGCCCAAACCACTGACGTCGGACTCGGTCAGAGCCTCTGCGTCGGTATCGGCGGTGACCCCTTCCCCGGCACCACCCACATCGACGTCGTCAAGGTCTTCCTCGACGATCCCAACACCGACGGTGCGTCCTCCACCTTAGCCAACCCAAAGTGTTGATCGCCGTCGCTTGCTAAAACTGACAATCAAAATATTGTTTTCGTGTTCAGGTATCGTCATCATTGGTGAGATTGGTGGGTCGATGGAGGAGGAAGCCGCGGAGTACCTTGCCCAGTACAACAAGACGAGGGCGAACCCCAAGCCCGTCGTCGGGTTCATTGCGGGTCGCACTGCTCCCCCCGGAAGGCGTATGGGCCACGCCGGTGCTATCATTGCCGGTGGCAAGGGTACGTATATGCCACTTCTCCCCGCACATTGACTCAATTTAACGCATATCCACACGTAGGTGCTGCTATCGACAAAGTCAGGGCTCTGGAGGCTGCTGGCGTCATCGTCACCGACAGCCCCGCCAAGCTCGGCTCTGAGATGCTCAAGGTCAGTGCGCACATTTACTCCCAACAACCTCCTCTCACCCAACCCCCTTGACAGGCCATGCAAGCCGCCGGTCTCGCATAGAGTTAGATATATTGGTTAGGTGTGAACACTAGAATCGTCCCTACTGCACTATGCGGGAGGGGGTTAGATTATACCCTTACGTAATATACGCCCCTTCCTTGAATCGAACGCGATCCTTGCTGTACTCCGCTTCCTACCCAGGGGGGTGCCAGCGGAGAAATCGGCGACACCAGCTGTCAGAGCAGGTGCCATCAACAGGTGTCAAGTATTCGGGGTTATGTGCCCACTTTAGGTAGCTACGTAGGTAGCAGGCCCTACAACTTGGGCTTGAATGCTAATCTCTCCTACTCGTTTGGTCGATGTGCTTTGGCTGACAGTCCAAAATGAGTCTGCGAATACGACGACCAAACAGATAAGTCAGAGAGACCCCTCTTTCGTGCTCCCGGCTGCGCATCCAAGTGACCTCTCCAAGTTGGCGTGACGATTGCACCACTCCGTCCTCCGATGCGATTCTGGGGACTTCCAATTCTGGTGCCTTTCCTTCCTTCCAAAACTAACCACCTGGTCGCATAGGTCGCAGCGTATGAACTGGGGGTTCGCGACGCTGCGAAGTTTGTACAACGGAAACGAAATATTTACGAACGTCACGGGGTCTTGATAGACCACTGGAGACTCAGAGGCCAGATGTAGTCCGCGCACTGATCGATCTCGGGCATCTGGAGTATGGGCACAAGTCGAGAGAGAGGGCTCTCAAACAGACCTTATCGATTTTGGCGTAGCTACCTAACCCCGAATACTTGACACCTGTTGATGGCACCTGCTCTGACAGCTGGTGTCGCCGATTTCTCCGCTGGCACCCCCCTGTTCCTACCTACCTTGTGCGGCTCCTACGTTGACGGCAAGCGACCCCTCGCCAGATAATGTCAGCTTACTACACTCCATCCCCGGCGTTCACGAACGCAGCTTCGTTTCTATCCTCTTCGCCCTCTGCTAGCCGAGCACCAAACGCGACGAAATTGGAGGTTCAGCCCACTTTACCTCCGATTCGAGGCGGATTGTATTGATGAAAACCCCTTGCTCCCTTGCTTCACCTACCTCACCACCTCCACCCTCGCCATTCTGACCCCGTCGCTGCAAACGAATCCATATCCAGATCTACGGGCTTTTCAAGTATGTAACAGTTGCCTCAGCACCTAGTTCGTCCAAGCCGAGCATATTCGACATGGCGGGGAGGGCCAAGTGGGATGCGTGGGCTGGTATGGAGGGTAAGTACGGGAAAGAGGGACAGGCGGAGGCGGAACGCAGGTATCTGGAGGTGGCGACAGGATTTGGCTGGGACGAAGCCGTTGCGGCTCCTCAGCCCTCCACATCATCATCAGGGGCAACTCAATCAGAAGACGAGGAGATAAACTTCGACTCTGACGATGAAGACTTGAGGAAAGGGCCTCAACGGCCGAAGGGAGAAAGCAGTAGTAGTGGCGGTATGGATGGTGGGATGGCGGTCAGCGTTAGTGTTATAGCGCAACCCAAGACCACGAACGACGCAAGCATACACGGCCTCACGGTTAGTGGAGACGTTGCGGGGCTCAACAGCTTGTTTGAAGCGAATCCAAGCCTTGATATCAACAGGAAGGACCAATATGTGAGAGCTCATTTGTTGTACGCGACCTGGATCTACAACCCCTCCTTTGATTTGTAGGGATACACACCACTCCATCTGGCTTGTGATAGAGGGCATCTGGACGTCGTGAAGGTGTTGCTGGAGAAGGGGGCGGATAGGTCGATACAGGTGAGCGAGACGCCAGCTTCCTTCCACTCCGCATCATCACTCAACGAATGCCGGTGAATCGTAGGACCCCGACGAGTTTACGCCGCTAGAGCTTGCTGAGGTCGCTGGGAGGACCGATATTGTCGAGCTTTTGTCTAGTTGAGCATTAAAATTACATACGACAGTGTATACCGTAGAGTAGGAAATGTGGTCGGTCCGGGTTTTGGAGTATGGGCTCGGCGAATACGGGGAAGTAGGTGGCTTCCGGAGGTTGGTTAGGCGTTCGATTTCGATGGTAGTCCCTTCTCCTGATACGAGAGCTATGCCGCCTTGTGTTGGCTTCGTCGTCTGGTGTTGTAGATCCCCGGGAAAGGAAGCTGGGGTAGACCGTTGGCTTATGACGAGGCCGCCGCTCGGGCTGCCGCAAGAGCTTTCAGCGTTGGTGAATCGCTCTTTGGCGTAGGATTTGAGCGGTATGGGTTTCCAGGCTTCAAGATACCTCCCTAAAATATCCAAGAATACCCATTGAGCTCACTCACGGCTTCACCCAACAGGAACAGAATACACGCACCAGCTCCAACAACTTAACCACCGACGTGCTCGGCTGCGCGCCCACACTCAACCAATACCGTATCCTATCCACACTCCACTGAATTGTCTTCGTCTTCTCGCCAACAGGGATGTGCGGGTCGTATATCCCGAGTAACTCAGCGGGCTTGGCGTCCCGCTTCTTCCTGCCCTCGACGACGTTGATGTGGAAGATGCGCCGGTTGCGGGGACCGTGCACTGACATTCGGATTCGGACGGGCATGGTGGTTGGTTGTGGATGCCCAAGAGAGTAGGTGTAGAGGGCGCGGCGGGATGGTGACGGCGTTCAGGCAAGTCCCACTCGTCGGCGTCGCGACTTCGCCAACTAAATTTCGAACACGTGATGGGCGGCCCGCTCGTGCCGAACCCTCGGAAGGTACGAGGAGGAGGGGGGTCTGGATTAGAACCCAGCCGCGGACAAAGGCCGCTCCGAATAATAAGGGATATCAAGACAAATATAGTGGTACACCGAACGAGGCCACTATATTAAGGCCGGCTGCTTATTACGCCAGTGGGCCCGTGAATTGGCTGCATTCCCGGGTTCCACCCGTTGATACGAGCTTGTAGTAGAAACGGAAAGGGGTAGAAGACTCATATCCGCAGGTCCTCTTCAGGCAGCCTAGTGACATGAACAACTTAAATGCAAGAGGGCGTCTACTGAACCTCGCCCTCCAAAGCTGTACAGGGTTCAGACCATACGAGCGTTCACGTTGATGAAACTGCTTGCAGAAATGTAAGTCTACCCGGAGGACAACCCTCGCGTGCGATATTTGAATGGAGGAAAAGCAATTCGATTGCACTGGCGGTCCATCGGGTGTCCTCCACGGAAGCCTATTTTACCTACGCCCACGCTCATCAGCTTTCGCGTTTCCCCACAGCTCAGATAGAAGGCTCACAATATATCCATAGCCTACATGCACCATCCTCCCAGCACCTTGGTGTGCTATCCCAACCACATCTCAATCCTGAGGACCCTCACTTCCAGGAATAAGCTAGAGATACCGCGTCAACGCCAGGGTGAGTATCCAACCTCGTCGCGACGATTGAAGGCCAACGCACCATGCAGATATTGTTCCCATTCAACAGTGTCTGTGCGAGCTTCGTGGCGTTCCTCCCTTGGGGGGTATTTTCACTGTAAAACGCGACGCAGAAGAGCGTAGCAGGGATTAGAACACGAGGAAGAGCATTTGAACCCCAAAACGCACTATTCTGTCACGTCTTCGAGAACCATGTCTGCACCACACCACCAGATATAAGCCGTCTTCCTTCCACGCAAAGCAACCTAAGAAGGAAGAGGAAGAACTGACTGACGAAATCATCAAAACCAAGCAGAGTCCCGCTGAACTCGCGCTCGCTCTTCATAATGACATAGATCTTGGACCCAATGCACCTATCGATGAGTTCTGCACGTCGCCTTTCGTCAAGATCGCGTAATAGGCTGCAAGCTGGGTTGTAAACGTACCCAAAGGAAGGATCTGAGAGGACATGGTCAGCAGCAGTGGTGGTTCGAGGACAAGTTGATGGATCGCGCACGCGCCTAATTTGCTGATCTGAATCCGGACGATCGCGTGGTCATGGTGGCTTCGTACCTTCTCCTACCACAATAAACGTGCATAGATCTCGTACGGAAGGGGGGCCAATCGAAGTTGATTTGGATTTTGGTTACCATGCGTGAATACATTCATTATCGTTGCAAAGAACAAATACATGGAGAACAGTGGAAGGAAACGTACGAAAAGAAAGCGTCAAGAAAGCGGATGGAGCGACTGTGGAGGTAGAGGCTGAGGATGGAGACAAATTTAACTTCGTAATTGCTGTTGATACTTAATGGGGGCGAGAATGTAGAGAGAAGCTACTAAAACAATTACACGAAAACGAGATCGTAACGCTAGAAAAGCCGGGTCAAGAAAGAAAGGTGAAGAAAGCAAGTTAAAGTTCGACAACCGAGCAATGAAACTAAAGCATCTACTGGCCACCGAAGCTGAAGCCGCCCTGGGGGGCGTTCATATCGGAGTGGAACTAGAGGAGAATTCGGTGAGCGGTTGCATCGCAAAGAACAAGAGGCAGAACGTACAGCAAAGGCACCAGAGGCGTCAACCTGAGCAGCACCAATGTTGGCATCGACGTCATCCTCGTCAGGGAAGTACTTGTCCATGATGTTGAACGCCTTCTTGTAGATCTCCAAGTTGTCGTGTTGCTGGAGGTTGTGGATGGTAACCATTCCACCAGCCTCTTCAACGTAGAGGGCATACTGGTTGGCGGCACCGGGACCAGCAGCGTTCTTGTCGGCCTCACCGATCTTGAGGATGTTGTCGAGACCATCGAGAGCGACCTGGATGATCTTGTTGTCCATCATGGTCAAGAGGTCGCACAGAGGCTTGATGCACCCCTGGGACACGAGGTACCGGATGATCGCAGGCTCCTGCAATCCACCAGAGGTGGCATTGGAGATCGCCCAGCAAGCCTCCTTCCTGGTCTTGAAGTCGGCATTTTGAAGGATGTTGATCAGAGGAGGAATGATGTTGGCATCAATAACGGACTGGATCTGAGGAGGGGATCCGGCGGTAATGTTGGAGATGGTCCAGCAAGCCTCCTTACGGATGCCATCCTTGGGGGACGAGAGGAGAGACAGGAGAGCAGGGAGAGCGCCAGAAGCGATGACAACTTGAGTCTGGAGGTCATCACCAGTAACGATGTTTCCCACGGATCGGAGTGCGGGTGTCTGTACCGAAGTCGAAGGGTGCATCAAGAGGTCGACGAGGCGCCTGCAGACACCGGATTCAATAACAGCTTGGATCTTATCGTTGGAACCGTCCGAGAGGTAGGAAATCGCCCAGCATGCGTCGATGAGGATCTCGTCATCGAGAGAGTAGATCAACTTGGTGAGGACGGTGAGAGCAGGGGAGATCTGTACGGGACGGGAATGAGAACGTGATCGATACAACACGAGGACAGGGTTCTTACCAACTCCCAGTCGGGTTGGGGAGACTTGCCCCTGCAGAAGTTGCTCAGGGTCCAGGTGGCGTTACGGAGCATGCTGATCTTGTGGTTTTCGCTGAGGAGGGCCAACAAGGGACGGAGGGCACCCTGCTGGAGGACGTAGTCCCTGCACTGAGGGCTGTCACCAGCGATGTTGCCCAAAGCCCAGACGGCCTGTTCCCGGACATCGAGGACTGGCGAAGAGAGGAGCTTGATGAACTCTGGAACAGCCTGGGCGCCGATAACGACTTGAGTGTGCTCGGCGGTGCCAGAGGCAATGTTGGTAAGCGCCCACGCGGCTTCGAACTGTGGCACAAGACGAGTCAATCACCAACGATTAAGGCGGGTAAAGGGCATCGAAACCCTACCTGAAGCATGGAGTGGCCGGTCTGAAGGAACTCGACGAAACGGGGCACGACACCGCACTCGATAACACGCTCGATCGG
Source organism: Coprinellus micaceus (assembly GCA_951394405.1). NCBI lineage: Eukaryota > Fungi > Basidiomycota > Agaricomycetes > Agaricales > Psathyrellaceae > Coprinellus > Coprinellus micaceus. The sequence continues at coordinate 1,044,653 of OX596335.1, read as the reverse complement.
GGGGTTCTTCTCCTTGGACAAGAGCTTGCGGAACTTGGTGGTCGCGTCGAGTTGGCGCTCAGGATCATCAGAGAAGACACCTCCAATCATCTCCTCGGCGAGCTAAAGCGCATATACGAATGAGCAATCGAGGTAATCTTCACCCTATGTGGCCTACTCACCGGGGGATCCCAGTTGCCGCCACCGCCCTCCTCATCAGAGTCAGCGCCAGAGCCGGGCAGGAAGTTTCGCCTTTTTGAAATGTTTTCCTCTCGCTTCTGGCGCCTAATTTCGACCTGCTGCTCCTCCCTACGACGCCTGAGATCGTCCTGCTTGAGAGCACCCTTGGCCTTGTAGGCTGGATGGGGGTGGAACGCGCGTTAACAAAGGATCGCGATAATTTACGACGAGAGATCAAGACAAACCTTCCCTACGCGCCTTCATGGTTCGAGATTCGCCAGGCTCCATTTGTGATATACTCTTTGAGGGAGTGCGATGAGGTGAAGTGTGAGGCTAGATGGGAGTAGAAGGGAGAGTTGAGTTTGGGATGCGATGTCCTACAAAAGACCGTGCGGGCTCAGGGCGTGATTTTCGTGACCTCGATCAACGCGATCAACACATGCCCTTATCAACCTTAATTTCTTTGTATATTCCACAATGCTCATTGCCCAACCCCAAGTACAAACGTAGTATAGGTCAAGTGGCAGAGGGTGGATATGGGTCCACTCCCAGCAAAAAAAATGGACAATGTTCTACACCGTGTCCCCATAAAAGACCTACTTAGGACCGTGTCAACAGCGGCTGCGGTTCGACTTCTACATTGACTCACCTTCCAATTATCATCCGACAAGCCCGCAGTAGTATGAGGCGATAAGTCACATTGTCCAGGCTTCGAATGGGACGGTCCAGTGGTAGTGGTTCCACATCGTACACATCCAACCACGCCCCTGTCCCTGCAAACCATCAGAGGCTCCACCAAATTTCCTGCGCGTCCACCAAGGGCCGTCTCGATGTCCTCGTAGACTCTGCCGGGACCAGATGCAGAGAAACGACATCACTGAACCTCCGCTCCAGCGGCTCCTACTTTCTTCCTGGTCGAACGCAGGGACCATCCGAGAACCTTTAAATCAAAGACCCTCACCATCTACAAACAAAACAAAAGAGCCAGGCCAACGCTCGCTCTCACGTCCCAACAACGTTCGCAAAGCAAGAACCCTACCCTCGGTATCGCTACCAAGCTTCCCGATCCCGAGTATCCCCAAGATCTTTACCGCAAAGCCCTGTCAAAAGGGTGCTTTGCAGACTGCCACTAAGGGTTCCTCGTCTTGATGTTCTAATCCTCGACGCAGACATAGCGCACGGTCGACAGAATTAGAGCCCAGATGTGCTCGCGGATAGGCTAGCTACCCATCCTCTTACCCACTACGAGAGTGCATCTTTCGTGGCGATAAACTTGAACACGGTAAGCGCCACTCCGTCGCGTATGTATAAACCGGAATCGGACGCACCTCAGGTTGGGAAGGCTGAGCGAAGGAACGGCGACCTCCCCCTCATCGCGCATGTGATGGCGTAGGGCCCCAGCTTCTTCACCAATGCACCTTCATCGAAGACGTGATCCCTAAAAACGTCAATAGCCGCTCGACCGTCGAGAGGGCTCTGATCACCACTCATCCGTGCGATCCCCTGGTAATCGTCCAGGATCCCAACTCGGCGGAGGTCCGGAACCCTTCGAACAACCGAACGCGAGCAGACGAACGAGAAAGGGGAAATGAAGCGGCCAAACCCGAGTCCAACCCTGAAATCAACCTCGTGCAAAAGAGGGAAACGAACAAGTTCTGACCGTGAAAAGCTTCAGAAGATTAACAGTGATCTATACGAACGATGATGAAAGTACAAAGTAACAAATTGTCTGCAACCAAGCGATAGCCTAAGTGTCATTGTCAAAGGGGTACTGTTCAAAAGACTCTCATCAGCATCCATCTCATCACAAAAAAAGAAAAAAGCACGACTAACCTCAAACGGTTCTGGCGGCGCCGCATCCGGCACACTCTCATCCAACGAAATATTCGGCCCCGTCGCCCCACCCGCCCCAGCCGCTCCCGCAGGCGTCACCTCCGGCGGGGGAGGGGCAATCTCCGGCGTCTCCAACTCTATAAACTCAGCCTCCTCATCCGGTCTCGAATCCGTCAATATCAATATCCCTCCGCCTCCCCCGAACCTATCCGACCCAAGCCCCAGGGTCTTGGCGATGGCCGCGCCCTTCCCGCTGGCCTTCGCAGAGGGGATGGCCGTCACGGTGCGGACGGGCTGGTACCGCCCGTCGCTCGGGAAGGAGACGTATTGCAGCTGGGCGGGGGTGATCCGGGAGAAGTTGGGCTTGATTTCCGAGGTGGGCTCGAGCTTCTTCTTTGACGACGAGGGTTTGTTCTCGTCGCTCAAGCTATGAATAGGAGTGACATCGCCGTCCTTGGAGTCCTCTACCTTCATCTCGACATCCCCTTCGTCGATCTTGTCCTGTTGGGACTATGTCAGCTCAGAATCTATACAGCAAACGGGGGAACCTACAAGATCCATGGATTCACCCTCAGCCGCCGCCTTCTTCTTCTCCCTCGCCTTAACCTTCGCCGTAGTCGAAAGCACAGCAGTTGCCACCTTCGTCGCCGCCTCCTTCTTCGGGGGCTTCGTAGCAGCAGGATACGCAAACGTACTAGGCTTCGCATTCGACACAAAATCAAACTGCGGCGCCTTCAAGTCCTCATTCAACCCAATGATACCCGTAGGGGAGAACGACAGCGCAGCGGCATGCGCGAGGGGGAACCAGTACCAGAACTGGCAGAACAGCACCATACCGACGATGGCGCTGGTGTTGGGGCTGCCAGCGCGACTTTGGAGGCTGATGGTGACGTTCCGGCCTCCAGCGTCGATGAAGCCAGCCCCGATGGCGGCACCGAAGCGGGCGACGGAGTCTTCGTGCTTGTCGGCGATGACTTTGGCGTACTTTGCGCGCGTGGACGCGAAGGAGGGGGAGGCGGCTTCGGATTGCTCGACGAGGATCATGCCGAGGGCGATGAAGGCACCCTGGCGGACAAAGTCGACGCTATCCTTGGTCATGGGCTCGAGGATTTCGATAGCATCCTGGACGAAACAATCAGCAAAAGTCAAGACACGAACCAAATAACGCGCGTACCTGGAGACCAGTTCCAGCACAAGCGATACCGAGGGCCAACGTGGCACCACAACGAACATGGGGGTTATAACTCTCGCTGAGCAACTGGACGACGCGAGGAACCTGGCTAGGGTTCTTAAAGAGCAAGAACGCAAGCGCAGTCACACCCGCACGACGGACATCGTCGGATACATCCGAGACGGCGATGTGCAAGAGCTTGCGAACGGCGTCGTTGTTCGCTGTTCCTGCGTAAGCGAGCGCCAGGGTATAGACACCACCATATCGCAGGATAGGATCCTGCGTTTGTCGTTAACATATAGGCGGGTATAAGGGATGAAAAAGCGAACCTTCTCGGCGAGCAACTGCTTAACAGTCTCGTCGGCTTCCTCCTGGCGACCGTAATAGATGAATGCAGTTCCCATCGCCAAACCACGAATAATCTTCTCGTGCTGAGTCTCATGGGCGTACTGGAGCATCTCGCGAACAGGCTCAGAAGCGCCAGTCCCGAGCATGACCAACCCCATGGCGAACCCAGCAGCCTCACCAGCCACAGCGGAATCGGTGAAGAGGACGTTCTTGAGATCCTCAAACGCCTCCATGCTCTTTGAGCCCATCCCCGCGATACCAAGACCAAGTGCAGCTCCGTGCTGGACGACTTCTCCTTGGGCGCTCCTAAGCGCTTCACGGAGGTAGGAAGTGACGTCGCTACCGCAACCCGCGTTGATCAGGCCCAGGGCGTAGAGCGCACCACCCTCGGAGTAGTTGGCCCCAGGAACGTTGCTCTCTCCGGCAGCTTGAGGGAGGTAAGGTCCGAGGATGGTTTGACCCTGCTCAAAGAAGCCCTTGTGGATCACACCGAGCCCAGCAGTGGCAGAGAACTTGGCCCAGTTGCTCGCAACACCGAGCCACTCCAGGTTCTCCCGCAGGAAGATGTCGGCCGTAGTACCGGCGTGCATGAACGCGTTTTGGAGTGTCAACGCGGTGTGGTATAGCGAGGAGCGGGCCTCGAGAGCGTCCTTGGTGTTCTTGAGGATGAGGAGATCGGTCTGGTTGTTTCGCTTGAGGAATTCGAGGTACAGCTTCACAGATTCCTTTCCGGTGAGAATCTGGCGGAGCTTGTCGTATATCGGCTTCGTGTCCTCGTCGCCCTCGGGTAGCGATGTTCGGAGGTTCTCCAGGTAATCTTGTGATCCGCCCTCGACGAGGTCGAACGCGATCTGGTATGCGAGGAGGGGTTGGGTGGAGATGAGGGACGAGAGGAAGGGAAGGGTGAGGTCGGGGTCGCTTAATGCGACAAGGAGGCGGGTTACAGCGTGTACGTGTGGTGACGCGTCGCCGATGGTGGGTAGAGGGAACAGGGGGAAGAGGAACCGGAGGACCTGATCGCGATATGAGAGAGAGAAGCCGGTGTCGAGGACGCCCTCCATGGCATACGACAATAACGAGACGTCATTGGTGTGGGCGTAGAGCTTGGAGATGATGTCTAGCCGGTGGGATTCGAGAGCGATACCGATGGCCTGAAACGAATGAGAAATCGAACTGGGATTGCTCTCGGAGCACTCACCTGCTTGAACTCTCCTTCGGAAATGCACCTCTCAAAGATACCTTCAATTATTCCCTGCAACCTCGAGTCGATCTTTGAGCTATCAGCCTTCTCGTTCTTCCGCGCCTGGATATAGCGATCAATAGCGTTGGCTGCATGACGCGTATATCAGAATCAATTAAACACGGAGGACGACCGGAGCACGCACAAACGATAGTCTCAATATACTCTTCAGACCCTGGCGTGCGCCCCTCATTCTGGAACGCGCTTCCGGCACCAAGGGCGAAGGACAAAGCTTCCTCGTACTCGCCGAGATAGTAGTAGACTTTAGAGGCGAGCAATGCTGCCGCGTCGCGAGCTGGCTTTGGGAAGTCGCTGCTCTCGTAGAGGGCTTCGCTGCATAGAACGTCAACTTTGAGTACCATATAACGTCGCGGTCGATAATTACATTTCGCCAATATGTTCTGAGATCTCTGCCCAGAACTGTGGTACGAGCGGGTTGAGCACATTGAGAGCATGCTGCTTGAAGAGGGGATCTGGCTCCTGGAGGAGCGCGAGGACGCCCGCAGCGGAGGACTGTTGTCGGACCATGAGGGGGAAGTAGAAACAGGGTCTTTGCAGATTAAACTCCCGGTTCGGTGTGCTCGACTTTCAATTGGCGGTGACGCGTCCCACACAAGTCACCTGCACCCCCAAATTCAAACACGCCCAAACACCGAGCTCACCGTGAGTCGGCGACTCCGAAACAACCCTGCAACGATCCAGAAAATCAAACCCCCACTCAGTCTCTTCGTCTCGATGTCCTTCGCTCTTAGGAACGCAGCTCGCACCGTCGCCCGCGCGGCTCCTCGTCGTGCTTTCTCCACCGAGCCTGCCGCTATCAAGCAATACCTCGCCGAGGAGCAGGCTCTCCAGCACCACGCTGCTCGTGTGTCTCGTTTAATCCTGCACCTTTTGGACGCTTCCTGACGTAGTTGTTTGCAGAGACCACCGACCTCTGGAGGAAGATCAGGTTTGTCTAAACGTCTCCGAGCATTCGAACACTACTCAATCGTTGTATTCAGCTACTTCGCCTGCCTCCCTGGCAGTGAGTCGTTTCCGCTTCCATCGCTACCAGGCTAGGCTGACAAGGATCCAGTTGCCGTCTGCACCGCCTGGGTCTACAACGCCGAGAAGGAGCACGCTGCCCACATCGAGCACCTCAAACACGAGAACGGCGGCGAGCTCCCCGAGACCCCTGCCTACGACTTCTTGAACAGGCGCGGCAAGCCCTTCCCCTGGGGCATGAACTCGCTCTTCTGGAACGAGCACGTACGTCCCCCTATCCCATTCACCTCCACTCGCGTTTCTCATACCACATGCGTTTAAAGGTCAACAAGAACCTGGAGCAGTAAATTCGTTTAGGCCCCCTCCCTCCGTCATGCATTGTACCCTACTAGTCCGTGCTCGGGATATCAATCTACCACATTCCCTCCAGTCCATGATTGCCTAGACCCCGACCTGGAATGCGTCTCGCCAACCTCTCGACATTCGAGCCTCTTGTCTATGACAATCTCATATTCTACAAGCAATATCCAATCAAAACACACTCATTAGCACCATACCCGCCGGAACCAACCACAAGCCCTGGCGAGCACTCGCTATCAGACCGCGCGCATCGTTCTTCCTATAGGGGATTTAGCCACTTTGTTCAAACCCAGGGAACAAGAAGGAAGACTCACGGGACGTCACCAGCCTCAGAGTTGGCTGCGATAGCCGTCTGCCCTGGCCTCACCGAAGTCGTAACGGAACGCGGGACAGCCTCGTCCGACGCATTCTTGGTGACAGTGACAGTCTCCTTGCCCCTCGCGGCGGTAGCCGTCCGCGTAATGGTGTTGGTCGTGCCGTCCGACGCGATGATGACGATCGCGGTGTTGGTCTGAGGGACGACAGTGATTATAACAGGACCTGAGTGAGTTTCAATTGCCATTAGCTCCCATACTCATATTAGGGATGGATGTCGCGTACCGTCCTTCGAGCTCGTGGTCACCGGGGGAGCAGCGGTAGGCGTAGGCGTAGGGACCACAGTGGGTTTAGGTTGCGTCTCCGTCTCTCCATCCTCTTCTGGCAGGTCCCCCTCGCCCTCCGCTGGAGTCCCAGATGTCGGTTGTGGGGTGGGGACCGCGGTGCTTGTCGCGGTAGCGGTAACGAAAGTCGCGTAGCCTAACATGTACGAGCTGACTGAAGACCGCGACCATAAGGACACGAGGAGGAATGTTATTATTAGGGCGTCTAATATTGGAATAGGGAGTAAAAATAGAGGGGACGTACGCGTTGAGCTGACGGCGGAGTACTCGCTCATGATGGAACTGTATTGGCTGGTGCCCACGACCGCTGCGGGGTGGACGTTAGGGCGGTGTGATGGGTGAATAGGAGGTGGGGAGCTCACCGTTGTCGGCTTCGTTCTTCATGTACTCGAATTGGTCCAAGAAGTCCACGATGAGAGCTGTGGATTGTACGAATGCAGGTTAGCGAAGTGAACCGCTTGCACTGTGCCTCGAACCGCAGTCCAACTGCTTCAAGGTGACAGGGGAGAGGAGGGGGGACCTACGATCGACCGGGCTCCCATCCAGGGTCTCCACCTGAAGTGCGCGTCGGTAGACTGGGACGGATCGTCTGTACCGGTAGGGAATACCCCGCCCGACGACGGACTGGGACACGAGCGCCGCAGTGCAGAACAATGTCGTGAGTGTGCTGAGCTTGAACATCGTAGCTTTCGTTCCTCGAGTAAAGGCGTGTTGGTGTTGAATAGGGATAAATGAACGAATGCGTGTAGAAAGGTTAACAGGAGGCCAGCTCCAGGAGAGAAGAGAAAGTCAAGAAGGAATTACGAGGACCGAAGGATTGAAATAAAGGGGAAGGAGAGAAGGAAGAACAACAACAACAACAACGAACGACGTCCGCCAGCGAACCGCGCTCTTGATCTAATGAAGGGAAAGAGTGGTGGAAGCAACGCCAAGCGGGTAACGGCGGGCCCTCTCAAGAGATTAGAATTTCCAGACAAGAAAAAAGGCTGTCCGAGCACGGCACGGCGAAGAAACGAAAGACTGGGAACGAGCCGAGCCAGCGGCTGTTAGCAGTGTTCGTTGTTGTTGTTGTCGTTGGGTGAGGTAAATGGGGGTCGCTACCAGAGCAAGGGAATCCGCTTGACAGTATCAACTTGCGTGGGTCATCCAATGGCGAGGGTGGGCCGGGGACACTGTCAAGTGACTGTAACTGGGCGTTGATCTCAATCAGATGAGCGTTGCTACCACACAGACCGCGATGCTGTGCGCCGAGGGATTGGGGGGCATATTGTACTCGGGGAGATAGAAGACGAGAAGCCAATCGGATTACTATGCGTTGGTTAGGACGCATGATTACTTGTACTATGTGATACAGTACTTGGTGGCAGTTGCTTTGATGAGTGGAAGGGGAAGGGAGTGATGAGGAGGTGGAAGGCCGCGAAAGGGTCCATACGAAGTGGAATAAGTCAGGAATAAATTGTCCGAGCAATCGCAAAGGAGGGTATCAAGACGTTGGTAACGAAAGGGTATAGTCTTCCATACAGAAATGTCTGTATAGAAATAGCCGAGGGATGTCCGATGACGACACCAAGAAAACGCGACTCGAAAAGTCACGTCCGAACGCTAACTGCGTTCGGGCCGTACGTCGGTGGGGCTTTAGACAGTGATGAAAGCACCGAGGAGCACGCTCCCGACGATGGACGCGCTTCCCAATAGCAAAGCGGAGCTGATTTGGAGTTGTGTCGAAGAAGCACTGTTGCCAGCGATGCTGGTTGCTGCACTTGCAGCCGCAGCGGTGGCAATCGTGTATACCGATCCCAGGGTGGAGGTGACGACTCCGGCTCCTGACTCTGCGAGAGTGAATGCAGCACCGCCTTCAGAGGTGATGACGGTATATGCCTTTCCACCGAATGCTAGATAAAGGGTTAGGACGCGATCGTTGCGCAGGGGAGGTGGGGTGTGCTTACAAGTTACTGTTGAAAAGACTCCTCCTGCGACACTGGTGAATTGTCCGCCGAGGCTGGTGACGTCGGTCGCAACCTCTCCACCGACACTGGTTATGACGCTCCCTGCTGCTCCACCGACGCTAACGATGGCACTCGTCGCGTCACCAAACGCAGAGGTGATATCGTCGACAACTGAGAGGAAATGTCAGGCCTGGCAAATAAAAGTACGAGGGGAGATGATACTGACTACCCTGAGGTTCCCTGTGCTCGATGGCAGCTGGGGACGCGAAAGCAGACGCGGCCGAGGCGATGAGGAGGGCAGCAATGTAACGGGCGTGCATGTTGAGGGAATGAAGAGGAATGTTGGAGCAAGGAGGACCCCCGCGATATTTATGCGATTCCCGATGCAGTGCAACGACTCCACCAGGCCAAGCGCGCGCAGTCGTAGCGCCAAGCGCCGATCAAAATCGCCACGCGAGCTGAGGATGCAGCACAGCAATGACAAACACAGGGAGTAGTAGTCATCGCGATTTCCTGTATTCATTCACTCCCCAAACGTCAAATTATGCTTCAGGCAATCATATCCCCCTCCGTCCTCGCCTCAGACTTTGGCCAGCTCACCGCAGAATGCACCCGCATGATTAAGGGAGGTGCTCAGTGGCTGCACATGGACGTTATGGACGGGTGAGCTCTTCCTCAAGCGCCCACGATCGAGAACACTCGCTCACAAGACCACCGGACAGGCATTTCGTCCCGAATATCACCATGGGTCTGTGCTTCTTCTCCCATATCCAGGGTCTGGCGGAGTAACCAACACAAAGACCCTGCGGGCTCTCCACAGGCGCCCCCATCCTCTCCTGCGTATCCAAGGGCGTCCCAGGCATCTTCATGGACGTCCACATGATGGTCTCCAACCCCGAACGCTGGGTGGACGACGTTGCGGATGCTGGAGGCGCTTTGTACTGCTTCCACATCGAGGCTGCGGGTAGGTCGTCCCTTCTAACGCCTATCCTATTTGCATCTTCTGATTATCGATGACGTCTCTCCGACGCACATCCAGCCGACCCCATTGCCCTCATCCACGCGATTCGCAAGCGGAATATGAAGGCGGGCGTTGCCATCTCCCCCGATACGCCCTCCACCGCAATTACCGACGAGCTTGGTGCGCTCGCGGATATGCTCCTTGTGATGACCGTATATCCCGGTAAGCACCCCAGTCTACTTCGAAATTAAAGAGTCATTCCTTTTGCGTACTAGCTTGGTGACGACACGATCTAATCTAATCTCCGAACCTTTTGCTTCCTTTCAGGCCGAGGTGGACAAAAGTTCCTCGAACGCTGCGTACCCAAGGTTTCTGAGCTTCGTGCTCGGTTCCCCGAGAAGGACATTGAAGTCGACGGAGGGCTGAGCCCGAAGACTGTGCATGTCTGTGCAGAAGCAGGTTCGTGCCCCTTCCCATCTTCCCACTTCCCTCCTCCTCCTCCCTTCGACCGACTGCGCTTCGGCCATTCGCGACCGTTTCACGATCGATTTTTCACTGATAAGCGCCCCCCGCACACCATATACCATATGTGACGACGAAGTGACATGATGCTGACACTGCCTCTCCTCGGCCCTTTCGTTACAGGGAGCAACGTCATCGTCGCAGGCACCGCCATCTTTGGAGCTGCAGATCCCCCCGCCGTCATTCAGCAACTTAAGGATGCTGTGAACACTGCGCAGCTCAAGCATCAACAAGCCAACGGGAGCACAAACGGCCAGGATTGAGCGAGGGATGAACGGGGTGCTTGATTAAGACTGATGCGGGAGGAGGTACTGATGCTGAAGACAATGCTAACATCTAACGCCCTATTTTGAATGTAGAACCAAACCATGTGTAAAGTAAGATACAATATAAAAACATGCTCATAAACGACTCCAGCGTCCAGGCGTCACTACTGCGTCCCAGGTATACAACCCGCGTATCAGGGCCTTGGTCGCACTCCCCACCCGTTCATGATGAAGAACAGCCAACGCAATCTATCAGGTCTCAAGATATGAAAACCAAGTAACCATATAGCTGCGGACGGGACGTTACGAGGTTAGCCTTCACAGCACACTGCCATCCAATGCCACATGAGACAGAAACAGGACTCACTTAGTTCCATGTAGGTGAAGAACCCAAACGCCCCTCCTGTCGCACCGCGTTTGATGAAGCGCAGCACGTCGACCCAGAGTTTCATGTCCTTGGGTGACGGACGGGCCGAGGGGTCGAGGAGGAGGGTGAGAAGGATCCGGGTGTATATTCCGATGTGGCTATGAGTGGTGCGGGTGTGGTTGAGCACTAGTATGGTTCTCAAGGTCAAGGGGAGGAGAAGACGTACAAGTGTCCACTATAATTCAGACGGTGAGTGAGCGCTTGAGTATTCGTCGGCAATAGGATGAAGGACCACTTACACAGTCCCAATAGCGCTCTGATACGCCGAGTTGGTCATCAGGATCGACCAGTCTTCAGTGGAGAAGTTTTGCAAGTACAGATCTGGCCTCTGAGCATGAAACACCCCATCAGCGTCGGCGCCTTTGACTTTCGAATGAGTCGTCAACATTACCTGGTAGCCCTCGGGAAACAACTCCTTCGGCAAGAAATCCACAGACGGCTTCTCAAATCCTGTCGCAAGCACCACGACATCCGCCTCGATTTCCCTCTCCTCGCCCTCCCCAACAGTAATTATCGCAGACTCATCCCCGTCCGGTCGATCCTTTCGCTGGGCACCTTTGCGAGGGCTCACGACAACGCCATTCTTTGAGAGCCGAATCGGAGACCCCCGCACGTAGTGCACCTTGCCCGAGCGAACGTGGGGGAGGAAGGCATCGTTGACAACGGGCGTGACTTCGTATATCCCGATATCTTTCGGGATGAGGCCTTCGACGCCACGGTATTGCCAGCGTTTCATGAATTCTTCCCATAAAAAGCTTCGTATAATGGTGAGTGCACAACTCTCTAGCAAGTAATATAAAGAACTGACCTCAAAGGCATCTGCCTGCCAAACGGCTGCGCGCTCAGGAACGTATCTACAACGATATTCCGGGGTATAATCCACTTGTCGTGTCGCGCAATCATCCATATCTCGACTTTGGTTTTGGCATCCGACTTGTCGTCCCTCGCAGAGGCGTATCGGTCCAGCGCGGTCTCAACAGCTTCGACGGCGCTAGCGCCGCTCCCGATGACCACGATCCTGTGTGTACCTGCAGGGAGGTCGAACTTGTCCGAATCGAGTTCGGAAGAGTGGAGGATACGCTTCGTGAAGACGTCGCGCTCCTGTTTCCCAGAATCTGAATGACTTTCCTTGTCTGAGGAACTGGACGTGTCCTTCTCCCCCTTCAAGACATCGGAGAAAGTGGGATGCCCAGAATCCTGGTCCTGAGTAGGTTCAGAGTCGAAGAATTCCTGGCCCACGTTATCTGGCATCCCAGGCAACTTGATCCAATTCGGCTTGCCACAAGTCCCCACCGTGACAATCACAGCGTCGAATACACCGTCCTCCCCATCGTTAACGATCCACCTACTACGATCGGGATCCTTCTCCCACCCCTCCTTCGGCGCTTCAGCTCTCTCCACCTTCGTGACCTTGGTACCGAACCTCGTCCTCGACTCCAGATCGTACTCCTTCCACACACGAGCGATCTCTCCGAGGATCTCGTCGCGCAATGGGAAGCCTTTAGACCAGAGGACGCCAGGGTGGAAGCGGTACAGCAGGGAGTTGAGTTGCAGCCCGGAGGTTCGGTTGACCTGCGCCCAGATCCCGCCGAGTTTGGGCCCGGCTTCGAAGATGACAACGTCAAAGCCGTGGGCCATGCAATGTCTAGGCTCGAAGTATTAGGCGTTAACGTCACAAATGACGAGGGCGAGCCTGGACTTACGCCGCGGAAGATACGCCGGTGAGCCCTGCGCCAATGACTGCTACCCGCCCATACGGCTCTGAAGTCTTTCTATAATGCTGCACGCGACTTGAGCTTCCAGACCACACCGAGCGAGTATGCATTGGCCGCTCACCGGTTTGAACAAGGCGATAATACACGCCTGTACTAGTATATACCCCACATTCCACACAAGGCGGAAGAGTTCAAATGGGTTGTACCACCAGTCGGGCTGGTGCAGGTAGCCAGTAGCGCACGACGCGATGGTTTCAGAGATATGCTTAGAGTCGAAGCCGCTCATATTGTTGAGGAGAGACCAACCCTGAGAGTACGCAGGGAGAGGCCTTTATGCAGTGACCAGCATGTCGTTGGAAATGACGTCAACAAACGCAGAACAGCGTTTGGAGGGAGCATCAGGAAGCGAGGGAGCACGCAAGAATCATGCGCATTGTATTCGTAGGTATCTTTATAGGCGCATTGGTGGGGGGTGGGGAACGAGAGGATGTAGTCCAAGCTTGGGTTGAGGAGGTGGTGGTTGACGAGCAAGTTCGAATTTGGGAGGACAAGTCGGATCCTGGACATCCGCCGCAATTGCGGCGGATGCGGCGGATGTGCCGGATGGCGTACGACTTTGAAGATATTCGTGTTTCACACCTGCGAGAGGTTAGAGGGAACCGCCGCGACGTTGTGGGCTTTCCCAAATGTTCATTTTTGGTGGGGTAAGTGCGGGAAGATAGGCTGGGCACCGGAGGCTGCTAGAGAACGCGAAGAAGGTGAATGGGGGTGCGTGTTAGCAAGCATAAGTCTGTCTGCTCTGGCTTTGTATGTGGGCCTTTCCCATCAAATTGAATAGACTGGTTTCATCGTGTTAAGTAGCACGGGGCGGCCATGATTGACAGCCGACCTGGTACTCGAGGTAGACGATCATGACTGTGAGTCGCGATGGATCAACCTACTGACTTCTAGCGTTCCTTTTAGAGCTCAAGGGGGTTAATGAGAAGCAGAATACCGTGCAGGCTTGGGCTAATAGGTCGTATGAGAAAGGAGGCCAGAGATATATTAGCAATAAATGATTACATTTCCACCGGCAAGACACTGCGGAGCGCTAGTGACATGTCGCTGCACACAGGTAAGTATTACCCCACGAGGAACGTGTTGTACTCTCCTCAGGCATTTTCCGACCAATACTAGTAGCATCGTATTGTAAAGTACAAGCTAGACGTTCGTCTGATCTGCAATCGGGCATAGCATCAAGCCTTGCCGTTCTCGCCCAAGTCTTTGGGGCCGCCGTTTTATCTCATCCATACTCGAGTACTTTACCCTTAGAATGGGACGCGTCGGGCATGCAGCCAACCTGGCCCCAAAGGCCTCAGGGGCAGGCAAAACCGAGCTGGGCCGGAGCCGGCGTCCGCCGCAAATCCGCCGCAGGCGGCGGACGGCCACGATCCGACGAGTTTTGGAATTTGGCCTGGGCGCTTTCGATTCAAGGTCCGATGCACTCATACCCACTCCACCAGAGTTTTTCCACGAGGTTTGCTCTCAGGCTGGCTCGGGGGTTGAAGCATTGGAAACTTCATCCTTGGAACATCACACACACACACACCATCTCGTCGTCTGCCCAACCTCTTTGCCCGCCCTTGTATCTACTAATCAGAGTCTGTTAGCAAGGCCACGAGGCATATCCATACCCAGCGACGTCAGCATTCCCGAAGAGGTCCTGAATGCAATCTTTGAGAAAACGACACCTCAAGACCTAGCTTCGGGGTTCCTGTATCCCCACATCTCGCCATTATTGCTTGGAGAAGTCTTCAAGTAAACGTTTTCTATGGACAGTCTCACTTGGATGATTCCACAACAATCAAGCTGGCCACGGAAGGGCAGTTCTGGCTTCACTTTGCTGTCGCGAACGGTGACTGTGTCTTGCGCTGAAGGGGGGTACCAAATCCATTACCATCCTCTTATTGGAAGCATTTATTCTCGAGAATATCGGTCGGTTTGAAGCCCTCAATATCGCCTATTTTCCTCTCAAATCCATCGCAAATGCCAACTCATCTGTTCCGTTCCCTCTTCTACGTTCCCTCTCCATTATCGGGTATCCTCGGGATATGAAGAGCTCTCCTTCGAAACTTTCGGCAGCTGGAAGGGGCTTTCCCAGTCTTGACTTTTCGGAGGCTTCACGTCGGGGCCCTGGGTGCTACTGGGGCAAGACTTCCGCGCATTCCATGTGCGCAATTGACACAGTCATCCCTTTCCGAATCGCCGAAGGCGAGTGTGACTGATGCTGGGACGAAGACGACATGCCTAGTTCTCCATGGTCCGTGGCCACGCAAACCTGTCTGTTATTTTCGTAGGACGTCCTTGCTCAAACTTCAGGTGTGACGGTCACAGTATCGACGGGGCGAAAAAAGAAACTCCAGGCCAGAATGTCCACAACCCTCTCCTTCAAACCCTGCCGACGATCCGTCTGCCTGAGACAGCGGGATAATGGCAAATCCTCCACTAAAAACAGGACTAAGGTGACAAAGGCATCTGGCAGGTATCACGATTCCTAGACGTTCCATAAATACCCCCTCGTTAGTCCCTCGGCACGATCCTGTCCCAATCGGAGTATCACTACACGCAGCTGACACCTTCCCTACACGCACAGATATTCGAGAAGTGGCTCTCGCCAGTCCGGGACTCCGAGAGCCCTGTGCCATCCGCGGATCCATAGTTGAGATCGCAAATCCTAAGGCAAGACCAGGGAATCACTGACCCCGTTCCCCGCAGTGATATGCTGGGCCCCCTTCGATACTCCATGGAGCTTTGAACATACCTGCAGACGCGCTACTCCTCAATTTGTCCATAGCGTTTCTCCAGTAGGTCACTGCCAAGGACCAGGGCCACCGGGTTACAAGTTACCCGCTCCTCTGAATAAATTTACCACAACGGGCCCTTTCCCGCCATCTATATTAATCCTGGCCCGCTGGTTGACCGGTCTGGGCGGTGGGCGCTTATTGCCAGGCGCCTGGCTCCTGATTCGTTCAAGCCCGCGACTGTCGCTTCCTGGCATGCCCGAAGCCGATGAGAGCTTCGAAGGCTATCGTTAACACTGACCAAATCCGGTACACAGCGACGTCCAAAAGGCATGGTTTGGGCGAGGTAGCTCTTGGCTAGTCGGGCATCGGCGAGCGAGGTCGTGCCGACTCGGCTCACGTTTGGGTATAAAGGCTTGCTATCTACGACGGGTGGCTAGTCAGTAAGCCTCAACCCAGCTACACCCTCAAGCACTTCCTACCTATCGTACGTCGAGCCACAGTCGTTCCTTGGTGTCTTGAATCTCACACGGACTCGATAGGATACAGCCAACAATGCGAGCCGCCGCGGTCACCAGTTCCCTGCTCGGACTTTGCGCATTCGCATTCACCGGGGCGGCAGGGCTCACCACCCAATTCCGAGGCAAGACCATTGAGCTCACCCCTGGCATGACTATCGCCCAGCTCGCACCCCACCGTGGCCCTTCCCCGAGCAAGATTGACCCCGCTATGGCCCCCACTCTCCGCGCAGAGGGCGACGACGACTGGCTCACACCGCCCGAGACCGTTGAGTGGGGCTATATTGACGACAATGGTGTACCTCATGGGACCATTGATGTCGTGTGGGCCTTTGAGGGTGTGCCATCGTTCGACGGAACGAACTATAATAGGCTCTCGCAGGAGGCACTCGATCTTCTCGACCTGCTCGCCTTAGTCAACGCCGACGGTCCGCAGCCCCCCGACGATCCTTCGCATGGACGCCGCTCCGCCACCACCCCGAACGCCGTCGAGAAAGTCAGTTCCCTCACCAAGCGAGCAACCGTATACGCCTGCCATGATAACCACGGTGCGCTCCACGACGACTGTGAAGTGGCCCGCCACCTCCTTTCAACCAACCCTCTTGAAGAATTCTTCGTCGATAGAAACAGGCGCGCCGGATTCGTTTTCGGGTCTTGCGCCATCGTCGTCAACACGTCGCGTCCGGGGTGGGAATGGGCGTACGCCTACCAGATGATTGCCGACGCAATCCCTATCATCGACAACTGCTGGAACGGGGTCAATCCTTGCTGCGCATACAGGAGCGGGGTCTCGCAGGCGTCCAACACTTGGCCCAAGACGTGCGTTTGCAACAACAACAGCCAAGGGTCGTGCTAGATAGACTCCATCGAATGGATGAGCGCCCCAAGTTATATCGCCGCAGGGTGCCACCGGACTCGAATGCGGAGTCCTGCGACAAGCGCTTACATAGATAATTTGGTTTAATTTTGGTTCTCCACCTTTTTCTTTGTCCTTTCAGCTTCACTTCTGCCCTTTCGGGGAGATTCAACATCTCCCACTTCATTTCACATTATCGAGCAGGTTCAACACCCCTCGCTTTTGGTCTCCCGGTACTAGATTTACTGGACCTTTCGCTATGGACTATCGGCTACGTCGCCCCTGTTTAGTTGAATATGCGACTATGACTAATTTTGTTTTTGACTTGATGAGTGTGGCGGCCTTAGAGCCCCTTTTCGAACGTCGAGCCCGGAACGGAAAATAGGCGCCCAGGCAAGCGCCGACCCAGGTTTGCGATCCGACCTTTGGTGTCCGGAAATTTCACCTTCATTGCGCACATCCCATCTTCATATGTTGTCGAATATCAAGCTACTAGCAAAGTTGGAGCGAGCGGCCAGTGTCGAAAAATGGTATCGCAATCCAATAGCGATAGTAGTACCAAAGCCTTGCTTTCTTACATCCGTCCATTTATACAGCCACAGAAAGGCGGACCTCGGCATATTTGGCACAGGTCAGCCTACAAAGCCAAACCAAAGAGACGCGTTGACCAAGCCAAAAGTGCCCACCCCGTTGGTAAAGTCAGGCCTCCTTTGTGGACGTCGCGGTTCTACCCACAGTCGATAGACGCCAAATCGGTTGTCACATCTCCAACCGTCCATTCCCGGGGCTCCCAAAGACCCCAATCGCTGATGAGACTGATTGCAGCCCAATTAGTGACCGCCTTAAGGCCCAAGTCCTTCCCCGCCTGCTGCTGGAAAGCAGATATCCCTGGAGAAGTCGCATTGGGTATTTCACTCCACTCGTAGTAGGGTGGGCACCGCCCCTCGAGACATCTGTCGAAAGAGTAACCAACCTCGTTGGAAGAGACCTCGGTTGACGCAGATGACCCGCCTGGAATCTGCCTGAGTAAATTCTGCGATGACCAGAGGGAGGCCTTCGTACGCAACACGAAGAACCGGCGGTCATCTAGCAAAGTCTAGCGAGTGGTAAGGCGGCGATTACCTGACTCAATGGTGGTACTGAAAGGAAGTAACAGCACCAGGCCACAGATAGGGTTCCTTGTGAGCGACCCTGCACGCTGGCCGCGGGCCTTTGCTCAAAGGGAAGGGTATTGCCGAATCGCTCAGGAGCAACGCCCCCTGCATGCAAAGTACACAAGGCGGCCCGATATCTCTGCGATAGGTAGACTCCGAAAAGTTCAATCGAGGGAAACCCGTGAAGAAGGTAAGAACGAACACGCCCTCATCACACCGCCCAGAGCACCACGAAACACTTCAGGTCAAACGGCAGATTCGAGTGGTTCCCAGGTTGTGGCCACAGGTTCAAGGATCATAGCGCTCCTGTTACAAGGCAGGTGAGGCGGCCGTACAGTCTCTCTGAGTCCCCGGTAGGAATCACGGTGTCGAGGGCGTAGCTGGGACAGAAGAGGTGGTGGACGAGGACGAAGCCGATATGATGACGACTCTCGAGTCAGAGTCTCAGTCGGCGGACAGGGTCACCGGACACCATCACGTGACGTCGACGCGTTGTTGAAACGCGTTTAATGGGCGCGGCGTCCGCTCTTCACCGGTAACCGCCAGCACAGCAACAGCAAGCACAATGTCTCAACCCGAAGGCTCACAAATAGGCGAAGAGTATGAGGAAGAGAGCTTCATGACGGGGCCCATCCTCGTCAGCAAGCTCCAGGAGGCAGGCATCCACCCCAACGACATCAAGAAGCTCGCCGAAGCAGGTCTGAACACGATTGAAGCCGTCGCGTTCACGCCGAAGAAGGCTTTGCTCGCGATTAGGGGTATCTCAGAGCAGAAGGCGGATAAGATCCTGGCAGAAGGTGTGTGCGTCGTTACATGACCTAGTCTACGGGGCGGGAGCTTACATGATGGAACGCATAGCCCAAAAGATTGTCCCGCTGGGCTTCCAGAGTGCAACCGAAGTGCATGCCCGCCGCTCAGAACTAGTGCATATAACCACTGGCTCGAAGCAGCTCGATGCTCTCCTGGGTGGTACGTCGTTCTCCCAATACCGCGCCGCAACACGTTTTCACCTTGAGGGCAGGCGGGATCGAGACGGGCTCCCTCACCGAAATGTTTGGTGAATTCAGAACCGGAAAGTCCCAGCTATGCCATACCCTCGCAGTAACATGTCAACTACCAGTGAGCATGGGCGGAGGCGAAGGCAAGTGCCTATACATCGACACGGAGGGTACCTTCCGTCCTGTCCGTATCCTCGCTGTTGCTGAGCGTTATGGCCTCAATGGAGAAGAAGTCCTGGACAATATCGCATATGCTCGCGCATATAATGCTGATCACCAACAGCAACTGCTCACCAGCGCCAGCGCTTTGATGTCTGAGTCAAGGTGAGTCTATTATCTTTTCGAGATGGGGCTGGGCTGACACACGACCTCCAGATTCTGCTTGCTCATCGTCGACTCGTGTACGGCATTGTACCGAACGGACTTCAGTGGACGAGGGGAGCTGTCTTCACGGCAGACGCACCTTGGGAAGTTCCTTCGAACCCTGCAGCGCTTAGCTGATGAGGTGAGGCACCCACCCCTCATGCGCCCCTATTTGCCGCCACTGACGCGATTATTGTGCATATAGTTCGGCATTGCCGTGGTGGTGACCAACCAGGTCATGTCTACGCCAGACGCCGCACCTGGACCCTATGCAGGGAATGAGAAGAAGCCCATTGGTGGCAACATTATGGCACATGCCTCCACGACACGGTCAGTTGTTTCTCCGTAACGTTCGGTTTTATCGGTCTCGCTGACCTGCCCCTCCTCTCCTTCGTCCGATGCAGGTTGCAGCTCAAGAAATCGCGGGGGAATACCCGAATGTGCAAGATCTATGACTCGCCCTGTCTGCCCGAGTCAGAGACCACGTTCGCTATCCTCCAGGGAGGTATTGGAGACCCCGAGGAAGAGACGTAGTCACGTTCATCTGTTGGTCCCTTTCCACCGCCGCCTTATTCATTCAAGCATCCTATTAGTACGAACGTGGAACTAGGCGTGACGTGCATTACTGTAGCAACAATTACATGCTTTTCGAGATAACAAGACATGTGGAAATGACGACTACGGATGATATGGTGGGGTGTATGGGATTCCAGTTGAATGGGTAAGAGGACGAACAGTTGAGTGAACGTCCGATGTAGATGGGAGCATGCAAATGGTAATACAGTAAAATACAGACCGTCCGTTGCGGGTTTTCAATATCCTCCAACCATGTCTAAATCTTCTAAGTGAGGAAACGAGTGAGGAGGTTGGCATCGGTGTTGCTGATGCGTTCCTTGAGAGAAGAGAGATCGGCAGCGTTGACGTCCGCAATATCGGCCATAACGTAGGCGATCTCGCCCTTGGAATCGGAGTACTGCTTCTCGACGTTGTACGGGGAAAGTGCGTCGTTGACCTGCTTGAGTACACCGGGCTTGTTCCTGTGGACGTGGCAAATACGCATCTGGTTCTCCTGTCCGGCAGAGATCGCCCGCAGGTCGACTTCAGGGAAGTTGACGGCACCCATAGTGGAACCATAGCCGAGGTAGCGGGAGAGGTACTGCGAGACTTCCTGGCCGATCATAGCCTGGGCCTCTTCGGTCGAACCACCGATGTGGGGAGTGAGGATGACGTTGGGGAGGTTGCGGAGTTCTGAGGCCCATGGATTGAGCTGGTCGTCGAAGGGGTCGCCGTTTGCACCGGGTTCGTGGGGGAAGACGTCAATAGCGGCACCGGCGATGTGCTTGGACTTGATGGCTTCGACGAGTGCGGGGATGTCGACGACCTTGCCACGAGCGTTGTTGATGAGGTAGGAACCGATCTTCATCTTCGCGAGCTGCTCCGTCGAGATCATCTTGATGGTCTCTGGCAATTCGGGAACGTGCAGTGTGACGAAATCGGCCTCTGCGAGAAGGGCTTCCAGGGTCTCGGTCTGACGGGCCTGGCCAATAGGCATGATGTTGAGCACATCATGGAAGATGACCCTCATGCCGAACGCCTCCGCGAGGACAGAGAGCTGGGAACCGATGTGGCCGTAGCCGACGATCCCCAAGGTCTTGCCTCGAATCTCCCAGCAGTTCTTGGACTGCTTGTTCCAGAGACCGGTCTTGAGTTCGTAGGCTCGGTCGAAGAGCTGTCGCGAGAGCGAGACCAGCTCGGACATGACGAGCTCGGCGACGGAGCGGGAGTTGGAGAAGGGGGAGTTGAATACAGGGACGCCGGCCTGAGCAGCAGCGTCCAGGTCGACCTGGTTGGTGCCAATGCAGAAGCAGCCGATCACAAGCAACTGTGGGGTATCTGATGGGCATCTCTTCTCAATCTCTGGATGTAAGGGGAACTTGTCCGTACCTTGCTTGCAGCCTTGAGCACCCTCGCAGTGATCTTGGTCTTGGAACGGATGCCGATGCCATGGTAGGAGCCGATCTTCTCGACGAGTTCATCCTCTGAGAGGGCCTTGGTATAGTGATCGACGTGGTATCCCTGGCTCCTGAAGGTATTGACGGCTTCCTGGCTGATGTTCTCAACAATGAGGAGACGGAGACCCTCATTCTCGAGCGGGTGGAGGACCCTCGGAGCCCTGAGGCTGATGGGCTCTGCGCCTCGCCTGCGGGCAAAGGCATCGTGGAGGGACGAGCCCACTGTGGGCGAGATGGAGGCGGCGACGGTGGCGATGTTTTGTGGGACGGACATGGGTGAGGGATGGAGAGGAAGGAGGAGTCAGAGGGAGAGGGGCTTATATACTTTTCAATCGGCGAGCACGCAACTCTCATAAATCCGAATCTAGTGATCGGCAATTTTTGGCTCATTTCTGGCGCCGGCCCCTGTGACTCGACCTCATCTCTCTGCCATGGGCCTCTACCTCCTCGACTATGGCGCGGGCAACGTCCAGAGCCTCGCAAACTCCATCAAGAAACTAGGCCACGACTTCAAATGGGTCACTGAGCCAGAGGATTTCCATCGAGCCACGGTCAGTTCTGCATATGATTGCTGATCAGCGAAATTGACGCCCGTGCTAGAGCCTGCTCTTCCCTGGTGTCGGGGCATTCGAGACGGCCATCGGCCACCTCGAGTCCAAGGGCTTGCTTCAGCCTTTGAAGGAGTATATCCGGTCTGGCAAGCCATACTTTGGCATCTGCATTGGCATGCAGGTCCTATTCGAGTCATCTCTCGAGGGAGGGCCCAAAGGGCTCGGCATTATTCCATCGCCCATCGAGAAATTCGATTCCTCGGACAAGGCAGTCCCCCACATGGGATGGAACACTGCAGACCTCGTCGATCCCACTGTCGACGCCGAGGGTGTCAAGCCCTCCGATCACTACTACTTCGTGCACTCTTACTGTGCCAAGTACGATATCGAGAAGTACCCCGAAGCTATGACCTGGGCGCACACCACGACGCAGTACGGTCAAGAGATCTTCGTCTCATCCGTCCGCAAGGGAAACGTCTTTGGCACGCAATTCCACCCTGAAAAGTCTGGACATGCAGGCCTACCTCTCATCGATTCATGGCTCCGAAAACCCGAATCCGAACACACTCACGCCCCCGCCGCTCCCCTCCGCAAACTCACCCCCAAACCCACCCATTCCCTCACCAAGCGCATCATAGCCTGCATGGACGTCCGCGCAAACGACCAGGGCGACCTCGTCGTGACCAAAGGCGACCAGTACGACGTTCGCGAAAAGACGGTCACCGCAGACGCTGCAGGCGCCGTCCGCAACCTCGGAAAGCCCGTCGCTCTCGCAGCCAAATACTTTGAAGCAGGAGCCGACGAACTCTGCCTCCTCAACATCACCTCCTTCCGCCACTCCCCTCTCCAAGACCAACCCATGCTCGCCGTCGTCCGTGCCGCCGCCGAGTGCGTCTTCGTCCCGCTCACAATCGGTGGAGGGATTAAGGACTCTATCGACCCCGACGGGACCAAACGCCCTGCCCTGGAAGTGGCAGGCGCCTATTTCCGCGCTGGGGCAGATAAAGTGAGCATCGGTTCAGAAGCGGTGTACGCTGTCGAGCGTTTGCGGGCCTCAGGGTGGCAGAAGGGCGACGGGACAAGCGCTATCGAGACGATTGCCCACACATACGGTAGACAAGCGGTGGTCGTGTCAATAGACCCCAAGCGGGTATACGTTGATCCCAAGACTTACAACGGACCGTATCGCGATGAACTTGTCTACGGCAAGGACGACGGGCCTGAGATCGAGCGGAACAAGGCTTGGTGGTACCAATGCACCGTGTCTGGTGGACGCGAGGCTCGCGAAGTGTCCGTCGTCGAGCTCGCCAAGGGCTCCGAGATACTCGGTGCCGGCGAGATCCTGGTTAATCTTATCGACCGGGACGGAACTGGCCTCGGGTTCGACCTCGACCTCGTGAACCTCGTGAAGAAGACGGTCAGTATTCCCGTGGTTGCCAGCAGTGGTGCTGGAAGCGCGCAGCACTTTGTGGACGTGTTCCAGGATACCCCTGTCGAGGCCGCCTTGGCAGCAGGGATCTTCCACAGAGAGGAGGTCAAGATTAGTGCAGTCAAGAAGGCGCTGAAGGATAGCAGTATCAATGTACGAGATTGAATGTAACGCTGATTTATATCTACGACTGAGATGATACCTCAACATGTCCCCCTCGTAACCTTCTGACCATCAGGTCCTCTGGGCAAGAAAGGAATGGGATTTCATATTGTGTTACAGAGGAATGGACCATGTGGAACGAGAAGGAGGAAAGAAGATGAGTACAATACAAACATTCCCGGTTATCTTATAATACATCCTCGTCAATACAAAAGTTGGGAGTAACGATAACCATTAAGATAGACAAACCACAAGAGCGACAGACAAAGACAGTCGAACGAAACAGAATCAGTCAAAAAGGCATGGGAGTAGATCAAGGGGAAGCAAAACCGTTAGCGGAAGGGGCGGTAGAAAAAGGCGAAGGGGAGGGATAGCAAAAAGGAGAGTGGGGGGCAAAAAGGTGTCCTGGCGGGTCATAAATGTGCCATTTACGAGAATGCGGGAAGATGCAATCCAAAAAGGAGCAGTGCGGAAGAGAGAATTCGGCGAGAAGGGATATAGTGCTCATGGAGGATGTGGCTGAGTCATGGGGGTTCGTGGAAGTATGCAGGGGAGTCGTCGGCGTCACAGCTTGTTCAGGGCGAGAGGGTGGCGATTATTCCAGTCGGATGCGATAAGGGACGGAAGCTGCATGGGCAAAGATTCGTCTTGATGAGAGACTATTTTCCCCGAACTGCTTTTCCGACCCTCTTGATCAGGCTAGGCTTTCGAACCATTCGCGCTCCTTCCTGCTGAATTGTTGGATTCCCCGGAGGCGGAGGCGGTAACGCTTTATCCTGATTGCTGGTATTCTGGTTGTTAATGAAGATATAAGGCTCCGCCTCTTCGTTGTAAGAATAAAGGGGCGCACTTTGGTTACTCTTGACGCCGAAGCGCCCTAGGAACGAATTCTGGGACTTGTGGGTGGGTCGAGAGTAACCATCTGGGGCAGGCGCCCCACCAGGCAAGTTTGGAGAGGGTGGCGTATCGTATTCAGGCGCTGCGGGTACATTTGGGGCATCGCGCATCTTGCGGATGCGTTGCATCAGGGACTTGGACCGCTTTGGGAAGCCAGGGGATGCGGGTGGGGAACTGGCCTGCTCGCCATCTGAGGAATCCTGAACGAAGATGGGCTGGGGAGGAGGCACGGCGCTGCGGTGAGTGGTGGTGATTCCCCGCGAAGACTCATCCCTCGATCTGTGAGCCCCTCGGCCGTTGTAGATAGAGCTGGCTGGGGTATCTCCCTCGTGACGGCCTGATCCGCCCCCCGCAGAGAAATCCTCAAATGGCTCGGGCTCGTGAATACCCCACGCCTCGGCAATCGCGTCAACCTTCTTCTTGGGCGGCTCGGGATAATCGTTGGAAAAGGCGTTGGAGGCATATGGAGACGGATAAGCTCCTTGACCTCCGGCGAGCTGCTTGGCCAAATCTTGGGGGCCACCCCAGGCCATCATGGGCGCCTTTGCCTTGTGCTTGTTGCGAGAGGGGGCGCAGGCGTCGAAGGGCCCATCATGATGAAACACTTTTCAACCGAAGATGAGATTGGGATGCAGGCAAAGTCCCTGATTGTGATGGAGTACGTACTGGGACCAACGCCGGTGAAATCGAGGCGGTCTATCACATCTGCGTGCTGTGAACCCTTCTTGGGGCGGGACTTGCCCCCGCTGGCTCTGGGCTTCTCCTGGATGGCGTCCTCTGAAGTGGACCTGCGACCGGTGGGCTTGGGGGCGACGGCTGGCTGGGTGCTGTGCGGGGCATGAGGGGGAGATCCGGACGACGGCGAGGGGAATACATACGTTGTGGTCGCACTGCGCGATGGCCTTGTGCGCTCACTGGACTCGCGGCGATACTTGACGGTCTCACGGACGGCGTCTCTGACTTCGTTGGGGGTCGCTGCGGGCATGACTCGTGTGCGATGTGGCTGCTGGGGCGGGGGCGGTGGCGGGCGACGACGCGAGTTGCGGTGGACGTCGTCTGGGATGTTGGAGGAGGAGAAGGGGTTGGAGCGGTCTGAGTGGGTCGTGGTTTGGGACATCGGAACTGTCGTTGGGCTGCCCAAGGAAGATGCCACAAATATTCGCACGCCAAGGCCAGCCAGCCCATTCAAATGCCAAATCCGAGCCGGCACAGCCTCACCATGGCCACTACTTTCACTAGCGCTGGCAAGGACAAGCGCTGGACCCGCGCCGCCGTCGTCGACGCCGTCCTCAACGGCGACACCCTCATCGTCTACCGCGACTACCTCCTCAGGATCACAGACAATTGGCTCGATGCCCACCCAGGAGGCACCCTAGCCCTCCTCCACTTCGTGGGGCGCGACGCGACGGATGAGATCGAGGCATACCACACCGACAAGACCCTCAGTCTCATTTCCCGCTACGCCATCGGAAGGGTGCAGAACACTCTCGACGACCCCTGGGTACCCCTTGTTCCTCCTATTATGGCAGGCTGGGTCCGCAGAAAGGGAGCCGACGCCAAGGCGTATTGGCATCGGGAGGCAGCAGAGCAGCGCTCCGCAGTCAACACCAAGCAGTCCCCTTCCTCCCAAATTCTCCTGGTCCCCAAGGGCAGCGAGCCAGAGGTTGAAAAATTGCCCACTGGTCCGACTGCGGAAGCCCTCAGTGCTCCCCCAGCGACTCTCGAGCTCCAGACCCAGGCGCGGCTGTCCAAGGCCTACCGCGAATTGCACAAACGTGTGACGGATGCCGGTCTTTACGACACACCTTATCTGACGGGATATGGCCCTGAAGTCGTTCGATATACCCTGCTCGCTTTAATATCTGCCTACGCTTATTCCCATAGCTGGTTCAAGACCAGCGCGGTTTTTCTTGGACTATTCTGGCACCAGCTTGTCTTTGCGGCTCATGACCTCGGCCACATGGGTGTCACCCATGACTGGACTACGGATCGGTTAATCTCTATAGGCATTGCCGATTATATTGGCGGCCTCAGCATTGGCTGGTGGGTCCAGGTCAGTTTAGCCCTTTGCGTTGCCACGGCAAGCACTATACTGATATACTTTTACCTAGAATCACAACGTTCATCATAGTGAGTTAACTTTCTACCCCTTGGCTCGCCCATCTGACTTTTTATTCGCAAGTCGTCACCAACCACCCTTCTCAGTACGCATCCATTCATCACGTTCACTAATAACTCAACTCACAACCCCCTAGCGACCCCGACATTGAACACATCCCCTTCTTCGCCATCTCCACAGCCTTCTTCGGCTCCCTCTGGTCCTCCTACTACAAACGTGTCATGAAATTCGACCTCGCCGCAAGGTTCTTCATCTCCATCCAGCACAAGCTCTTCTACATCGTCATGGCCTTTGCTCGCTTCAACCTCTACGCCAACTCGTACACCTACCTATTCCAAAAAGCCTTTGATACCAAACGCGCTAGGGGCGGTATGTGGGCGTGGCGCCTCGAAGTTCTGGGGATCGTATTTTTCTGGAGTTGGTTCGGACGCGTGCTGTACGGGACTGGATCCTGGCAGAACGCCCTCGTCTACTTGATTGTCAGCCATGTCGTAACGAGCCCTCTCCACGTTCAGGTGAGTGTCCCTTTTTCTTTGCTCGACCACCTCAGGCCTCCAAACCTACACACATCGCTAACTCACACACCCCAGATCGTTCTCTCCCACTTCAGCATGTCCACCGCCGACCTCGGCCCCACCGAATCCTTCCCCCACCGCCAAATGCGCACCACAAGCGACGTCATCTGCCCCGAATCCATCGGCTTCATCCACGGCGGGCTCCAGCTCCAAGTCACCCACCACCTCTTCCCCCGCCTCCCGCGCCACAACCTCAAAAAAGCGAGCTACCTCGTGAAGGAGTTCGCGGAGCAGAACGGGCTGACGTATAATGAGTTTGGGTTTGTGGAGGGGAATAAGGACGTGATTGGGGTGTTGAGGAACGTCGCGGAGCAGGTGAGGATTGTGGGGATGGTCGCGGATGCGGAGGTCGTTGAGGCGGTGGAGAAGAGTGTGGCGGTTTCGGAGGTCAAGGAGAAATAGAGGACGAACGTGGAGGTATAGATGTGCTTTAGATTATCAAGTATTTAATAATTCAAGCTCGGATATCGTCTGAGTACATATTACAATTTAGACACCCCTGGATATTTGTCGAGTGAACCGCGCCCTGAGGGGCAGGGAGGGGCCGGCCCACATATGGTAAGCGGTGGGGCACTTCAAGCGCCCGTATGCAAACGATCTCACGCGTGGCAGGGCAGGCTCGAACCAGACGTTCTGATTGTAGCAGATTCGAAGACCTCAGGTGGGACGACAGGATGGTGGGCTGCGGAACCTGGTCATATTCTCTGCATAGGGCATGGGCTGCTGTGGATAACAAGGTAGTCGACGTCGCCATACTTTTAAAGGGTGGTGTGTGGGATGGCATGCAAATGGGGAGTGGGACAATACAAGATAAGCGAGGGTAGTTTACTTCTTCTTGTTGGCCTCCTCCTCCTCCTTCTAAAGAACGAGTATACATGTCAGATACGTTCATGGGTTTCCAACGAATTTCACAAACCTTGGCAGCACGGATCTTGCGGATGCCGGCGTACCTGGCCTCGGAGCGGGCCTCACGGAGGGTGCGGAAGGCCTTGGACTCGCGCTCCTCAGAGGTGATGGCACGCGGAGTCTCAGCGGCGTAGGCGTCGGGGATGGCGAGGGATTGGCGGGTGGTAGCGGCAGTGAGATCGTCACCCTATTCACGATCGAGTGAATAAGGGAAACGCGAATTATAGCAAGATAGAAACGTACAGTGGAGTCGCCCTTCTTGGGCTTGCCGGCCTTGCGGGGGAAGACAATGAGGCGGGCCTTGTACTCCTTCAGCCTCTCGACATTGACCTTCTTGCCCTCCTCGCTCAAGTTCGTCCTCCTGTGGTCGACCACGATTCCAACGCTCTTGGCCTCCTTCCTGCCGATACCGGCCTCCTTCAACTCGGTGAGGGTGAATCCACGGCCCTCACGAACTTTGCGGTTGTAGCGAATGGTCTGGGCGCGGACGGCGGGGCGGAGGAGGGAGAGGGGGCGAACACCAAGGGCAGCGGCCTTGGTCTGGCGGGCCTGGCGACGGCGGAGCTTGCGGCCGGGCTGGTCGAACCAGGTGCGGACACGGCGCTGCCAGTCCTTGCGGAAATGGTTCTGGTGGAGGACTGGCTTGAAATGAGCTTGGAGGGTATACGATCATAGTTTCGAGCGAACTGACCGTTGTTGTGCGCAAAACCCATGGCTTAAGTCTGTGGAATCCCCTGGTCAGTGCTCTGTCGTCGTCGTCGGGCACAGCGGCAGCGTACCTTGAGGTCTTGAGGTCGTCGAGCGCCGTTGCCGTGCGAGTGTGTACTCTTCCAAATCAAGTAATTCAGCCACAACTCAGGCTGCACAGTTCATCGGCATCTCCCGTACGCTTACGTCATCGTCGCCCTCCGAGTCGTTCCCGCCGTTGTCGACTCGTTGCTGTCACCGTTCCCCAATGAATTCAATGCACTCTATTCGACGTCTATGCCGTAGCCATTCTATCAGTCGGGAGCAAGAAAGGTTCGTCCAGCAGGTGGCGAGCCTTCTTTTAGCCTCAAGATGCGATTCATTCGTGAGTTCTGGCCTGTGTTTCCGGTTTTAACGCTGGTCACCCGCCGACGTGAATGTATCTGTCTTTGTACGGCCTCCAGCTCGCTCTCGAGAACACTGACGTCTTCTTTCGCAGCTCTGAGTTATTGGCTAATGTTGCGTGGTCGATGGATCACTCGAGGTCCGGGTCACTGAGAGACGTCCTCCGACCATTCCCTCGAAGATCACACCGGGTCACTGCAAGGCAAATCCTCGCGCTGCCCCTGCAATCTCCCGGGTGATAGCGGCTCTACCCCCAGCACCACTCCCCTCACTGCACTGCCGTCACCTACAGCCCCGGATAGGCCTTCATATGCCCTATTCAATCCCTGGCACCCTCCTGGAAGCCTCTGATCTGAACGTCGTTCCGCATTCGGCCTCCGATCGTTCTTGGGTTCCCTCGCCCAGGGCCTTCTGACGCTTACACGCGTCTACCACAATTTGCCTGAAGTCGTTCACCGTGATGGCCTTCCCGTCCTTCTTCTTGTGCCTTCACTGATCTGATCCTCCGGTTCTCGCCTCCCCTTCGTGCCTTTAACGCTGCGGTATCGACGCACGAGTTTCTGACTTTTGACATCTTGTCCCCCGCCGGGGGTCCCGCCGATGCTTATTTCCTCCGCGCACGCAGTCTATTCAGGTGCTCTCCGTTCAAGATCAGATTCTGACTCCGGCTTCGAATTCGAGCATTGGGTCATAGGCCCACATCTCCGAGCTAGCCAGCTCTATTCCTTCCAGATCTCCACCCATTTTGGTCAAGGCCGATAACGCGACCAATCGTTGCTGGACATCTATATAAGACATACATTGCACCCCAAATTTTATCCTCCCACATCGCAGGACCCTCCCTTCTGTGCCTCTCTCTCTATCCATCATGCATCTCATCCCGCCCTTCCGCGCGGAACACGTTGGCTCACTCCTCCGCCCGACTTCCCTCTTTCAAAAGCGCGAAGCTTTGGAGAAGGGGGAGTGTACACTCGAGGATGTCCGGGCCTTGGAAGACGAGGCTATCAAGCACGTCGTGGCTCTCCAGCAGCAGGTTGGTATTAAGGGTATCACCGATGGTGAAATGCGAAGGTTCGTTCACCCTCTCGTGTTCCCTCGGGAAACCGTTTGGGCTCATGTCATTCCAGGGAAGTGTTCTTTGAGAATGTCTTTGACAACCTCGAGGGCATGACGTTTGTCCCCAACCGTAGGTTGCCCTCCCCAATTTTACGATTGAATTGGTTGCTGAAGGGCTGTACATTCAGGCCCAATCTCTGAGTTCAAGGTACCAAAACCAGGTTACATTCATCCGCCGCCACTGGAGCTAATTCGCTTCACTTGTAGTCATACATTCCCCATATTGGTATCATGGCCATGATGGGGATGCAGGAATCAGAGTCTTTCTATTGCACTGCAAGTCATTGAATACTCGCTACTTTGGGGTTCTTACGCTAATGGGCCCCGTCATTTTAGGGCAAGATCAGGCGGACGAAACCCTGGTACATCGATGAATTCAAATATACCAAGAGCATCGTTGCTCCGGAGGTGAGGCGTCCCCCTTGGGGTACTCTGGGTAAAGTTCCCCATCTAACCTTTTTTTGCATGCTCCAGGACGTCAAGAACATCAAAATCACTATGTGCTCCCCGTCCTGGATGCACCAACGGCACGGCTCGGACCTGACCTACGACTTGTCCGTCTACGACAACGATGGTCAGCAGATCTCGTCTTCCCGTTCGACCACCGGTCGCTAACTCCCTTCCAGACGAGTACTTTGACGACCTGGGCGTCGCCTATCGCGCTGAAATCAAAGAACTTTACGACCTCGGTTGTCGTAAGTCGAAGCGCAATCAAGTGGAGAGTGCCCTCTAATTTATCCATTAGGAAACATTCAAATTGACGATCCCACATTCTGCTATTTCTGCAACGAATCAATGATTTCCGGAATGGAGCAAGCTGGAGTAGATCATGAAGCCCTTCTGGACACATACATCCGTGCTATCAACGTCTGCACCCAGGGTCGACCAGATGACTTGAACGTCTCTGTTCATATGTGTCGCGGGAACTTCAAGGTCGGTTCATCGACTGTCTCTTTGCATTCAATCTCGTTGACCGACCAACTGCTAACATGGACCCATAATAGGGTGGCGTGCATTTCTCTGAGGGCGGTTATGCGCCCATCGCTGTCAAGGTGTTCAACACGCTCGACGTGGACACGTTCTATGTGAGCTCCAATGCCATTTTGTGCCGGTGCCGATATTGACTCGCCACCTATCTATCGTAGCTCGAGTACGACACCGACCGCTCAGGCGACTTCGACCCGTTGAAGTACTTCCCCGCTGGGAAAGTTGCCGTTCTTGGGCTGGTCACTACGAAGAGCCCCAAGCTCGAGTCGGCTGAAGATATCAAAGCCCGCGTCAACGAGGCCGCAGAGGTCATGTCGAAGGATAACCCTAACCGCTCCAAGCAGGATGCTCTAAACCAGTACGACTTCTTGCGTCGATTCCACGGTTTGACCGGTAGAAGCTCATATACGTTATCGCAGGTTGTGTATTAGCACGCAGTGCGGCTTTGCTTCTGTATGGCAAGGTAACCCGTTGACGGAAGAGGTACGTTGTGCCACTTTGGCTCTAGTCGGTGGATGGCTGACCGGGTCTTAACCTGCCGCGAAATTAGGATGAGAAGAAGAAGCTGGAGCTCCTTGTCAACGTCTCGAAGGAAATATGGATGGATTGAATACCCCGGTTTTGACAACTCATGCGGACGCTAATGTATCGTTCATTTCTGATTGTAGTTTAACGTTTGGACTCTCTGCTCAATCTATTCACCGTTTCTTGGACACAATTCAAGCTTGAAGTTCCTTTGCCTCGCCACTCCCGAACACGTTCTTCGACACGCCAGCACCGAGCAGGGCTTTGCAAACCGGTCGTCGGCATCGTCCCCTCCGCTTGCAATGCCTTTGTTGCTTTGCGCAAACTAATGTCCAACTCATGGAACCGAATTGCCAACTCCAACTCGCACACGACCGAATGCCGAGGCAGTCCCCTAAGTATAGGGGAAGGGGAGGCCTACGCCAGCTCTGCGGTTCACCCCACTCAATTTGTTGTACAGGTGCGTTCTCGTATTACACCTACCTCCTCGATTAACGGTCTGACGATCTTCTGCACCAGGATCAGCACCGTTAAAAATACCTGTCTATGGATGGTATCCGTCCCACTGCTTGGGGCTGGACCTTCCGGCCGACCTTGCGTCGTGCCTCTGATCCTCGTTGGAGTAGCACTGAAAGACCTGTTGCGCTTGGGCCTTCTGAGACACAATCGTTGGGATAGGCTTCTGCTCTCCGGCGCTAATGGCACTGAGCTAAGCCGATGGGCTTCTGGTCCAGGCCGCCGTCGTAGCCCAGAAGAGTAGGTTGAATGCCTTAAATGGAGAACAGGTATCCGAGAGTAGGAGCTGGGCCGTTTGCGCGCTATCGTCATCCGCCTGGGAGATTTGTGGGCTCTAGATGTCTCTGCAAGCCGGTGCCCAGTGGGGTGGTATGACACGGAGGGTTTGAAGGTCACCATCTTCTAAGGAATGAACGTGCTACAGGTTGAATGGAACCTCCGAGTCAACGAATACCTGGGCCTCGACTCTCTGTTCTGACTCAAAGAAAAATCGTTGACATCCACTGGGAACACCGGGGCAGGGGGGCGGGGAGTGCCGCATCTCACCATGATCGACTCGGAGCTGACCGCTGAAATGGAAGATAGAGTCCAATTCTCCCATCGTCCCCTTTAGCGCCCGTCGCTCGAGGTGCACTTAGACGCTTGTCCGTCAACCTTTCAAGTTCCAGCTGGCTGTGCATCGTTGAGACTGGGCGGTGCACCTTCCACAAGACCTGCTCAACTCACCACGCTGCCTTCCGCGTCATGCTGTCAAGTTGTGGATGGCGGTTTGATGCATGATGGGCGGGTAGCAACCGGAAACATATGGAGAAAGGTGGCGGCATTACATAATCCAAGGACGGAATTCAGCGCCAGTCGCGTTGAGGTGAAGGCACTTGTTCGCTCCCGCACCGCCTGGTTGCTCCCCGTCACTCTTTTCCTTCTCTTGCCATGGTCGCTCCTTTCTACCTCCTTTCCTTTCTCTCCCTCCTCATCTCCTCCGTCGTTTCCTTCTCTTTCACGGCCTCAACACCGACGGAGTGCGATGATCTGACCGTAGAATGGCTGGGTATGTATTGATTGCGAGGGTTCGGTCTCTTTGAAAGGGTAAACTCATATTTCAACGTAGGTGGTACTGGCCCTTTCTCCCTCCTAATCATACCTGTATGTACCACGACAAAGCGGGCTTCTTCGGTAGCTAATGAATACCAGGTCTTTGGAGTGCAACGCAATGTCACCATACCTGATTCTGCATTTTCCGGAGGGAAGGGATCCTATACAACGAAGCTGCAACTGGCAAAGGACAGAAGATTCGTCCTCACAATGTCAGATTCGACTGGCTTCGCAACTGGGGGAGTAACAGAAGTCATGTTGGTCGGTGCTTCTGCCGGAAGTTCGTGTGATACAGCAGATCCAGGTATGTCTCTGTGCGGTGAAAACGAACGAAAGCTGATACATCCCGTTGCAGCCATCGCATTTCCGTTCCAATTGAACTCTGCCTTGCAACAATGCAGGGCGTTCACTTTCACTGGATACCAATCGGCGGCACAACCAGTTACTATCTTGGTACGGCGAACCCCTTTGCATACCCTCCGATTGCTGAATCCATCCCTGTAGATGGTGGTTCCCGGTGGGACAGCTCAAGTTGTTCGCCCCGGTGCAGGGTCGTCATATAGCTGGACCGCCAACGTCGCCGCCGGGACTTCCATGATATTTATGATGACCGACGGGCGGGGAGGTGCAGGGGGCGCGTCGGACTTGCTAACTGTGGGTGCCAGTGACGCCTCCTCATGTTTGAACAACCAATCCCCATCCTCGACCGCCAAACCGACGACAGCTACATCTACGTCAGACCCATCGAAAACCTCCACCTCCTCCAGTACGGACGAAACTGCACCTGCTGCTTCGACAACGAAGAGCGGCGGCGTACCAATCAGTGCCATTGCTGGGACTGTGATAGGATCCCTGTTGTTTTTGGCCGTCATTGTCACACTGGGACTCTTCTTCCTGAAGAACATGCAGAAAAAGGCTAACCAACGAAAGGAGGCAAAGTCGGACTTCCGCAAGTCTCGACGAATGCCATCCGATGGGACCTTCTTTGGAGGTCCACCCCCCAGCAACCCCTATGGATCACCACCTACAGGCGTGCCTCAGTACTATCCCTATACAGCGAACAGTAACACTGCTCTCGACAATCCTTTTGCCGACGGCACGGGGACACCAATGAACGACTTCACGCCAGCAGGCGCGCAAAGCCAGTTCGCCCTTCAACAATCTTCGGATCCTTTCCAAGCACCGCCTGCAAGAGGATCATACTACCCCCCTTCCCTCTCTCTCCCGCCCATCGCGTCACAAGATCCATTTAATCCTGCATTGCCTGGAGCAATTGCAGTGCCTATTTCCTCTCCACCCGAATCTGAAACGGGACGCACTGTAGGATCTCAGGAGACCTCGAGCACGCAACGCAAGGCCGCAATGGCAGGAGCCACTTCATACACACCATCGCGCTTTATCGTCCACACCGATGCGGAAGACGAAATCCCTCCTCCAAACGAGGACGGCGTAGTAGAGCTACCACCACAGTACGCCGAACGTCGCGCTGGTCCAAAGAGGAAGCTCAGCGTCATGAATCCCTCTCGCCCGAGTGGAGATTCAGTATTGCACCCTGATCCAGCATACCCCAGCCCTCCTCCTCCTCCGTCCAATCCTTCGAATTCAAACGTTTCGCCATTTTCCTAGACCTATAGATGCTCTTATGTACTGTACTATTTTATCCTCGTCGTGTTAGGCATCTACACGACTCTACTTGCAAATCCAAAGGTGTGAGGCCCGAAGGCATAAGGCGGTGATTGATCGGTTGCGACGTCAGGCTGGACAGCGTCGTCCTGCCCTGGGATCAGTCACGCGCCGGTAGGCATCGACGTTACCAGCAACAGCGCCAGCGGCTGCCTCTGCACCCACACTTTTTCCCATTCTCTCCCCCATCTTATGTTCTGCTAATATTTCCTGGCAAGATGTCCTCCCGCCTGTCCTTCCTCGCATCCGTGATTCTGGGGGCTGCCGTTGCTGGGGTACATGGGTTCGACTTCAACGTGAATACCCCAACAGAATGTGGCCAGTTGACCGTCACTTGGTCAGGTAGATGTTATCATTTTCTATCATTTTTACAGCTTTGACAATCTGCCCGTTCTCTAGGTGGGACGGCCCCATTCCACCTTCTTCTCATCCCAGTGAGCCCATCGTCGAGCACAGGCGGACCTCATTACTAAAATTCCAACGGTGCTAGCCCGGCCTCAGGTTACAGAACATCAGTATCCCAACCACGGCATCTGGAACCTTCTCCACCACCCTCAACATTCAAGCTGGACGACAGGTCGTGTTTGCGATGGGGGACGCGACGGGGGAGACCGCTGGGGGGATATCGGCCGTAACTTCTGTGGGGGCACGAGCTGCAGGTGCTTCCTGCGATACAACAGTTCAAAGTGGGCACCGCATCTTCCCATTCAAAGGGTTGGAATTCCTTACACCTTTTTCAGGCGCAGATTTCTTCTACAACTTGGATAGTCCCCTCCAACAATGCGCGTAAGTGTTGCTCAGATACCAGCGCCTTTCATACATCTGAACGGCACCTCGTCTCCAGTGACTACCCATTTACCGGCTACGACCGAGCGGCCAAGCCCATTACTGTATATGTGGGTACCCTCCTCTGATGTACCTTGTCAGGCGCCAACTGTTGATATTTTAGGGCTTTGAACCAAGAGGAACGTCGTTCTCCGCGCAAGCACCGGCAAACGCAGACCAGTTCTCCTGGAAAGCCAACCGCCCAACTGGCACACAGCTGCTTTTCTACGTAACGGATGCGGCAGGCAAGAATGGCGGTGTTTCTTCGGTCACGCCGGTCGGCGCCTCAAGCGACACGACCTGCTTAACCACCAGTACTACCACCTCGGGTACGGCGACATCCAGGACGGGGACGTCGACATCGAGAACCGGCTCGGCGACCTCTACAGGCGGCTCAACGGATGGCTCAAAGGATGGAGATCAAGGGGAGAAGACGAGCGGCTCGAAAATTGGGATCATCGTAGGCGCCGCCGCTGGCGGATTCGTCGCTCTTGGCATCCTAGCTTTCATCATTGTGTTTTGCCGCAAGAAGAAGCGGGGCCAAGTCGCGGCTGGCGCAGAGCCCAAGCTCGATCTGAGCTACGATCCCACTGTCAACTCGAACGCTGCACCTCCCAGCACCTACCTCCTCCCGAGTTCATACTCTCACTCTAATGCCAACCTTGCTCCAGGACAAACCGCCGCGCCATATGAGCAGGATACAAAGTCGTCGCAGGGCTACACGCCTTCTACGAACTCGACCGCGCCCTTGAACCCCTCGAACTCGAAGCAGCCTGCAGAAGGGACCGACTTCAATCCCTACGGCGGCGGGACTGCTTCCCCACCACCGACGACCCCAGGGGGATCGACCGTTGCACAGGCATCATCCTACGGCGGCTACTCTGACCAAGGAGGACCAACCGCCGCTGGTGGAAACTACGGTGCCTACGGTGCTTATGGCGCCGCTGGAGTTGGTGCTGCTGCCGGGGCAGCCGCTGGTCAAGGCTATTACCAGCAGCAGCAGGGTCAGCAACAGCAGCAACAGTACGGTCAACAGTACGCACAGCAGCAGTACGGCCAGCCACAGCAATATGGACAGCAGCAGCAATACGATCAGCAACAGTACGGCCAGCAGCAGTACGGTCAGCAGCAGTATCCCCAATACCAGCAGCAATACCAGCAACAGCAGTACCCCCAACAATACGGCCAACAATACAACCAATACCAGCAACAATATCCTCCTAACGCGCAATCCCAATCCTCCTGGAGTCAGGGTGGGAGCTCTGGCTTCTATGCAACCAACGCAGACCCGGACACGCACAGTGGATATGCAGGCCAGACGCAGTACCCCCCTCCCCCTCAATCCCAGTCCTCATCGTCTTCAGGAGCGGCGAGACACAAGACGACGGCTTCCAGCAGTTCCACGAGCAAAGGCGGCGCGCCGCCCCCTGTGGTGTCGCGACCAGTCGTCGTTCACCAGGATATCGAAGAAGCGATGGACGAGCTTCCTGAGGAGCTACCTCCCCAGTATTCCGAGAGTCGTGCACCAATACCCGGGTTGCCCAATAACGCTCAAGGCCCACTACGCGGCGACCGCAAGGGCTGAGCTGGGCTTCTCTTCTTGATCATTTATTTCTACCTTCTTTTTGGTTGGGACGGACCAGATCCGCTCGAGACTATCACTATTTATTTCATTTGGGTGTCTGGGACGATTGTTTGGTTCTTCTTTCTGCCAACCCAGATTGTGCTTGTAAACTGTTTGTAAACGCTCTTTTAACGCTCAATGTAGTTACACTCCTTGCCGCCTCTACGCTAGCAGGCTTGATACCATTGATTCACCATGTTGTTAACCAAAAGACGCTAGAATTTTGACACCCAGATGGATCGCACTTCCACGTACGGCATCGCGATGGCCCCCAGACCAGGGCGTGCCTTGGAATTCTCAGATAGCCACGCAATGCTCACTCGCATGGACAACGTTATCTGAAGGGGAGCATGGTTGATATATACGAGGTACATTGTGTCCGTCAGAACTATTGAATGCCGACGATATATGGTAAGATACAGAGCGGTAGGACAAGGAACAGCAAAATGGAAAACAATTAGGGACGAGCAGCGCGAGGGATAGGGAAAGATGGTGAGCGGTTATCATATTACTGTCATACCGTTTGACCTTGGCCCGGTAACGGCGTCGCGCTCGCGCGATTTGGTGTGCCTTGAGGGAGGTCACTGGCCAGCGATTGTTTGGCGAAGGCGTCTATCATGGCCTCTTGATCTTTACGACGTCGGTGCCTCCTCCGCCTGTCGTCCTTGATTACCCGTTCTATCCTTCGCCGAGTCTTGACGTGCGACCGAGGGTCAACCACAGCCTGCTTGCATCTGTAACATGCCAGCTCGATGCAAGCCAACAAACGGAGAGTTTCCGAGTTGTTCAATGCCTGCCAGAATACCAGCGCCTCAGCTCAAACGGGAATTAACACCGAGGGCACTGGAGACGTACGTTGAGCGACCAGGATACAACGCGAGGGCCGTCAACTAGCCCAATCACAACGAAATTGCCTCGCTTCTCAGCCTGAAGATCTGAGGCCTGCGGAAGAAGTGGCAAAGTTAGACAAGGGATCAGCCAGCACAACAAGAGGCAACGCACCTCGTCGAATTCTGCAATCACTTTCCCCGACGTCTGCGACCGCACCACTAGACGCATGTTGAGTACTAAAGATATGACAAATACGCAGCGCGAGCATCAAGCAGCGGCATGGCGATTGTGTGTGTGGTGGCGAACTTGACACTCACCGACTCGAGACGAATGCCCTTGGACCTCCTGCGTCGCAACCCCTCTGCCCAGATACATCCACGAATCCTTCTCCGGCCGCCGGATGTGCACCTTCACTTGGATGTCGCGGAAGTCACGATTCGAGGGTGCTGCCACTGCGACGCCGCGAGTCAGACCATAAACCACTCCACGCTCGGCTGGCGCTTGCTTGCAAGATAACGCATGCTTACCAGGTGTGGGGAGTGGGCTGAGGAGATCCTGGGGGTTCTCCTGTGCAGCATCGTTGTCTTGTAGCTGAAGCTGGGGGTCGTCCTGGACAACCGCCATGTCGACTTCCATGGATTCGGCCTACGCGAACGTTAACAATGAGCTCATCCTCACAAACTTTGCAGAAAGTAGGGTTCCCTACACTCACCATTGAGGGTGATTCCTACTCGCTGGGAGGGTCAAAAATTTCTATGCGAGGATGGAAAGGTAGATTTGGATGACGAAGGTGGGGGATGTGGTTAGAAGCGTTGAACTCTGGCCTGCACATCCTCGCGAGCGCCATTAGTGATCACGTGTACCCCCATTTGAGCGATCCGAGCCCCTATTCGGCCTTGTTTCGGCGGGGACTTGGCCTCCCTTTGTCGCCTCAAACGCGTCCTTTACGAGTTGGGAGGCTCGTGGAGAGGCCAGAGGTCGCACAGACCATGTGAGGGGGTCAGTACAACCCTTCGATGCATTTTTGCGATGCGGGCATGTCGTGGTTTGCTCGCCTTGAAGTTCTCGTTTGACCTTCCCCACTGCTTTGCCACCAGTATCGAAGACAAAGACGGTTTGTCCTGAGGGTTAAATATTCTATTGGAAACGCAACGCAGTCCCGAGTAACCCAGTTCCTTTGCCTGATAGCGCTCTGCATACGTGCAGGGAGCCACCCGATGGGCTTCACCCGACGATATCGCATTCCTCGGAGGCACGCACGAAGTGTCAACTCAACGTATATCTTTTCATAGTTACCTTCCTTCGTTATCGACGGAAAGGCATACATGTATGCATAACTTCGCCTGCTCCCTTCCCGCGCAGCCGGACGTATTATGGTTCGAAGGAGATCCAAGAAACCCCTGAATCCTTTGAGCGATGGGCGCTTACTGCCGA
This sequence comes from Coprinellus micaceus, assembly GCA_951394405.1. Classification (NCBI taxonomy): domain Eukaryota; kingdom Fungi; phylum Basidiomycota; class Agaricomycetes; order Agaricales; family Psathyrellaceae; genus Coprinellus; species Coprinellus micaceus. Next base: position 1,005,017 of record OX596335.1, on the reverse strand, counting down.
CGTGGAGGATATTGGGAGACCCTTCGCAAAGGGGAGCGACTAAACCTGAAGACTCGGAAGAAAGGCGAAAGAGCGAAGAAGAGCTGCTGCAACTGGTAGGAAGCGAGAAGGTATATATCGGCACCGTTTCTTCTCATCGACTGTTCACATATACAGACTGAACCTCACCACGTACTATTTCTCCGGACCAACCATCTGGCTAACGCCCAGGACGGGGTAGAGCATAACGGGAAGGATGAATTCTGATATGACAAAGACACTGAACATCGCAAGGAGGATGAGAGAGAGGGAATGCTGGAGAGGTTAAGGAGACGAGCGGGGCGTGGGGGCAGATGGCCAAGATGGATTCAGAACGGCGAGCGACGAGGAGGGGAAGGTCGTGGGAGAGCCAGAGGCGCGATAGGGACAGAAGACGGTAGAAAGAAGCGACAATGCTCCGTTGCATAAAAGGATCAAACCCCAAACACGACTTGTTTCGGTTTCCTGAGACGGGGAGATATCCGTCCTACGACGACGCCGAGTGATTTATGGGATCCTTATCCACAAAGTCTGGCCTGAAATACAAGCCGCAAAGTTCGGTTGACTTAAACCAGCCACCAGTCCAGGGCGAGGTAGATCATTTGGGCCCTGTCACTGACAGAATATTGGGGCTGAAACGCCAAGTTACCGCGAGCCATGTTGCGCAAGGGAGATAGGACGAAAAGAATACCAGGCCTAAATCGGATCATAGAGTCAAGGAAGGTTGAAAGACTTCGGTTTAAATATTCGGCACGTACCACACACTTCCCCTTCTCCGGGTTTCTCTTCGAGTATCAAAAGTTGTTTGTATCACATACCAAAGCAATGTAGCACGTTGGCGACAAGGAATGGCGGTATTTTGGCTGTCTCGCTAAACTTGTACGATGCTGCCGGTGCAGTGTGAGTGGCGACAGCACAGAAACTCGGGTGTCATGGCTGAGAAGAAGCGAGAGTCACCTGGAGCCACGCCGAGTCCCGACTGTTGCCAACTTGGGAACAACCTGGTCACATGATAATCGCAAAACGGGAGTGATGGGAGCCCCTATCTTGCCGGGAACGCGACTGACCATAACTTAAACCAGAGTGAGCGATAGCGATCGTGTCGATATACTCAGGTGAAAGACCTTGGGCTTTTGAGAAAAATATCACCTCTTCTCAAGCCCAATGCCACAGATCTCCCTGGGCCTTGATCGAGATTGTACTCCTCCTAAAGATGATCTATGCAAATACCGGTACCAAACGAAGCCGGCCACAGAGGCTGGAGCTCAAAGAGGGAATATATATATTATCTTTGTCTCTACCTCTTACCGGGATCAACATGTTTTACACGTTCACGGGGGACGTTCCAGTGCCACCTTTGTGTGTGACAAACCTTCGCAAACCTTTGTCGCACTCACTGTGGCATCGCTCGTTATTCCACCATATAAAGTCGTCCTCCGAGAGAGCGCCACATATCCTCACTCCACTCACTACGCCAGACATGGTGCGAAACACCCCCCAAAAAGCCGCTCAGAACGTCAAGCCCGAGGAGACGCGCACGGCGCTTTTCAACCAGACATTACGAAAGGCGCTAGGGAACAAGGAGAAAGTCTACCCTCGTAGTGGAAAAGGGGCTATTTTCTCCCATCTCGAATACGAGAACACCCCTCTCCCCGATACCGAAAACGAGCCTCCAACCAATTTAGTTACGAAAAAGAAGCCTACAACACGAGCTCCTCGCACTCGAGCCAGTCGAAAAGTTAGCGGGAGACCACCACCGATATTCCCTCTGGTGCGTAAAACACCGGAGAGAGATATTCGCCTCAGGAGCTACAAGAATCCCACACGGACGAGAGGTCCTCTCCAGGATGTAGAGGGAAATAAGGAGCAGGAAGATACGTCGTCAGATGGTGACCTTCAAACAGCAGTAAGTCCCCCGAGCGATGTGCCTCCTGGGCTATTTGACGCGAGACCTCTCTAGAAGTTGCAAGAACGAACATCTTTACACGAAACCGAGGAACACAGCAGTGCTGACGACCTGGGCAAGATAGCCGACGCTCCCCATTTGCAGGCTTCCAAAGGGTTGGCGGAATCCGGCTCGCTAAATAGTTTGTTTGACGAGGCGGACGGGTAATCATTTAGCAGCATTTCCCATTTCTTTCCCTTTTACTTCTCTTTGTTGTACCATTAGCTGAGCCGTGCCCATACGCTATTCGCATACTAATTGAATCCGTTCGTTCTGAATCATTGCCAGTGGTACGCCTTAATTACGCTCGTGTCGCGTGACGTCAGCGGAAACGCTCGAAAGCCCATCACTCGGTGCTTCATTCAATTCGAGCCTTTCGAGCGCGTGCTGGAGATTACGCACACGATAAATATATCCTTGACCCCTCCCAGGTTCATCAACTAGCTCTGCCCCGCTGTTGAGTCGGACCCTCGGTTCAGCTAGGTGATGCCACCCCCACATTGTAGCATCGAACGGTCTGGCAAGAGCCACGAGGTGGCGGGGTGTCTATCCACCCGCACGGGTTAAATGAACACACCCGAGGTTTGGTCAGTGTCCGTACGGTCGTAGATCCACAGTCTTCAAGGGCCCTTTACGAGTTGCCTTGGCGTCACGAGAAGCGAATGACCGTGTTTGTAGCACCAAGAACACGTCTCAATCCTATCCCCTCGCATCCAGCAAGGCCACCAGGCCCGCAAGGCAACCTGTTCGAGGCAGCCCATCGTAGTCATCAACAAGAAACAGGGGGAGATCAATCTTTGTGCTTCCTCGTCAACAGCCCAAACCACTCTCACGACTGGTGGCGGACTCCGGGTCACCCAATTGCGTTCACTCCGGGGCACACTCCATGGCTGTGCGGAATTAGCCCATGGAACTGAAATGCGGCCTGAGTGACCACAACCAAGTGACTGAGAGTTGGTTAGGCAACTCTTCTGGTTTGGAAGAGGGTCACTGGGGCTGCAACCCCTTCTCTCGTCTTACCCTTTCTTTACCATCAAACTTCTACTTCCCATTGATGGATCGGCAAATGGTGACGGGGTAACCGTAAAACTACAAGGGCACCACGAGCGCTATACCGTATGTCTACCTTTGGTTAGCCTCCATAAACGCCTCCAGCAGGTCATGGCACTTACTTCTACACATCATCTTTGTTCCGGTGAGAGGTAGACACCTCCCGCGAGACACAGGTTACGGGGAGTGAATTGGACATTGGTGATTGGCGTCCGCTTGGTCGGGAAGGTCGCAAGAAGATCCATGCTACGGGAAGGTCAGCAACCGGAAACACAGTTCACGAGAAAAAGGACTCACGTCTCCTGGCTCTCTTCGCCTCTTCCAGACCTGTTCCCCGCCTCAGAAGAGCTTCCATTCTCCGACTTCGCCTTCAATCCCCCGGCGCCCTTCACGTCCCAGCATCGAACCGTCCAGTCGGCTCCTCCGCTTACAAGAAGCGAACTCTCAGCGCTGAACGACAGAGAATATATGGAGGAGTTGTGTCCCGTCATCTTCTTGACACGTTTACCCGAACCAAGGTCCCAGAGGTTGATGGCGAGGTCTTCACCTGCAGTCGCCATGTAACGACCATCCGGACTCATGGCCAGACACGAAATTGGAGCTTGGTGACCGATGAATACTCGGACACAATTCCCCCGCTGGACATCCCAAAGACGGGCTGTCCAGTCACTAGAACCCGTCGCGAGGTAGAGGGAGTTGGGATGGAATTGGACACACTAGATAATGAATTACGTCAACGGCGTCTGTGTGCGAATGGTAGAGGAGAGACCTACATCAACGTCGCTCAGATGGCCAGCGTATATCCTCAGACAACTGGTTCTATCTGTCGACCATAGCCGCGCTGTCCGATCACGACTTCCCGTCGCGAAGTAGATTCCCATCGGACTCCATTTTACATCCCACACTGGATTCTCGTGTCCACGGTACGCGACTATGTTTGTGAAGGTATCCATTGACCACAGGCGGACCGTCGCGTCCGCAGAGCTCGACAGAAGGTATTTCGGAGGGGCGGCTGAGCCACATATTGGGTCAAACGCGACAGAGTAGACGGGCCCACTGTGACCGATGAGCTTCCGTGTCGTGGTACCCTTCTTCTCTCGGATTTTTTGAAGAGTTGCAACTGGAAAACGGGTGTGAGAGATGGAACAGGCGGGTATAAAAATAACTCACCATCTTTGACAGAACTGGCGTTGAAGTCGCTACGGAATCCCTTCAGCTTTTCGCCTTTCAAGTTCCACAATCGAATGTAGCTCTCGGCAAAGCCCGCCGCCATCAGAGAGGTATCCTGGGAGAAGGTCATGCAAGGGGAGCTATCCGGACTGTGAGCAGACCTCCAAGGAGAGATAGGGCGCCACCCACCCTTCTGTGACATCGTGCAGCGTATATGCGCATATGCTAGGAAGTGCTCTAGCGCGTTGCAAAGTAGCTTGGGGTGAATTTGGGTCGATGTTATTAAGAGCTGAGGGGTCCAGCCTGATTCGCTTGCGTGCATCTCTTACAGCACTCACTTCACGCTCAATGTCGATGGTCTTGAACGCTGGGGGATGGGGAGGAAGCTCGGACTCTGCGGGGGCAACGAGACCCGGAGGGATAGCTCGCGCGATCTGCATATCATACTGAAGAGGTTCACGGTCCAGCACTGCCTGTTCTCTAAGAACGCGCTCTGCTTCCGTCTTGAGTTCCTCGGAGAGTGGTGCAGGGCCAAGTTTCAGGTCGCCTTTACCCTGATTGAAGGCTTGGGCATTGGTCAGTTTGGAAGCTGTTCCGCTGCCTTGGGGTATCAATGAGGAGAGGAGCCCTGTGGACTCTTCCCATGCACTCGGCGAGACGGCAGTTGGGTTTGTTGAGGTCACTAAAAGGGTGGAGTATAGCTCAGCTGGGATGGTCAGACTGGGGGCACATAATGGGCGCACTTTGGAAGCTCAAATGGTTATTCACCACGGCCATGACCGCCACACGCCCTCGTTTCCCCTGCTCTCCCGAGAACCCATTTCCAGCTCCCATAGCCTCTCCACCAAACGCCTCTGTTAACCACCCAACCAGCAGGCTGAGGCCTGAGCGACTCATTTTGATGATATACTTCTCGTTCATGAAGCGTTGTGCAAGGTCATCGTTTTGAACATGGGCTGGGAGCAAGAGGGTGGATAAGTGGTGGAGAGTAGCGCTGTGAGAGGCAGATAGGGCTTCGGAGAACGTTGAATAGAATCTAAGTGCTGTTGATGCATATATTAGACCAGGACGTCTGCAGGATATGGAGTTGCTCGCCTGCTTCTTTGAACCCCTTCTGGATGAGATCGAGGTAGAAATGGCAGAAGATGGGGAACAGGATTGGTCTGAATTCTGGCTTGAGGTCGATGAGCATATGCTTGACATCGACAAATCGCTTCATACCCTGTACATGTCCAGCGAACCGTCAACCCAAGCCTCCAACTCTCTAAACCCTTCCTCCCTGTCCGTAGGGTCTGCGGAAATCACTTCTTCTGCACCCACAGCACCGATGCTGGAAATGAGATTCTGGATGGCCGAAGGATTGCCCATAGACTGGAGTTCCTGCAGAACCGTCCCAGAGTCTTTCAGAAGATTCTCTCCAGGTCGCGACGCCTTCCCGGCGTATACCGCAAGCGAACGCAGGAATTCATCCTTCCCAATCTCCTCTAGTTTGTTCTTATCATCTGGTGAGCGACCGTCGGTTACTTCTTGCAGAAAGGCCTTCTCAGCATCGTGGTGTCCCCGAGCACGCAGATACTCGAGAATGGCTTGCTCGGAAGTTGAGAGCGCTGGCTTGTCCTCCTGAGAAGCATTTGGCGGCGACGGCGCAGGGGTAGACTGTGTAGCAGATGGAGTAGCGGCAGACATGAGTCGTACCTAGTGTTAGGTGGTCGAAGTCAAGTTCGAGCGGGTCGCAAGCTCTGTCGAAGGCGCCTGTTCAGTGCTCCCACGTGACCACGTGTTGCATATTTGAGTCGCGCCGCGACTTCGCGTCTCTTTCATATACCAATTCTATCCCACTCTACCCCGATTTCCATCCTCCGACAAGATGGCTACCAAGCAGGCGAACAAGCAGGCTATCACGCTAAAAGGGTCTTGCGCCCTGGTTACTGAATTCTTCAAATACGCCGTCAACACGTAGGAACATGCTGTTGCCTCTCCTTGTACCCCGCGCTAACCTTTCTGCAGAATTCTCTTCCAACGTGAGGTGTATCCGTCTGACGACTTTCACATGGTCAAAAAGTATGGCCAAACTGTCCTCGTCACCCAGGATCTCGCACTGGAGAACTATCTCGACCGGTAGGTGGACGTGACCCCATTGGCAGCCAATTGAAATTCACCACCCTCAAAGTATTCTCAAACAGGTGCAGAGTGAGTGCTTATTGGCTACAGTAGTATTGAGCTATATTGACTAGCCAATAGAATGGTTGCTCACTGGTTCTGTCACGCAATTGGTTTGCGCGATTATCTCCAAGGATACCCGTACGCCCCTCGAGAGGTGGGTGTTTGACGTCAAGCTGGTAGAGCCGTCCGCTGATTCGTCCGAGGCGTGAGTACTGTTCTCCCCATATCATATTATCCTTTGTGACTGACTGCATGGCTGCAGGCAAGCGCCCAAGCCCGAAGCAGAAATCCAATCAGAAATCCGGGCTATTTTGAAGCAAATCATCTCAATGGTGACCTACTTGCCAGTGATTCACGAACCCACGGTATTCAACATCCTTGCGTATACCTCGGAGTCTGCAGACGTCCCCGCAGGAGAGTGGGTCGACACTGACCCCCTGGCCATCGAAGCGAGTAAGAGCCAGCAGGTCAAGATGCGGAGCTTCAGCACGGATGTCCATCGAATTGAAGCCATGGTCGCGTATCGTTACGAGGAGTGAAACGACACTTTCTCCTGACTCCTGTCTCCCTACCACTACCGCCGTAATAGCACACTTTGGATCACTGAAGAACCTGTATCTTGGGTCGAGAGTGGTGGTCGATCCTTTAGTTCGGGCCAGAAAAGATGACACACGACTGATCTCAAGGGCAGAAGTGAGAACAATTGTCATGGTCACAGAGGAACAGAGGCAACGCGGCTGAGTTCAAATAACAGGCCCCGCCTCACACTCTCGCCGGGTCCCTCTTCGTTCCTTGTTGTCTTTCTTTTTTATCGTTTTCTTCGTCTGGCTACGCTCCTTTCCTTTGACTCTCTCTTCTCTCTTTATTTCTGTTGGCTGGTCCTCATAGTTGCGCGTCATGGGCGAAAACTGGTTCCAGAGGGAGTTTATGGCTCCCCGAAGGCTTGCCTTCAATGTACTCTTCTACGGGGCCCACGTTGGGCTCTTTGCGTATGGTTGGTATAGTCAGGTGCGTGCTTGCCTCAACTTTTCGCTGGGTGGCATCTGACGATTACTACAGTTCTCGAACCCTCGTTTGGCTGGTCTCAATACCCTACTGTGGTCGGTGTGGATTTCTCGAGGAGCTGGACTTGTCCTCGCTTTGGATGGTGGCCTGATCCTTCTGCCGATGTTGCGCAACATTATCCGTATAATTCGACCCAAGTTGACCTGGCTTTTCCCCGCCGACGAGAACATTTGGTTCCATCGTCAGGTTGCCTATTCGATGGCTTTCTGGTCGATGGTACACACCACCGCGCACTACGTCAACTTTATCAACGTCGAGCGCACTCGTACGTCTATCTTCCGCTGGTCCCTCTACCCCAGGCGCTCACTATTGTTTAGAGATTCGAAAGCAGACCGCCCTTCAAATCCACTACACTCAACCCGGCGGTATCACTGGCCACTTCATGCTCCTCATCATGGTCGTCATGTATTCCACCGCGCATGCCAAGATTCGAAAGGAGTGCTTTGAGGCCTTCTGGTACACCCACCACCTTGCCTTCTTCTTTATGCTAGGTCTCTATACCCATGCCACTGGATGCTTCGTTCGAGACTCGGTCGAACCAGACCTCATCTCGACCTTCCCCTTCTACTCGACGGAACATTGCCTTGGATACCTCAGCTGGCGTTTCATTATTTGGCCCGGTATCATCTACTTCGGAGAACGAGTCTGGCGTGAGATTCGTGCTCGACGTGCTACTCGGCTATCCAAGGTCCTTATTCACCCCAGTGGTATGTCGCTCGGGACCTGAGTCCTCCGACGCAGCTGATAATAATCATTTATGCAGGCGCCATGGAACTCCGAATCGTCAAGCCGAGCTTCAAGTACGTCGCTGGTCAATGGCTGTTCCTCCAGGTCCCGGAGTTGTCTAGTTTGCAGTGGCATCCTGTAAGTAACTCCCCATTTCCTTATTCCCTTCCTGTTTCATATAAACCATCCAATTAACCCCTTTAATCAAATCAGTTCACCATCACATCTGCGCCAGAAGACCCGTACGTTTCAGTTCATATCCGACAAGTTGGGGACTTCACCAACGCTCTCGGTGAGCGACTTGGAGTTGGCCCAAGCGTCGTTGCAGCCATGACCAAGGCCGCTTCCAAGGGTTACGAGAAGGACAGCAAGGACATCAGCCGCGGAAACTTCGTCGAGGTCGACCCGGCAATGTCATCCGTCACCCTGCCTCAAATCCGCATTGACGGCCCGTACGGAGCTCCCGCAGAGGATGTGTTCGACAACGAGGTTGCTGTCCTGATTGGTGCTGGTATCGGTGTTACCCCCTTCGCTTCCATCCTCAAGCACATCTGGTACCGCCAGAAGAAAGGAAAGCTCGGCTCCCTCCGTCGTGTCGAGTTCTTCTGGGTCTGTAGGGATGCTCCTTCCTTCGGCTGGTTCCAGTCCCTCCTCTCTGAGGTCGAGGCAGCACAGGCAGATCGTGAGTTTACTTCAGGCTGTCGTAGAGAATCAATTACTGACTGTTGAATCACATCAGCCAACTTCTTGCGTATCAATATCTATCTTACCCAGAAGATCAACGAGGACATGCTTTGGAACATCGCTGTTAACGACGCTGGTGCTGATTACGACCCCTTGACGTTGCTTCGGTCGCGCACGATGTTCGGCAGGCCAGACTGGAACTCGATCTATACCCGCATGAGGGAAGCCATCGAAACTGGACAGTATATTCCTGGATCCAACTCACAATTGAAGACCAAAGTCGGGGTAAGTAGCTTGTTTTACGTCCCTCATTATATCTAGCTAACGTCGTCCGTAGACCTACTTCTGTGGCCCCAGCGTTCTGGCGAAAGCTATCAAAGAAGCTACCGTTGCGCATTCCAACTCCAACGTGGACTTCTCATTTGCAAAGGAGCATTTCTAAACGACGACTCAATCCGCTGGGCGGCTTGCTTGCACAAGGACCGTAGTTACCTCACTCCACCATCCCTCATACCCAACTCTCGTTCATATACCTAATCCGTTCGTTCTCCTGCTTTCGGTGTGCTTGTGATTGTAATATATCCATACATACATTCATAAAGATCAAGGTATATGATACAGGGATTGAGGTCAAAAGATACAGTGCAATAATCAGATTATAATAGGGTAAGTGGGGTGTCCTTCCAATCCAGAGATGCTGGGGGAAACCAAGAAACGGTGCAACGAGTATCCATCCGTCAACCTTTGAGTTCCTTCACATTACTATTCCAAAGTCTCGTCTGCCGTCGGGCAAGGCGCCAAGGCTCGGCGCGGTTCCGATTTACCTGCTCCTTGACGATCATCTTAATACTCTTCCTGTTGCCTGCCTTCCGCTCCTTCAACGATGGCCCTTCATCTGTTTGTGGAGAGCGAGGGGTTGGGGTGAGGGGTGTCGTACCATCGACGTCTAGAGACTGGTCAAGGTTGTGGTTGGGGAACCACGATTCCAGGTGTTCATAAACGTCCTCGGGGCGAGGTCGTAGCGTCAATCTATTGTCTCGCTTCTTGGGGCTTTGCTCCTCGTTTATCTTGTCGCTGCGCTGAGCAGCTAATTTCAAGGGATCTGGCAAAGCGCGTGTTGGCGTTGCAGTATGGGCAGTGGATGGTCTTCGATTGTATTGCCCTGCGGTCGAAGGATGACCCGAATCTGAATCGAGGCTGAATGACCTGATACTGTGGGTCCCTGCCGTGCTCCCATGGGCGGTTTTCGGTCGGTCGAACGCGAATATTGAGACGTCGGGTACAGATTTCTGCTTCATCAAGGCTCGTGAACCAGTTGCAGGGAGATTGGCCACAGAGGTCGACGTCTTGAGGGTGCGAGCATGGGATATCACTGGAAGACGTCGAACTGGCTTTCCATTGACTATGGTGGTGGTTGCATGGTCCTGTGGGTGAGCAGAGCGATAGGCTGTGTTTCCTTCGTGGCGAGAAGAAGAAACAGGGAGCGAGGGTGGCGGCTGGGGGTACCGAGATGGGGGATACGCGCTTTTGAATGAAATTGAGGTCGAGGGCATGGGTATGGGTGCTGCGGGGGATGGTGGGAGGGGTCGCGGAGATCTGAGCATGGAAGTGGACGCAGATGAGGGCACCGGAGATGGCGAAGGTTCTGAACCAGCGGAAGGTAATGACGAGGGTAGGGATGAAAGTGGAGGAGGACTTGTCCCTGGAGCCACAAAACTTGAAATAGACCGAGTCGGTGTTTCAGGTTCAAACGATCTGGAGGATTTGAAATTGGGAGATGATGCAGAGGGGGTGGTGTTCGGATCAGGGAGAGGGGGAGGTGTGTACACGAAGGACGGTGTGTTGGACTCGCTATCCGGATTGAGGACCACGTATCGGCGGGCTCTCCCCTTTCTCGATGGTGGAGGGGCGACGGAAGCGCTGGACAGTCCGTATGTCCCAAGTCCCCATGCATCATCGCCGGTTTTAGATTTTGGAGATCCTGGTGGGGTGATAATCACTAGCCGAGGTCCCTCACCCTCTTGCTTCCGGATGGGGGATAACGCGGCTCTTCGTGAGCGGTCTGATTGTGACCCCTTGCGGGAAGGCTCGCGTTTCGGAGACAAATGAGGAGGTTTGTACTCAGGAATCTTGAGGGCAGTGAGGGATGGCTTTGAGGTTGAAGGATGCCTTGGTGCTGGCCTTGACGGCACAATTGTGGAGACGCCTTCCCTCGTAGTGACACCCCGTGCGCTTCGATTTTGGTCGGCGTGAGACGGGGAAGAGTACTGTACTGGAGGAGGAAGCGGAGGCTTATCACTATAAGCCATATCCTTCATGTCAAAGATCCAGTCCGTATCCTTGTATAGGTGGAGATATGCGTGCTTCTTGAGAACATGGGCATGTGGGCGTTTTTGAGGGTCCCTGTCATTTCGAGGAGGTGAGATGGTATGCGAGCACTACACCAAGATAACGACATACACATAGAAGCATTCTGTCCGGAAGGCGTCGGCGAGAGGCGAGAGCTGAATATCGTCCGGCACTGGAGGCGGGGACCTCTCCGTAAACAACTAAACTCCATCGCGTCAGTATCGTGTTTAGCGGTCAAAGCGGAAGGATCCACCTTGAACATGACGGGCATCATCGGCAGGTCGCTCCACGGGCGACGACCAGACCACATTTCGAGGCCAATGCAGCCCACGCTCCAGATGTCCACTTTAACGTCGTAGCCCTGACCGCCGTTTGAGTTTACGACCTCCGGTGCCATCCAGTAAACTGTGCCGCGCATCATGGTGTGTGCACGCCCGCCTTGGTGCAAATCGCTCGCCTTTTTGGAGATTCCAAAATCCGAAATCTTGCATACTCCTGTAGGTTCCACCAGAATGTTATCCGCCTTTAGATCCTATTAATATAGCGCAGGTCAGTGTGCTAGAAATACAGCATGGCGCCGAAGTACATACTCTGTGGATGATATTCTTTGAGTGGAGGTATTCCAGACCGCCGAGAATTTGGTGGAGGAAGGAAGTCACGATCTCCTCCCTCAAGCGTCCATGGGCTTGGAGGAGAGCGCTAACGGACCCACCGGGCACATATTCGAGGAATCTACGCCGGGTTAGGCTGTGTTCATATAACCAGGAAACGGGTCCACTCACATGCTCAAGTAATCAGTACTTTCCTCGAATCCCAGGTATTCCACGATGTTAGGATGGTCGAGATCCCTCAGGGTATCGCTTTCAAACTTGAGAGCCTTAAGCACATTCAATTGATGGGTATTGGCTCGGTCGCTTGCTGTCTTCGGCAACTCGACTTGCTTCACGGCCATTAATTCACCGGTCGTTGCGTTCAGAGCGAGGAAGACTTGTCCATAACTCCCCCTTCCCAAGAGCTCTCCCCTCATCCATTGGAAGGTTGCTACCGTTATCTCATGAATATCACTTAGTGGCGGGCCGATGTCGAGGAAAACGTACGTTTCGACAAGGTTGGCTTGTACCCCACGCTACTGACAGTGTTGGATCGCTTCTTCCTTCTTGGCCTGAGGGTATCTGAGTCGCTCCCAGTATCCCCCGAGTGGTATTCCTTGCTCAAAGCACTCAGTTGTGAGGGCGCTTGTTGGTTACGGCCCCCGACTCGGACTCCGAGCATAAGATCGGAGAGCCCCTCGACGTCGGTCAACTGAGAGTTCGGCCGGACAGCCCATGTGAGATTGTCATCCGCATTAGAGCTGGAAGACATGGCTGTCCCCGGGGCGGCGGTGGTGGTGGTTCACAGGAGAGAATTGGCGCTGATCTCGAGAGAACGCTGGGTCGGGGGGATTGAGTTGGGGTATAACCACCCGTGAGACGACACTTCCTGTCACGGTTTAAAGCTATTACTATTGTGGACGACTGTAATGAGTCGCGATGGGAGGGAAACTCGTCCGTCGCATCCGGTTCTTTGAGTAAGGCGATTTGGGAATGAAGTTGCACCGCTTTCGTTGCAAAACCTACAAGAACTTGATTGAAACGCACCGGAGAGAGTTGTATAATCCATCCCCGTTTTGAGAGCCGAGCTGACAGTGATATCAGCGCAGGAATTTGATGGCCATCGAGGGATCCAGCCACCAAACGTCTCCACATGGGCGCGAAGGAGGCTGCGGTCGGAGGTGGGTACACCAGGCATGGATTCTGAACCACTCTGAATACCTTTGGGAATACATGTGAAGGGGGATAAGGTCTACCTGCTACCACTGTCAGGAATGGTGGTGCATTTAGTCCTCTGGATGCTGACGCTCACGCTGGGGGCTGGCCGGGGCTACCGTCGCCGGCGCTCTGACTCGTGGATCTTCAACGGTCGCAGATGTCTGGGGACACTGTCGCATCCACACCATTCACAAGCTCGTGCTGTAGTTCTTTGAACATCGGGCACCAGTTATGAACGAGACCTAGCTTTGATCGAGGTAATGATCTCGCACAGGAATCCAGATGGTACGAATCGGCCTTGAAGGTTCTTTGAGTGCTGGGAACGTAGCCGTCGGACACGCACCAGAACCAGGATATGGGCCGACCAGAAACCTTCAGCCCAGCATAGACATTATTTATGATATGCGTGCGCCTTTTTGTTGTAATTTCATGGATTTACAAAGTCTCGTCGAAACCGCACGAGCACAAGCGCCCACAAGCGTGAGAGGGTGGGAATGCACGTTGAACACCAGTGGCACGTGTCGGAGAATTTGTTGAACGCGTTCATGACCTGCACGTACTCTTGGACCTCCTCTTGACAAGAGCTCTCTTCCTACTCCCAAGTGGCTTCCGAGCTCGCCCATTACTACCTTCACTTTGCAACTTTGCCTCGGGATGGCCTCCGCATATCAATCTTTCAACGGCAGAGCCCCAGGAACCTCCGGATTCAACTCCTCAATACGTCAGGCGCCAGTGGCTAAGCCTGCACCTGTCGATCTCAACGCTTTGCAAAATGCGAGCAGAGTCCTGCTTGACCAATTGGCAAAGGATGCACAGGGCATTCCGGACCTTGGGGAGACGCTGACCGGAGGTGCGCGCAACCCTTCTCCACTTGAACCCGCGCGTTGACATACATACAGGCGTTGGTCAGGCCTCTGGGAATTACAGTGTATACCCCGACGACGTCCGCGTACCATACCAGAAGAGGAGATTCGTTGGTATTCCGGACGGTCTCTTTCAACACTTCGAGAGTGCGTATTTCGTCATCGCGACACTGGCGCTCTCCTCACCCGCTGCGTTCATAGCTGCACATGTGACGACGCACATGGGGATTCTACCAGATATCGAAAGGGTTTGGGTGACAGTTGACCACAAGTTGTTCTTATGGGATTATAACGATGGGTATGTGAACAACTCAACCTGTGACCCGCTCTGTTAAGTCTTCGCAGCCAAGAAATTGCCTCCTTCCTCGACCAACCGGACAACATCACCCATGTCGAACTCGTAAAGCCAAAACCTGGACTATTCATTGACGAGATCACTTCAATACTCGTGATATGCACCCCAATCACCGTCCTCCTTCTCGGTGTATCCCTCGTCAACCAGGATAGTAACGCAGGCAAGGTACTCTCGCTATATGCCACCGACTTTACAGTACAATGCGACGTCCAAATGTCATCAGTGGCTGGAACGGAGGATGGGCGCATATTCATGTCTGGTGTTCAAGACGGCAGCCTCTACGAACTGCACTACCAGGGGACTGAATCATGGTTCGCGAAGAAGGTACAGCTCGTCAACCATTCCGTCGGCGGCGTGCAAAGTCTATTGCCCCGTTTTACTTCCTCGACGAGCGAAGGTAGGCTCCAGCTTCTGTAGTTTGCAGTGCAGTTCTAATCCCGTCAACCTAGACCCCATTGCATCTCTTGTTGCCGACCCTTCGAGAAACCTCTTATACGCCTTAACCACGAAAAACGCTATCCACATTTACAAGCCAAATGGCGAGAAATCAGTACAACACCTTCAAACACTCTCGAATCTAGGCAAAACTGCACAGGACAAGGCTCCAGGATCCCCGGCGTTGACCCCTCAAAACTTCCACATCGACTCTCTGCACGTCGTCTCCTCAGCCGAATCTAGGGCAGGCGTACAACTCTTCGCTATCACAACGAACGGCGTTCGCCTTTTCTTCGGCCCGTCTGCTGCGTACGGGTATTACGGATCGAGCAGTTCGGGAAGCCGCCCATTGGCGCTTATCCACGTACGCCTGCCTCCCACCAACTTGATTCACCCAGATGAACAAGCAAAACCATTCCGACCTCCTGTAGGGATTTACGGCGCACCCACCCCAGCCCCTCAATCTCAAAGTCGACCCTACCTCGTTTCCAGCCTCGATAACCCCGTCTACATCAATGGCTTGACGATCGCGGCCCAACCAGGAGACGCGGATGGAAGCGACTACGTTTTGTGCTTAGCACCTGACCTTACGCACATTGGTAATCTAGGGAATGCCAATTTGCCACCGGCACAGCAGCCTCAGCAACAGTATTCCACCGTAAACCCTTCTTACCACAGCGCACCATCTACTTCGAGCCGACCTCCTCTGTTTGAATATGCCACCTTGCTGTCAATACCCGGGAGGACGTGGGCTGCAGCGATCCTTCCTCAGACCTCCAAAGCGCCATCCCCTGCAAACACGCCTTCGCCGTCGTCGATCAACGAACTGGCCACCCAGTTCAGCGAACCTTCGTCCCAGTTCCTCCTCTTGACGAACGTCGGACTGACGTTCCTCATCAAGCGTCGTGCAGTTGACTACCTAAAAGCTGTTCTGGAGGAGCTGCACACGGAGGGCACCGTTCAACAGATCGTTGAATTCCGAGACAGGTTTGTTATGAGATCTAGTAGCTGGGATGAATCTGATACCCCCTTCATAGCTTTGGTCGCGACCAGACTTGCGCCATGCTTCTTGGAGTAGCGAGCGGCAATACCTTCCTGGACGGCGTCGAACCCTCGGGCCCTGGGGCGATCAGCGTAGTTAATCCGGACCTCGCCTCAGTCGCGAAGCAGGCGTTCTATGACTTCGGAGAGCGACCGATCTGGGCAGAGCGGGCAATGTACGGAACTGGTATGTCATATAATGTACA
This sequence comes from Coprinellus micaceus, assembly GCA_951394405.1. NCBI lineage: Eukaryota > Fungi > Basidiomycota > Agaricomycetes > Agaricales > Psathyrellaceae > Coprinellus > Coprinellus micaceus. Next base: position 989,139 of record OX596335.1, on the reverse strand, counting down.
CATGTGCTCTCTCCATTGACGCTTCACTTAGCTGAGAACAAAGGCACCGCAATCTACAGTGGTCGAAGAGAGGGCTTGGCCCTCTATTTTGCCCGTCTTGTCCGCCCCATCTGGAAGGCAAACATCACCAAGTTGTCGCCTGCAGGTGACTATGAGCTAGGTGTGCCTCTCAAGCAAGTTCTTCACGTTCAACAGAACCTCTTCGCGCTGAAGGACTTCCTGGACAAGAATCCCCATCTGTTCCATTCTGCGGCGCCGGTAGAACAAGCGACCAATCGCGCACCTGTTGCTGACCAGGAGGCTTGGAAGGCGGAAGCTACTTCAGTCGCCGAGTTGCAATCTCTTCTTGCGAGAACGATTGAGGCACTGGCTTTCATGATGCTACTCAACGATTATCGTCTTGGCGAGTTGGTCGTCCAGTCAGTCTATTTTAGCACCACTCTCATCGTTCGTTGACTGACGCACTGAGCAGTTGCGATGTCGATACCAAGAAGCTGGTCGAATCCCAAACTTTCGAAGATCTCATCACAACTCAAAACGGGATGGCAATCTCCAGAGCTCTCGTCAATGTGGTCATAGATCAGCAGATCGGACAGCAAATCAGCGTACGTGCGGGTGCCTTTCACTGTGGGGCTTCAGTGATCTAACCCTTCCGCGTAGGTGGATACGATCAGCGAAGTCTTGCAGCATCGGTGCGGGTCCTTCTGTAGTACGGACGATGTTATGCTATATAAGGTATGAGCGATGGGTCGAGATGAGAAACTGGGGTGCTCATCGCGTTGATAATGTAGGCGAAAGAGAGCATTCGGAAGGCCGCTGAGACACGCAACCCAACTGAGAGACAGAATTGTCTCTCTGAGGCGCTTCGGTCGGTGTTTCTCGGGGGTGTGTTCGAGTCTTGTGCTAAACAAAGAGCAGTTTATTCACGAAGGGCGCTCGAATTCTCGAGTTCGAGAAATTGCGCGAAATCATTGGAGATTTCCAGCAGTTGAGCTTCGCCAAAGGTTATCACCATACCTCCCCTGTCTTGTTTGCCCGCTCACTTTCTTCTCAGGTGCCGTCTCACTGCCCCTCACCTGCGCACAAGCGCAAGATCCCGACAACGTTGGCCTCGAATACTGGCATCTCAACCCTCCTGAGGGGACTGCGGATCCTCGCAAAGAGCTTGCTGAGCAGCGCCTCAGGAACTACGATCTGATTTTGCACTCACTGTCCGTGTTCGAGGACAAGAGTAACGCGAACCGGGCTGCCGCGGCCGATGGATCTGTAATTACAGACGATCCAGAGGCTGTCCGAAGTCATGCTTATGAGCTTGCCTTCGCCAGCGACGACGAGATGTTCCAGTCAACACTGTACGACTGGCTTATCGAGCGCGGCCTTGCGGATGATCTGTTGGAGGTGGGTCCTTGTGCGATATTGGCAGCGACGAATTTAGTACTGATAGGTTGCTGTGCTCTCAGATGCGACCTCCATATCTAGAAGCTCACTTGCGTAGAGACCCTCCCACTGTGCAGAAGTACCAGTTGCTCTGGCAGTTCTATGTTAAGAATGGTCAACCGCTGAGGGCGGCGGAAGTGCTTGGTGCCCTCGCCGAATCAACACAGTAATGACTTTCCCCCTCTGATCAGATGGCGTTACTTAATCCACTACCAGGTTTGACTTACACTTGGATTCAAGAGTGGAGTACCTCACGCTGGCTGTGGCGAACGCCAAGTCCCACCCCATCTCTGTCGGTGGACGTCATGAAACTGCGATTGCCTTCCTCACAGATCTGGAAGAGAAGCTCGAGGTCGCACAGGTTCAGCTTGAGGTGTATCAATATCTCTTGCCTCATGCGGGCGATGCTGCTGAGGTCGCTGAACGTGTCAAGCTCTTGTCGGAGAGGCTGCTCACCATGACTGAGGTCAGCACATTTTATCTTGATTCTTCTTTGCTGCATCGAATGACTTTTCGCCTCATCTAGATATACACGGAGTACGCAGTGCCATTCGACCTCGCTCAGATCAAGTTGTTGTGTCTCCATGTCTCCGAACACCATGACGAGACCATCGTTCGTCCTATCTGGAATCAGCTCTTTGAAGAAAGTGAGTATCATCATCCTGCACCGTCCTTACCAGGATTCTCAACGACCTCTACAGTCCTCCAGGGAACTTCGGATGTCATCCTTCAACGAGACGCAATCTTCAAGACTGTTAGCCGGCTAGGCCAGCGCTTCTACCCTTCGGAGAGTGCATTCCCTCTGCGTAGGTTCATTTCCTGGCTTGTTCGATTCTGCCCCTAACCGAGTGTAACAGGCTTCGTTGCGCAACTTCTTGTACGGTTCAGTCTTGCAAACAAGGCCCAAGTGAACTCAGGATGGGTCTCGCATCTTCTCATTCAATGCAACGTGCCGTATGTAGAGGCGTGGGAGGTTCTCCACAACATGTACGAGTCTCAAGTCCCACCATTCAACGAGCAGGCCAACGTACAAGCGCTGTCCTCCGAAATCGCCGTCCTCATCACCGACTGGCTCAACGAGACCTTGCGCCCCCAGTCCTCGATATCGCGGGCGGAGTTCCCGGCTGGAAGGATGGACGTCGCCATTGACCAGTACTTGTCCGAATTGGAACCTACGAGAATGGAGGCGCGGGCGGCATACGAGAGTATCAAGCGGCAGTTGAGGCGCTTTTGGTAGCTAATGGAGTAGTGATCTTTTTGCGTTTGGTAGGCTCGTACAATGCTTTGTTTCCGTTGCATGAGTTACCCGACTCCCAGGATCTATTGTTACATGGTGAATAAATAGTCCCAGAATCCTCAAGAATTGACCTCCAGGATGGCATCCTCGGCACGAAGGAGGAGTCGTTGCGTGTAATATTCCGTCGCCTTGTAGACTTTGACTAGTGCACTTTAATGAGGTCAGCAGCCATGTCATCGGCCAGGATTGTATGAAGCATGCTCACCGCACTGCGCCAAGAATAATCAAAATGACCACGAGGATAGCAGCAACATCTCGGTTGTTGTCTCGCCGCCTCGAGGCTCGGTAACGCGCAAGCCACTGGACTGGCGCCAATAACTGGATGGACAGTAGTAACTGCACTAGAGAGGCAGCGCCCACTAGAGGTAGTCCCAGCAGGAACCTTCGCACCAGTCTCATGAATAACCCAGGCTTGGACAGGGTAGTAGGCGTTCTGCGGTGAACAGGTTTCTCGCGCGGGAAGAAGTCGTCTCCTAGAATTCCGGCGACGTCCCCATCCCGAAGGACCCTGAATGCTGCGGATATAAGGTCTGTAGCGACCTCAAAGGGTGACACATATCGGAAACCGAAAAATGACCACCCGTAGTCTGTTGACGGCTCCTCAAACCAGGACATGAAGTATGTGGTGATGAAGGAGGCGAGCATGACAATTGTCGTGAATGCCAGCCCTGACAGGCCCGCGATTACGACTAGGCGATGATGTCAGTACTAGTTTTCAGGGAGCGCGCACTGGAGTATTGGCCCCTACCCTTGTTGGTGGCCATCCCCACGACCTGTGTGCGAGCAAACCGATATTGGTAGTGGCATTGTGGACAGGCAAAGAAGTTACTCTGCGACGCTGCCGTATTCCTCCATTGTTGAAGGCATTTCACATGAACATACTAGGTGTTTCCAAGACGCGTTCCAGTGGTCAATTACTTTCATAAGTCCGGGTAGAGGCATGGAACGTTGCTCACTCTGATTGAACCCTTGCACTGACACGGTGAAATGAGACGGCCAAGCTCCCGTTCGGCGCCCACGCCATCGAGACATATACGACACTGTTTCTCCTCGTTTCCACTAGGGCTGTTGTACCCTGACATTGGGACAGAGAGCGAACCAGCGCGAGAGTGTGGAGGTTGTAGGCAAACCGTAATGCATCCCAGAATCACCGGGGACACGACATAGCATGTAGATTGCCGGTGAGTAGCCGATGACGTCCTTACCATGTGACTCCGGTTGCCCACGAGCGCTTGTCGAAGTTGAACTTGAACCCAACGCACAGAGTCCCCGATCTACTACTAACCCACCCTAGAGGACTCCCAGGGCAAACACGGTAAAAAACAACAGGGATACATTCTATAGAGGCTTTATTTTGCTCAGCTTGCCATGTCCGACGAGACAAAGAGCAGCCATGTCAGGCTAGTCGGCGGCATTGCTGGCATGGGCAGTGGTCAGTACTTCCGCGTTCCGGTGTTGGTCGACTTCTCTCATCCGAACCCCGGGCAGGGTTGACCAAGGTCGGGGAAGTAGTATGTACTGCCGCGCCCTTCGCTGACGAACGGACCATCTTAGGTCGCCGTTGGTCATGGGTAAGTTGTCCTTTCACAAGGTCAGTCAGTGCGAACTACGGAGAGACGGCACGACTGACTTCGAAATCACCTTCCGCAGGCGGTAGCTGCGAGGCAGATGCGACACTAGGTTCGACACAATAAAAACACGCATGCAGTGTTCCCCTCCAGGAACGTATCGCACCGCGATAGATGTTTTTTCCAAGATTATCCGGAACGAGGTGTGAACATGCCTTTCATCTCCGTCATCCCCCTTCACAGTAACGAAAATTCCAGGGCTTCCGGGGCCTCTACAAGGGCGCCACACCTCCAGCTGTTGGATGGGCAGCGATTGACTCCGTTCTGCTAGGTTCTCTACATAATTACCGGCTGTTCCTCATTCGATCCGGGATGACAGAGCCAACTCCCGGTTCTGGGATCCAGAGACTAACTCTCTTTGGGCATGGTCTCGCCGGGCTTATGGCTGGATGCACCAGGTATACTACCCTTCATATCTCTACCGTCTGATAATTAATTCTCGCCGAGTCAGCGCTATTGTAGCGACGCCAGTTGAGTTGCTGAAAGGTAATGTATACCGGGTAGCCCTCAGGTCATTGATTTAACTCGATTATTTCCATCAGTCAAGCTCCAGCTCCAGTCACAACGGTCTGTCACGGATCGCCGATTCACGGGGCCCATAAATTGCGCAAGTCAAATAATCCGTGTTCAAGGCGTTGGGGGCTTGTGGTCAGGCTTCACGGGAAGTCTGGCCTTCAGGGTCAACTTCTTTTGGATGTTTCTTTCCGTCGAGGTGTGTTGACCAGCTCAGCCCCACGGAGAAATGGTGACTTAAGGCTCCCATAGGCGTGGATGCGGGGCTTCTCTAAATTGTCCGGGACTCGCTTTGAGGTCAGGGAAGCCATAGCGGCGACAGTCTGGTACGATCTGATGCCCTCCACAGATAAGCACGGGGTTGGCCAATTTTCTTGCTGGAGGCCTCGCGTCTTTCTCATACTGGATTATGGCGATCCCGGCTGACAATCTCAAGAAGTGGGTGGCTAATTTAGATGAAAAATGATGTGTTATCTGACAAGGTTATGGTAGCCGGATGATGTCCTATCCTTATCCCTCTCCATATCCCCACCCTTCGGAGCACGCCATTATCAGCAGACCATCTTTACACCGGACAGCGCGAGATATCCTCGTTCGAGATGGGTATACCGGATTCTTCCGTGGCCTGGGGCCGTGCCTTCTGAGGGCCTTCCCAGTTAATGCCTCCGCTTTCTTTGTCTACGAAGGCTTAATGAGACTCATGAACGCCGAGAAGGTGCGTGTCGCTGTTTGTCTGGACAATCCAACAAACTGACCCCGACTGAACTAGACGCGCCATTAGCGCCGATACCGCAGTGTATACCCCCTCCTCGAAGCCATGAAGTCCTTTGCAGAATGGAGAGTGCGTATGTCGGCGTATGGGAAACGTCTTGTCAAAGAATCTCTTAGACTCATTTTGGATAGCGACATACCATATAGAGAAGGTTCGTCTGTGCAAAGTTTTAGATCCCTCAGTATATCAAGAGAAAAATGTGATGTATGCAATGCTAGAACGAATGACGTCTATAGATACAAAAACAGGTACAGTGGGATAGAAATGGCGAAAGTGGGAATAGGAAAATGAGGGGGAGGGGAAATTGCCCCCGGACGCTCACAAATAGCAGCGAGAGAAAGTACTCGGAGGAAGGGCACAGGGCCAGTTGCCACGAGTGACGGACCCTTCCCAGTCGTCTGCATCGGAGCGATAAAGGTCGAGAGCAACTCGAGCATTCTCGACCTGGAACGTCGCCGTCAGTCAAAAAGTAAATGTTTAGGTGACCGGAGCAAGGACTTACAGGATTGATCTGCCCCTCTTGACAGCGCCGACAAAGGAGCTGCCACGACAGGGTAGAAAGTCCGACGGACTGTTGTGGAGAACGTAAGGCGTTGCGGAACGGCTGCCAAGTCGGAGGAAGTGAGATGGGAATCAAGGGATTTACCATCGCTGCCACTCACCTGGTACAGCGCCACATCCCTGGTCGCGGCAGCGGGGTGGGGGATACCGAGCACTGGAGGGGCGGAAGGGGTTAATTTGACCGGAATGAAAACGTACTGTACTCTATAACGTACCAGAGAGGTCATTCCATATGCAATGCCCCACCACAATCTTCCCCTTGAAGAGGTTTGCGACGTGCTGTTGAACAGCCTGGAATGGCCAAGCGTCGGCTGGACCCCAACGTAAGCACGCAGGCTCCCCTTTGCTGATGCGCTATGACTTACGAGGTTGAATTTGAGCCGATGTGATGCCGGTAGTGGCCGTCCGGAAGTCGGTCACCTGGACGAGAGAAGGAGGATCGTCAGAAGGCAAAGTCCTCGTGGTACAGCGCCAAGTACCCACCGGCATAGTAGCCTGAACATACTTGTCGAAAATCACGGTTCCTCTATAATCGATTATTGAGACGCGACTAGGGTGGAAGGAAGTGAAATACGGTCTCGTTAGTGGCTATGACACTCATACGTGAGTACATAACTCACGCAAGCATGGTGGTCGTTCCGCCAGGTCCTACCCCGACGTTGGTGCAGGAGAGAGCAAGGAACTGTTCAGCAGAGGGCGCCATTGTAAGCAGTGGGTGTCTTTGAATGAATAAGCTGTTGAGGAATGAGATGGGGACTGACCGAGCGAAAGGTACTGGTCCATTTAAACGAAATCTCGCATTTCAGACCCGAGCCCTGGGGAGGTCATACTTTGGCACTGTAAATGGAAAGAAGGAGGCTCAAGCTGCTCGACTGCCAGCCCAAGAGAGTTGTCGTACCCAACTTTACCGTTGAAATGTCCCCAAAAAGCAAGAGCAGACCCAGATTAACGCCAATCAACTTGGATTTCAAAAAGGTACGTACGTTAAGCGATTGGAAACACCTTGACATGCAGGCTCGGTAGTATCTGAAGGTGACGAAAGATCGACGGTCAACGCCGGCTCAACCGTGAGCATAGAAGCTATGCCCGCTTTAGACTTCGCAAGGGACCACTCCGCTCTGTTGCGCGTGGGGGATAGAGATTGAGGCGTGAAATCTGGTCGTCGAAGGTCGAAGAGGAGAAGATCAGATACGCAAACACCCTCTGAAGATCCAGAGACAGTCAAAGATCACGAAAAAGTCGGTACTGTCACTGGGAGGAAATTGCATAGGCATAAGAAGACACGAGGAAGACCTGCAGCACAGTTCTTCAGACGGCGGAAGTCAACACCCCGCCATTTACCCCAAGTGGAAGGTCAAGGCAGCGAGTTTGGCTGTCAAGCGCCCAGGAGAGCGTGGGCCGACTGCTCAAAAAGACCCTGTAATTTACTTAAACCTGAATCGCCGAAGTGGCATGGCACCCAGAAGGGTTTGAAAAGGACATGTGCAGATCTGATGGGCAGGGCAGGCTTCACCCGTTCCCAAAGAAAGCGTAAATTGAGCCCAGCAGCCGAGTCAAGGCGCGAGGCCGACCCTGCGCGTTCGGCAACCCATTTAGTACAGATAAAATTTCATGGGCACAATGAGCTGCACCAAAGAACTAACGGACTTGTACCTTGGAGTCTTTTACGCTCTCGTGTCGATGTCGTGAGCAGTGTTATGTGACCCTGAAATTACTGGCGCGTGTCGGGGGGATTCGCATGCCTAGGTTATGGGTAAATTGATCCTAGGTCCAAGGCACCTCAGGTGCCTATGCAAGCCGCCGGGGAGGATTTTAGATGTCTTCGATAGAGTCGATGGACATCTCCACGAGCGTATACCCCACTAGCCACGGACCGGACGCTGGGCCTATATACCGAATAGATGAACCAGAATAATCCGTAGCATCAGAGGATCCCATGACAGCATGAAGCTTGAATGGAGCTGGGGAACTTCATAGTATTATTTCGAAGTATCCTCTGTTGGTCTCCCTGCGGCCTTTACTCGAGCACGGGCATGACTCGAGAGAACCCGTTCTTTTCCGACCCCTCCGAATAGTTCCCTCCGTGTGGCCATTGGGGCGGTTTCGGACGAGTCCTTTTTGTCACCCTCAAGCTTGTCTCGAGGTACTGTAAACATCTCCGCAATGTCCGGTCGCCCTCCCTTGAGCGCCAAGGTGACCACACGCCTCTTTACCCGATTGTCCAGCATACCATCCCCCCATCGTGCGCAAAATCCCTTGACGACCGACTGGGCTTTGGTGGCGCACCATTTGGCATGTCGAAGAGGGCCCAGTAGCAGAAAAAGGGTGTTGGAATCTGGTCGCAGGGTGGAATTGGAGGCAAGCAATGATTGGAGAATTGTCTGCGTAGCGTTGAGCTTGGCGAGGCCTTTGCCCGGGGCTCCAAAGGAGACATGGAGATTGAGAATGTCGGTGCAACGCGCAGAATCTTTGACAGACAGAGTTAGAGGGAGCGATCGGAAATAAGCTTCGGTAATCGACAAAGCCGCCTCTCTGCGTTGCAATCTCAGTAGACACCAGACTACAGCGCGAATCGTGTAGGGGTCGACCCCCACAAAGTCGGTCATCTCTGCTGGGGCGGAGTCGAGAAGCAGGCGGAGGCGGCGATTCCAAGTTTCGGACTCCTGCCGCGAGGCTGGTTGGGCATCATCCGGCGGAGGGTCGTCTTCGTCCCTCTTCCTGTGCCTTTCCGTTTGGCGTATGTAGGCCTTCCGCGGCATCCCAAACAGCTCCAACCAGACTGGTAGCGGAATGGATAGCCCCTCCTCCCGTGAAGGTTGGAGATGACAAGCATATTCCTGCGCTTCTTTCCAGGCTTGATCCCATGAATCTATGTGGACAAGGTAGCGAATCTCGAGCTTGCAGGTTTGAAGGTTTCGTGGAATGAGAGCTGCCCTCATGGTGTTAAGGATTGATCGAAAGATGGCGTAGGCGGCATGGTCAATGGCGAAGGCGAGCAGAAGGTTGTATGAATGTGTCGAATGGAGTTCAGGATAAGAGGCGTGGTAGTCGACTACGGCTGGCAGAGTGGGGATTGGTTTGGTGTGGTGAATTAGATGGCTGAGGTTCTGGGATAGCACATTAGGCGCCAAAGGCCGAGGTAATGAAGGGATGTCGATCGCGTTTCCAGAACGTTGGAAGGTTCGGCGCGACGCGCGCCCTAATTGAGGTGCTTCAGGTGTTGGGGATGCGGAGGTAGTCAACTTTGCAAGAGGGGTTCCAGAATTCGTGGGCCGAATGTGAGGGCGATATCCAGGTTTCCCTTGATTGTCCCCGGGTACACTGTCCGCTGCGTCGGAAGTGGAAGGGAATGGGTGGGAGGAAAGGTTTTGGGTATTTCTGCCGTGTCTATCGATGGCGCCCTTGTCTGAGCTGCAAATGCGCACAGAGTTAGTAGAAGGAACTGAAGGGCTATATGGGTCCCATTAGCGGGGCAGAGCAACGACGCAACACCAACGCTCACCTGGTACCCCCAGGTGTTGCTAACGGGTCATCGTTCGTGGTTGGGGTGGATATATGCGTACTGGAAAGTCGTTCCTTGGCCTTAACACCGCTGGTGGTTGGAACGAACGTGGAAGCGCGACGCGACCATGCCCGAGAAGCGGCGGCTTGGAGTGCCAACGAGAATGTTGTCGGTGAGGTCACTGGCGCAGAAACCGAAGCCCTAGACACTAATAGGGATATGACACGATTGTGCATGCATAGGAAATGGTTGACGTCGCCCCGGTGGTCACAGAGAACGACCAGACACCCTCAGTCGCCTCGAATTTGCTTGCTGGTCGGCGTGGACAACAGTGACGAGCTCGGTACGTCCGACATCAGCGACTTCACAATTTTCGGGAACAGAATTCGTTCACGTGACAGTTGGTCTCCGAGAGTCACCCACATGGACACACAACCAGTTGTGACTCCCGTCAACCTCGTTCCATCGCTCTAAAGGACGACTGTACTCGGAAAACGCCTGGAAATGTCGGGAAAATGCATTCGAAAATCCAACGACGTCCTACGTGGCGCATTACCCAGCGGCGTAGCGACAAATACGTACGGATTACGAGGAAACGCCCATTAGTCCTGATTGCCAAGGGTGTTTGTACAGCTGGGACGAATTAACGAATCTCGAACGAACTGAACACCCTTTTCAAAATTACCGTTGTTCCAAAGTACCAATTTAGCGCTCCACACCTGATGCTCGTGTCCATGTCTGTCGATCAGTCCTACTGAGTCTGTACGTCACGGTCCGAGGAGTTTCCCCAACTCTGCGCCTCTGGGGCGCCCTATCAGATTTACTCTGCCATGAGGAGTTCGGAATACAGGACCTGGTGGTAAGCGAGCATAAGAAAACTCTAATATCCGCGAAGATGATTTCACTTCCTGTGGATACAACGAGCCCATTTGTCCGATGAGGTTGCGGTGGGTCATTGCATTCATTCCACTCGAGTACATCCCCCGCCGGAACCCTCAAATCCTTAACCTTCTGCTTTTCCCAAAAGCGTGCAGGTTGCTGTGCACATTACATATTCAAGGCACAAATGTCTCTGTCCGCGGAAGGACAGACAGTGGGCGCCGTGCGGTCGCAGTCTGCACGTTTTCCTTCCGATCACAAGAGCTTCCCGTAAGACCTGGGTGCAAAGTGCAACCCGAGATACCGCGAAAGTTGTTCGGGCGCGTGTCGATCCTCGCCTAATCATCTCGAGCACGACTTCCGCTGCTGACCCAAGGGGAAAAGATATGAAAAGAGTCAGTTCTGGGTCCGCGGTGGACCCTCGGTATTGGACAGAGAACAGCCATTTCGCGGTCTATACAGAAAGAGTGCTTGACAGGATTCGAAGGACAATATAGTTGAATGAGAATGGATATTGCAGGGGTGAGTCGGTAGGCGGATTAGCAAATAGTGGCGATGAGCGGAAATGACTACACAATGCGAGGGAAATGCGAGGGTCCCGGTCGTATCCTGGTAAAAGTGAAGAAATATGGCATCATGATCGTATACATGTAAAATATGCGGTACGCAGGCGATAGCGGGAATGAAGGTATAAAAATGAGTGGCCGAGGTACCTAAATTGAACTAGTAGTATTGATCCATCGCACGCGGAGTCTGTCGACCGAGCAGCCAACCGACTTTCGAAACCCATTTATCACGAATGGGGCGCATCACCGTGGACACTTCCACCGCTCGTGTTCCTGCCAATTCGTCCAGGACCCTTTCCCAGCTCCTCACCGCTTCGCTTCCAAACATCCCGCCCTGCTTGTTGACTACGGCATCTATCCCTTCCACCCAAGTATGCCATTCATCCACTAGACGAGGAAGGATAAGAGGAGCGGTCGACGATATCGCGAGCGGTGGGAGCGAAAGAATTTGGCTCATCACTCTCGACAAGAATGCAAAGGTTTCGGCCGGATGTGAGTTCGATTGGTGCATAGATTGAATAGTCTGCGTAAGATGAGAACCAGAGGCTTGCAGAAGGGGCGACGAGGAGTTGGTCGTGAAGTAGGGGAGGTAAGACATGCAGCAGGAGACGAATTCGGTAATCTGAGGCTGGATGCGGCTGATGATGTACGAGTCACGCATGCCACCTTGGTTCGAGTGGGCCTGTTGCGTGGAAGAGCCAAAGCCGAAGGAGACAGCGTTCGAGGGTGCGCTAGCATATGGGTATGCATCTCTCAGCGTTTTGGTAGCTAATTCGACTGCCTGCAGCGCGGTTTCGAGCGTTGGCTTCGGGATGAAGGACAGGACGTCCGATTTCAGTTCGGGCCGGGACTTGAGTAGTTTCATGAAAAGAGGTAGTAGGCTCTGCGTAGGAAGGCTCGCTAAAGAAAGGGGACAATCCGTAAGTAACGATTGCCGATGGCGGGAGGTTGGAACCGAAGGTCAAAGAAACACAATACACACCTAGCAACACCCCAACATCAACTTCATCCGAGCTTCCGATAGCAGCCTTGCCTTCTCTGGATGGTGCGTTTTCCTTGTCTGCTGCGCTTTGTGCAGGAACCAGGCGAGCACGTTTCGGTACGGCTCGTTTGGGGCGTTCGGGAGTTGGGCTTCTGTCCATCAACTCATCCCTGAATCCGTGGTCGTAGTCCTCCTCCGACTCGAGTCGTCGTTTACCAGGGCGTGATGCGGATTGGTTCATTGACGAAACTAGCTGGTGGAAGGCTGCAGGGTTTGTGTGGCCAGGCTGGAGGCCAGTGCCCCAACTCGAGGATGCCACAGGACTCATCGGCAAGTTGGAGGAGCCCAGACCAAACCCAAAGCCAAACGGTGAGGGCGCATGAGACACTGGACGTGCGGTGAAGTCGATGTGGTGGTGCAGAACGTTTGCCATGAAGGGGGAGGTAGAGGTAGAGACGAAAGAATAACCTCGCCGCTCTTTGCGAGTCGGCATCAAGGCGCCTCGCGGACCCCGTGACTGATGGCATCAATATATCATATAATCACGTGCATCCCTGTGTTGTATTTGAGTTTGAAAATTTTGGCGAAGCGGCCATCGCCTTTCTTCCTCCCCCCATGTTCTCGAGGTCAGTCCTCCTCCCATTCGGTGTCAATGAAGAGATACAATGAATCGCTACTTCGAAGCTCACGAGCTCATGAACTCTTTTCATATACCCAAATTTCTGAGCTTTCGGCGCATTCTTTCGTTCTCATCCTAACTCAACTTTCATCCTCAGGCGCCAAGATTTTCTCCATACCCCATACTGTGAGTGTTGCTTATCTTCGTGCCTACATCCCTTCCCCCCGCAAAAGATTATAATATCTAGAAGTCAAGCCCTGAACTCGTCTAGCGAGTGTGTGGATTAAACCATGCTAATACTGATGCCCTTCATCCTGTTCAAACCTGCCATCTACTTATGAACTCCTTCGCTAACTCTCTTCCCCCAGATTCTTCACTCTCTTCCAATGTCATTACGCTGTTGTACTGTACGAAATAATATACCTCTACATCTAATCAAGGATACGACCACAATACATTAAGCACCCACATAACAAGTAATCCTGATACCAAGCGCCCCCTCAAGCTCGTAAAGAACGGCGGAACCCTTCCCCAAACGCTCGTCGTCGGCCTTGGAGCGGGTCTGGCCTCCGCGAGACGATCTATCCATCTCCTAGGGCGAATTGGCGTGTCCGGTTCGAACGGTAGCTGCGCCCCGTCTTGATCTTTCAAAGATCGGAGCGCTTGCGATCGGGGCGGCACCAGCACTTCCTGAGATCCCTCTTCGTCAACCTCAAACTCAACAACCACGTCGTCGTGGTCGTTATTGGAAGAGGAGGACGCCAGGCCCGCTCCCGTCGTGGTAGAGTTTGGCAGCGGCAGCGTAGGTTCCGGGGCGGCTTTTGGTTTGGCGCAGATGCGTGAGGTGATCTCCCCCGTTGCCCAAGACATCTTGTCGGAGAGGTAGATGAACATGATTGTAGTGATCACGAAGTTCACCGGTCGGAGGTGAGTTCCCGGGATAATGAGCAGCACACCCTTGGTATCACCAGCCAGCCAAAAGTGGTATTGGAGGATGAAGGTCTCCAACGAACATTTGCCAACGAAGGCGAAGATGTAGGAAGAGGTGGAGCGGAGGATGACGTTTGCGTTCCTGAGGAATGCGAAAGCCAAGACGGGAATGAATGAGATGAACGGATGCCACGTGTTGTAGGTGAACTTTGATTCCTGTAGCAGTTCGAAGGCGAAGAACCAGATGAGGGCCAATGCCGATACACCGAGAACGGTTTTCTGGAAGAGTGGCCATCGATGGTCGTCCGTAAGGCGGTATTCTCGTAGTTTGATGACCGTAATCGCGGCCAACATACCAGCATAGACTATCCACAGGTCCAGTTCAACGCGGAAGGTCCACTCCCGAGCCGACCAGCGAATGTTGAAGACTTTTTCGAGGAAACCGAAAAGCGCCCTGAGTGGCCAGTTCTCCCTCATGAACCATGTAAACAGTGCTGCTGAAGCTGCGACCTTGAAGAGGAGGAAGGGTGTCCTCTCGTTGAATCGCGCCCCAACTCGCATCGTCGCGTAGATGATGAGGAACCACATTGACACCAAGGGTGAGAAGTAGTAGGAGATGTAGTCCGTGTTCATGGTATAGGCCAGGAGGATGGTAAGTAAGTTGAGTCGCACCAGGACCTGGTAGCCGTCAGTGAGGCTGCCTTCGCTTTGACCGGCGGGAGACTCACTTGTGCGACGCGGAGGAAACCGAAGTCAGCTTTACGAAGGTAGAAGGTGGTGTGGCCGTATCCAGTCATAAAGAGGTACGACGCGACCAAGACGCGTATTGGGTTGTAGATACCCGATATTTTGGAGGCCCCAAGGTAATGGTAGATGAGAATCGCAACTGAGGGCTGATGTCAACCCTAGAATGAACCTGCTGGCAAAAAAAAAAAAAAAAAACTCACTCTGCATCCAGCCTTTCCATTCGTCGGTCTGGTCACGGTTCAAGAAGCCGAGGTCATTATCGGCTCGGCGGATGTTCAGGCACCCAGCGCCGAGCGCAAATAAGGACAACATCGTGAATGTCCAGGGGTTGAATTGCTTGTGCTCCTTCAGCCAGAACCATGACCTATCCGCCAAGTATGTCAAAAGCAAGCCCACACTCAGAGTGAGATACGGCGAGTAGTCCGCATTGGTAAGAATCGAAAGGAGCTTTTGAAGATCTGTGATGTCGTCAGCGCACAGTTGTAGAAGGTGATCTTCAAGGACTAACCCCCTGTAGACGCCAGGTAGCAAAGCACTGGGACCGAGAGAACAAGCAGAGCGAGAATGAATAGATGAGGGATGTTAGGAGAGGGATATCGATTACAGCAGGTCTTGCTGTATGGGAACTGCTTTGGCAACCCATCGTTACAGCGCAGATTCAGCAAAATGGTAGCTTGCAGCTGAATCAGAGGATCAGAATAGTGGACTCCATCTTCGGTGTTTGCGGGGTCGAGCATTTTGTTGAACACCAGGGGTAGGTGCAAGGGCGTCGAATAAGGAGACGCGAGAGAGTGGATGGGGTTAATGCGATGGAAGAGGTCAGAGTTCATAGCGTCGATGTCGGAGGGGTGCATGGTGGAGGCTCGCTCTGGGGAAAGCTTCAGGGCAGCCACCTGCTCGACGGGCAACATGACCACGGCATCTGCGACAGGTCGCTTGCGCCTCACAAATTCGCTGAAAATGGAGTCCATGTTTTCCTCCCAGGCTGGGATACCCCCAGACGCCGCGGCATAGCGGAGGTACCAAAGGCCGGAACCCAGGACGAGCAGAGCCGGGGTGTCTTGTCCACCGTGGCCGCCAGTAAGAATCCCCTTGGTGCTAGTTTCGTTGAGGAATGGATCCCAGTGGAAGGACACGCGCGTTTTGTTCACTGTGATAAGATCGTGGTCCTGGTGCTTCTTGTCGTCGTTGTCAGGGGCGGTTGGGAGAGTGGAATCGAGGATGTGGGCAAATTGGAAGAAGAGCTTCCGGGTAACAGAGTCCCCAATGAAGACCACGTCGCGTGAACGGAGACAACCTGCACCCTGCTTCGCGTTGTATTGACTAAGCATGCAGCCTTTAATTCTGAGATTAGTTTGAGAGACCAGCACGCGACCTCAGCTGGGGCGCACCGTCTGGCTGCCAATTCCGCTTTCCAGCGTCTAACCATGTCCCCCTGTTCGCCAAGGCGCTGCAATGATACGGATCCGATATATCTGCATCGTACGTCAGTTCCGAGCATTTCCTTACGCTTTGAAGAGGTAGCTTACCGAACACGAGGTATCGCGACAAACCAGCCAATAATGCGATGAATAAAGAGAGGAGACCGACGTACTGCGGCCACGCCGAGTTGAGGGTGATTTTGGCAGGCATCACGAACGCGAAGGCACCACGACCTCAGAGTCGACAGAGCTGAGCGCTACGTTGACGCCCAGAGTGACAGTCGTCGTTGGATCGAAGTGCTGGTCGACTTGCAAGTCGTGGGGCAAGCGCATGATCATTTCAGGCAACCTGTCAGAGCGTTCGGCATCAACCGATAGCCGATGAATGGCGCCCACTTAGGGGCAAACTCTCAATTCGATACTCGCAGTGGTACAGGTATGATCAACATGCGTATAGATGGGTAGAGAGAAATCCGCGCAGATGTCCGATATAGTAGGGTAATTGTCCAGAAAGCTTGGGAACTCAATGAAGCGGTAAGCTAAGTGGTCGTGGTCGTGGTCGTCAAGCCTAGGAGAATCATTAGTGCAAGCCCGTCATTTCTTCGCTAGATCCAACATACCAGTCCTGTGGGTAGGAGAATGGTCAGTCGGTGCAACGAATACGAGGATGAGGATAACCGCTCACCCTTCACAACGATTGTTGGCCGCAGTGGGAATGCAAGAGAGGTATCGGCAGCCTTTGCAAGCTGGATCGTCGGGTCAGGCATTGCTGGCCACGGCTCGGGTGAATGAACACGTACCGGCATATGGGTCCGATGTATAGAAGTTCCTAATAAGTACCACAAACAAGACAATGGCGATAGGAAGCGCAGCCAAACGGAATCCCCATGTAATGAACTTGTGCCTTTTTGAAACGCTGATGATAGGGTAGAAGATCATGCCGACAAGCAGGCCCATCAGGAATCCCCCAAGATGTGCTACTGAGAGTTAGTTGGCGATGGGCTACGGGTAGTATTCACTCACCAAAGTTATCGACATAGGGAATGAATCCAATCGCAATACCGATAGCTAGCTCGATGAACATGAAGATCATCTACCAGCTGGTCAGACGCGCCCAGCCCGAGAGTCTTGACAAAGAAAACTTACTCTGCGAACTGGCCTGTAGTGGTACTTCCAATGAGCGAAAAGATCTACCCATGTTACCTGAGCGATGACGTTCAGCGAGGGTTCGAACATAAACGGGCGAAGCACATACGGCAAGGGTGCCAAAGATCGCTCCACTGGCACCAACTGATGGAACGCCAACCAAAGAGAAGTTACCACCAAGGATGTTTCTGGATAGTTCGTGTGTAAGGGAGCCAGTGACATATCCCAAGCTTGCGGACATACCCAAAGATCCCAGCCGCAAAGTACACGAGGAAAAAGCCTCCAGAGCCCATTTCTCGTTCAATCTAGATGTCATTAGGTTCGAGAGAATGGGCGGTGGTTAACCGAACGTACTTGGCTGGAGAGACTCAGTTGAGCGAGCATGTTCAAGAGGAAATGGATGATGCCGGCATGTAGGAAGATGGGTGTGATAAATCTAACAGCGGTGTGGTGAGCCTCTCCACAAGTCATTCACTGGAGTTCGATGCTCACCGAAACCATTGATTAGGCTCTTGGCCATCGGGGATACCTGATAGTTGACAAGGATTAGCGGGAGGAACTCAGGGAAATTCGGACTACGGAGGACGAAACCGACCTCCAAATCCACATAGATCTCCGACTGTACAAACTTCGGAGATGGGATTCTGGGTGTTGTTCATGCCTGTGTGGGTTGTCAACTCTCCTGAATGGGCGCCATTTGCAACAGGAATAGGCATACATCCGATTTGCAAGGTGAGCGGGACGTCGGCTACATTCTTCATGCAGGGAGGAAAGCGCGCTCCGAGGTTAATCAAAGCACTCCCTGACGGGCCCAGCATTGGGTTGATGTATGGCTATACTGATATGAGGATCAGGGCATCGGCGGGGGCGGAGTGATAACGCACCTTGAGTGATATTGGGGTTCCTTGCTGCCTCGCGTTGAGAACGAGTTCGTAGATGAAAGTACCAAGCATAGCGGCTGATAGGATATAGACTGTCGTCGCGGTTAATGGGCTTTCACCACGTCCATAGGAAATATAACGTACCAACAAAAGGTGTCCTCTGGATTCCAATGCCTCTCTTCTTGTTCTCAATCCGTTGCTCTATCGGATACCTCGCGGTATCGGGCAAGAACCTTCCGAGCGGGCCTGCCGACCTTTTGGCTGACGTTGGAGGGGCGGGCGCGGTTTGCGAATAAGGATCCGCATATTCTGTGCGACAGTCACACAAGTCAGGAAACCCACCGTTGATAGCTTAGCAAGTGAACACACCGAGGTCTTGATATCGACTGGACCGTGCAGGATCGGAGAACTTCCCGCCTACGAAGGGTTCATCCTTCACCAGGTCATCCGCTCCGTATCTGTACCCAGTATCGGCGTTGGGTTCAGGGAACTGGGGAGCGTCGCGCGTCGTGAGGTCAGTGCCATCCATGGGTTTGTCGTTTGAGGGCCCCGCGCTACTTCTCGTACTTCTCGTACTCAGACCTCTGTTCAGCCCGTCACTGCTTGAGCCAACCTCAGCCTTCGTGTGCCCGACTTCTGGAGCGTCGTAGTGCTCATATGGGTCTTGCTTGGATTCCAGGGTGCTTAGACGACTGCCTTTTGTATCGTCGTGCCGCACGGTGAAGTCAGGGCCATAGTTTGGTGGTTGTCCTGACATCTTTGAAAGAATGCCAGACTAGGATGAATGGGTTGTTGTGGTTCGGGTTCAAATGGGTGCCGATCTTTCTACCCAAATTTGCGCACAGCCGCCCCAGCCCACCGACGGCAACATATGGTCATCTCTCCATTTGAAGGGAAGCGCAGCAGCGACTTCAATTGCCAAGACTTCAGCTTGGATTATTGGATACAGCCCTTTCGGTTTGAGTTGGCCGCATCCAACATCGCCTGGATTGGGACTGGACTGCGGCTCGAGATTTTAGGTGGCAGTCTCCTTGTCTCCTTTGATCTCTAGCGTCAGATAACGTGGAAAACCTTGTACCGACAGATAAAATATAAACATATTGGGTAGATGTACATGGTGGTTCCTTGAATTATGGTTATGGTACTGGTGACGCAGTCCGAGGGACCTCCACTTCGTTCGGATTGAAGGAAGGATCGATCGGAGTAACGTCGCCCATGCTTGGCCGTGCTTTACTGCGGATAGACGGCTTCCGCGTAAATGGAGTGAACTGCGTCTCAACCCTCAACGTGTTGTCCTGCTCTCCACCCTCATGCACTGCCTCGCCTTCCCCTGCTTCCTCTTGACCGTGGGTGTGGCTATCTTCGTGCCCCTCAACGTCATCGTGCAATGTGTGGTCCAGAGGTCGCCACCACCTTGAGGCCGAATGGAGGCCGTCCACCCACTGCAGGGCCCCCACCCCTGCCTCACGAATCTTCCGGTTTCTCGATCTCCACAAAAGGGGTCCTGGCCTCCCGAAGTCGATGCTGCCCTTGGGATTCGAGGGTGGCGATAAGCTGGCGCTAGGTGGTTGACTGCCGAGAACGTTCATATCGAGGAATGCCTTGCTCGGGAGGGCTGCTAGCAAACGAGGGTCGAAAGGGAAGAGCAAGGGTAACATATACCGTGAATCGAGCAGCTCCCCCAGGACTTGCGGAGGTTTGGGAGGTTCCCAAAACGTTATCTCCTGCTCTTTGTCTAGGAGAAGGTCTATGCTCTGGCGGCTAGACGTTGGCTCTGTTGACATGACGGACATTATCGAGGCCTGGTCGTCGCCGCTTAAGGATACGCTGATAACAGTGGAGGCAGCATCGTCGCGGTCGCGATCTCGATCGGATATCTGAGAACGAAGGTCAGAACCTATGTAGTGTGAGAGGGATGCCTGTTCACCTCTTTACGAAGTGCTTCAACCCCGAGCTTGACGCGATGCCTTTCCCAATCCTTTTGCAGTTGCGTGATGTACTGCACGTTCTCCTCTGTCATCTTATTCTCATTGACTTCGTACTTGTAGTCTCGAACGGCGCGTCGCATCTAGGCGGCGGGATTTTTTTTATAAGCGAGGGGATTATCCAGTACTGGCAAAACCCACCTGCAATGGGTTCATTGCTTTCAAAGACTGTATCACCGCGACCAGTTCCGGAAAATCTGAGATAGAAGATAGGCACTGCGAGGAAATTCAGCCTAGTATACAGAACGATTGTGGTGGGACTCACTTGAACCCAGCTTAGAAGGTCTTTAACAGGGGCGAGGTGGGCCAGAACCCCGGGTGGCGTGTTCATTTCATCCACCCACTCCTCTAGGACGGCCATGTTGGAGCTAATTTGGACAGCTCTCGACCGACAGAGGTATTTCTTGCGTGAAATCACTCTGTTGAAGATCTCACCTGCAGGAGGGTCAGTTCATGAATACCCTCTAGTGGGCCGAACTTACATGACGTCCAGTAGAAAACCTGTGACCACAATTGGGTTGTGAACAAGGGGTTTATATCAGCGAAGACGAGCAGCGTTTGTAGCGCGGTGAGGAATGAAGTAAGGTCATATGGGGTCGGTATGGGTGGCGTGGCCGGTGGGGGAGTACCAGCAGCCCTTGCTTGTGCTCGTGCAATGGTCTGCTTGAGCGAGGAGAATTTCGGAGTGGTGGGGGTGAAGCCTTGGCTGCTACGCGAGGGTGTGAGCGGATGAGCTTTCGACTCAGGTGATGCTCGGTGATTTCTATGGCCAGGCGGCTGTCCTACTCCGATAGGAGTGGGTTTCTTCTTGGTGAATGGCCGTAGAAAGCTCCACTCAGACTCGAACTGAACAGTCTCTGATTCCGACCCTTGAGGTGCATAGTCCAGCAAGGCGCTGTCTAGGAGCTCGTCTATTCGTCGCTCAGCAAATCGGATGATAAAAACTGGATACAGTACTGTCAGCCTCTGCCCTCAGAGGAAATAGGGGACGAACCGAAAACCGAGTTTATCACCTCCTCTATCAATTCGAACGACCCCAACATTTCACAAGCTTCGCTAATTGAGTTGTCGCATTGCATTAGATGTAGCCAAAGCGTTGTGTTGTGTAGCCAAAAGATGAGCGTGGTCAGATCATCAGCGTCGTTCTGGCGGAGGCAAGGTGAGTAGCAATTTTCAGATTCATGAGGTGTTGGGCTTACGAAGAAAGCTTCTTCGATGGTGTCTGCAGCACCCATAATGAGGTCCTCAAGCCATGTATGGTCACACGTCAAGCAAGCAAACCGGGCAAGCATATAGAGGGTATTCGCCGGCGTTGGGTCTTTGAGGGATATTGGGTAGCTTGTAATGAGGGTATCAAATATTTCAGGAAGTGCGATGGGATTGAAAACCAGCATCGAAGCGTAATCTGCAGGAGGGGTCTTTCGGTGATTGAGATTGGCTTTTGGAGAGCTGGGGAAATAGTACTAACAAACACGTCGTCGTCCGCTAAGTCGTCGTCGTCGTCCGAATCCGAGCCGGAATCGTTCTCATCAGATGTCCACCAGCGAGGGTTCACCCCCAGAACCCTACTGACGTCGTCGCGTATGGCCTTCTGCTTTCCTTTACGTTTGGAAAGCCGGTCGTGATGTCGACGCTTCTGCTCCATCCGACCACCAGTCCATCCTTCGCCTCGCATAGCTTCTTCAAGCAGCATCGCGACGTCTTCTCTCCCAGGAAGCACAGAATGGGCAGTGATGATATCTAGGGGTGTTAGGTTTCTCCCGGTCACGTCGAAAGGAGAACATCCATGGGTCATGAGATATACGACAAGGGTTGGCGGGGCGAGCAAGGCAGCATGATGCAGTGGTGTCCACCCCGCTAATGTGAAAATTTCAACCAAGGCAGGGCCGTCGTTAGTTAAAGTATACACACCTTTATCTGCGGTGAGATCTGCCCCCTGCGAAACCAGAAGTCGTACGCATTCCTCCCTCTCAATGTCGCGATCGGGATCACCCCCGAAGACGTGAATGGTGAGGCTGACGAGACCTACTCCGTCCTCATCCTTAGCGGTGAGATCGACGAAGGCCTGCGCCTGCGAATCGCGAATGAGGAACTGAGCAAGCGAGGGATCCCCAAACAAGCAGGCACGCTTCAGACAATGCTTCACTAGCTCTGCCTTCTGCGTTGGATCGAGGCCAGAGTCGGACGAGAGAAGACCGGAGATCTGCGTCGCCGTAGGGTAAAGAGGGTGCAAGTCGGGCTCCGGGTCGAAGTCCATGGGTTGGCTGTGGTGGTTCAATCTGAGGGAACCTGCTTGTCGCGAGGGTGACTGCGCGCGTTGCGATCAGGGCGACGAGCTCCCAGCTCGAAACTTGCTGAAACCGTTGCACCCACCGGTGTCGTAATCCTTCCTGGCAATGCGCTCGCTGGACAAAAGTTGGGTAGAATGCGAATGTCTGAGCCTGCAGACGAGGAATGGCGTCGAACGAGGACAATAGTCGACTCCGTGATGGCTGGAGGTTGACTCGGCGATCAATATTTGTCCTGGACAGAATATTTATCTCCGCAACTCCCATCTCGTTCTCCACAATGCCTCCTCTCAAGCGTCGAAAGCTCTCGGATGACGAGGAAGAACCTGTCGAGTCTTCAGCTGAAGACTCGGCATCTGAACTTGAAGAGGGGTCCGATGCAGGGTCCTCAATACACCCAGACTCAGACGACGGCTCAGAGGTAGACGACGACATGGAGGGACTGAAACCGAAGAAGTCCAAGAAGACCGCAAAACGAAAAATCAGGGCAACGGGTGCTTCAACATTCGGTTCTGCCCTCCAAACCCTGCTCCAGACCGACGCCCCTTCGAACCAACCGCTTTCGCTGAAACCCTCTATTGCACGAAAACATAACGACCAAAAGCTTGAACTCAAAGCGAAGAAGGTTCTTCAACTCGAGAAGAAAGAGAAGGAGGATTTGCGGCGGATAAAGGATGTCATTGGCGGATGGGGTGGCGAAAGCGAGAGGACGTTGCGGAAGGTGGCTCAACGAGGAGGTGAAAAATGGGTTCATTCAACTCGCTTCTCACTGGTATCTAACACAACGGCCCAGTGGTTAAGCTGTTCAACGCCATCCAACAATCACAAGCGACAGTTGTAGCAGCCGCTGAGGAGGCGAAGGCAGAAAAAGGTTCTGGCAAACCAAGGTTACCTGCACCAATCATCGAGACGAAGGGGAAGAAGAAGGGGAGTAAGAAGGACAATATTTTGGGTCGGGGGAAAGAAAGTGCGTGGTTACCCCTTCTCTCCTCGACTTCAACTCACTATCTTCGTAGCCGTCGTTGACAAGGATGACTTTTTCAACATCATCAAGTCCGGCGGCATTGTACCAAAGGCCTAAGGCGTCATTTCGCAGTTACAATGCCAAATGTATCTTTGTCAGAGGCCTATTGATATCTTGGGCAAGTTCTGCACCTTTGGCATCAAATACAGGCAGTTCGGCGAAGTCTACAAGCACGCCATCGCGAATCCGTATTACACCAAGCGCCTTGCGTATCAAGGTTAGATACTGCTTTATAAGTCGACCGTACCATGGGTACCGGTAAGGCCCCGTCTCGCACCATGGTTCACCTACTCAAGTCTATCTGGCTTTTGGTTTCATCCCTTCACATTCCCGGACTGACGTCTATTCATGAAACCTATGTCCAACGGCAGACTCCGAAGTCAATTGCAGTTATAGGCGCCGGGAGCGCTGGGATCGCTGTGTTGAAGGCTTTCCAAGATTTACCCACTGAAATTCGTGCCAATTGGAATATCACTCTATATGAACAGCGTGAGGACGTTGCCGGGGTGTGGTGCGTCGTCCCGAAGTCCACTCTGACTTGGAGGTGCTAACCATCCCCACAGGCTACCGGACCCGAGACCAGCATCACCTCCCGCTATTCCCTACACGCCCCTCTACCCACTTCTTCGCACAAACACCCCGGTACCCATGATGACCTATCCAGGCTTCCCATTCACACCGGGTACTCCGCTGTACCCGAGCCACCACCACCTTTTAACATATCACCAACGATACGCTTCTCACCATAGCTTGAACCACTATATTAGGTTCCAGCACAAGGTCCTGGCCACCTCCTGGGTGGGAAACCCTGAGGGGGGCTTCTGGGATATCACTTTGCGGGACTCACGAAACCGGACACTTCGTGCAACGGCAGACCATCTTATTGTCGCGTCGGGGAATAATCACCTCCCGCGGACTCCTTCATGGAGAGGTCAAGAGGAGTGGGTAGAAGCAGGGAACGGCCGAAGAGAAATCTTGCACTCGGTTTACTACCGTGAGGCTGAGCGGTATGCAAACCGCACTTTGCTCATCATAGGGGCAGGAGCGAGTGGTTCAGACGCGGCGGTCCAGACAGTTGGCTTGACTCGGAGGGTACGGAATTCTGATTCACTCGCGGGGACGAACGCTAAGGAACGGACTGCAGAGTTATATCTCCATGCGACACCAGGTGGATTTACCTCCAGGGAGCGACAACGTGGTGAAGAAGCCTGCAATTTCACATTTCACGAGGGATGGGATCCACTTCGCCGATGGGTCGGTATTGAGAGACGTCGACAGCGTTCTCCTCGCCACCGGATACGAGCAGCGAAAACCTTTCCTAGAGTCAGGAGGTGCCTTAACGTACGACCCTTCAGCCCACTCCAACTCCGGCAGCACAACTCGCGGGGGGAAACTTGTGACCAACTCATATTACATATTCCCCTTACACCAGCACATCTTTTCGCTGAGTACCCAATACCCAGTGGAGGCTCTTGCTTTTGTCGGGCTTCCTACGAGGATCGCGAATTGCCCATCGGATCTGGCTCAAGGGCTCTTCGTTGCCCAGGTCATCGCCAAGCCGTGGATACTACCCTCGAGAGGTGAGCTTTTGGAGGAGCTGGCGGAGCGGGAGGACAACACGCGGAGGGCTGGATTGGATCCGTATGTTATCGGGCACGCGATGCTGCCTGACCGAGCCTCGTCAAGCGATTACCAGGATGAGCTTGTCGATTTCCTCAAACACAAGGTGCGTTCTGTGACAGAAACCTTTATTTTCATTCCCAAGACGGCATGGGTGAAGGAGCTGGCTCGTTCTCCCGCCCATAGAGGCTAGCCTGAACTGGGGCCCACTTCTCACTGTCGTCATTTTCTATCCCGCTTGGAGATAGGTGGCTCGTTGAGATTAATTGCATATGTACTGAACATTAATCATTTCCAGAAAGCGATTCCAGACGATGGGCGCCCTTTTGTCGAAGAATGGAGGAGGCTTATCTGGACATACGATTATCTGAAGCGGGGTTGGAAACGAATTGAAGCCCTTGACGAGTCAGACGAGTGGGTGAAGGATGTGAAGACAGAGGAAGAGTGGGCCGGCCTCATGTATCGGGTGAACGCGTGGCAAGAGAAGTGGGAGAAGGAGAATGGCGCCCCCTTTATCGACGATCTCCTTCATTCCTAGTACACATTGTGATGTCGCCATGCTGCCGGTGGCCCATGTCTTCCTAGTTTAACGTTGTGCCTTGATCACTATTCACCCTTAAAAATTTCTCCGCACCGAATGAGTGGCACGACAGGGCGCGATAGGCTTTGGATGCGTCGCTGCGGGATGGGCGCTAGAGTGCATACGCATTCTAAGCGCTCGTCGGGCGACATCGTCCGCCGGTAATGCGGAGCCGTCGCAACCGTCGGCTAACAGGGCGCGTGGCAATTTTTCAGCGCCTGCCCTAAACCTATGGGCTCACAAGCATAAAACCGCGCGCGCTTTCGTTTTCCATCTTCCAATGGTCAGTCCGTCTCTTGTCTCCCCAAAGCACTTCCAGTCGCTAATCGTCAGCTAATGGTGTAGCCTACGAAAGCGCCAATACGCAAAGAAGAATGGGATAATCGACTCCATGAGGTCCAGATCTCGAAAGAGTGAGTGTTCTTGTCGTTTCTGAGCACTTCCTCGTCTTCTTCTGGGGTCAAGGGATGATATTATCAAATGGGAATCTCTCTGAAACTACGGTTTATGTGGAGAGCAATTGTTTGATCAACAACTGAACCTTCCTCTTACTTCTGTCGTCTTTGTCGGACGTGAACTGACGAACTTGCTCGTTCTTCAGGGACTTGAACCGCCTCGTTATGGACTACCTTGTCATCGAGGGATACAAGTCGGCGGCCGAGGAGTTTAGTCAGGAGGCCAACATCGCCCCTACTGTTGACTTTGAGAGCATTGAGAGTCGGATGGTCATTCGCCAGGCCCTTCAGCGCGGCGACGTCGAGGATGCGATCACACGGGTCAATGATTTGAATCCTGAGGTGGGTTTCACGTTTCCTCCAACGCGTCCTGTCGACAGGATTAAAGCGTTTCATGCACCACTCTCAAGCTCCTCGGGGCTGGTGATGAGAATCAACCGAAACTATTCACTATGATCTTCCTGTTCCATTTAATCTTTGTCAATGGACGTAATGCTCATGGTTCCTCTCCTAGATCTTGGACACGAACGCGGCTTTATACTTCCGCCTGCAACAGCAGAAGCTCATTGAGTACATTAGGGCTGGACGGATCAATGAGGCATTGGAGTTTGCACAGGAGGAGCTCGCTCCCCGAGGTGAAGAGTCCCCAGAGTTTCTCGCCGAGCTCGAGCGCACAATGTCACTGCTTGCGTTCGAGAACACGACGAACGCTCCCCCTGCCATCGCTGATTTACTCTCGCCTGCGCAGCGCATGAAGACTGCCGGTGAGGTGAACGCAGCAATCCTGGATAGTTTTAGCCAAGGCAAGGAGGTGAAGCTCGTCGCACTGCTGAAGTTGCTCTGCTGGGGCGAAAGCCTGCTGGAAGAGAAGGCCGAGTTTCCCAAGGTACATATCCAAGTGGATTCTCGGTCAACCAGACGCTGACGAGCCCCGCCTGTGCACAGCTGAACATGGCTGATAGTGTATAGTAGATTAGGATTCCATATTCAATATTCCCCATGGACGATATGTATGTACTTGTAGTAACGCCGATAATTGACAACGTGTGGATTCGATTGGAGTGTTCTATTGTGACCTTAGTCAGCCAGGCGAGTCCAGAATTCTAAAGGCCGCCGTGCTCAAGCCGTGCTTGTGTTTTCACTCAGCACCGACGAAGTCGCTGTCGTCTGCCAGAGCTGTCCCCAGTTTCTGTGCCAGCACGCCTCCCTGCCAATCGAGCCCGTCGTCGCTGTCCTCCACGTCTACGCCGCTCGCCACTGCCGTGCACGCACGGGCCACCAGCACGACCGACCCCGACTGTTGCACTGCTCATGGAGGTTCATCGGTCTGGTAGGCGCAAGCAGCCCAAGTACTACATCGCCAACCAGGGGTCCGAATCTGAGGGAGAGAGCGATGAGCAGCGGGAACGGGACAGGCGATATCTCTACTCTCCTTATCACACCCCGTCGCAGCCCAGTCCCAACCACCCACCCGCTTTGACGACAGATTTCCCCTCGAGGTATCCTCATGACTCCTCCAGTCACCCCTCGTTGTCCTCACCGTCGAGCGCCAGTTCCCATGCACCGACAGAGTCGACACCACCTCCTCCAACCCCAGCTTCTACCTTGCCGTTCTCACCGAGTCCACCTGTACCGATTAAACCGTCGCAGGCGGTCCAGGACTTCAGCGATCGATATGCCACCGACCCTACCCCTCCATCTGCTACTCGGCCGAGGTTTGCCCATCCATATGCTCGCGCGCAATCAAGGCCACCGGTTGACAGGAATCCTAGCCATCGACCGAGAACAGTAAGTCCCTTGTCTGGATTTATATTAAAAACCTGGCTCAAATTTGTACAATAGTCTCCTGTCGTGTCACCCCCCGAACCACCCCCGTCTTCCAGCTTCACGTCGAACAGCTCTCCCCTGTCCAACCTCGAACCCGCCACCAAAATCTGCGTCGGCATGGACTCTGAACCAGATCTCCTGACTATCATCCACCTGCACGAGTTGAAGAGCCCAGCGTCGCTCCGGGACTTTATCTTCTTTAAGGTAGCGCCACACTCCCTCTCTCTGTTTGCCCAACGCTGACTTGCCCCAGTGCAAGATTGAGGAGGACGATCGGCCGTTCTACTCTATCTACCGTACCGAAATCGGCTCTTTGGGCATTGGGGAACCGTTGTCAGACGACCAACTATACCACATGATCAAATCTAGGGGCGACACGATAGGTACTCTCAAGTTCCTGCTCAAACGCAATGGCATTCTTCATCCGCCCCATCCACTTCCCCACCACCCTCCTCCTCCACTCACGATCGATCAGACCCTCCCCCCTACCGTCATAGGTCCACTGCGTCCGAAGCGCCACCACTCTCGTTCTAGGCAAGGTAGTTTGTCGTCGTCAGCCAGCGAACAACCCGCGGAGCACGGATACGAGGCGGACTTGGACAACCCGGACGAGTCGCAGAAGCTAACCCATCGACCATACTTGAATAACCACTCCGGCGCTCTGCCTTCTTCACCTGTGCCAGCAAGAGCTCGAAGGGCCAATGGACACGCGCTTCCAATGCCGCCACCTCACCTACCGCCACAATTATCAAACGCCCAACCACCTTCCCCGCTTTCCACGAGCCACCCACACAAGCCACCCACCCCTCCAGGCATGCTTCACGATCGGCCGCCCTTGCCGAGTGCTCCACCACCTCACCCCCGGCAAACCTTCATCGACAAGTACGGACAAGTCCTCCCGCATCCAGGGCCACCACCACCCTTGTCGCCGCGACGCCCGGACCCATCTGAGGATTTCAATTCAAGGGGTCACTTCCGTTCGGGTCCGGATGCAGGCGCTGAACGGGATAGGGAGTTGAAGCAAAGCGAAGCACACATGGAATCTCTGGCGACGCAATGGCGCAACAATGCTAATGTAGTCAAGGAGCCTACAACGACCACGACGTTCCTTAGGAAACCGAGGAACGAACCACCGTTCGTTCCCCAGCGAAGACGGCAGAACTCTGTGGTAGATGAAGACACAGCCGATACTTGGGTCTTGGTAAACGAACCTACACCACCCCAAGAGTTGCAACCTCCTCCAGCGTCCAGGGTGTCTCCGACCTCGCTAAGCCGATCACCTGCAAGGCCAATGACTAGTCGGTTCAACTCGCGAGGATTCTCATCAGGTCAATCGAAGGTCGGAAGCTCTTCGTTGGCAAGTTCAGGATCTGAGAGCCGCCCCTCGACGGGCAATCGGTCTGGTAGTACGGGAAACGCAACAAAAGCCCTTCCTGCCAACTATCTGGTGCTATGGAAAGGCGAGGATAATAGTAGAGGCAAATCTGGGTCGTCTGGATCGAAGTCGCTTGGGAACAAAAGCCTTACGAAGAGTATGGACAACTTGCGTATTTCACGGCGTCCTCCGGCCCCAGGCATGCCCGGGCCATACCAATCCAGTCGACCGCAAGCAACACCATACCAGCCACCTCCTGCTGTCCCAGGCATCCCGAAATCGTTTACAGAATCGCGGCCTGTTCGTCCCCTCCCGGTTCATGGCTCCCCTCACGCGTCCAACTCAGATTTCGCCAGCGGAAGCACTCCGTCGTTCTCACACTACCCACGTTCAACGGCATACCCATCATCGACGACGACGCCCACGTTTATGTCCAACAGCACCATTCCCGAACCCTATCCACGACCTCAATCCGCTGCCGATAGCCCCGTGACTTCCCCTACATACACAAACCGCACTCGGCCGATCCAGTCACCGACTTATGGGCCTACACTTACCTCTGGCAGCTCTGCCCACTCGCCAAGAGCTATCTCTCCCAGTCGGGTATCAGGACCCCGACCACCATACATTCACCATGATAGCTCTGACCGATACTCAGAGGTTCACAGCGGCCCTGAAACCTCAAACTCGACCCCTCCTCGCACTCCCATTAGTCCAGGGGACTATTCTGCTTCGGAGACGACAACCGTTGTCGTCGAGCCATCCTCACCCTCGGTCGAAAGTGCTGATTTCCCCTTGGACAAGATCGATCCGTCCGAAATGACCCTTCGAAGGGATGGTAACGCCAAATTCGTCGAGATGCTCAAAGGTCTCAACATGCAATCGAGAGAGAATCTAAACCACATGTCTTCTACGCCACCTACCCAGAACGGCGTGACTGACGACTTGTCGGACGATTCTGAGGGGGGCACTGGCGGTACTTGGGTTGTGCGACCGGTTAGGCGGCCACCGTCAGCCAAACCTGAGTTGGCACCTCTGCAGACGGATTTGGATTCCGGTAAGGGGCAGCCGTGGCCTTCACGACCGGAGCAGCAGGAGTCAACTCTACAACCCGGCCCTTCGTTGAATCCTTTAAACCCGCCTTTATATCGCGGGTCAGGACCACAGCCTCGACCGACTTCATCCAGGCGACCTACCGATCCTCCCCCTCCAAATCGCAATCATCGCATGAGCACATTTGGCGACGACCACGATGGCGACTGGGCGCCACGGCCCCTGCCGGAGGATGTCTACGACCGATTGGAGGATTTCTTCCCCGAGCATGACCTTGACAAGCCTGTCATCGAGGCCAATTCGGGAGGTAACTCTCCGACGAACGCGGAGCCTGTCGCTCCATTGCCGCCTCCGCCGGCATCGAGTTCTGCGGCATCGTTAGCCATGGCGTCTATGCAGATGCAGAACGAGAGATCGAGGCATAGGAGTACCAAGAAGAGTATCCGGTTGGTTGCAGAGGAGCACAAGAAGAAGGCTATGGACAGAAGGAGTAGAGTGGATCCCATTAACGATCCGAGGAAGAGGAGCACAAAGTTGTGGGGTAGTAAGTTGGAGGAAGTGACTACGCACATGGTGAGGGGGTCGGCGAGCACGATTCCTGAATCCCCTGGTAGTCACGGTGGGCCAAGTGAGTCTTTTCATACTGCATCCCGAATATGATTTCTGACGTCCTTTCTCTCGCAGCGACGTTCAAGTGGGTTCGTGGCGAACTGATCGGGAAGGGCACGTATGGACGCGTATACCTAGCCCTCAACGCCACGACGGGTGAGATGATTGCAGTCAAACAGGTTGAACTTCCTCAGACTCCCAGCGATATGAGTGACAGTCGGCAAGCGACTGTCGTTCAGGCGTTGAAGATGGAGAGTGAGACCCTCAAGGACCTCGACCACGCACACATCGTGCAATACCTCGGATTTGAAGAAACCCCTACGAATCTGAGCATCTTCCTCGAATACGTCCCCGGTGGTTCGATTGGAAGCGTGCTGAAGAAGGTCGGTAAGTTTGATGATGTGGTGACGAGATCGTTCACTTGGCAAATCTTGGATGGACTTGAGTATCTCCATTCCAAAGGGATTTTGCATCGAGTAAGTGTCTTATGGCTCTCTTGCTTCACCCACTCACTCACCCGGGGTTTGCAGGATCTCAAGTCTGACAACATCCTGGTGGAGATGACAGGCACTTGCAAGATCTCGGATTTCGGCATTTCTAAGCGGACGGATGATATCTACGGAGGAGCCCAGCACACCGCCATGCAAGGGACGATCTTTTGGATGGCACCGGAGGTCATCAATACGCAGAAGGGCGGTTACAACTTCAAGATTGATATTTGGAGTGTAGGTTGTGTTGTCTTAGAGATGTGGGGTGGAATGAGGCCGTGGACTGGGGAGGAGATGGTCGCTGTTATGTTCAAGGTACGCCCTGGTTGACCTAGAACGCGGCTAGAGCCTCAACGACTTTGCAGTTATACCAAGGAGAACTTCCTCCGCTACTTGAGAGCATGAACCTCTCAGAATTTGCCACCGACTTCAGGCTGAAATGCTTCGCTGTGTTCGTGATCCCCCCACTGTACTCAGATGTCCCTGCTGACCCGTCTTGTCCAGTAATCCCGACGAGCGACCATCCGCGTCCCAACTCAAAGAGCACCCTTACCTTGAACTGCCCCGCAACTGGGGCTTCAAAGGCTTCATCACAACCGATTACACGGACTTTTGATACACCTACGATCTCACTACTGACTCTGCCTCCTGTCCGAGACTGACGAGGATGCTTGCTTTCATTGACTACCCCTGCAATCTTACCCACTCACATTGTTTTCTTTCTCTTTTCGGATGGATGTTTGCTTTCCACTTTCACATTTTTTTCGCTCCAGCATTGCATTAATACCAAGCATCTACTGTTTCCTTACTACCTGAACTCCTTCGAAGATTTCCCGTCTACCATCTACGACACATCGTGCCTCCTAGTTGTCTTTTTAGTTCATTCATGTTTACCAGCCTCCGCATATACAGTACTCCGCCCTCCTCTTTTTCTTACCCATGTATCTACTCACTCGCTCTCACCCCCCATGATCCATGATCCTCCCTTCTATCCCCTCGTAATGACGGCCTTTCGACCCGGAATACAATATGCATTCCCGTCCATTCATGAGTGACGTCATAGATGCTTCGCACTAACGCATCGTATGAAAAGCTGAAGGTCGCCGTATAAATAGACCTGCGCTCCTCCTTCACTCACTCACCTCACTCACCTCTCTCCCTATATCCAGGACGGCGCGACATACCCACAACATAGGCCATGTCCGTAAGAGAGTTGATGTCGACCATCGAGAACAGGCCGCAAGACCAGGCGCGGGAGGCCGCAGCTGTCCTCATTCAGAGGACGTGGAGAGGCCGCAAGGATACGGCGAGGATGAGGGAAGAGTATCTGAGCAAAGGGCAGAGATGGGAGGATGCAGTGGCAGACGCTAGGATGGAGGTGAGCGACTCGCTTCTCCCTCCCCTCCACCTCACCTTCACTTCTGGACGATGGACGATGGATGACGTCGTTGCATTCAGGTCGCCCGCCAAGACGCTGCCGAAGACGGCAAGAAATCCCCGCGAGAACGGTGGCGACGCGCCGTATTCCTCATCGGGAGGCTGCTCGACCAGCACCCACTGTACAGACGCAATGAGAACGGGGAGAAGGTGGGAGACGAGATGAGGGAGTATTTGAAGCAGCTGGAGGGGCAGCATTGGTTGGAATTGATTGATCGGTGCGTTTTTGTTCCTGTTGTTGCCTCGGTGATGACGGGCGCTTATTTGCGGTGCGACGTGCTGACTTGGTGGGAGGATAGGAAACATCGGTATGGGTCGAATCGTAAGTGCATGAATTTGTTTTAAATGCGGGTGTTTGTTGACCATACGATGCCGGGGATAGTGAAGGTCAGACTCGGCGTAAGAATGAGCGCCCAAGCCCAACCTGATCAATTTACGGCTGGTAGTGGTACCATCAACAGTGGCAGGAGTCCGACACGAAGGAGAACTTCTTCAAGTGGTGAGCGAACTTTCTCTATCTTATTATCTACCGGCGTTAATTGTTTCGGAGGTTGGACGAAGGAGAGGGCAAAGACCTCGACCTGGGGAACTGTTGTCGCGAACGGCTGGAGTCTGAGGTAAGTACAATGTCGCCTCACATTCCTCTCTATCCCAAGGGTCTGAACACACCTTGCGAATCTCGACCCCACTTGGAAAGTGTAGCGTATAATGTTCGTCCTCATCCCGTTCTCCGTACTAGCCTCTCTCGACACAAATTCCCTAATCCCCCCCTTCCCCCCACGGCAGATACCTATCCTCAGAGCAACGCCTCAACTACCTCGCCAAAATCACCAACTCCGGCACACTCGTCTGGGCGAAGGACGAGCAGCCCATCGATACGACTGCGGGCGAATGGAAGGATACCGAACAGGGGCAGGGTATTGCGCCGCAGCACCTCCCCACGACGCCGGCGATTGAGAACCCGTGGCCTGTTCCTACCCACCACGAATCGACAGATGGATTGGCGTTCCAGACCGCCGACGACAATGATAGTAAGGGTAAGGGCAAAGGCAAAGGCCCAAGACGAAGTAACACCTCTGGCAGCCTAGAGTCCGAACTCCAGAAGAACGAAGCGACGCATTACAGCGGGAACGCGGTCGAGGCCAAGGGCAAGCATTCGTGGACGAGGTACCTGTGGAGGCATCTCACGCTGAGGGGCGTTATGGAGAAGCTGTTGAGGAAGACGGTGGCGAGGAATACGTGGATGTATATTTCGGATATGGATTGTGAGTGTTCTTTTGGGTGGGCGTAAGGAAGAAAGCTGAAGGAGGTTGGGGTTGGGGGTGGTGTAGATAATATGTATGTAGGGATTAAGGGTGCGTTCCATTTCGTTTGCTTACTATGACAAGGTAACGAACGCTCACCGACTGACTTGACAGAAACGGGATACTTCCAACACTCCTCGTTCCTCGCTGGGGGGATGGTAACCTCCGCGGGCCTCATCAAGGTGAAAGAGGGCCAGATACGGAGTATCAGTCCTTTGTCGGGGCACTACCGAACGTCGCAAGAGGTTCGTCGCGTCCCAGACACACTCTACTTTAAACATTTCCTGGAGATCCTCTTCGGGGGTTGGGATCTTATGTGGCATGCGTGCATTGCGAAGGGACATACTGACGGTTAGTATTGTATGTAGCATTTCAAGAAATTCATCGACGTCCTGCACGAACGAGGTGTAGACCTGAGTCGGGTCAGTATAACGAAGGCGGAGGCGGCGTTGTGGGGGTGAGCCCGTTCTCCTTCCTTCCTCCCTCCCCCCAAATTCTGCCTGGCAGAGAGATATGCATCTTTACTGACGCTTGGCCCTATTCTTATTTCTTATTCTTGTTTGCGGCACTACTGTGACGTAGAATCGAGCATCTCGGTAAGGCGCAGAAGAAGGGCAAGGCGGGGAAGAAGGCTGTTGGGGAAGCGCCGAGTGTGATTGGGAATGTGGTTTTGAGGGGGGA
Source organism: Coprinellus micaceus (assembly GCA_951394405.1). Taxonomy (NCBI): domain Eukaryota; kingdom Fungi; phylum Basidiomycota; class Agaricomycetes; order Agaricales; family Psathyrellaceae; genus Coprinellus; species Coprinellus micaceus. The sequence continues at coordinate 954,532 of OX596335.1, read as the reverse complement.
TGGGGGTGGGTAGGAGGGTGTGCGAGGGGAGGGTTAGGGTATGATATTTGAGGTTGGGGAGGATGAGAAGGGAAGAGGGAGTAGCGAGCAGGGCCTGCGAAGATGTCTATCCACATGCGATTCATTGTTGTACAATTGGGTTTGGATATCTAGATCCGCTAATATGTATGGGTTAGTGTCTACAAGTCAACGACGACTGGTACTTCATCCCCTTCATCCCCGCCTTCCTCGAACGCGGCACGGAGAGGGCGAGGCGCGAATCAAGCCCGGCTCCATTCGCTCGAGAGTTCGGAGATGCCCACTGGGAGAGCGGCCTATCATGATCAAGGAGAAAGGGTTGGTGGGTGAGTCGCCAGTTTGCAGTTTACAGATGTCCAGTCGGGAAGTAGGGGAGGTGATACGGGAAAGGGAACTATATGCGTGGTGCGTGGATGGAGGGATAGCATGCAGCGTACCTTCTCGTCGTAATCAACCCACTCGTCCTCGCTCAGATCGACGTCGTCGAATTTGGACCCGCTTTCTGCGCCGAGGCATTTCCAGCCGCCCTGTGTGTGTTCAGTGTTAAGTTCGTTCGTTCAGTTGTTCGAATTTAGATCCAGGAACGGGGTACTCGGGGAGATGAAGGGCGAAGAAGGATGGCGAAAGTGAAAGGTGTAAAAGTGAAGGGTGGAAGGTAGAAAAGTGAATGATAGAAAAGGGTAACAACGCACCCTAAAATCAAACCCCGTAAACTCGAGCCCTCTACACTCGACCTCGAGGATGGCCTGCTTCTGCCCGTTCTCGGCTGTGTAGGGCTTCACTTTGGATTGGGAGTCGAATTTGGCGGAGGATTCGCGTTTGCCTGGAGAGAGGGTGCGGTTTGTTAGTTACTGGGTATATTTGGAGGGATGTGGGGAAGAGAGGGAAGGAGAGGGGACTTGGGAGAGGGAGAGAGGGGAGGGAGGAACAGGAGGAGAGGGAAGGAAGGAGGGAAGGGCACGTACAGTTCCCGCACTTCCAGACAAAGTGGGCTGTTGCGTTCTTCCCGCCTGAGACGTCGTGTTCTTCCTATCTCGGCCAAAATGGCGCACAGGGTATGTCAAGTCGATGGAATTTGAGATTGAGAGAGAGAGAGGAGAGGAAGTTCCAAGTCAGCGATGCAAGATGGGGACGGATGCGCTGGGGGCAATGAGTGGACTGACGAGACGGTTCAGCGAAACGAGTTTAGGGTGGGTTTCGCGGCAGCTTGTGCATTGGACCTGGACAGCACAGCACCGTAGTCAGACTCTCCTTCAGCAAAAATCCAACTGGAGTAAGGAGGAATGAAAGCTATGGCGAACGCACCTGGAAGAACCACTCGAAATCGTCGCTTAAAGGCTCGAGCGCCGTAACGTTCTCGAGCGTAGCTCCGATCGATAGTTTTAGGCGCTAGAGCCTCGTCTTGTGAGCGTTTATGGGAGCGGGTAGAGAGGGGGTGGGACTTACGACCATGGTGCGTTGGTTGGGATGCAGTTGAGAGGCCCGAAGCTCGACTGCAGAAGGAAGGAGATGCCCCTATCTAGGTTCTAGCGATGTTTGTGAGTGCTTGGCAACACCCTCCAACTCGTCCCGAACTCGGAATTGACTTCGGGGATCACCAAAAGTTGCTTTCAGCGCGTCCCGTCACCATGTCCTCCTCCCACCTCCTCTCCCTCGCGCGTAGGGCCCGGCTCTCCTCCCTTCCCTCATCCTCCCTTCCATCCCCTTCATGTCTCCGCTCCTTCTCAGTCTCCAATGCCTCCCTCGCCCGCGCACCCTCCACCCCCCGCCGCACCAAAACCGTCATGGAAGAAAACATGACCGAGGACGACATGTTCGCGCTGCTCACCGAGCCCGCGAGCGTCGAGGACTCGCCGAGCGCGGGGCACCGGCTCCTTATGCAGCGCCGGATGGTGTTGAGGTATTTGAGAGTGATTGAGCATGAGATGCCTAAGCTTGTTGGTGTGTACCTTTTCGTTCTGTTTTGTGGTGTGGTGTGGATGTGGTGTGTACTGGGGATGTGGTGCTAATAACGGTACTGGATAACGACAACAGCCTACCGAAAACCCTTCGTCCCCCCCTCCTCCTCCACCACGCCCCTCTACATCAAACACGCCTACTACTTCGGGGAAGCCCACCCCGCCGAGGCCAACCGCAGCCTCGTCGTCGCCGTCGACGACCTGCCCCTCTCCTCCCCGTCCGCTGTCCACAAGCTGAAGCTCCTGGCGGGGCCAAGGTGGACGCCGGACCCCCCGAAGGACGCGGGGGTGGTGAAGGAGGAGGTGTGGGGGAATGGGTATGTGAAGATCGCGAGTTCGGGGAGGGGGAGTGCGGGGGCGAATTTGGGGTGGGTGGGGGAGGTGTTGGGGAGGTTGGTTGGGTGTGCGAATGTGAGTTTGTGTTGTTTTTTTATTCGTGGTTTAAGACTTTTTGGGGGTGAGAGGCTGATGAAAGTGTAGGATGCGAAAGAAGACTTTTCGGACGTCCCGATTGATATGCGGCATGTCTTTGCGAAGGTTCGGAAGGCGAAGAAGGGGGATCATTTGAGGGATAGGCCGTTGAGGCGCGTTAGTGTGCATGATTTCCCGAGAGAGTGGCTTCCTGCTGCGAAGGGGGCTGGGGCGACGGCTGGGGCTCAGGCATAACTTCTTTGGTGGATTGGACGCGGTATGCGAAGAGGGAAGGGAGGATAGAGGAACGTATGCGGTATACATATTCTATAATTGATTGGTTGCTTTATTCCGTTCCTTCATACGTCAAAGCCAGGGATGACCATACAACCTTCGGATACGAAGCTCAGACCCTATGAGCTGGCTGGCTTGACGACAGCCCTTGCCACTGGGTATTGGTGATTTCAATGGACTTGCGATGGACCTATGATCATGAGCCACCCAGTCCATTGCTTCGGAACCAAAAAAAACCTCCGCTTTGACTTATGTGGCTTTGTGGTCTCCCTGGACACCTTTGTCTGGGGTGGATTCGGAAGTGCCTATATGGAGGGATGGGCGAGCCACTGGGACATAGAGCTTTTGTTATGAGGTTTGGGGGCATTTAAGGGGTTGGGGTGGGTGGGGGGTGAAGTTCATTCATTCATTCATTCGCCTCATCCTCTTCGGGACCTTCGATTCAAGCCCGCCCTAATTATCCGATTCATCGACTCGACGCCTAATCCTATCGGTCTTATTGCTATCCTTATTCAAGCTTCGAACTCTCCTCTATTAATTCTGCGTGCGGGCACGACATACGACTACGAGCATGGACTACGGGAGGAACGAGATTATCACCAGGATTACGAACCACCAGGCGAATGCGGTTATCAAGCGGGGTGCTGGGACGTCCTTGAAGCCAAACTTGAAGTTGAAGTTGAAGCCGAAGCCCAGGCCAAGGGGGGATTACCTGGTTAAAGACAGGACAGACGCGATTAAAGACCGAGACGCAAGACTCCGGAGGCTGGTGGTGACCGCGCGGACGGAGGTGGCGGAGGGCAAGCGGCGGCGCGGGATTGAGGAGAGCGGGCGGTCGGAGTTTGTGGGTGCTTTGTGTGGGAATACGATTTATGGGCGGTTTCCTCGGGAGAGGAGGAGGGGGCATCCGTACTACGTCGGACCGGAGAGGAGGAGACTGCGGGTAGAGTCGCCTGGATGTGGCGTGGAAGAGTGTTGCGAGAGCTGGACATGCATGTGCCGTGCGTGCGGGGAGAAAAGCGCAGACCTGTTTAGATTATATGTAGACCTGAGCAGCTGCGAATGAAACGTGTTCTGTCGCTGTTCCTCGCCATGAAAGTCGGATGGGCTGTCAAACCCAGGTGCGATACCCTGAGAATTGAGGAGAAACGACTAATGATTGGAACAGACCATCGCTGGAGTCGCTGCCAAACTTCAGCAAACAGAGGAGGGCGAATCGTTCGTGTTCGTCGTTTAAAGACTTCCTCCCGTCTCTGTTCCCCCAGCCCCCGTCTCCGCTCACGATGGCCGAGTCATACACCTCCCGCACCACCGACGTCTCTGCCAACGGCTACCCCAACTCGTCCCAGCCGTCCCTCGTCCCCGCCACAGCAGCCCCCTCCAACATCATCCGCAAAAAGCTCATGGGCTACGTCGGGTTCGCCAACCTCCCCAACCAGGTCCACAGGAAGAGTGTCCGCAAGGGGTTCCAGTTCACCTGCATGGTCGTTGGTCCGTGTCTCTCTCCTTCCCCGGTCGCTGCTACCTCACACTCCCCCCCAAAGGTGAATCCGGCCTCGGCAAGTCCACACTCATCAACACCCTCTTCAACACCACCCTCTACCCGCCCAAGGAGCAGCTCCCCCCCTCCGCAGAGCGCTCCAAGACCGTCGCCATTGAGAGCATCGGAGCCGGTGCGTCCAACTTTCCCTCCCCCTCTCTTTGTCCGCCTCGCTGGCGGCCCTCCACAGCTCTTTCTCACATTTGACACGTACAGATATCGAGGAGAACGGCGTCCGTCTCCACCTCACCGTCGTCGACACCCCGGGCTTTGGGGATTTCGTCAATAACGATGACAGGTCAGCCCCTAACGACTCTTTTCTTTTTTTGACGCGTCACGCTCACACACACCAGCTGGAAACCCATCGTGGAGAACATCGAGTCCCGCTTCGACAGCTACCTCGAGCAGGAGAACCGCGTCAACCGGACCAAGATCGTCGACAACCGCGTTCACGCTTGTCTCTACTTCATCCAGCCTACAGGTCACTCGTACGTAGTGAGGCCACCCCTTTCCCGAATAAGCCTAATATCGCGTGTTTTTTCCTGTAGGCTCAAGCAGATTGATATCGAGTTCATGCGGAGGCTCCATACCAAGGTCAACCTCATCCCCATCATCGCCAAGGCCGACACCTTGACCGACGAAGAGGTCGCCGAGTTCAAGCAGAGGGTGCGTTTTTTCTGCATCACTACATTATTTTGCCACGTATCAATGATTCTTTCTCCCTTGGTATCCAACAGATTCTCGCGGACATCGCGCACCACAACATCCACATCTTCCAGGCGCCGACGTACGACAACGAGGACGAAGAGACGCTCGCGGAGGCCGAGGAGATCGCGTCCAAGATCCCCTTTGCCGTCGTGGGCTCGGACAAGATCGTCGCTGCGCCCGACGGGCGCCAGGTCCGCGGGCGCGCGTACCCCTGGGGTGTGGTGGAGGTGGACAATGAGGACCATTGTGATTTCGTGAAGCTGCGACAGATGCTTGTGCGCACGTATATGGAGGAGTTGAGGGAGTATACTAATGATGTGTTGTATGAGAATTGGAGGACGGAGAAGTTGTTGAGTATGGGGGTTGCGCAGGATTCGAGTGTGTTCAAGGAGATTAAGTGCGTTGCTTCCATTCCTATCCCACTTATGCTTTTTACTAATCTAATTAATTTCCCTCCCTCCCTATCTCACCCTTTCGCGTCCTAGCCCCGCCGCGCGCCTGCAAGAAGAGCGCATCCTGCACGAAGCCAAGCTCGCGAAGATGGAAGCCGAGATGAAGATGGTGTTCCAGCAGAAGGTGCAGGAGAAGGAGAGCAAGCTGAAGCAGAGTGAGGAGGAGTTGTATGCGCGTCATAAGGAGATGAAGGATGCGCTGGAGAAGCAGAGGGCGGAGCTTGAGGATAAGAAGAGGAGGATTGAGAGTGGGAGGCCGTTGACGCCGGAGAAAGCTTCTGTGAGTGGATACGTTTTGTTTGCGTTGTTGGGGGGGGTTTTGGAAGGGGGGGTGTGGGATGGGTGGGGGGTTTTTTTTTTTTTGGAAGGAGGGGGTGGGAGGTGTTGTGGGGCTTTGCGTGTGCACGGTTACTGACGACTTTTTTTTTCTTACAGACTGGAAGGAAGAAGGGCTTCCTTCGTACGTAAAAGGCTTTTTTCATATCAAGAGCCTTCTCTGGATTCCCCTGCCCCTTTTCCTCCCTTCTTATCTTGCGTCCTTCGTATCTTGCGTCTTCGTGTGAACTCGTTTGTTCTTAACTTGACTCCCCCCTGTGAACTCGACTCGACTCTTGACACTTTTATTCGTGTTACTACCCATCCCCGGCCCCTCTTGATACCTCCTCGTACATACTACGTTTTTTAGTCTTCTCCTTCTCTCTTTAGTATCCCCTTCGCTCTCTGTCTCTCAGCGCCATCGGCATCGACATCCTGTTGCATACGTGAGTGTGTGCAAGGAGGTGTACTACTTAATCCTCAGCGACCTTATCTTCGGTCTCTCGTCAGCGCGGGACGGGGGTCTCCCCCCACCCCCTTTTTTTAAAGTTCTGTTCAATGTATTTCTTGATTCGATTCGAAGTTTCGAATTTTACACACACACACCCCACGTTCCTTTGACTTTTCTCTCTCCCTCCCTTCCTCCTTATCGATACTTAGTATGTGACGACGACGACGACTTTTGTTTGATTCTTTCCCCTCCCCGGGTGATGCATGTATAGTGTATCATTTTTGGTGGTGTGGACGCGGACGACGATGATGGTTATTTCTTTTTTTTTTCATCGAGGAGAGGAGGACCTCTTGATCTTTTATGCCCCCCCATCCCCACCCTCTTATTCTACTCTAGTCTACCCCCCGATGAGCGCAATATACCACGGTTTCAGCTTGTAGTTAATCTTTTGGATTTGGGTGGTGAGGATAAGGATATGGTGTGGAGAGGTTTGGTTGGTTGGGAGGGTGCGTGGGTGATAACGTACTGAACGTACGACGAGACGCGTCAATAACGTTGGCACGCGATACGCGACCTTCTCGGATCTGCGCTTGCGCTTTACGCTACGCGCAGTTCGGTATGTCGGTACGTGCTACCCCGATGAACGCAATATACCACGGTTTTGCGATAGTCTCTTTTTTGAATGACGGGGGGAGACGAACGTGTGAGGATAGGGCGGGGGTTGGGTTTAGGGCGCGCGAGGATAAGGTGTGGAGAGGTTTGGTCGGTTGGCTGATAACGTACTGGACGTACGATGAGACGCGTCAATAACGTTGACACGCGACACGCGTCCTTCTCGAATCTGCTTCTGCGCTACACGCTACACGCAGTTCGGTATGTCGGGACGTGGGCTAGGGTTTTCTTCAGCTTGAGGTCACTAACTGTGTCGAGGACACCGTAGCCCGTTCTTGAAATGGTAGGTTGAAAGGGTTCTGGGGAAAGGCAACACGTTGTTGTTCATGTGGCGCACAGGCCTTGAGGAGGTGTGGGGAACGCGTGTTTGCTCAGAGGGATTGGTGTATTCCTTGAGTTCGGAGTCTACGACTCTAACTCTATCTAGGTGTCGCCGGTTTATCACCACAATCACCACAGCGTCGTGGTCCTGGTCCAGACCCCCTCCTACCTTCACCCCCCAGGTACTAGCCTCCCGCGAACCATCCCATCAGACGGGCCTCGCCTCCTACACCCTGGACCCTGCACGCACAGCAGTACACAATCCAACTCAATCACCAGGCGATAAGAAAGAGAGCGTTTCGGTGCTTCGCGGGTATGTAGGTTTTATTCGGGGTTGCTTGGATCATCGTGTCGTACTTGCTAGTGCTACTTCTAGACCTACGGCAGGTACGAGATAAGTGGTTGCCGTATTCTGGGTTCCTCCCCGTCCTACTGGGAGGTGACGTTGTGTGGTTCTAGTTCGACTTCTGTGCGAAGGCGTTGGACGGCCTTGGGTCCCTCGGGTCCGAGTCGGAGTGGAGTCTTCGAGTTTGAGTATCCGAGGTTGGTTTCCGTGCTCAGAGGGATCCGAGGCGAGCGTCCGACGTAGTCTAACGAGAATGCTGAGTTGAGATGAGCGATGAGTACCCTCGGCGAGGGCTTCGCCAGGGATCTCCGCCTCGGAGCAGCTCGTGGGGCAGTGATGGATGCGGGCGCTAAAGCGCTAATCAGATGGGCGCCTGATCGTGCTCCTATCGTGTTAGTGGTTGGGTTGTCCGAGGGGTTGTTTCTTGCGCGTTAATACACGGTTCTCGGTTGTCCTGAGGTTCGTATACGCCGCCTCTTCGAGTGGTTGGCTGTATCAAGGGAGTGTTCGGGGTCGATTTCCATGCTCTTATAGCAATTCCGAGAGAGATCCGAGGCGGGCTGCCAACGTACTCTAACGAGAAAACTGAGTTGAGATGGTGATAATTATACATATCCCTCGGCGGGGTAGTCACCAATGGAACTTGGCCAGGGATCTCCGCCTCGGAGCGGGGCGCGGTGATGGGCTCTGATTTGTGTCGCCCTTCCTATTGCGTCGCGGTTGGGCTGTGTAAATACCCTCGACATTGTTTCTTGTGCGTTACGACGCGGCGTTCAGTCGTTCTGTCCATCCCCTTGCTTGTCGGTAAGCGCCTACATCAGGCCAAACAAGTTGGAACGGGCGTCTAACGCGTCGGCCAGTGTCGTAGGGCCCCCGGGATAAGCGCGCTTGGGCTCGGAGTATGGGCGCGGTGGAGCACCGACGCACAAGGTTCTCCCTGTTTATTGTGTGCAGGACCGAGGCGTACACTAAGGAAACCGATATCTTTTACTCGCGGGTAAGCATTGAAGTCGGCGCTGTGACCGTGACCCCATTGTTTGCAGCGATTGTGTGTTCAACAATGACCCCCTCACAATGCCGTTGAGCTACGCCTCTCTGTCGCGACGTATATGAACGAGTATAAAACGCCCCTAATGCAGGGCTATTAGGTTCCATTCTTTTTTCTCTCCTGGAGCCATACTAACCTCAAGTGAAATACCTCTACCATTGACTGGTAAGCTACCCGATACACAGCAGGGGATGTCTGGCCGCCCGGGGCAGCGAGCCAGCGTCCGGAGAATTCAGAGTGCGTCCAACGCTAAGGTCCCGGACCACTTTCCATGGGATGTTATGTACCCCGATGGGAGGTGGTTGGGGGTGCCTTACGCATCGGACAGGGGAAATCGGCATTGGGCTGGGTCCGCCCACAAGCCTACCCCACCCACTGTGCCGCTTGAACCCTCTCGAGGGCAGAGTCAAATTCGTCAGCTAGTAGCCGGCCCAAGTGCACCCACTTCTTCTGAAGGGACTCGCATCTCGAGTCCTACAGCACAAACATTTTCACCAGCGCTCAGACCGGCTACTCTGGGAGGGGCCTCACCGCGGAGCATGACTCAGGAGTCCCTCCCCATTGTTACCATCCCGCTCGAAGATTGGCACCCGGAGCCCGAGTCCGAGTCCGAGTTGAATCGCCCCACCCTTGCTGCGTACCTCACTCGGTCCCAAGGCATGTCCGCCCAGCCCACCCCTGTCGTGATCGAAATCTGGGACGATTCCAGTTCAGCCAACCTTTCGCAGTCGGTGGAACGCTCGTCGCAGTGGTTTCGATGCAATCCAACACCTCGAGAGTTGGAATGCGGTTCTTTAGGGCTCAGCATTGCATTCACAGGGGCCACAGATAAAGGGTTTACTGTGAAGAGTGCGTTCCAGGACGTGGTTCTGGAAGAAACGTCGTACGGCGTGCTCAGCCAACTGAGATATTCTGAAGGGGATGAGGGGTTTCCTGGCTCTAGGGCATTTAACCTGTGTTTGACAATCCCTGCCTTCGACAAAGGAGCAAGGAGGACGTTGAGCGGGGTGTTCGCCGTACGCGAGTCCGAGGATGGTTCAATGCGACCTCTCGAAGTGCTCGCGGAGGTGTGGTGGGGACGAGATCCATTGCAGTTCAAGGAGACTGCCACCCTCATGCCCGAAACTTTCGTCCAGTTCCGGTCGGCTGAGGGAGTCAGCCGGGTGTTACCTACAGAGGATTTGTTCCGCAACCTAACGCCCCCCAAGTCACCGCAAAGAAGTAGGTATGAAATACAGACTGACAAACTTCTGGGAGCGGACAACCCTGGGGTGAAGTGGTTTTGGGATTGTACCGTGGACGAGCCTGACGTCGGAGGCTCCAAGGACGGATATGGGATCGAAGACTTGAGGGATGAGTCCGACGTGGAGAATCCGAAAGGCGAGTTTCCTTGCACCAGGGAACCTACAGCAAGCTGTCGCCTGTTCCTGACTATGAAGGACGTCAACAGAGGTAATGAGTCTACCCTGCTCATCGTCACGACACACGGCAAGCAAAGACAAATTTACAGGCAAGAGTTCTTTGCAGGACCGTTCACAGAGATCGAGTGGTCGAGGTTGTTCGAGTCGGGCGAGGACTTCAGGACGTTCTTGGTGCTTGTTCTGGTTTTCCCGGCGCTCGTTTGGAATCGAGCGCTGGATCCACCCCCTTCGTAATGGTGGGCCGTGTATTCGGTTCGCGCTAATCTGTCCAAGTAATAGTGAGTGGGGATCGGGAAGGCTGAAGCTGGGTCTCGAGGTGTCGTTTCCTCAAAGATCCAAAGACGGCGTCCAGGACTTTGAGGATGCTCACGCCGCTGACTCTGGACATGGCCGGTCGCCCCGCTAACTAAGAGCGAATTAGTAGATACCAGGGCCAGCAAAGAGGGTGGAGCATACTACATGGTAGTGGAGTGGACCTGAGCCACAGCTGGATCGGACTTTGAATCGAAAGCGCCCAGCCTAAATTCGAACTCCCCGGGCCACCACCATCTCAACCTAAGCGTGAACCACACCTTCCTCTGTATCACTGACCCAATATTATACAAGGCAACATGATGCTTTGGTGCTCCCTCGCTTCCTGGTGCCGCTGTTTCGCGTTCGTTGACGTCATTTTCGATGAGATACAGGTCGCTGCATAACGGTACGTCTCTCTTCAACAGCATGAGCAGCTTCGACACTAAGCGCATCTACAAAGCAATCGCGTCGAGAATCGCTGGGTACCTGCACAAGCCCCACTGGCTGTTGCTGGGGGGTTGAACCGCTTTCTTATGCAGAGTGTGTGGTGGCATAGGCAGGAGAGCGGTGTATCGAGTCACCTTTCCCAGCGCTCATCGCAAGTGCTAGAAGTCTTCCAGCCGGTAAACATGATACGCTGGCTCCTCGTACGGATGCGCCCTGTTCTCGTTTTTAGCTCCCATCCACACTCCCTTACTATGAAGACCTCAAGCAGACTCACTCTTTAAGCGCCTTGACGACGTTACGCACGGTGCCTGCACCCGTAACCAACGTTTCAATCCTAACCTCCGGGACTTTCTCTACCTCTCCGCCAGCTTTGCCAGTATGTGGGTGGGCAGTAGACCCCGCTCGGAATGAGCCTGTGCCCTCCACCGTCCAGCAGCATTCAGTGTAGTTCCCGGGCCCTGGGTAGCGCCCGGCTCCCGCTTTGAATATGGCTTTCTTGCAGGTTTCCGCGGCTGAGGGGGGAACGTAGAAGACGAGGCTAAACTTGGGCGTCATGGTGTGCTGATGGACAGGGAGGGGAGAAGAGGGACGCAGAACAGATAGTTATACAAAGTGTAAGTTGCACATCCAAATTACCTAGGAGCGGGGATGGACTCTGAAATAAGAGGTTCGTTCCGTCTCGTTGATTTCCTCTTCGACTGGCTCGTACTTTGATTCCGAGTTCAAGCTACATCCTGGGGAGGGCCTGCCGAGTTGACTTCATCGTTGATTTGCGCTCGGGCAATACTTCCGCGGAGATCGTCAGGGTGATGAGGAGGGCGAGCGCTCTCTATTTCGTTCAATAGGCCTACGATGAATTGGGGGGAGGACATATGACTCGGAATGGGTATCCGAGTCTCAGGGGACTTGTTCCATATGTGCACGGCCATATGCTGACAACCATGACATTAGCACTTGCCTTTGCAGAAGGGGGCGCGTGTCCTTACATGTAGGACAGCTATTAAGTCTTGTTCAGTTCTCTTGAACTTTTCCTGTCGTAGTTCCTGGTCTCCGTAGAGGGCATCCTCCGCTTGGCCCCAGAACCCTCCTGTCGGTCCATGTGCGCTAGCTTCGTCTCCTGTCCAGTCGGCGGTGTGATCAGCAAGGCTACAGTAAAAGTAAGGCCCCATGCCGCTCATGAACGTATCTTCGAACCATCCGGTCGTCTTTTCGCTAGACGCGACAACGATGCGCGGGTCGAGGCGACGCAAGAGAGTGTAACCCATTGGGCCTGTGGGGCCTTCCACCCCCGACGTATGGACAACGAGGATGCGGAAGTCGGGCTGGACGAGAGACAGGATTTGCTGCGTGATGTCGGAGACGTGCTCGTGTGCGATTTGGCCGTGCATATCGTTGATCGAGAGGTGAGTGAGGTTCTTCAACAATGGGAGCGTATTCCATTCCCATTCCCAACCCCATTCGTAGGAGAACACGACGGACAAGTGTGTCAGGTTCCTGAAGATGAGTCCAGAGAAGTTGCGCTGGTCGTCGCGGAGGCCCTTGGCCCAGATACACATCTCGGTCGGGGCACATTGGGTGACTTCGGATAGGAAGACATGCGATTCCTCGGGGATTCGCGTCCGTGGCTCTGTATCGTCGTCAGGGATGTACACCACCCTTTTCACGCCTTTGCATGCCTGTAGGACAACTAGCGCATGACTTGGGGCGACATCGGCCCGAATGCAGACAATCATTTTGACATGCGCGGCGAAGAAGTTTGTTTCCTTGGAGGGGTGGTCTAGCACTGTGCGATGGAGGAGTTCCATCCTCGCTTTGCTGCTTTGCACCAGCTCGATGCGGCGGTAAAGCAGTGGCTCTGTGCTTCATTTAACAAAGTCATTAGAAGAGGCAGCGATACGAAATGAACCCGAGACGACGTACAAGGCTTTGACCTTCTTCGACACCAGCGCGCAGTTCCAGTTCCTGGTAGACGCGGCGGTCTCTAGAATCGATCGCGTTATGTCCTCAGGGAATTCAGCAAACAGGGAGGGCGATTGCATGGCAGCTCTGGGGAAGACAGAAGAGGGGACAAAGAACAGATAAGCTTTCAGTATAAGTGTAATCTTATTCGAGAGAAGCAGCAACACGTGTGGCTTCCCAACGTTCTTGGGAGCTCGAAGACATCCTTCGCAGGAAAGGAGGTCCTTGGATATCTGAAAGAAATACTGATTGGACGTGGTCCAGAAGTTCTGGGCTAGGGAAGGCGACATCGAGCCCGATGAAGGCCTTATCCCACGCATGCCAGACCTGGAGCGCAAAGAACGAACGGGTCCATACATTGGAGAAGCCTTGCACAACCAGTCATAATAATTGTGTTGGACATGAGCTTAATGATAAGAACTGGAGCTAGCCTGGACGAGTCAGACCACGATTCGAACACGCAGAGCAGACCCCTAAGCCTCACTCCTATCACTGGGCAGAAAACAATTTATTCATCGAGTACACAACGGCACATACGACGTGCGCCAGCCTCCACAAGACGATAATTGTCCAACACCTCCAAGGGTCCAACCGGGGCCCTTGATTTCCATATTATCGGGATCCGAAGAGCAATGTGACCGGGAAGAGCACAGCCTTGAACGAGGTATTCCGAGTATCGAGTCATCTATTGAACGAGTAACTTCGAGTCAGCGAGCACAGCACAAGAGAGGAGTGAGCAAAAGGTGTTGAGGAGGGTAGACAGAGGGGGAATCTGGGGAATCTGGTCCTGAGCCTTATATACGTTTGTGACAGAAGCGTGACATGTGACGCCTTTGTCAGCATTGTTGGTGACGGGCCCGACCTGCGAAGGGACTGGGTCATCGTCGGTTGTCTCCCAACCACCACGCATCCACCCTCGACGACCTCAATCCCTCGTTTACGCAGCGTCGGCGACTTCCTGACGGCAAGACACGTTCGCTAGACCGACAGGGGCCCTCGTTGCGGCTTTTCTAGACGTTTCGCGCCCCTTTGGCCATTTTCCCCGTTTCTCTGCCCGCTCGTTCTTTCGCCAAAAAGACTGCAAAAAGTCGCCCTAGTCTCTCCCGGAACCTTACGATATCGATTCTGAACATTAATTCACCATTTGGACGCTTCTTTTACGCCTACTTCATACCTTTCAGACCCACTCTCGCTCTCTGAGCCACAACCCCCACATACGAGCGCAAATTTCGATTTTCGACCATCATGTTGGGACACCAGTTCGCCTATTCCGCGGCGCCGATCCGCAAAGTAAAGGAGGTTCAGTTTGGTATCCTGTCGCCAGAGGAAATCGTAAGTCTTGGTGATGACGACGCCACTTGTGCTCTCTGTGTCTAACCCACCGTCCGCAGAAAGCCATCTCTGTCGCCAAGATCGAACATCCTGAAGTCATGGACGAGGCGACGCGCAAGCCGAAGATTGGTGGACTCATGGATCCGAGGATGGGGACGATAGATAGGAATTTCAAATGTCAGACGTGTGGTGAGGGTATGGCTGAGTGCCCTGGGCACTTTGGACACATCGAGTTGGCGAGGCCTGTCTTTCATCCTGGTGCGTCGTCCTTGACTGTCTTCTCTTTCTCGCGTGTTCATGCTGCGGCAGGCTTCATCGTGAAAGTCAAGAAGATTTTGGAGTCTATTTGTGTCAACTGTGGCAAGCTCAAAGATGATATCGTGAGTCGCGCCTTCTGTTTTTCGTCTACTCGTTTCGCACCCCACCATCCCATTTTCTGGGGGCTCTCTCCACATACCATGGAGAACCCCAAACCCACACCACGATAGACCCTTGACAACGAGGGCGCTCTTCCACCTGGCGGGGGAACACGAGTGCGCGTTTTCGGTCGCTTGATCGCCGCGCTCATCCCATTGCAACTGCTCAGGAGCGGTTGGGCACGAGGTGTGGGTGAAAAGGGGGGCTGAACGAGTGCGGAAATGAACTCGACGCCGGGCCTGCGAAGGTCTTGCGCGTCTGGTTGGATTTACCGTCCGTCACAGGCTGTTAAGCAGCTCTGTTGACGCGTCGCTTGGTTCTGCACCCATAGACGTGACGTGTCTAGCCCCCTTGCCGCGCGAATGCTCGTGTTCTTGCCCTTTGAGTCTTGCTTTTGGATAGTTGGTTGTGGACATCGTGTCGTAGAATCTAGATCGCTGACATTTTCACTTCTATATCGTCTGGCAACCTTGTCCCCTTCCATTCAATCTGACTAGATGGAGCCCAACTTCGCCGACAAGATACGTCATATACGTGACCCTAAAGCGCGGATGGCAGTCGTTTGGGCGCACTGCAAGACGAAGATGGTCTGTTCAACTGACGAGCCCAAGGAGGAGGGTGCAGAGGTCGAGGGTGAAGAACCTAAGAAGGGTCACGGCGGTTGTGGTCATATCCAGCCCCTTGTCCGAAAGGAGGGTCTGAAGATGTTTGTGCAATACAAGAAGACGAAAGACGATGACGACGTAGGTATCGCATCTCTTGCCGTGGTGCCCTTTGCTCACCTCCCCCCAGGAGATGAAGTCGCTTCAACCTGATAAGCGTCAGATCACGCCCTCTGAGATCTACACCGTTTTCAAGAAAATCTCAGACCACGACCTCCATCTTTTGGGACTTTCCGATGAATACGCCCGTCCCGAGTGGATGATCCTCACAGTCCTCCCCGTACCTCCTCCCCCTGTGCGACCAAGTATCGCTGTTGACGGCGGGGCTATGCGTAGCGAAGACGATCTGACCTATAAGCTTGGGGACGTCATCAAAGCTTCTGCGAACGTAAGACGGTGTGAACAGGAAGGTGCCCCCGCCCACGTCATCTCCGAGTTCGAGCAGCTCCTGCAGGTGAGTACTGGTTGGGGTTCCCTTCCCCCTTCGTTGTACGCGTTTCTAAAGCGCCCCTAGTTCCATGTGGCCACCTATATGGACAACGACATAGCGGGGATTCCACAAGCCCTGCAGAAGTCAGGTCGTCCTGTGAAGGCTATCCGCGCTCGTCTGAAGGGGAAGGAGGGCCGTCTGAGAGGTAACCTTATGGGAAAGCGTGTTGACTTCTCGGCCCGTACTGTTATCACCGGTGACCCCAATTTGGAGCTTGACGAAGTCGGTGTTCCAAGGAGTATCGCCATGAACTTGACCTTTCCTGAGCGAGGTAAGTCATTTTGCGCGTCTTCGGAGGTCGCTTCGATGCTTATTCTCATTACAGTCACGCCTTACAACATTGGCCACCTCCAGGAGCTTGTCCGGAATGGCCCAACGACCTATCCCGGCGCCCGTTATGTCGTTCGTGACACTGGTGAGCGTATCGACTTGCGGTACAACAAGCGGGCCGATGCCTTCTTGCAATATGGCTGGATTGTCGAGCGTCATCTGAAGGATGGAGAGTGCGTATCTCCTTTACTTTCTATATTGCCTATCATCCTCACCAGCTTTGCAGTTTTGTGCTCTTCAACCGGCAACCTTCTCTGCACAAGATGAGTATGATGAGTCATCGTGTGCGATTGATGCCCTACTCCAGTACGTCGCGCGCCCTCTTTCACAATCTACTAGATGCTTACCCCAACCTGTAGCCTTCCGCCTGAACCTCTCTGTGTAAGTAAACCGGTGCACAAGGCACTCGCAATCTCTGAACATTCTACAGTACCCCTCCCTATAACGCCGATTTCGACGGCGACGAGATGAACATGCAGTATGTTCACTTGATAATCCAAGGTCGCCCCGTACTAACGGTGTCTTCTCAGCGTCCCCCAAAGCGAAGAGACGCGAGCTGAGCTCAGTCAGATCGCTTGGGTGCCTCGTCAGGTGTGTTATCTTCCATGGGGTTTGTCGTCGTATACTCAACTCTCGTAGATTATCTCCCCGCAAGCCAACAAGCCCGTCATGGGCATCGTCCAAGATACCCTTTGCGGCATCCGGAAATTCACGCTGCGCGACTGCTTCATGGACTGGAACGCCGTGCAGAACATCCTCCTCTGGGTGCCGGACTGGGACGGCGCAGTCCCGATACCTGCTATTCTCAAGCCGAAGCCTCTCTGGACGGGCAAGCAGATCCTCAGCATGGCCATTCCGAAGGGAATCAACATCCACCGAGCACCCGATCCCAGGTCGTCGAACCCCGTGTTCGATGACGGTGTCCTGATCGAGAATGGCGAGTTGATCTTCGGTATCGTGGAGAAGAAGACGGTCGGCGCGTCCCAAGGTGGTCTCGTCCACGTCGTCTTCCGTGAGAAGGGTCCGGAGGTGACGAAGGCTCTCTTCACGGGGTTGCAGATGGTGGTGAACTACTGGCTCTTCCACAACGGCTTCAGTATCGGTATCGGTGACACGATCGCCGACGCGGGCACCATGTCGTACATCACCAAAACGATATCGGAGAGTAAAGCGAAGGTGGCTGGCATTATCGAGGAGGCGACGCAGGACAAGCTAAAGATGAAGCCCGGTATGACTCTACGAGAGTCGTTCGAGAGCAGCGTCGAGACGGTACTCAACAAAGCTCGTGATACCTCGGGTCAGTACGCACAGAAGCACTTGAAGGAGGACAACAACGTCAAGCAGATGGTGGTGGCCGGATCCAAGGGTTCGTTCATCAACATCTCCCAGATGTCAGTTTGTGTGGGTCAACAGTCCGTGGAAGGAAAGCGAATCCCCTTCGGCTTCCGCCATCGTAGTCTCCCTCATTTCACCAAGGACGACTTCAGCCCCGAATCCCGCGGCTTCGTCGAGAACTCGTATCTGCGAGGTCTAACCCCACAGGAGTTTTTCTTCCACGCTATGGCTGGTCGAGAAGGTCTCATCGATACTGCCGTCAAGACCGCCGAGACGGGTTACATCCAACGCCGTCTCGTCAAGGCTCTGGAAGATGTTATGGTTTGCTATGACGGCACGGTGCGAAACTCCCTCGGCGACCTTATCCAGTTTGTATACGGAGAAGACGGCATGGATGGTGCCTTCATTGAGAAGCAGACGATTGAGACGTTCGGTCTCAACAACGCGGAGTTCCAGCACAAGTACCGCGTCGACGTCACGGACCCCGCCGGTGGCTTCATGGCCGGTGTTTTGCAGGTCGGCGTCGATGACTCGTCGACAGAACTCCAGGAGAAGCTCGATCAGGAGTTTGCCCAGCTCTCGAAGGATCGTCACGACCTTCGCCACTTCATCTTCCCCCGCGCCTCTACCAGCGTCTCGTTCTACCTCCCCGTCAACCTCTACCGCATCATCCAAAACGCCGTTCAGATCTTCCACATCGACCGCCGCAAACCCAGCGACCTGGAGCCGGCGTACATCGTCGACAGTGTTCGGGAACTGGGTGAGAGGTTGATTGTCGTCCGAGGCGATGATGCCCTGAGTCACGAAGCACAAGAGAACGCGACCCTGATGTTCAAGATGCACCTTCGCGCAACGTTTGCGGCCAGGAAGGTTCTCGAGCAATACCACTTGACGAAGGAGGCTTTCGAGTGGGTGCTCGGTGAGGTGGAGACGAAGTTCAACCAGTCACTCGTCCACCCCGGAGAGATGTGTGGTACCCTCGCCGCCCAGTCCATTGGTGAACCGGCTACGCAGATGACCCTCAACACCTTCCATTACGCCGGTGTCTCGAGTAAGAACGTTACCCTGGGTGTTCCTCGTCTCAAAGAAATCATCAACGTCGCCACAAACATCAAAACCCCCTCCCTCACCATCCACCTCGAGTCCCAAATCGCCACGACTGCTGCTCTTGCGAAGAACGTCCAGCAGGAGTTGGCCTTCACGTCCCTCCGAACCATCACCGCTGCCGTCGAGATCTGGTACGACCCTGACGTCCAAACAACCGTCATCGAAGAGGATGAACTCTTCGTCGAATCCTTCTTCGCCATTCCAGATGAGGATATCGAGAGCAAGCTCCACCTCCAGTCGCCGTGGTTGCTGCGGCTCGTCCTCGACCGGTCTAAAATCCTTGATCGCAAACTCACCATGCAGTACGTTGCCAGCAAAATCGTCGAGTGCTTCAAGTCGGACTTGTTCGTCATCTGGTCGGAGGATAACTCGGAGAAGCTCGTTATTCGTTGCCGAGTGTTGGGTAGCTCAGAAAAGGACGAGGATGGAATGGGTGTGGAGGAGGATATCTTCCTCCGTCAACTAGAGAGCACCATGTTGAACTCGGTGAACCTTCGTGGTGTCAAGGGTATCAACCGTGTCTTCCTGACGCCTTCGGACAAGGTGATCATTGACGGAGAGGGTGCGATCAAGACGATCAAGGAGTCGGAGTGGATCTTGGAGACGGACGGTACAAACCTGAAGGCGGTTATGACGGTGGAGGGCGTGGATGCGTCGCGAACGTACTCGAACAACTGCGTGGAGGTTTTCAACGTATTGGGCATCGAGGCTGCGCGCGGCGCTATCATGAAGGAAATCCGAAACGTTATCGAATTCGACGGCTCATATGTCAACTATCGACACTTGGCCTTGCTTTGCGACCTCATGACACATCGCGGGACACTAATGGCCATTACTCGACATGGTATTAACCGCGCTGACACTGGAGCGTTGATGAGGTGCTCCTTCGAGGAGACGGTGGAGATTCTGATGGAGGCCGCGGCTGTTGGAGAGAAGGATGACTGTCATGGTATCGCCGAGAACGTCATGTTTGGGCAGATGGCGCCTATGGGTACAGGAGCTTTCGAGGTAGCGCTGGATATTGACATGCTCAAGGATGCCATCGTCGACCATCGTCTGCCGGTCCAGTCCATGTTGGCCGCCCAAATTGACGGTGGTATGACTCCTGGACAGGTCGCGATGACTCCTTACGACACCAACTCCCCCGAATGGCAGCAGGATGGCTTGTTCCAGGGCAACCCCATGAGCGCGGCCTTCTCCCCTCTTGCTTCCAACGGAGCCGAGGATGCTGCCAACTTCCAATACTCTGCCTTCCCCCAGAGCCCCCACCGCCCAGGCATGTCACCGGGAGGCCCGGGCTACAGCCCCAGCTCTCCCAACGCCTACTCCCCTTCCTCCCCTGGCTTCGCACCGAGGTCCCCATTCGGCGCCGCTCCTACGTCGCCCTATGCCGGCTACGCGACATCCCCATTCTACGATCGCTCAAGACCGGGGGCTACGTCACCCACGTACTCGCCCAACTCACCTGCTCTCAACCTTGGCGGCACCTCCCCTAATTACTCCCCAGCTAGCCCCAGGTATTCTCCTCAGTCACCCTCGTACTCCCCCACATCGCCTCGATACAGTCCCCAGTCTCCCTCATTCAGCCCAACGTCGCCACGATACTCACCAGCCAGCCCGTCCTTCAGCCCCGCTTCTCCAAGATATTCCCCCAACTCACCCGCGCATATGTCGCCCGCTTCGCCCAGGTACTCTCCCAACGCCTCGCCCTCATCCCCCAAGCTTTCTCCCACCTCCCCTTCCTATTCTCCAATGTCTCCTGTGGCTTATTGTGAGTGTTTTCCTTTATTGTTAAATGACATCTTTCTGATACCCTTCAAGCTCCCGCGTCACCCGCTTATAGCCCGCAGTCCCCGGGATGGTCGCCGACGAGCCCCCAGCAGACGACGCAAAACGGGTCGACCACCCATTATCAGCAGAGCCCGTCTTGGGATTAGTTTCCATGCCTGGCCTGGCCCAGCATGAGAGGTGTGGTCGTGGGGTTTACTTACGCTCTTTCACGTCGCTTTCGTTTTCAACCATGCATTCCAACCATCGTATCTATTTTTCTGCCTTCTCTTCTAGTGTCTCCATCGTGTAGAATATTCGCATAAATACTTTGGCTAGATGGCTTTCTTTTTGGTGTAAATTCTCATACAGGTACTAGTGTTATAAAAACTGGGCCTACACGTATGACTATGCCCCGAGTGCGGGCCCTGAAGAGGCGTTTGAGAGGTACCAAGCAAGCGCCTTGGACAATCTGGACTCCACTTCAGAGCTTTAGGAATTCAGGGCATAAAGTTCCGTCGTGATTGATGGCCGCAGACGACGTCGAGCACGATGAGCACAGCAATTCCAGCTCAACTTTGCATCACCACCACCTCCTCACTTCTGCGGGACTGAGCCATGCTCAGAACCGCCCGCATTCGATTCCCGCGACCAAGATGGACACCACAACGGCAATGGGTCTCTTCGCGACCGGCACACCCAAAGACATCGACGAAGGGGACGGCCCTGGCTATTGGGGCAGGTGCGGTGGTAGTTGGTGCCGGCGCTCTGCTCTGGCTCCAGCCAACCCATCTCTTTGCGGTCGAGGATGGACAGCCCGGTGGGGACAACGCCGGTACCGCAGAAGATGATGCAGGGGTTGCTCTCGCTCGAGACGGATCCGGCGGCGGTGCGGAAGATGAAGATGAAGATGGGTTGAACGTTTCTCTCGACTTTTCACGCGATCGGTTACACCGCGTCATAGCAGACTACGGTATCTACCAGTCCTCGTCCACTCTATACCCGGCACAGGAGGACAAGACAGGGATATCTCTGGTCAGCTGGGCTGCCTATAGCCACCAGCCCCCCCATATCAACGTCTTCACCTGGCTTGTCGGCCTGCCCACCCATACCCTCGCACTGTCGCATATAATTGGTGGCCAGAACCCACGGGACCTGGGGGATATGCTCCTCGATGCTATCTCACGTGCTGCTACGGATGCAGCGAGCGCTTACGACGCGTCGCAGGCGTTCACATCTTCGCCGCACTCCTATTCGTCCGACGGGGAGGGTGGGCTTTCCATTTCCTATCTCGAGGCTCTGAACCAAGAAGAAGCGCCCAAGTTTACCCCCGATGTTGTCCGTCCAATCGTTCCGCAGGATGAGATAGCACGGGCACTCAAGCGTGGCTTCATCGGGACGGACTACCGTATGGTGTACGGCATCGTCGAGCGGATTTCCCAAATGTTGAAGCAGCAGAAGGCAGGAATTGATATGACTGGCGATGCAGTCGAGATTACGAAGGCAGTTTCCTCTGTCTCATCAGCGCTGGTTGGCCTATACGAGAGCGATACGAAAGTCCTGACTCTTGCGCTTGCTGGCGACTCGAGAGCTGTTCTCGGAAGACCTATTCGAACCGCGTCCCCAGAACTCATCCCAGACACCACTACTCAGAGTGAAACTCCTCTACCTTCTCGTCGACGTTCCCACTACCACACCCTCTATCGCCCATTCACACTCACAGCAGATCAAACACCATCCAATGCAGAAGAAGTCTCGCGACTGCAAGCAGCTCATCCGGGGCATCAACTCTTCTTCAACGATCCGACTACTCCTTCAACAGCCCCAAAACGCAAATCATACCTTGGCCTACCTGTGACAAGAGGGTTCGGGGCTGGCGCTCTGAAGTGGACCCTCGATTTCCAGCGCGCTCTGCAAGATGAATTCCTGGGTGACGAACTCCCCGATTTCTTCCTGGACGGAACGTTACCAGGCCCGCCTGGGGTCAGCCCACCTGACTTGCCTCCCCAAGGGCCACATCCTGTTTCTTCCCCAGCCTTCCCGCCTTTATGTCGACCGCCGACACCTCTGAACAGCGCCAGTCCCCAACTCCTAACCGCTGAGCCTGAGATCACCTCCGTCCGCATTCAGCCTGGCGACTTTATCGTCCTTGCTAGCAAGGGTCTCTTCGAATGCCTGGACAGCGAAGAAGTTGTCGGGCTTGTTGGTGCGTGGGTCGAAGAACGCGGACGGGAGAAGGGTGGGAATGGTGCCAACCGTCAAGGTCCAGTGTCCGTTCGCGCTTTCAAGGACGCGACATTCCTGGCGGATGACCCTGTCGTCGAACTGATGCCGCAGATGCAGAAGATAGAATCGCTGCCGTACGACGACCAGGTTCATGTTATGAAGATGGTCGCTGAGCATGGGCGTCCCAGGAAAAGGAGACTCGTGGACCGCACCGAACTGCCAATCATTTCCGCTTCAGCCTCCGACGACCCGGAGCTTGACCGACTCAGCAGGAAGAATGACAGCTTGAATTCGGCTAGGAAGGCCTTTCGCTACTCGTTGTCGTGGAAGATGCACAACGTGCCGTTCGTGTTCAGCGAGAGGGACAGGGAGAACGTTGCCGCGCATGTTCTACGAAACGCAGTTGGGGGAGAGAGAGAGGACTTTGTGAGGGCGTTGTCGTTGATGAATCGCGAACAAGTCGCGAGGTTTGTGGACGATATTGGATTAACCGTCATTTTCTTCGACTAGAGTGGATAAAGGAGTGCTTTGTTGGTGGAGTTGGATTGGGAGCAGGATAGGGGAGTTTTGTTGAACCGTGTTGTCACGTGCGGAGCATGAAGATCCGTGCATTATTATTGCTGGGTGCGAGATCCGACTGCCATATGTACCTTGGATCAAGCCTTCTGGATGACACAGTTACTATTCCTACACAGCACCTGCAGGGTCATCCCCGGCCGGTATCGGGCGCTCTGAAGCCCCCCACGCGTATTTAACCGACTCGTCCTCTCTTCTGGGTTACATTCTTCGCTCATTCCACCCCCCACCTACCGCCGCCAACGCCATGCGACGCCTCCCTCGCCCTCGGCTTCGTACTGGCCCACTATTCCTTGCTTCAGCAGCAACACTACCCGCATACCTCCTCCTAAACAGCGATTCGCTGTCCTCCCCAACCTCCCCGCACGAGTTGCCTCTCAGAGCCCTCGTCAGGTCATATATCGTTTACACGCTATGTTCCATACCACCTTTGGTAGACCATTCTCCCAGGCTTTTGGATGCCGTTACGAGCGTACCCGGCCTGCGACATCTGGCGTTTGGGTTGGTGAAAGTGACCTTCTTCGACCAGGTATGCACCATTCAGATATGGGTTGCATTTAGGTCAGGCAAGAGTCAACTGAAGTATTACCCCACTAGTTCGTTGGAGGAGAAACAGCCAATGCTACGCTGCCATTACTCAGGGCACTACGTGCGGCCAACAAGGGCGCCATATTCTCCTATTCGGTAGAGGTCGACGCGAGCGAAGCCAGTGGATCCGGAGGCGCTCAAGGATCGGCTTCGAGTCGTTTCGCGCTGACAGGCCTCCCTCCTCACAAACGTATCGTTGAGGAGACCCTCAGGAGCATTGATGTCGCCGCCGACTTCGAGGACTCTCTGAGGGGAGCGAGCAGGGCCACGGCTCCTTATCATTCTACGATAACAGGAAGTGGTTCCCCTGAGCCCCTTCCGACTCGCGTAGATAACAGTCGTGGGATGTGGGTCGCGATAAAGCTGACTGCGATGCTTCCTAGCGCACATGCCCTCATCAACTTCTCCAAGTATATCACTTCGGCAAGAGAGGAAATGAAGACTAGACATAGAGGATCCATTTCCGACGGTTCCGAGATACCATATGACAGGCTTCTCCGCATTAGCATGGGCAAGGAATCCGTACGGCCAGAGTCTATTCCTTTCCCTGGATCTCCGCTCCCTCTAGACATGGACATTATTTATTCGCTCGAGCAGAAGGCTCGGGATAACGACCCGTCGATGACACCTCAAGATATTCAAGACATTCACGACCTGTATAATGATCTTACCAAGATATGCGAACGAGCTCAAGACAGAGGTGTCCGATTGTTGATGGACGCCGAGTACAGGTGAGTCGTATTCTTTGAGTTCATTTTCATCTCATCTAAAGCCGAACAGCTGGTACCAGCCCGCTGTTGACGCGCTCACCCACGCGCTTATGCGCCGTTTCAATGCACTTCCATCGTCCTCGTCGGAACCTGGTCATGACCGACTCCAGCCCCTCCTCTACGCGACATACCAAGCCTACCTACGCCGTACGCCCCTCTACCTTGCACACACTATCAATGACGCCCGGACGAATGGGTATGCCCTTGGTGTGAAGCTCGTGAGGGGCGCATACCATTCCTACGAGACTGATGCCCATGGTGTCGGTACATCCCACTCGATTTCGCCGGAAGATCAACCGCCCGTGTGGGGTACGAAGCAGGAGACGGATGATTCGTACAACCACTGTGTGCGGTTGGCTATTCATGCGATTACGGAGGATATCGAGATGTCGGCGTCCGTTCCCAGCGTGACAGAGACACCCCGGCCCTCGACACTGTTGAGCCGGTTCAGGCGTGTCCATCTGAACTCATCATCGCCAACTTCCTCATCAAGTTCACCCAAGCACAACCCCGGTCACGTTGGGATTGCGTTCCTCTTCGGAACCCACAATTGGGATAGCTGTAATTTAGTACTTGATCAGATCCGACAAGCTGGACTCGGAGAGCTTACCGCTGTGAAGGGCGAGAACGGCAAGGAGGTTGAGAAGATCGTATTGAGTGACGAGGTCGCGAGGAGGGTCGCCTTTGGGCAGTTATACGGTATGTCGCGTTCTCGCTTGATATGTCTTGCGTGGGGGTTTACCTTCTCATGATTTACTTCCCAGGCATGTGCGATGACTTGACAGATTCCATCGTCAACCAAATAATATCCTCCTCGCCCATAGCAGCGAAATATCTGCCCTATGGCGCGATGGAGGAAGTCCTGCCCTACCTTAGCCGGAGAGCCATCGAGAACAAGTCGGTTCTGGGGAATGGAGGAGCGGCGAAGGAACGTCAGCGCGCAGGAAAGGAGATCTGGAGGAGAGTGACTGGGTGGGTCGGGCTCGGGAGCGACTGACAGGGAGTCGGTTTTGGACTTCATTTCTGGTTCTTTTCGTTATATTTTCTCTCTCTCTTTGTTTGAGGGATCTGTGCTTGGGAGCATTCTCGTTGTTCGCGCCAACTTTTACGTTTCCTGGGTTCTGGGTTTGAGTTCCTTATTTCTGTCCGCCGTCTATTGCACTCCAGGGTTTAGTACTCTAGTCCTGGTCTCCTACACCTTACTGATATCCGCTTCTTATTGAACTGCCCTCTGATTTCGTGTCGCTGTCGAGTGTCCCAATCTGTGTACCTCGTTACTACCCATCTTTTCCGATTAATTCTAGCCAGTATACCATGTAGACCCTTGTACCGCCGGTGAGAGGACTGCCTTTGCCGTAGACTGTCGGTCAATGGCGAATTCCCCAACGATGGTCATTTTGCCCGATCTAACCTCGATGGGCGCCTATTGATGATCCTTAGTCCCTCTTGTAATATATGTAAAGATGTAATATAAATCTCCAGTATCTGCAAGGCCACGTATGGGGTCGCTACATCCGGCCCGAATCGTATCCCCCATATCGGTATTTGCGGTCTTGGTCTCCAAGGCGTCGTCTGTTCCCAATGGAACTGTCAGGCAGTTTGGGGGATAGGCTCTCATGGTTTTGTCCGGATAGTTCATAAATGTAATGACGAGAAATGGATTGGATACTGAATGGATGCTACGTTCGGTTGTACAAAAATGTGTTATGAAGTTACTTCTTGCAAGCTTGCCATTGGAAGCTGAAGGTCTGGTATATCGTCGTTGGTAACGCTGTGAATAGGTCATGAAAAAAGACTTACTGTTGCCAAAGAGGTGTCGATGGAGTCAGTAGCAAAGTAGCCAGAGCCCTTCGTGTTGCCAGAGTTGCTAACTCGCACGTCACTGTTGATGTTGAGTACAGTGTCGGCACCACAGGGGGAGAGGTTAGTCGAGACCAAGTCGAATTGGTCGCGGTAGGTGTAGCTCTTGCCGGCCACGGGTCCCGCCAGTGAGGAGCGAGCGGTCGATTGCACGAGCTGGCCTTGGACTGGTGTGGAGAAGGTCATCGAGCCGATTCCCCCAATAGGGATGGTAAATGAGATGCTTACAATAGTAAATCGACTGCTGCGAAGCGGTGACTTTGCTATCAAGCTGGTAGTATCCACGCTGGAAAGAGAATGGGCACGACTGAGATTATGTTCGGGATAGGCGACGTACGTAGTCGACGCTTGCGACGCCGAAGGTGAATCCGGAAGGGACCTTTATGCCAAAGGTTAACTGGCACTGTTTCCTGTTGGCGCTGACGGAAATGCCAGGCCCAGCTTCAGCATAGAATTGACTGAAGGTGACTGTGACAGCAGTCTTGTCGGCTAAAATCAAGTTAATCCGGGAGTGTCTACGTGGGTGTCTTGAACTACTGACCATTGAGGGCATAGTACGTTGAGCCTGGAGGGCATCCGGTACCGATGACACCGAGGCTGGTGATGTTAAAACCTGGCGGTGGGGCAGCGGGTATCTCGACCTGGAGAGCGGGTACCGCGGCGACAGCGGCGACGAAGGCAAGGAGGCAGGCAACAGGCTTGAACATCTTTGCGAGGAAGTTGCTCGGGGATGAATTGGGCGATGAGGTCCACACCCTGGACTATGAGCCTTTATAACTTTCCTCGAGTAGCGATGCATTACGAGTAGAGCCAGATAGTCACCAGACTTGACGGAGGATAGTTCTTCGGAGAAACAACGACCTCGTTATGCCCGGTAACTACAACCTAGCTATCTGGCTCGCTGGATAAGGCGATCGGGGCCTGCAGACGCACTCCCACGACTGTATGGCTAGCCCGACCATCCACAAGGCCGCACAACCGCCTGCTGGTATGGCGGAGAAACCGATGTAAAGTTCTTCTAGATCGGCGCGGTACCTGCGAATCGTAGAAGCTATTGAGAAATCTAGAGGACGCGCAGGCGTTCCTGGGGAGCCCCGATGCCTAAATGCGGTACTTTGGGGCGCGGGTCAGCACTTTATACCGGGTCGAGGGCTGAATCTGGCGCTCACCATCTGGTGTCGAGAGGACCGGGCACTCGCGTTTCTGCGGAAAATATTCGCGTATTGACACCATTCCTCGGCGAGAACGGGCCTCTTGCGTGGCCAGAGTGGAGAATGGTGGGTAACTGAGGACAAATTACCAACGAACCAGAAGAACAGTCATCCCCGAGGGTAGACAAGGTTGAGAATGTGCGCAATCACCGCGCCAGCAAGGTGAGCGGGCCAGATCCCTGGAGCGCTTTCGGGACACCGCTTCCTGTAAAATTTAGAAGGCATTTCGTGGGTATGTGCACATGGTCGGTTTTCGAGGGTCGGCAAAAAACAATCCTCGCAATCGCTTGGAATGCGGCTGAAGATGGTGGTGTTCGTAATGAAACCCAGAGCCCTACAGCTTGTCCTCGTTTGGGTCCGTCTGTCACGGCCCGCATGGCCATCAGCATTCGGCGCTAATTCGGCGCTTATTCTTGAGGAACCGCCTCACTGGTGCTGGCAAGTTGTCCGGCCCCATTATGCAAGCTCATTATGGCCTCTAAGACGTCGATAAAATCATAGTCCACGGTGTACAACAGAAATTAACATGTAGAAAGGTAGGACAGCCCAGTTAAAACCCTCAGATGACTCCGAGACCCCTGGGCGAGGCTGGGATTACTGAGTGCAGGTTTGCCATTGGAAGTTGAACGTCTACAACGGAGGTTGAGCTCAGTCTCCGTACGTGAGACTCGTGATACGCTTACCGTGGCCAATGAGGCGTCAATCTACGTCAAACTGTTAGCACGTTGGCTGGAGCAACAAACCCGGCATGCTTACAGAATCTGTGGCAATAAGTCCTGTGCCTTGAGGGTTCGCCGAATTACTGACACGAAGGTCGCTATTAATATTTAAAACGCTTTGAATTCCGCAGGGGGCTTGGACAGTTGACGTGAGGTCAAAATTATCGCGATATGTGTACTCTTCGCCTGACACGGGGCCCGTTAGGCTGGACCTGGCAGTGGCCTGGAGGAGTTGCCCTTGGACTAAAAAACCACGTTAGACCCTTGGAAAGGTAGTATCCCCGATGGCTAAAGACTTACAGTAGTAGATCGATTGTTGCGAAGCTGTTACCTTTGAATCGAGCTGGTAGTACCCTCTCTATATAAGGGCATGTTAGGGTATTGTAGGCCGTCAGCTCATCCAGAGCTACCCACGTAGTCGACACTCGCAACGCCAAAGGTAAAGCCAGGGGGTACTGCGACTCCGAGTGACAGTTGACACGCCTTCCTGTTCCTGTTGATAGCAATTCCAGGGCCTGCCTCAGCGAAGAATTCGCTGAATAGGACGGTGATTTGAGTCTTGTCCTCTGTATTTAAAATGTGTCGTTAGACTGTTTCCCGCAGTAGAGCGAGGAAAACATACTGCTGAGAGTGTAGAACGTGGTTCCAGCAGGGCATCCGCTACCCAAAACGCCCAGGCTAGTACTGCAGGAAGAGTGTCGGAAGACAGCGATTAGAGAACGATCGGACGGCCTACATGTTAAATCCCGGAGGAGGGTTGGCAGGGACTGCAAAACGCTCTTCGAGGCGAGGCGCCGCGATCACAAAGGAAGCGACGGTAAGATAGAAAGCGAGATAGAGAGTAATAAACATGTTTGCTTGTGCTGAAGCTAAGTCCGCTGAGAGGATGATAGCTAAACCTCTTAGATGCCAGCTTATATAGGTTTTCCAGAAAACAGTGGACAGCATAAGACATACCAAGCGGTGGCCGCCACGATTACGATGTGACATGAACGCAGTGGAATAGTCAAGCATGACCGTTTGGTTGTGATCACGACAGTGTAACGATTGTTTGCCAGTTTAAAATCTGCTTCTGCTTGAGATGATATCGCTGCAAAAGGCCTGGAAAACATACGTTTGGTCATCATCGTACAACAGCTGTCTGAAACGCGCAGTGCAGTTTGACACTCGAAATGAAGAGATACAAACTGGCATCATCAGGGGCGAGCGGCAAGAGGGCAGGTGATCAGTGAAGCCTGTCGGTGTGTGTATCACCGTGAAGTCCATCGCGCCGTGTTACCGCTGTGCTCGGACAGAACGCTAGTACGTTCTTCCCCATACCAAGGCTTCTTGATTACTTGCATTGTGCGATCAACGGTGCATTAAAACCCGCAGCAAACCCGCAGCCGCCCTTAACAGTGCTTGTCCAGTCTCAAGTGTCGAACGTTCAGAGAACAAATCGAAGCCCAAGGTTCGTATGGACGTGATGTGTTCAAGGGATGGAAGCCGTTCAAACAAGCGCCTCGAATATAAAAGTAGGCCGTTCCTGAATATATACCAATGAGGTATTGGGAACTTACGTAGGGTATTCAAAGGCATGGTGTAGAGGCTCAAGGTATCCATCTCCACCAACCTTGTTCAATCAAATCTTGCTGGTCCTCGAAGAACCACCACGGTGTCAGTGCAGAGCAACCAGGCCCATGGAGGTGCGTCCGGCCGCCTCTCCACAGCTCTTCACCTGAAGCGAAGGGTGAACACATGGTGGTGAACTGGTGGGCGCTTAAACTCCTACAATACAGAGGCCGTGGACGATCTATCTTATCTTTGACACGCTGCCACGGGCTCTCGCAGCCCTCGGTGCTAAAAACAGTTCAGTAATTAGCTGTGACGTTATGACTCTGTAACTTATAATTGCCCCGCGTCCGACGCACTGCGCAGCCTTCGTCTTCAATCGCTGAAGGGAACGGGAAACTTCCGAAACATGCATCTTAGGTCACATAGAATTAATCACAATTTTACGAAGGGCGGGTGGACATGCGGTCAACACGATTGGGATTGGAATGCATGTATCAAAACTGGTTCTTTAGCAAGTGGCCCAGTCATAATGGTCACCCTGGAAAGATGGAATCAGCGTCTTGGAAGGTCTGGGAGAATGTGGTCCGTGTCACCTGTCTGAGATTCAGCTGCGTCAACGAAGAAGAGGAGGCTGGTGTCAGTTCATGAATACGAATTGAGAGGAACTGTCACATACGCTGTCTTTCGCAACGTATCCGTTCCCACTGGCACCAGTGATCAGAAGGTCGAAGCCTACCTCCAGAATTGCAGAACCTCCGCAGGGAGACCGGACGCTACCAAAGGTGCTAAAACTCTGCCCCACAGTGGCGCTGGTAGGCCCTGCAGGTCCATTGACGACCAAGGGTGAGGTGGCTGGTACGGAAAAAGGTTGGATGTCAGAGAGGCATTCGTCGAGGTGTGGGGATCACCAAATTACCTGTTGTGCCCGTGACTGCGTTGGGGACCATGGGGAGGGTCGGTCATAATGGTGCCATTGGGGACGACAGGAGCCCAATACTCACAGGAGTAGGTCGCGGTCTGGGACGCGGAGACCCCCGAATCCAACTGGTAGAAAGTCCCCTGAATCCAAGTGGTGAGCCCTGGAAACTCATATGCAGGCGCGGGCAATAGTCACCGTTTCCAGTCCCTTCAGACCGAAGTTGTAACCTCTGGGAATCCTGTGAAGGGCCAAGGTTGAGCAGGGTCACAGGGCGACGTCGAGGGAAGACACCTACGTGACAGCCAAAGAAACAACGCAGTTCTTGTGGTTTTCGCTGGAGGAGACCCCAGGCCCAGCAGAGGCGGAGAGGCTATCGAAGACGACGGTCGCGTCCTTGGTAGTCGCTATTGCAGAGTCTGCATGAGAAAATAAGCCCAATGCGACTCTAGGGCTTTCACTAACGAGATACGAAGGACACCGCGGACCCGCATCCAGACCCGGAGAGTGTGACCCCGGTGCTGTAGTGGGAGTGCTGTTAGTTTCATACATGTTTCGTGGAAACATGGCGGGACTACCGTACATGTCGAAGCCACTAGGCGCCGCGGCAGGGCCCCGTGGTTGAGGGGAGGCAAGCGTAGTCGCAGCGAAGACGAGGAGAGAAAACTTCGAGAGCTTGGACATAGTGTGCCGACTGTGCAACCTCTGAGGAGACGACAGAGCTTGGGTGGACGCACTTTGCTCAGAGAGGTTTAAATACATGTTTCTGCGAGCCCTTGGGACGTGCACTTTCCTATCGCATCGTCGAAATTGCCGTGGCACCGAGGTACTTGGAAATCGAAGCGCTCAACGACCTCCAATTCAAAACCTGCCACGGATAACACAACCCGCTTTTGTCACGGGTTGAAGTTGGGGTGGTGTAGTCTGGCAAAGGTGTCAGTCAAGTATCACAAAGAAATCAAGAAGCGTGGCATGCCGGGGTACGGATTGTTGCGATTCAACTTTTGCTATTCTCTCAGGCTGACTGACAGTGGTCGCCCAAGGTTCACATACAGATGGAATGTAGCTTGTTGTTGCATAAAACCCGTAAATAAAACAAGACAAGAAGTAGATGATGTCGATTCCCCTGGTTAGCATGCTTGCCATCCCAAATTGAGAGTCTAAGGGACGTGGTTAGCCGATACGAGCAGTTCACAAAGCAGTGGGTACTCGCCTTTCGGAATTGAAGCTAGAAAGAAGCGTTGATGTCAGAGAAAAAGCGTCGTAAAATCGAGAGGACTGTTCACGCACGAAGTCCTTCGAGAGGAATCCGAAACCATCCTTGTTGTTCGAGTTGCTTACTCGAACGTCGGTGTTGATATTCAAGATGGCGTCCTGCCCGCATGGAGAGGTCACCGCATCAGAACCGGCAAACTCCTCCTTGAGGATATAATCCTTGCCATCGACAGGCCCTTTGTATCTTCCCCTTGCATTTGCTGAAGGGGACGGTAGGTCAGGATGGGATAATTCACGGAGAAGGTTTAAATCGTACCTTGCGACAATTGACCTTGGACTAAAGACCGGTCAGAGGAGATCCGACATCATGATGGCAGGATGCTTACAGTAGTAATAAGTTCCCTGCGACGCCGTAACCTCCTTGTCCAATTGGTAGTAACCAGCCTTATGAAGGAAATCAGGATACTTGAATGAGACGAGCGATATGGAAGTGTACGTACGCTCTCGACGGTGTTCAAGCTGAACTTGTAGCCTTGCGGCACCCTAATAAAATAGGTGATCTTAGCGAGAAACAAGGGAGGATAGCTGAAAGCCTTACTTGACGCCGAGGGTAAGTTGACAGTTTTTGCGGTTATTGCTGATGGAAACGCCAGGGCCAGCGAGCGCATTGAGCTCGCTATAGACAGCAGTCAATGCAGTTGCATCATCTGCGGGGTTTCCTTAAGAAGGGTGTCCAGGAAGCGCGAGACACTGCCAGACCCACCGCTGACGAGCACATATGCGGAGCCGGGAGGACACCCTGTGCCTATCACACCGACGCTGGTGCTGGGAAAGGGACATTCAGTAAATACGACGATCTTCGAACCAAGACGGAAAAACCTACATATTGAAGCCAGATGGTGGGGCAAAGCGCCGACTTGGGGCAGCGAGGGCAGTGGCGACAATCGAGAGCAGGGAAAGTGTTGAGAAGAGCATGTTGGCTGTGGAGGAGGAAGAATGAAGAGATGTCAGGGTCTCTGGGTGGGTCAGGGCAGATCCAAGCGCGCCTAAATACCTTTCCTCGAGAATCCATCGTTTGTCCCGGCCCCGCTCTGCGCCCACCGTACATTGTAAAATGGCGTCACCTGGTGATCGCACACTTCAAAATTCGGAGAAACATAGATACTCTATTTCCCTGCGCCAGGGTCCAGGGCCCCTTTCCCTCGACAGTACGGGGTTCTTGTGGGACGAGGACAGAGCGGGGATGTACAAATAGGTGAAGATCGACCCACGTACATGGCACCCCGTCGCCTCTACTGAGACCAGCGCCGAAACTCCATTGCTCGTAGGCATTCTGGGCGCAGAGCATCGCGGTCTGCCTGAGGCCTTTGCTAGACCCGCGCAATATTCTCACAGGATGGGCTTCGGATAGCATCTGACCCATGCGTCCGCGCTCTGGGACCGCCTTTGTGCGCTGAAAGGGCGGGGTTCCGCCGTACCGGTCAGTATGGAACTTCGAACTTCATCCTTCATCAGATACCGACGACTCACAAACGATAATTGCAGAGGATTCTCGGGTGAACCTTCTGTTTGTTGTCCCGCGGCGCCTTGCGGGAGTTCGCAATGCTGGGACGAGCATACCATCCGGGACAAGGTGCAAGTTCGCCGCGAAGAAGAATAAGCGCCAGGCTGGCGGTCAAACGTGCTCTTCCCACGCTCTGAAAAGGCATTTAGTATGCCCCTATTGCACTCTTTGAACCCTCCGACTCGGTCTCGGGGTGCGACTGCACGGAAATAGGTCTGGATGGGAAATGCTATCGCATTGCGCTTTACATATATACGACCACTATAGTACAGTTTGCTACGGGATCTACTTCACAGCCATACGATTACTTGCAGGTTTGCCATTGGAAGTTCAAAGTCTGCGTGAGGCTCGCGTCGAGCTAGATAGTAAAAAGAAGGTTAAGCAACGAGGCACAGAACATAAAGAAGCTCTAGAAAAACAAGACGCACTGTATCGGTGGCAATATATCCATAACCTTTGGTATTTCCCGAGTTGCTCACTCGCACTTCCGAGTTCACAATGAGGACCGTGCTGGCTCCGCAAGGCGACAACACTGTCGACACCAGATCGAAACTGTCGCGGTAGGAGTATTCCGCGCCCCCAATGGGGCCCGTAAGGGTCGACCTTGCTGCCGCTTGAGTTATCTGGGCTTGAACTGTACGTAATAGATCGAGAGACGACCGGTCAGCATGAGTGATCGTCGTGGGTACAAGGTTAGGCGCCTTACAGTAGTAGATTGATTGCTGGTTCGCGCTTACACCGGAGTCGAGCTGATAATAGCCTCTATAGCCAACGCTCGCAACACCGAAAGCGAAACCGGGTGGAACACTGCATGGGGGCGTCCGTCAGCTCGCTGTGCTGTGCACGAGTGGCGAAGGAACTTACTTGACGCCGAAGGTCAATGCACAATTCCGGCGGTTAGAATTGGCGGCAATACCGGGGCCCGCTTCAGCGTAAAGTCGGTCGAACACGACGTCGACTTTCGTCCTGTCCTCTAGAACGAACCGCACTATTAGCGAAGGCGAGACATAGATGGCGTAAGTCTCACGTACTGCTCAAGACATAGTGAGCCGTGCCAGAGGGACACCCTGTACCGGAGTATCCGAGACTGGAGATGGTAAAATTCGTTGGCGGAGCAACTGCGCGTGAGCTCAAGTTGGGAGCGGCCAAAGCTGCAGAGACGAGAGCAAGCAAGGTGGAAGCTAGGTTAAAGATCATCTTGCGGGGTGAGGTGGTATCAACGGATGCTCCGTTGCCAGGCCCCAACGCTAGACTTTATACCCATCTCCAACGCTAAAACCATCTTCGATTTCGCCGCCAAAGGCAGAGGCGCAATTTGTGGCTAGCGGGATATGAAAAAAGTATACCGTCATCGTCCCTGGGTATAGCCTGGTACTGGTACGTTAACTTGGTGGCCTTGGAGAACCACCGCACAATCGTCGATGCCTGTCGAGGAAGCACTGCCCATGTGAGGCTGAGTTGACAGCCTCGTTGCGGGGGTGTGTCGGCAGCGAGGCTGCGGCAGGCCGCAAAACTGTGAAAAAGGGGAAAGGGCTCTCAATGAGCGCGTGTAAACGCCCGCCTTAGTCGCGCATTGCTCGCGGGGAGCAGGCGGAGAAAGAAGCCTCGAACGTGGTCGAGGCGTAGCGCTGTTTTTCCGAGGAAAGCTCATGCTTATTGCAATTAGTGGCGATCCACACAAGTTAGGCTACGAATGGGGTTTGGGTGGAACTTTGTAAGCTAGGGGATAGATTGTCCGTTATTTCTTGCATGTCTGCCACTTAAAGTTGAATGTCTGCAATTCCACGTCGTATTAGTCTCGAGGCAGGGTGACCAAACGAGGAGAAGGTAAGAATCACCTGGGTAAGCGACGCGTCGATCTGGAAGCAGTGTGATAATGTGATAAGATGGTTTTTCATTAAGGGGAAGCACAGAAAGCACGTACCGAGTCGTTTGCGATGTAGCCGGAACCCTTGGTATTCTTCTGGTTGTTTGTTCTCAGCTCACTCTGGACATTTAAGACCGTGCTTCCCCCACACGGTGCGAGCACGGTGGAAACGAGATCAAATGAGTCGCGGTAGAGGTAATCGCCAGCTTGTCATCGAGAGTCTTCAGTTTAACCCGTTGTCGGAGAAGTGAAAGCCAAGACATACCGCTTATGGGGCCAACAAGATCGGACCTAGCCGTCGCTTGGACAAGTTGTCCCTGGACTTTGTGAAGATGAGGGGCGATCCTGCTCCTTAACGAGTAGACTTACAGTAATACAGCGAGTTCTGGGAGGCGGTGACCTTGGAATCAAGTTGGTAGTAGCCCCGCTGAATTCCGTTGAGCTCGATACCTGCATTCACAGAATGGAACTTACGTAGTCGACATTCGCCACGCCAA
The DNA here is from genome assembly GCA_951394405.1 of Coprinellus micaceus. Taxonomy (NCBI): domain Eukaryota; kingdom Fungi; phylum Basidiomycota; class Agaricomycetes; order Agaricales; family Psathyrellaceae; genus Coprinellus; species Coprinellus micaceus. Next base: position 918,874 of record OX596335.1, on the reverse strand, counting down.
ACGTGAAGCCAGATGGAACGCTGGGCAAGGAGGGAAATCGTTACACCGAGCACCACAGCAAGGCACACCCAAATTGACACTCACGTCACTCCGAAAGTAAGCCGACAATTCCTGCGGTTGCTCGAAATCGGAATGTTGGGGCCAACTTCAGCGTAATACTGACTGAATGTCACGGTTACAGCAGTCCTGTCAGCTATACGCGATGAGTTTCAGCGAAATGGACTGGCGATGGGTATCAGCGGTGGAGTCTGACCGTTGAGCAGGTAAAACGCAGATCCAGAAGGGCACCCGGATCCGTTGAGGCCCAGGCTCGTGCTGTAGTCCGCGGTCAGCGTCAGTGATCATAGATTCAGATCCCAGGAACAGGCTGGTACGGGGTGACTTGCATGTTGAAACCCTTGGGTGGTAGCTGTGGAGCGGGGGTCGCAGCAGGCTTGGGTGAGCCAGCGGGTGCTCCTTGAGCAAGGATGAAGGCCAAGGCAGAGACGAGTAGCGATGAGAAGAGCATTTCGAGAGGATCGCGATGTTCAGAGGTGACGAGATGAGGTTGGACTCTCAGCGGGTGCCACTAGCGCCCGTTTTATAGCTGGAAATGAGGCCCCACAGGCAGTGGCCCGTCGTCACCTTCGGTGGTGACAACCGGTATACGAGTACGCTTCGACACCGCAAAGTCGTACATCTTGTCAAAAGGAGCAGATGACCAGTACGGTATGGGCAACATGGCGGTAAGAGGCAAGGAATGGAAATTGATGCGTGGGCAAATTTGGGCAACAAATATGCCAAATTGCGCCTATCGTAAGATGGTTGCCTGCGCCGAGTACAGGGCTGTTTAAATTGCGAATAGCCTTGAAGGCAATGTGCCTGGTAGAGGGATTGCCTGACAGCGGCATCGAATCCCCGAGTTGTTACTCTAGGCCTTTGAGTTAATGGTTTCAGGGGGTTAGGCTTTACCGTGCTGAGTCTGCATTGTTCAGGTTTTGGCGTGCGGTTGGGAGGACGACAAATGAATCCCCGGAGAATGGCGAGGCTCCATTCTAATGCGCCGTTTAGTCGGTAGAACTAAGTCGCTTGGATGGTGGAGGACTGGTTGGTGCTCTCTGACGGGGGCTCGCGTACCCCTCCTACGTTAAAGTACGTTTGCTACGAAGGACAAAAACTCGATTCTGGGGGTGTTGGGTGGATTCCTTGGGGCTCATGGAGGACGAGAGAAAAAGATATGCCCCCTGCAAGGCTCGAACTTGCGACCTCAGGATTGTATGATCAACCGATCACTCATAAGTGAATATGAGACCTGCGCTCTAGCCAACTGAGCCAAGGAGGCCTTGACAAGAAGGGCAAAACAAAAGACCGAATAATCCGGAGTTCGTTTCCCCGAGGGGGTTCTCCCACGCCTGAGCAGTGCAGGCTGTCCCATCAAGGATTTGACCTCGACCACCGTGGCACCAGCGGCGCGATTACACTCTTCCCGACTCTCGCTTGACCACTCCGCCTCATCGTTGTCCATTCACCCCTTTTCATACACTAAAGGTCTTCAACCGGGTTTGAAGTCCACTAGACAGTCCCCATGACTCAAGTCGTCCAGGCATTCACTCGAAAACGCCCCGCCGACGGTCCTCTACTGCCCGCGTCGCCCTCTAAACACGCTCGCGTCACCCCATACGACAAGCCGAAAGCGGTTCTGGCGTTTGTGGCCGGTGTATTTGCACCAGCGCCTCCTGGTCTTCCATGTATGTGACCGCGAATTTGCACAGGGGGACGATACTAATAATACAATTACAAAAGTGCACAACAAGGCCAGCCCGGCTAGATATCCCATTCAGAGCACCACACCCAGAGCATCGAACACACCAAGAAGAACTCCAATGGCTTCTCAAACCGTGACAGTCCCTCCGCCACCGAAATCGGATGATGAGGCCCTCCCGACCGAGCCTCCCAGATTTCACAGGAAGCGTAGCAAAGACGACGCCCCACCACCACCGCCTTCCTCTACACCTCCATCGATATCCAGCACCTCGCAGACGAGCCCCAATCCAACGCAGAACGGCTCAAGTAGTTCGCATGCAAGGCGAAATTCAACCTCAACACCCTCAACAAAAGGCTATACTTCATCAACAGCCAGTTCCTCGAGTCCAGTCCGGACTACACGACCACAGTCGTTCCACGGCTCAACCCACGCATCAAATTGGGGCGTCCCAGAACCTCGAAAGCTCGACATCCTCAACGCCCGCTCTTGGAAGCAACTCTCCTACCCGAGCCAACAATCGAGATCCTCAGAGTCCTCTGTGGCGAGCACATCACGAGTGACTTTGGACTCTGCATCGTCCTGGCGAAGCACCACCGAATCTACCACAGATCGACCCAGCTCCGCCACATCGGCGACATCGACGGAATCCTTCGCTGAGACGCCTCAACCGAGGAAGAAGGAAGACTTCTCCGCGCTTCCCAAGTCCTTGTTCTCTCCCATTACCCCTCTGCCTCCCGCACCCGTGCCTTCATCGCTCGGGCTCGATTCTTCGCCTGCTAATTCGAGAATACCCAGCTCGTCGCAGCCTCCACTCTCATATACGAGCCGTACGTTCAAGTATACGCCAAAAAGCGATATACATGGGCCAGAATGGAGGTATAGCGTCGATTTGACACGGGAGAAGTCGGTGAAGAGGTCGAGGAGTCGCCCTCATATCTTCCAGGATCAGGTAAGTTCAGATGCACGCTTATATGCGTCTCGGTTTCATCAGCAGAGCTAACCCCACCCGTCCTGCGAAGCACAATCGAGACGTGAAGGCGCGGCACACGAATTTATGGAAGACGATGCAGAAGTACACGCCGGAATGGTTTGCGAGGGCGAAGAAGCGGGGGTATGAGGGGTCGGAGGAGGACTTTACGGGTGAGTACTGACGGGTGGGTTCTTGGAGATGGGCTCTAACATGTATGGTTTTCTGCAGCGTGGGCGGATTATACGATGAGAGCTATGCAGGCGGTTCATGGGGCGATGAAGGGTGGTGAGCACGATACATGCGTCTAACGAAACCTTCTAACCTGTGAACCTGTGATTTTGCTAGACGATGTCAGGCAGGGCATGGACGACCACTTTGCGAAAATCCAGCCTGCGCTCTTCAAATCAGTGAAGAGGGTTCTAGAAGGGTCAGTTCTCCCCATCGCCCTCTACACCTTCTACAGCACCACGCCCTGACACACTTCCCTATCTAGACCCAAGCCCAGAGCGATCTTTACCCCAAGTATCGACCTAATAAACAAGGTATACCGAGCCAAAGATGCCGCGATCGACGACATCCTCCGCCCGCCGAAACCATCACTCCCCCGGTCACTTTCCCAAGAAGACGAGGCCTTCGTCAACGCCACCCTCAACAAACGCGGATTCGTATCCAAAGTCGCGCGGGAGCAAGTCGGCGATGCTGACATCCGCCGGCTGAGGCCAGGAGAGTGGCTAAACGACGAAGTGATCAACTTTTACGGGGCGCTTGTCAACGCGCGGGCTGAGGCAGGGAAGGCTGCGAATGTACCGAGAGGCAAAGTCCTGAACGCGTTTTACTTTAGCTCGTTCTTCTGGACGAAGCTCTCTGGGAACGGGTATGAGAAGGGCAAGTTGGAGAGGTGGACGAAGAAGGCGAAGGTGGATATTTTTGAGAAGGATGTCCTTGTTATGCCGATCAATCATCGGCAGACGCATTGGACGGCCGGGGCGGTGAATTTTGTGAAGAAGAGGTTTGAGTCGTATGATAGTATGAGTATTGCGAAGGGGGATGTTACGCAGGTATGTTTGTTTCGTTTTCTTTGGATGGTTGTGTGGGCTGACGTGGGGACAGCTGCTTAGGCACTACGTGGCTAAGGAGCATGAGAAGAAGAAGGGGAAGCCGTTTAATTTTGACGGGTGGGTAGATTATCATCCTGAGGTACGCTGGTTTTCCTCTCCTTCTCTCAGTGAGGGACTAAACTAACTGGCTATTTTTTGGGTTACATAGGACATCCCTCAACAATCCAACGGGTTTGACTGCGGGGTCTTCACCTGCCAGTTTATCGAGTCGCTGTCGAGGGGTGAAGATGACTTTGTGTTTACGCAGGAGGATATGCCGTACATAAGGAGAAGGATGGTGTGGGAGATTGCACATGCGAAACTGAGGAGCGATTGATCAGACTCTCCTCCCTCCCTCTGTTATTCAACGTTCGGTCGTCACCATGCGCTCTTGGTCCTAACTTCTACTTCTACCTCTACGTACATCGTAATCATCTCGACCTCAACCCTGTCCTGTTCGTGTTCCCTGCATGCATTTGACGTTCGCGTCAGACTCACTGTTTCAACCCATCCACTGTGTATAGTTTAGTTTATTCGTGTACCTGGTCCCTGGTTTGGGCATCAAGTTCTTCTGCTGGTCCTCATCCATCTCTGCGTCCTGAGAGGTCTCTTGGAGTGTTTCTATGGTCTGCGCTTTGTGGTATGGGATAGATGGTATTGAGCGTGCGCGTGAGGTACAACAACGCTGAACGAAATATGACAAGTCCACAACAAGTCTGGAGGAAGGGTAGACGAATAACTCCAATAACGCCAAGCCCGGCGTGCCTCCAGGGCTCCCATAGCGACATCCAATCCTACATCCACACCCAAAGCCCCTACATCCACGCCCGCACCCCCCTGGACCGCTACCGGCGAAACCACCAAACGACGATGAAGAACCAAAACACGATGATGAAGAAGATGATGTACCAGAGCCATTTGCAGCCGTGGCGCTCGGCCATGTTGTTCATGCGTCGGAAGGTGCCTGAGAGGATGTCGCCGGTTTCTGTGAAGGCGTCGTTCTGTGTGTGTGTTGGGATGGGTGCAGAGGTGAGAGTAGAGAGGGAGTGGGGAGGAGGAAGGGGTAAGGGGAAAGTGTAAGTAAGGAGAGGAGATCCGAGGGGTGAGGAAGAGAGGACGCACCATTTGTGAGAGTTGTGCAGTCGAGTCGCGGACTTCGTTCCCAATCCCGACCGTCAACTACACCACAACGAGCAAATACCAAAGACGCCTCCTCGTGAGCCACCCATACCCAACGCATACATAATCAAACCACTCACTCACATCCTTCAACAACCGTACTTTCGAGCTCAACATGTCGATCGCCTCATCGTTCTGCCCCTCCAGGTCGTCCACGACCCTGCTATTCTGGAAGCTCGCGTTCGTACCGTTGGTGTATGCACCCCCAAAGGGGGACGAGCGTCCGCTCCCTGAGGGTGGGGTGTTGCCGAGGAGTTGGGAGCGGTCGCGGACTCGGATTCTGCGTGTCGAATAAGGTATGTAATTAGAGGAAGGGAGAGAGGATGTGAAGGTGTGTCGCGTACCGTTGAGACATGGTTTATAGTGGGAGATTAGGTGATTAGTAGGCCGGTAAATGGGAGGTCTAGTGGTGCATGGGCCCAGTGGGCCTGCGGAGTCGTAGCAGAGGTGGTCGTTTGGTGACACGTTTTGGGTTTGATGCTTCCAGTCAAACGGAACGGAATCACACTCCTCGGAGTAATTTCCATTTTCAGAATCACCAAGGGACCAAGGGAGACTTGCAATGAAAGAGAGCAGAAAAAGAAGCGTTGTTCGAAGCTTGAAGGGTAGTATAGATACATAATAACTCAAAATATGGACTGAGCAGACCGAGCCGCGGGCAGTAATAGTTAAAGAATGTCGAGGGATCCGGGACGCGACGTCGAGACCTGGATGACAAGGAACAGACAGACATCCCCACAATATAGACAAGTAAGATATATGTAGAGGCAAGTTGCTTTTTTTGTGGATCAACCACAAGGAGAGCAGCCTACATGCGAGAACACCCCCAAACGAAACTAGTGTGATGTACGGTACAAGAAACTGAATGATGGAATATGTGCATCTGCAAGGTTGATCCAGAGAGATAGAGACAGAGAAAGTAGTGGAGTGTGTAGTGGGCGTTGGGAGAAGCGAATCCGGAGCGATGGTGTATGTGCGGAAAACGGGGGACGAAGGAGTATGTGAATGCTGGTGGAAGGAAGGAGAGGGTAAACTGCGCGTAGTGATCGTCCGTTTATCGTCGGTAGTAAGGTAGAGTATGGGGCTAATGATTACAAGTGGCCGTGGTGGTGAGGGAGGGAGTCCGTTATAAGTCTTGAATGTAATTCGCCTAGTTTATACTCATGCGATTAAGGGTCGTACTTGGACCCCGCCGGTGGTTCTGTGAGTTGAACCCTTGGTCCGCTTTCCGTGCCACTGCGAACAGAGAGTCAGCTGTTGCACGAGAGGTGACAGAGCAACGCGAACGTACATGCGGTCTTGAGTCCCTTTGCAAAGTTCCTCAAGATAACCACCGAATATGCGAATGTCGCAATCAAAAGCATGATGGCAAAGACAGCTGTATGAAGCGGTCAGTGAGGCTTCGCGTCGGCGAGCAAGGGAATAACCCACAGAATACTGTCAACGATTTCCACACCAACTTGTATTGATCAGTGCTCATGCCCAGCAGAACCTTGATCAACTGCTGCGCGTCAGCACGGACCCATGCTTCTCAACAAAAAGAGAACGGCAACACACCTTATAAATGAAATAGATCATCGCCCCAACGCAACCGCACATGAACGTCGCCATCATCCACTTGTTCTCGTGCCGTGCCGCGAGGTGGCCTTCCACCAGCAAGATAAGTGACAGTGGAAGAGCCGCGCACGTCACATAGTACTCCCAGTCGTTGTTCTCCAGTACCAGCCAAATAAACTGCACCGAGAATCCGACCCAGAAAAACACGTCGAACTTGACCAGACATTCGTAGATCTGGTAGTTGGCATAGAGCTTCTTGATCCTCCGGTCGGCACCTAAGAACTTGTACACTTTCCAGCCGAATTCGTGGTATATCTTCCAGCCTAGGGCTATGTAGGCGATTTCAGCCACCGAGATGACAACGGGGATGATGATAGTGAGGACGCGGATGGGGATGTTGGTTGCGCCTGAAGATGCGTCGACCATAGCCTGTTGGACTTCGTTGATTTGGATCATCGCGTACAAGAGGAAGAGGGCATTGAAGATGCTATATTGGGACAGAATGTCAGCTTGGGGTACCGAGCCGAACATGGAAAGACCAGGCGCACGCTAAGCAGATGAATTGGAGTGTGTTCCGTGCGTACACGGCGTCGAGAGCCATGGCGAACTGGAACACGCTGGAAGGCTGTGAGTGGGGCTGGACCTGACGTAACAAAGCCAGCGGCGACGTACTGAGCAAGTGCAAAGATGGCTAGGTATACTGGCATCCGCTTTATTGTGGGGTCTGTTGCGGCTTCCTCGTCGTTCATCTTGTCCCGTACCCGCAGGAAAAGCTCTCCCTCGATTGCAAGATCAATCGTCGTCTCCACCAACACAGTCGCAAGGTATAGCCGGCATGCTAATGATTCAGGAATAATCTAGTGCGCAACGGGGTCAGTCTCTTGTTCCTCGCCGGGCCAACTCTTTGCAAGCGCACCTTTTGCCATACTGTCCGTGTATCCACCTCCTTCTCCTTCGACGAGCCTATAGGTGGATATAACGGAGGGTCGTCGTGGGTGTCGTCGGAGTGCTTGAGGGAGATGGATGATGCAGAGGCCTTTTGAAGGGTTGCTGACTGCCCTCTCCGATGGCTAGCGTTGGGTGTTGAGATGGCAAAGGTTTGGTGTCGAGCATTGGGAGCATAGGGCGCGGAGTAGTCGTCTATCAGGTCATCATATGAAGCCTTGTAATCATCGAGAGGCTGTTGGGGATATGGCCGGTGTGATGTGTCGTATTCCTGGGAGAGATTGAGCGCAGCCGGCATAGCAGCGCTGGTGGAGGAACGGGGAGGCGTAGGGGGAAAGACTGTGGGGGGATAGAGAACGGTAAGGACTGTAGCAGAAGTGTAGTCAGGGCGTGTGGTGAACCTTCAATTTACCCAGGACGGATTTCCTAACCCGTGTTTGTTCTTGATTTCGATCAATCCCTCTCGCGCCAACATCATCCCGCAGTTAGAAATGTCCCTCCCTCGGAGTCTACATTATCAAGGTCTTTTACGCTATGTACCAGGAACATACGAATAGGAGTTCTCAACCACCTGGGGGGTCTCAGTGGCTGGTTTCTCCCGGACATGCCCCACGAACACCTCGGGCCCGTTGCCATATGAGGTTGGGGGCGGAAGCGACTCCCCATCAATCAAAGCGCACAGCCGTTTCCTTGGACAAAATTGGCAGTTTCGCTGGAACCAAGGGTTTTGGCCTCGAAATACCCATAAAGCTCAGATTGTCAGAGTGATTGACGCTGAACGTTGAATGTTCAGGCGGATTTGGCCCCATTTCAGTGGCTGGTGGTTCATAATTTACTTTCCGGCGACTCAGATTCGCTCCTCGTCGCCACTGGTCCTCTCCCATCGGCGCATCAAATCTCCTTGGGTTAACGACGCCCGCCACTAGCTGGGTCCCCGACCCTATATGGAACCGCCATAGCCCTGGTTGCACGGAGGACAAGATTGCCAAACGGCCCCACCCAGCAACTATTTTTTCACGACGTCCAGGCACTCATATAGGCATCGGAGGGACGACACATATAACAGCATGATGGTAAGAGGTCGCGAACGGAGACCCATACCCCTGTAACGTAGTGTAAGTGATATCACATTTTCGTCAGTCTGGCTAGGAGACCCACATTGCAATGAGGATCCCTGGCAGCAAAATCGTCGAATCCAGGTTACAGGCTCGTGAGCACGGTGTATTCTTTTAGATGTCAATGACTGTTATGTATACCTGCAAGGCAGCCACGAAGTTGAGGTAGCTCACACCCTCATTGAGGGCTGCCCGCTCTGCCATTAACTTGAAGCCATACAAGGTCAGCAAGCTTGCGTCCCGACATATTTTGTTGTCGAGGCCATCCCGTCACCCAGCCGCATGTTCCCTTTTCGTCCTGCCGACACAGCTTCCACAGGATCCTTGAGGGTGAATTTCTGATGGGAAAGTCCTTCGAGCAAAGCTCAAAGTGTTTTTTTTTTTTTTTTTGACGATAAATGATGTTTACAGCAGCTTGAGTTTACCAGTGACCTGATTGACAAGTCTAGCAGGACCTAAATTCCACAGTCAACGCCGTACCCCATGAAAACTAAACGACGCAACTCACCTAGAACACCCAGGACCGTTCTGGATCCCGCGGCGACTTGTGTCCGTCCCCTGTAGTGTTATCGCGACGTAGGCGGTGTTAGACAATGTGGAGAGGGCGCGGTAACAGAGAAAGTGTCTGATATGACTCACGCATCGCGAATGGACCGTGCGGTGAGATGGAGACGGTGTGCGTGTGCTTGGAGCGAGGCCAGTTCTTCTTCGCTGGAGCACCTCAGGGCAACCTTTGTCTGGCTGGAGGTACCATGGGAAGGGCTACTTTTTACGGGGAAACGCAAGAACTCACCCCAGTTTTTCCCAGTGCTCCAGCAGCTGCGGAGGGTCAGTTGGTGTGAACTAAGGATATAATTGGACGCACCCTGGGATTTGACGAGAGTAGAGACTTGTAGCATGCCAAGGTAGCGTGTCTACGCTGGTAAGGGAGCATTCCCGGAGCCAAGGACCGCAGAGACACTCACGAGCATCTAATCGGCACCTAGTGAGCGACTCCTCGGTTTCATGCATAGATACTCACTGTGCCGCAATCTTTCCCTTGTTCATCCCCAGATCCATCCGGACAACGAGAGACTGAAGTTTGAACACAAAACTTAGTGTCCACAGAAATTCCAGAAGGCCTATATTTACCAGCTTGCAGTCGTCTTTCGAGTCCTCATCACTGAGGGCGGCCGACTCCTTGGGCTTCTGAGGTCCATTCGCAGAAAGGGCCTTGCCAAACCAGAACCCAACTGCGACCGAAACAGCAATTATAGCGGAATACGCCTGGGCTATCACACACAGGCATTAATAAAATCGATATGAAGAGAGTTTAAAACCTGAACTTACCGCTGATACCGTCCATATGATCACAGGTGCGGCCTTAGAAATCAAAGAAAATAGAGTCCTCGAACTGGCCTTGAAATTCAAGAACAATCCTCCTCCTGCTGGCAGCTTCTAGTTTGAACAGAGCCAAGCAGTCCTGGTGACCAACACGACGAGGGCACACCCAAAGGTTCTCCGGAACTTGAGACCCTTGTTGCAGAAAACGCGTTGATATGTCCGTGTGGTGGAAGGACAAAAGCAAGCTCGGACAGGCTCGGACCTGCGTCCGCGAAATTGGCGCCCGCCTGACGCGATGCGGCGGCAACGGCCCGAGCCGACGGCAGGTTCAACCTCAGAGCGCGTCGAGGGTCCTTCGTTGGCTTTTGCTCCTGACCTCCACCCAATGATCCCCCAAAACTCAAGCTCCGGAATCCTACGGGCTCTTCTATCGCATCTATATGCGCAAGGTGGATTCCCTAAGCAGCAAGCAGCAAGAAGGCATTACGTCCCCCATATCCCCAGGAGGAGACTGAAAACGGATTAAACTGCATCTGTGCTGGACCCTTCTCCCGGATGTTTCGAGAAACTTGGATGTCGGCCAAACATATCGCTGGGGTCCGGCCTGTCGTTTCCTGAGCTGGTCACGCCTCACGTCTCGCTAACGAGCCCTTGGAACCTGCTGTTTGGTTCTTGACAGACTGTATGCATTCCGACCCTACGAACGGCGGTGAACAAGACTCGGCAGTCCCTCTACGGTGACTTCTACCGACACCCCCTCGAGCATGATGACCCTGCGGCTACTCAAGTGAATGCCTTCTGTATGCCATGGTTATCTCGAGGTTCACTCTACCGGAAAGCTGCCCTTACTCACGGTCATTTACCTGATGTTCCACAGATCCACTGAGAGATGCGGCCCTCACATAATTCACCGTAGGCTTTTGGCCGCTCCTAGGGCATTCGGTCCTCGAATTTATAAGGGTCAACGAAAATACTGTGCCCCCAGCAAGGTCTTCTCTGAGTACTTCGAAAAATGTCCTCACTCTTGCGCCCTACCTTCGACGGTTGCAACACCTCTATGCGACGTCGCAGTAACCTCCTGGTCGAACCTCTGGATCTAGTTTCTTCTCCCTCTACCCACCCGGCCGACGAGTGCGCTGTCGCTGATGAGCCGTCAGGCTCAATCCCTGCTAGCCCTCGCACTCCACCTCCCTTGCCCGATTTGTCTACCCTCACTCGAGTGCATGTACCCGACCACGCACCAAAAGTCTTAGTTCCCCGCCACGCCGATAGAGCCTACCAGCGCTGCGACACCATCGATACCCTTGTCGCTTCGACGCCCTCGCCTGGCTCTGAGAAGAGATCGTTCATCGACTCCCCGACGGCGACGGGTGACGAGCCCGTCGCCCTTGAACGATTTGCTTGGAGGATCGCTAGTGGGTATTTTGCGTACTTTCTCTGTGGGTGGGGCGATGGAGGTGAGTGTAGTTTAATGCCATAGTATTTAACGGGGTGATTGACCGATTTCGTTGAACAGTCATGGCTACCGTTCTGCCTCACCTCATGGAAGATTTCAACATCAATTTCATGACTGGCTCCCTCTTCTACGCCGCCTCTACCATCGGGTTCCTCACCGGTACCCTTCTCCTCGAACGAATCCACAAGCAACTCGGGCGCATCAGCCGCACGAACACCCACACCTCCCTCTTCCCTCTCTACCCTTCACTTTCCAAGCGTACCGGCGTTGATGCCGTCGTTCGGTTCTCACCCCTCCAAGCGAGGCTTTTTGCGGTCATCATCGCGGCTTCCTTGCATGGGATGTTCTTCGTCATTATGGGTACGAGGGGTGGGTTCCCGGCTATTTTTGTTGCGCATTCGACGGCTGCGTTCGCAAGATCGATATTGACTGGTACCCTGTAAGCTTTCATCCGATCGTCCAGTCATCTACAATTACCGACCTATGCTCCCCTTTCTCTGACAGAAACGAATTCTTCGCCATCGTCCCCAAGCACCTCAGCTACTGCTTCTCGCTATGGGGTGCGTCTATTCCTCTTCTCGTCATCTTCCACCGACCGGCCCAAATCTAACTTCTCCCCTTTCAGGCTTTGGTTCAGTCCTCGCGCCCCTTGTCTGCCAGGCACTGATGGCGCAGGACGTCCCTTGGCACAAATTCTACCTCGGCACCCTCATCGGTTCAGCACTCAACGTGGCGTTCCTGGCAGTGACATTCCGCCCAACCCGAACCGAATTTGCTCGGGAGAAGAGGGACGCGGATCGGGAGCTGCATCGGAGCTTGTCGTTGAGCCCAACGAGTACGATACATGAGGGGGAGGTAGCAGGGCCGTTGAAGAGCAAGGCGCCTAATAGTGAGTGGGTTGTGGCCTTTGAGGTGAGCGAGAGCTGAAAGGTGGTGTGTAGCGTTGAGACTTGCGCTTTCGCAGCCGCTCCAGTGGGTCATTTGCGCGTTCTCGGGAGTTTATTTTGCGAGGTGAGTTAGACCCCCCTGACCTTAGTATTGTTATCGACCTCTTTAATCATACGCTTCTCTCAGCGAAACGACCTCTCAGGGATTTGTGAGTACATACCTATATTGATTCAAGTTGGCCCTTCATCGCACCTAACTATCGTCGGGAAGATGGTGTCGTTCCTCCGAGAAATCAGAGTGAGTCGTCTATCCCGCTCTGGAATGTCAAACTTGTCTCATAGGGATCGCTACAGCACGGAAACCCGAAGACGGTCGGGTTCGTAACTTGCGGATTCTTCGCTGGCATCACCCTCGGCCGCCTAATCTGGGGCTACCTCACTCCCAAGTACGTGAATAGCTACTTATTTCGCTGAAGAGGCATCGCTGACTCGCCCTCTAGACTCTCCGCCCATCAGAGGAGATACTTCATTGCCGGCTGCCTATGCATCGCCCTAGCCATGCAAATCATAAACTGGTTTGTCCATTCCGTCCCAGTTAACGGAACTGCTCTCGCGGTCATAGGTCTCCTGTTCGGACCTGTATTCCCCGCGAGCTTGAACTGGGCCAACGATATGCTGCCGCAGGAGGTGCGGATGGTTAGCATGGCGCTTATTTCGTGTTCTGCTAGCTTGGGATGTGGTGAGTTTCTACTCTAGCTCGTTCTGACGCATGGGATATTGACGCCCTCCCTCCTGCGAAGCCATCTTGCCGTTCATCGCTGGCATCATCCTCAATAAAAAGGGTGCACACACCCTGCCTTACATTAATGTCACGCTCACGAGTATAATTGCACTCTACTGGATATGTCTGCCTACCAAAAGGCGGACCCCTGTCGGTCAGAGTGGCGTTGGGAAAGTTTAGATCTCCAACTTAGAACGTGGTTAGAGATTACATAGCGCGCTATTTCCTAGAATATTTAGACCAATAGATATGCTAGCCCTTTCACTATCCGACCTGTCGGCAGACAACGCCACGGATGAGCTGCACCGTCGTCTTCTGCGACGTGCGCTGGCCCCGTACATGTGTAAGTGCTCGTGGGAACGAAGGATCCGGATCGGGAAGGCGCGTCAACATATTTGAAACCCCGCCAGGGTTGGCTCAGTTTGCTCCTGAGTCCGGACTTACTCCTGACCGCCATGTCCCCTACTGCAAGCTCTGGAAGGCTCACGATTCCACGTCTGACAACTCTAGGCGAAGGAACCCGTGAAATATGCCTCAAACCTCCCCAGAAATACCAAGAAACGGATGTACGGCCCATCTTCCTGGCCTTGGGAAATTAGGGTCCTGGTTTCCGCATATTCCGAAAACTGTCGGCAATATGGCAAGGATGCGGACGCCTTGCTGACCCTTCGGACTAGCGTCGCGCTGTGTTGAGATTGCACCATTTCTTGGGGATTTGCTCTTGCCTTGGCATGTATTCAGGGGACTGCCGCTAGCAGTTTGAAATGGGGCGACGGCAACTTCTTTAGGCGCTCCTCGGCGGCACACGGATGCTGGAAGGCTGCCCGAGTATTCTCCTTTCATAAACCCATTGCGCTTGCTACATCGGTCGGACCACGGTGGCGCGAAAAGATATCTTGCTCGTGGTCGCCTCCCTGCAACGGGCCAAAGGGTGGATTCATAGGGGCGCGATACTTCGGAAATCATCGATCATCCACTGCATCCTTCTATTCGTTCGAAAATCTTCAAGAAGGTGGAGGCTAACGCACACAAATCTACGAGCGCTCCAAAATCTCCAGGCCCTGATGGTGACCTCTTCGCCCAAACTTCTCGACACTCCGCCACAAGTTTCGTCGACCGCCCTGTCTCTGTTCTGCCTGGAGAACGACATGACACCACAAGAAATTGTGATGACGAGTATGGGGTCTTGTTCGGGCTCACCTCCTCGCCCTTCACCTTGACTATTGGGTTGGACCCACCGTTAACGCAGAGGCGTCGTTGGGACTTTGCCTTAAATCCCTGGGATGATCCTCAACAGCGATTCGACCGCATGCCCTTATGTCTGCAACACCCCGACAGGCCATCGGCTACTTATGCCTTCCCAGTTTGGGTTTTGTCAAGATCCGAAAAGGGCATACGCCTTGTAGTCGCCCCCTCACCGGGGTGCTATCGTTCAGATTGTAGAGCGCTGACACGACTGGGAAACCAATCGGGAGTAGATTACGGTTGGAGTCACTCAGGAGGGCTAGGGACGGGTCTGAAGGAAGGGCCACCCCAGAGGATCCTCGCGAGGGACGCCAGATGCCAGTCGGATGAACGAACAGATAGAATGGAAGACCACGAAATCGAGCAGTCGTGTTCACCCCGAAATTGGCGCCCATGTGCGTGCAGACCCCCGGTCACCGGCCCGAGCCAATGGCAAACAAAGGCGGGGACGCGTCGAGCTCTAAAGGAGCGTTAGTTTTTGCTCCTGACTACCTATCATCACCCCAAAGTCAAGCTCCGGAATCTCGTGGCAGGTCCCCTCCATGCGTGATAAGGACTCCCCGACCCTCGAACTAACTTCGATATCGCCGCGAAGGGCGCAGTACGGAAACAATCACCGTCGCCCCTGCATAACTCAACTGCATCTCCCCTCGACCCTACTGTCCGGACTTTCGGAGGAATCTTAACGATATGGACACAAGTAGGAGCCGTTCAGGCTGCCGTACGATTCTCAGCTGACACCTTACGCCTCATTCCCATCTTCCTGACAGATTACATGCGCGACGGGAAGGGTACACTCGCGAATGGAGTCAACGGTGACTTTCCAGAATCGCCTTCCATACAGCGGCTATTCAATGGAACGCCCTTGTGATACCATGTCGTACACCTAAACGTTCCTCAAGGCCTGAATCTCTCGAACGCCGCCTTGCTCACGGTCATTTCCTGTGATTTGGCCCGACCTATCTGGGAAAACACTCTTTGGTACATTGTCACCGTGCTATCCCTAGCTTCGGCCGTTAAAACATGAGCAGACAAAATATTCACGAAGCCGAACAACACCTTCTGGTCCTCGACAATGTCTTCTCCCCCGCGGCCAGCCCTCGAGAGTCGCAAAACCCCTGTCTCGGCCAATGGCCTACCCGACCCTCTACCTTACCTGCCCCACCACACGGTACCTCAACGCGCCGATACCGTTGACACCATCGTCCCTCCGACGCCTTCCTCCGATAGTGACCTCAAGTCGTTCATTGGGTCTTCTCCTGCCGAAGTTCCCGTCCATGAACGTTTCAATTGGCGTATCGCAAGCGGATATTTCGCCTACTTCATGTGCGGGTATGGTGACGGCGGTGAGTGCTCCTGGAAACTTCTACACGGCTAACCTATATCTGACTGGTCAATCAGTGATGGCAACCGTTCTTCCTCGTAGTGGAAACTCCTTCAAATTGTAACCCATAATCTAATGCTATTCACTCGTAGATCTCATGAAGGACTTTAACATCACGTTTATGACTGGCTCGCTATTCTACGCAGCATGCTCCATCGGGTGAGCAACCCCCCCTCTCGCCGAGTCGTACCCTGCTAAATTTATTGATCGCTCAGCTACATCGCCGGCACCCTTCTCCTGGAAAAAATGAACAAGCAGCTCGGCCGAGTCAGCCGTACCAGTACTCACACTTCCTGGTTCCCCTTCTACGCTCGTTTGACAAAGCGCACGGGCATCGACGCGTCTGTGCGGTTCTCGTTTCTCCAGTCTAGGCATCTCGCCATCATGGTGGGCAACTTCTTCCATGGGGTATTCTTCCTCACCATGGGTACTCGAGGGGGCTTTCCTGCTATTTTTGTCGCCCAGGTGATTGTTGCCTTCGCCCGAGCCATTTTGAATGGTGAGCTCGCCTTCTTGATTCTGCAGAATGACTCAACTGATCTTTTGTTCACCCAAAGGAACTCTGTAAGGTCGCATACGCTCCTCGAGGGGTTTCTGACCCATCCGTCTCACAGGAATGAATACTTCGCAATTGTTCCAAAGCATCTCAGCTATTCCTTCTCACTCTGGGGTTCGCGTCGTCTCATATCTACATGACCGCATCTGGACTAACTCCAAAAACAATGGGTAGGCTTCGGATCTGTCATCGCGCCTCTCATCTGCCAAGCGCTCCTGGCTCGAGGGGTACCTTGGTATCAGTTTTACCTTGGCTCCCTTATTGGCTCAGCGCTCAACTTAGCGCTTGGAGCGGTGGTGTTCCGCGCTACCCCGACCGAATTCGCTCACGAAAGGCAAGAAGCAGATCTCGAATTCCAGAGAAGTCCATCCCTAAGCCCGACGAGCACGATCCACAACGGGGAAGCAGTGGCATCCAAAACCGAGGCACCGAACAGTTAGTGTACTCTCCTTTCAAGCAAAATTCAGCTCTGAGATAACTGAATAACAGCTTTGCGTCTGGCATTTTCTCTACGGCTGGTGTGGGTTGCGTGTCTGTTCGGAGCCGTATACTTCTCGAGGTGAGCCTCGTCCTCGATGTTCATAGGCGCCTGGATACTGATTTAATCTCATCGTGGTAGTGAGACAGTGTCCCAGGCATTCGTATGTTTCCAAGGTTGCATGGGCTTCGTTCCTTCTGATCTTTCGCAAAGATGGTCTCTTTTCTTCGTGAAGCTAGAGTGAGCGGTCCCTGACACCTCAGTCTTGTGCCGAGCTCACAGACAACCGATTGTAGGACGGAAACCCCGACACAGTAGGGTATGTGACCTGCGGCTTCTTTGGGGGCCTCATGCTGGGCCGTTTGGTCTGGGGATTCCTCACCCCGAAGTTAGTTCATTCGTTTGAACCCGCCACCAGCCATATATGCTGACGATTGGGCCATAGATTAAATGCGAGTCATAGAAGGCTGTTCATTGCCGCCTGCATGTGTATGTATATCGCTGCCACCTTTTCTGCCCGAGGCTTACGGGAACATGCACTCAATCCTGCAGCCGTCGGCCTGGGCATGCACCTCTTGATCTGGTTCTCCCCCTCGGTTCCGGTGAACGGTGCTGCTTTATCGATTGTGGGCCTCTTCTACGGACCCATATGGCCTGCTACCTTGAACTGGGCCAACGACATGCTACCCCAGGAAGTGCGGATGGTGACCATGGCCATCATGTACGTCTCTCTGCCTGCGATCGATCGTTAGCTCCCCTCACCGTTTGTATAGATCCTGTGCTGCTACCTTGGGTAACGGTACGCTGTCCCTTTCCTTGGGAGGTGCTAACTGCTGACGCGATGTGCTCCGAAGGTATCCTCCCCTTCATCGCTGGGATCATCCTCAACAAGAAAGGCGCATATACCCTTCCTTACATCAACACCGCTCTTACAGGTTTGTTGGGACTTTACTGGGTATGTCTTCCCATCAAGAAGAGTTCCGCGACACAGGCTGCGGGGAAGGTTTAAACATTTTAAGGCTATAAATAGGGATGCTAGGAGATAGAAACAGGTATGTATGTAAGGGTATTAGTTCTACAGATAGAGTATACGGGGTTTCACGTCATTACTAGGGTTATAGAATGCAATGCTGATATGGGATGCGATTGGAATAGGAAGAATGAATGAGATATGCGCTGGTGATCGCATGAAGGCACTCAATGCCCAGCAACGACCGAGATAGATGGAAGCGGGGATGATACCCTCCTGGTCTTTTTCAGTTTGTTGGTCTCCACACTGACGCGCACAACGGCAACATCCTCCTGGGTCCTGTCCTGGGACTTTCTCGATAGTTCTTCCGACTTCCTTGGGAGGCCTTCCGATCTCCTCGAGAGGTCTTCCGACATCCGACTCGTTAGACCAGCAGCAGCAGCCTCCGAGCTCTGTCGTCGGTTCCCAGACGTGCTCAAACTGCGCTTAATCGAGCTCGTGAACTTAGATGCCGACCGTACAAGCGACCAAGTCGGGGTTATCGCATCGGCAGTCATCTGGTGCTCAAGATCCGAGCTATATGTGCGAGCCGCTATCGAGTCTTGGCTGAATGGCCAGTTCTTCTGGAATCCTTCTTCGAGGGGGAAAAGGGTGCCCACAATCCTTGGATTGGCCTTCAGGACAGCGGAGAGATGTACACTGATTTTGGTTTGCTCGTGGATGGACGGGTGGATGTATTCGTGGGTGAGCTCGTCGGTCGTGGAGGGGAGAGGGCGTTGGATGCTCGGGAAGAGAGCGAATATGCCCGATTTCCTAACAGAGGGAAAAGAGTTTGGGTGTCAGCCTTGTGGATATATGCAGGGGGGCGACCTACTTGTGAGGCTGTTGTTTCCCCCATGGAGCGACAGGCCTCGGGAGGTTCGCCAAGTACTCAATGTCGAGGCCTAGGGCGTCTTCAATTTGTGCCTGCGAAAGAAATATATCAACGGCGCAATGGCACGTCACGATCGAGACACTTACAGCCATCCACACTAGCGAAAGATCGGCGAGGTCATGCTCAGGGTAACCACCGCCAACGTCAGAATGGGATCCTGTTCGGAAGAAATGTTGGAGCCGAATGAGATAGGCATTGAAAATTGGAACGGATACTGCGCACCTGGAAACCAACACTGTCTCAAGACTTGATTTCTCTTCCGTCCCTTGTCTGTTTGGTTCCACTTGTTGCACATCTACGATCTCCTGTCAGCCCTACGCTTCACTAGTACCCATACAGTCACTCACAAAGTCCTTCCGCTCCTCGTTCAGGGCTAGCGCTTGATATGCACGCTCAACATGAGCGCCCAATATATTATCTTGCATACCCAAGATGTTCACGGTCTTGGGAGAGCGGATCCTCAGCGTCTCCGGGACGCCAACCGATCCTACTGTATCGAATACTCCGAGACATCTTTGATAAAAATTGTTAGAGGAGGTCACCCCATATTAATCAGACAAGGAGTCCATACTTGATTGTGAATTTATCCCCGTCGCAGTCGGCTCGCATTTTTCCTTTCGCATTCTTTTTACACCAGGGATCGAGTTCCTCTCTTAGCTTTGCACGTTCTGGAGAGGGTATATGGTTAGTTCCGTGTAAACGTGAGTCAGGCTACTCCAGAGACTTACCACCATCGTTGTTGGTCTTCCCCATCTTTTGGTAGCAAATGAATATTTTGGCGAAATGGTCCATGTCCTTGCGGTCGAGAACCCCAAATTCACCCTACAGACCGGCCGAGTAAGTAAATACGTCTCTGGAAGCGACGAGGCGAGGCTTACTATTAGCATCGCAACCATTCGAGCTGTATACGCCCCCCTCGAGAACCCAAAGAGGAAGATCTCGTCGCCGGGGTTGAAATTACTTCAAAACGAGGTATTAGCCCTGGAACGGGACTGACGTAAAGGTGACGACTCACTGCGCAACAAAGGCGTACGCTTCTTCAACCTTGTCCGCTGTGGATCGGAGTAAAATGTAAGTACACGGAGAAGAGAGGCGCACTGAGGTCATACATACCCAAAGAGCCTCCTGTTGTCCCTGTTACAAGTCGTCAGTAAGAATGGACGACGCAACGATCGGGGGGGTAGCACTCACCCTCGATGTATTCAGAGTAGAAGTTCTTCTCAGTCCCGATCCCAGATTGATAGTACACAATTTGGGGGATTGGAGGCTGAAAGCGCTCGTCTTCGTGATGGATCGTTCGGGCAAGGCGCTAAACGTACACGAGTCAATTTAGCGCCCCTGGAGGGAGAGCGTGAATGACTCACGAGAACGTTGGTGTACCTGGAGCGGGAAAGTTCTCCTATTCCGTCTTGCCAGGTCCTGCGGGGGGAGTGAATCGAGGATGGTCAGTTCCTGATCCTACGTTGGGGACACAGACGAGGAAGCAAAGCGTCTCTTGATGCCAGATGGCGTCAATACGCGCAGATATTGGCGCCGACTTTGTGCCTTGCCAACTTTTCTGAGTAGGACACTCACCCATCACAGCACACAACGATGCGCTTGTTCACCCTCAGCCTGAGCTCGGGATTGGATGAGATCTCCGGGTCCGTATTCAGACGACGGGGGGACCTGTTCGGGCTGCTGTGCGTCGCATTCGTTGGTGGGGTCGGGGTATGAGGGTTACTGTGGTGACTCTGGCGGGATTGTGACGTCTCTGTCCTGAACAGTAGCGAGCTTGCTATGGTCGCGGCAGCCGGTCCTGCCAATGGGACCGCCAGAGGTGTGTCGAGTGTGTCCATTAATTTGTTCTACTTGATGAAATCGACTTTGCAATGAAAGGAAGCAGTGCAGGTATGTGGGGAAGATGTATTCCTGATACGTTCCCATGGTCTCTGTTTATATATCATTGCCCCGGTGCTGCTGTTGGAGGTTTGACGCCCAACCAGTTGAAATACATAGCTTTGGATGCACTCGGGCCTTCTGCCGCAGCGGCATCCTGCACATGAAACGCCACACCCTCGATATCATTGGAGGGTGATAGTGTCCCTGCGTGGCATTGGACGACGATGCCGAGCTGACCGGAGAAGTACCTCGTTTGGGTGTTCTCGGGGGATCACCTGCTCCTTCAGAAGCGCCCAAGTTACTTCGTATGGTGGCCACCCATTGAGCGTTCGTCGGTTCGAGTCAGGACCGACGTACATTGGGCACTGCTCCGACACATAATTAAATGGAGCCTCCCTGTGATAGGGTTTTCCGATGGAGTCTGAGTGCTTCAAGGGGGAGTGGCTGAGTCCTCGTGCTCAGGGTTTACACCTGCCAAGTACCTGCCGCTCCAACTTCGAAAGGGAAGGTGATGCGGTCAGTATGCTCAGAGAGATTTGAAGTGTTTTACGGGTTCGACAGCACTTACCTCCTCTTCGGAACGCCGCAGCCATCGTTGGCGTACCTTGTGTTGCGGTTCGGGTATATCTTGACACGTTCGAGTCAAGCCCATCGCCGCTAAATTTCATTGGAGATTGCTTTGTATTCCATTGGCTACCTCCCTTTTCGCGGATCATCTCCGAGGAGGACGGTTTTCTCTACCTCTGATCGACAGGGTCTGCGCAGGCCTGCTCCAATTCTGCGACTCGGGATCCAGTGGCCCCAACCGAGGGCCCTTGTATTCAGCGAAATACTCCAAGAAATCCTTGGAGTGCGGGCACCTGTAACGTGAATCACAGCTTAGTGATAGTCGCCCAGGATATAGATCCGACCGAGGTACAGCCTTGATATAGACGCCCAAGAATGTCCTGTTGAACCACCAAGTAGAATTGTCGTACACAAGGATATATGCGATAAATCTTACACGAAACAGCGCTCCAAAGTCCCTAGTATCACTTCCCAAACCTCATTTCGGCACCAGCGAACTCGTCTAATGCCTCGCAGAATGTCGTTTCGTCGAGAGGTCTTGCAATCGCCGATGGTCTTCTTCGAAGCCAATTTGTGGGATAGAGTTTGGAAGAGCTGTGGAATCGAGTCAATGTCTACGTGCTGACGTAGTATGGGAGATCAAACACGTACTAGATTTCTGTCAGGCGAACGTGCCAGGGAGGGAAGGCGTGCAGCTCGAGAGGACTTCTGCGTGTCGTGTTTTCTGTGCTCAGGGAGTGGACAATCATAAAGTCGGGAGGTGATAGCCCATCTACATCTGAGCGGGTCTAGGGTAAGTAGCGGCCTACACGGGGCAAGGGACTGTGCCTACTCTCAAGAATGGATTCGAGACCACCAATACTCAGGTTGAATTTAGGTAGTTGGCGGCTCCCTTTTCGTTGATTGAAAGCGGTGTTACGCGCAAGGGAAGTTGCTACAGCAGCTATGGCATCTTTTGACGCGTCCCTCGAGATGAGGCAGAGCTGAAGGGAATGTGACGTCGGCTTCTCATCTCCGTTGCCTGAATCCTAATGAGCTCCCCGCCAGAACTGGATTCAAAGCTAGGACTTACGTCGGCGCCTGAGGTTTGTCCTCCTCGATGATCCCTTTTCCTCCTGGTGAGGGTCGGAGACCGTAATGGTTGTTATAGGAATGAGGGAGGGTGAATGTGATGGTGACAGGGGCCTCGACTCCGAGTAGTCCGACGGTGGGGGTGTTAAAGGACGGTATTCGACTTCAGATTCACTCGTTTCGCAGTCCAAAGGAGAAGCCAGCAACTTAGATCGGATTTGCGAGTCGCACTCCGTTGCATGACCTTGCCTTGCCGTAAGTTGTATTGCCTCATGAACGATGAGCCCGGGCGCATACCATGTTCCTCATACACCGTCAGCTTCGACACTCCCAACTGTCTACACCACTGAACAGCGTTCGCCACACTCTCCACGATTGCATCTGATATCGAGTCCTTGGCGAGGTTTGGCGACGCGATAAATACAATGGCGAGATGCTTTGGGACTCGTTGGCGCGCTCCATCGAGAGGTTGTGCTGGTCTCCGTCGGTATCGCTCCCAGAGCGAAGAAAAGAATATGTGAACCGCATACACCAGGTGAAGCAGTCGCAGAATTAGTGCATAGATGATGTGCATGGTACAGAGAGAGATAAAGGAATGTGAGGGATTAATGCAGGCTACTGCGCGTTCAAGTTGGCGGGTCGGAGTGTCGACGTGGTCAGGATCAGACGGCTCAAACACGCCGGATCAACGTCACTCACACCGCTCAGGAGCCCCGAGACTCTCTCCAGGTTCCAAACGAGACGTCCAGGTCGTAATGGGTACAAACGTAGATACAGATTAAAGAAATGTGGGTGTATATATGCAAGGGAAATGAGGATATCGAGACTACACAGTCCTTAGGTGAGGCCAGGCTCATCTTGGATCCCCTTCTTAATCCTGAGAAGAATCGCCGTCTTCCAGTTGTCGAGCTTGGTGATCTGGTCGAATTCGAATACAGCACCAGTGAAAGCTTCAATGTCTCCGGCGTCAACAGCCTCGATGATCGCGTTTGCAAACTTGCATTCACGTGTTGAGGAGAAAGCGTTGTCCTGAGTGACGTACTTCTGGGTAGCTCTCCTGGCAGTGACGATATCCTACACCCCCTTGATTAACTTTGAGTGACCGGGAGATCGACTGGGGATACATACCTGCATCGCTACCGCACAGAGGAGCGCCTTCAGCCAGTATTCCTTGACGCTGTACTTGGTCAAGTTCGAGGTCAAGGAATGGTCGGCGACCCGTTCATAGAGTTGGATGGCTTGGGGGAACTGCTCCAAGTCGGCATATAGATCTGCTGCGTCCTTGTAGCACTGGTTTGCAGTGCTGTTGAGAGATTGTCAGATAGGTATTCGTGGTACCTTTGAAACCACATACGCAGTTGCATCTTCGCCTGCATACCATTCCCCAGCACGAAGGAAGCTATCGCAGGCCCTCTGGAGATCGTTGGTCTCCTGCAAGTATATCTGGGCGATCTCCTTTTCCCGATCAGCCGCTTGCCTGAACCTTCCACCCTTTACCAGATGCTGAATGGTCTGGTTGAGAGCCTGGATGGCCACTATGCTCCTTGTGTGAGCTTGGGGTGGGGCAACCAGTAGAGTGCACTCACAATCAGGGAACCCCCGCTTATAAGCTTTCGATGCATTCCACCATGCGTTCGAAGCTTCAGAAGTTTCACTACACTTCTCCCTGCATTCTGCCTCCCGAGAGAAAGCATCCCCAGCCTCCTTGAACATCTTCAGGAGCTTGAAAACGTTAGCAGCCTGCTGGAAGAGGTCTCCAGCTTCCTCGAACTTGGTAGACGCAGACGAGAACCAGCCCGCCGATGAGGCGGCCCTCTTATTGGCCTTCTCGAGTAGCTTGAAGGCGTCGTCTCGTTCTTTGTTGGACATGGTGGTGGTGGTGGAGTGAGTACAAGGAGAGTTCGGCTACGGTTGAAGCTACACAGCAACTGTCCCAGTGCGTCATCTGATCAGCCGGGCGGACTACTTAACTGCTTGATCTCATGAGTTTTGACGTCTTCGCCCCCTGCCTTCATCCTTCACCGCCATGTCTGCCAACGTTCTCGAAGTTCGCGGACCCTTCCCTAGCGAGGAGATCCAGGCCTATAGCGATCTCCACCCGAAACCTCGCAGCGTCGTCTACTCTTATGGTACTGCGGGATTCAGAACTCTGTAAGTCCAAGCCGTTATCTCATCTTGTGGCCTCGTCATGACCGTTCTATAGGGGCTCAGTGCTCGACTCGGTGCTGTTTAGGGTTGGGATCCTCGCTGCTTTGCGTAGCAAGAAACTCGATGGCAAGACCATCGGCGTCATGATCACCGCATCCCACAATCCGGAAGAGGTATGTTCCCTCGCGCTCCTTAGCGCCGATTCCGCTCATCACAATCCGTTGTGCGATAGGATAATGGAGTGAAGCTCGTCGATCCCCGTGGCGAGATGTTGGAAGCCGCTTGGGAGCATCACGCAACACTTCTCGCGAACTCGCCCAACGAGGAGTTCGTTAGCACCCTGTATGACTTCATCAGGGGCACCCGCATCGATATGGCGAAGCCTTCCCGTGTTGTGTATGGCCGAGACACGCGTCCCTCTGGTGAGTCTCTCGTCCAGGCTTTCGAGGACGGGTTGAAGTCCTTGGGAGCCGAGGGACGCGATGCGGGCATTACCACGACTCCGATCCTCCATTACCTTGTCCGAGCCATCAACACGAAGGGCACGAAGCAAGAGTATGGCGAGGATTCGGAGGATGGCTACTATCAGAAGATGAGCGAGGCATTCCGAAAACTCGTGGTATGCACCATATCTTTCCAAGATCTCCTGGAGTTGCATTCTAAAGTTCCTTCATTGGGCGTTCCAGTCCGGACGACCCAGGATCCCGCCCTTGGTTATCGATTGTGCCAACGGAGTAGGCGCCCTTGCCGCACAGAAGCTTGCCCAGTATCTTGGAGAAACCTTGCCCTTCGTTCTTCACAATACCGACACGGCCACGCCGGGAGGTCTGAACCACGAGTGTGGCGCCGACTATGTCAAGACTTCACAACGTCCTCCTCCCTCTCTCATCGGTGTGCTACAGAAAGGCCAACGTGCGTGTAGTTTGGACGGAGATGCCGATCGCCTGATGTACTACTTCATCGACGAGCGGAATTACTTCCTCATGTTGGATGGCGATAAGATTGCAACACTCGTGGCTTCCTTCATCGTGGATCTCGTTCGACTTGCTGGCCTTTCAGATAGCGTCAGGGTCGGCGTGGTTCAGACAGCCTACGCCAACGGTGCTTCCACAAAGTACCTTTCTGAGGTGAGCGCGCTGATTATCACTGTCCGGCTCAGCTCTAACGGTACGCCGCGTGTAGAGGTTGCCCGTGAGGTGTACCCCCACAGGGGTCAAGCACCTTCACCATGCGGCCGAGCAGTTCAACATTGGTGTCTACTTCGAGGCAAATGGACATGGAACTGTTCTCTTTTCCCCTTCGACTCTTGAGAAGTTCGAAACTTACGAGCCTTCCACCCCGGCCCAATCCACCGCCCTTAAGCACCTCAGGAACCTCACAGAGCTGATCAATCAGACCGTCGGAGATGCCCTCTCGGATATGCTGCTCGTCGAGGTCGTTCTCGCCCACAAGGCCTACTCTGCCGCTGAATGGAACTCTTTGTACACCGATCTGCCTAACCGTCTCGTGAAGGTCCATGTTCCTAACCGTCACGCCTTCAAAACTGAGGACGCTGAGCGCCGGCTCGTCACTCCTCAGGGACTGCAGACGAAGATCGAGGAACTGGTCAATCGATACGAGTCCGGCAGGTCGTTCGTTCGTCCCAGTGGTACTGAGGACGTTGTGCGCGTCTACGCAGAGGCTGGGTTGCGTGTTCAGGCCGATGGTAAGTCACCTCACTACTTTTGCGGCCAGATAACCTATATCTTTCCTAGAACTCGCATATCGCGTCGGCGGTTTGGTCTTCGACGAGGCTGGCGGCGACCCTTCTCGGCGCCCAAAGGAATTCTACTAATCAAGCAATGAAACTTGGGGAATGAATACGGACAATGTAATACATACCACTACTTATAGTGTCGACTACTACTACATACAATGCTGATCCACTTTCATTCGGAAGCAACGTATCATTTATCCCCGACGCGGAAGCAAGCAGCGAAGAGCCGGCGCCTTTTGTGATGTTTTCAGGGGCTAGACCGCATTTGGAAGGTGCGATATCCCTGACTCGTTGGCGCGATCGCACGTAATTGGCTCTATCGTGTACTCTGTCGGGATGAAAGCTAGAACCCCCCTTCCATTCATACCACCACAGTCTCTATGTGTCGCTTTGTCATTTACAAAGGCACCTCCCCAGTTTTGCTATCACACGTGAGCGTGGTGCTGGAATCTACATCTGGGGTAGATATTGAACTTTTGTTGCTCAGCTCTTGACTCGACCATGCCATTCGATCATTAACCAGGCGTTCGACTCGAGGCTAAGGTTGGATAAGAGGAGGCCGATGAACGGAGATGGGTTTGGAGTTGGTGAGTTGAACAATTTCAGGTTTGCGAGGAAGGCTGATTGAGGGTGCAGGTTGGTACGACTCGATATACGACGAGGAGATGGGGTCACAACCATGCATATTCACCTCCGTTACCCCAGTACGCTGTCACCCTCCCTTCACTTCACCGGAGTTCGTGGGATAACTTAACCTACCACCTATGACTTAGGCATGGAATAATGTCAATCTTGTTCGGCTAGCCGAGAAGATTAAGTCACCGTTGGTCTTGTGAGCACTGCTCTCTACCCCGCTGTTCAGGAACGTGGCCTTACCCTGAACTTCGTGCAGTGGGCATGTTAGGGCCACAACTGCAGGGTCTTTGTCTCTGGATAATTGCCATCCGTTTGTCTTCGGGAAGCTCATGGTGGGCCAATTGCGTCACATGGAATACAGGGCAAGGCTGACGAGGACGCTTCCTCTGCTTCCAGTGGATGCATAACGGATCAATAGCAGACTTCGACTCGATTAAGAGGAGACTGCAGTCGGACCTCTCTGACATCGCGTTTGGTACGGTCAAAGGCAACACAGGTATGCACGTTCGCACAGGGTTTTACGCCACCTAACCTAGGGCCCTTAGATTCGGAATGGGCTTTCGCAGTCTTCATTTCCAAGGTATGTGCTTCAATCGACTCCTCCCTGGGATGAGGGTCTGACTTCCAATTGTTTCCTAAGCTTCCCGATCCCAAAGCCAAGTCGTTCTCTCCGGCAGTTTTGCGGAAAGCGATGGAGAGTACGATTGCGCAACTCAACGTCTATAGGAAGCAATATGGCAGCACCGAGGTACCGCCTTACGGTTATTATCCGAAAAATGTTAGAACTGATCCTTGCTTCTTGTAGCCTAGCCTGTTGAATTTCTGTGTGACGGACGGCGAGAGCGTAGTGGTCACGCGATACATCTCTTCGAGAGAAGATGAGGCTGCTTCTCTGGTACGTGGCTTGAAGACTATGGTGTGTGGATTCGTGTGATTGACGAGACTCCAGTGGTTCTCTTCTGGGACGGAGTTCAGCGAGTACTCCGAAGGCGGCCATTACAAGATGACCAAGTCCGACAAGAGGGAAAACATCATCATGGTATGTGTTAGACGCAAACCTGGTATCGCGCCTTCGCTCATACTGTTCTAGATTGCTAGTGAACCTTTGACGTTCGAAAGAGCGGACTGGATGGAGATTCGAACAAATCATATGGCCGTTATTACCCCCAGGATGAATTTCCTGCAAATCCCCATTATCGACGAGTTCTACGTGCCTCCATCGGACCCAGCAGCACTCAAGCGTACAACGGAATTTGCCCAGGAAAAGGGCCTTTTGAACCCAAGAAAGTCCCTCCCTATTCAAGTCGAAGAAGACGCCACGGAGCGTCCGCGGGTCGCACCAGCCGGCACCCACTGCTGCTGATTTTCTCCCATTCATTTCGTGTTCCTGTATCATAGATGTATTTCTGAAACCACTGTACATATATCTTAGATTCCCTTTGTAATGGTAATGGCAATATCCGGCATTTAGAGAGGAACTGAAGTGATGCTGCCAAGCACGAGCCCGCTAAGGAGCTGTTTATGGGTCACGCGAACACAATCACCGAGGCAAACACAATTGTTCACCACCCGTTCCTTGCTCTCTACCCTCATGTCGCCCCAGCAGTGGCAAACCTGCTGCTAAACCCGCGTTCCTCGCCCCTTTAGACTTCCCTGTTTCACGACGACACGACCAGCTTTCTCTCTTTATCATTGTTTCAACTGTCTGCAGGCATGATCAATCCGTGGTTTTTCTGGAGTGTAGTCTCCAACACAGCGAGGTAAGGGACCTCAGTATCCTCGCATTTGAAAACTTATACATAGCGTGGGGTCTGTATAGACTAGGAACAGCCCTGCAAATCCTCATTTTTCTTCCCTTAACTCTCGCGACCCTATCCCGACAAGCATTTCTCCTACAATCGTTCCTCCTCACTACCCATGCGCTCATCCATGGTACAATGGCCTGGCTGTGGCGGACGCAAGCCATATCCTTCCTGCAAGTCCCAATGCACCCATTCCTCCTACTGCTGTGCTTCAACATCTTCTCGACGTCCGCCGTGAACCCATGGGTCGTGACTGCTGCGAACCTGTGGGGCAAGGCGCTCAAGTTCTCTGGACCGCTGTTTATTGGCATGGAAGGGATGTCGAGTTTGCTGGTTGCTCAGAAGATTGGGCAGGAGGGGAAGAAGTTGGTGGACCGGGGTGAATCTTATCAGTTGGGGATGCTCATTGCGGCTGCGGCGGCGTATGTGACCTCGGCATGGTGGATCGTCGTGGTGCGTGTCTTCGTGGCCCCCGTAACGTGTCGAACTGATCCTGGAGTCTCGCTTGGCTGTATAAACAGTCATACCCGACCGCCGCTGCTTCACCTTTATCCTCGACTCTACTCGGCGTCGCCTTGACTGCCTTCCTATTCCTGTCCGTCATTGGATTCGTCCTCAGGCGGACGAACGTCATCGAGTCGTCCTCTCTCGCCCTATTCATCGCGTATAACGTGTGGTTATGCGGCTTTGACCAAAATTCATTCACCGACCCCGCTTCATCATAGTGAGTAGACCTTCGTTCAACAATTGACTTGGATCGAATAACACGTTCCAACCTCGTTTAGCGCCCCCCTCCTCCCGAACATCCTCCCGCATGTCCAAACACTGACCAACTTTGTGGTCAACACCCTCCCCAAACCTGTCTTAATCGCCCTCCTATATCGCTTGACGATTCTACACCTTGCCTCGAGGATTTTGCCAACAATTGGGGCTGATAGTTGGGATTCCGAAGAGGGCGTTGATAATGGATGGGATGACCGGCCTGTACGTGGTTGCATTTTGGGTTCGCGTCGACGTGCTGACGAGTTTGGAATAGACATCCACCTTGACCAAGCTGCTACTGACCTATAGACAAACCATCTTCGTAACTGTCTACTCCCATCTACTCCGTGAGCATTTACCCTCCACCCTCACAGTCCTTTCTCGTACTGACCTGCGCTGAAGTGCTGGACCACTCATCACAAATATGGTGGCGCTGGATGAACATATTTTTCACCCTCGTTATTTGGTCAATAGAGCTTGTCGTCGGCTCCGAAGACGACGCCGTCACGAAGGAGTGGAAGATCGACTAACCACAACCACATCCTTCCCCCACTTTATATCACCACACTCACCCCATCAGACGCGTTCTGCGTGGCGTCACGCTCTAGCACACCACGGGCGCTTAAAACAGACACTCCCTTATCTTGGATACCATATGTACATGTAACGCACCTGGATCTGACCTGACGTTACCTCACAGGCGGCGTTCGGTATTGGGGCACTGAGGAGCGTCACGAAGGTCGGACAGACGGTAAAATCGATGACGTTGTGGGTGTGGGGCAAGCCCGACAAGCCGCTTTATAGTGTGCGGTGGCCGTGTCTCTTCATTATAAATACTACAAACGACCGCACAGACACTCACCTTGCCTCGACCCTTCAACTTCACTACCATGTCAGAAGCTCAGATCGTTGACAAGAAGGGAGAAGTGATACGTGTCGGGGATGTCGTATCCTGTCGCGCGAGAGGTGGGAGGCAGTACGGAAAAGTCGAGAAGATTGTTACGGATGAAGAACAGGCGGAGAAGCTAGGCGTAGGGCCTGCGCCGAAGGTATTATACACTGATCAACACGGTGAGTACAAGAACGGAATTAGATGGGATAGAGACTCGGAGGCGTCAGCGGGATGCTAACAAACGTGGCCGATGTACAGGTCACGAAGTAAAGCACTATCCAGACGCACTTGTGCACGGAGAGGACCCGTTTGATGTCTGAGATACTGAGCGCCGTCGGCCTAATTCGACGCAGGAGTTACTCTCTTAGGATTCGGGTGGGGTATGGGCTTGACCATCGTGAGCCTGTTACAAGGTTTCTAATTTAACGTAAGAGGTCCCATACATGTACTGTAGGTATGTCCATCCTATCGAACAGGTATCCCGGGATTTTTGAAAGCGCGATGCCTTCACCAGTCCACGACCACAACTTCCATCCCTTTCGTCCCATGGAAAGGATGCCTCCACCCGCACCTCCACTTGTCGCTGTTCTTCGCCTTCCCCCACGTTGTCGAAAACATCCCACCAATGTGATCCATCACCAGCCTCGAAGTGATAACCAGGCCACAACTTGAAGCCTTCCCCTCCTGATCTACACACACATCACCCTTCGCCACAGGACACATCGGGTCTTTCCCCAAAATGCAGTCTTGGATGACTTGGTCCGGTGCCCGACGTGGCAGACCCGCAGGTAGCTTGTTTTGTTTCTCAGCATGGACGCGTAAGATGACTTGGAGGATAGGCAACATCGTTTTATGGATGATGAGCCCGCTGCCTCCCGTCCCGACAAATCCAGCGCGCCTCCGCGGCCGAGGGTACAGGTCATTGCGATTGGCGTGTGGTCTACTTGCCTCGAGGAAGCTGAGGATCTGCCGGAGCGCGTCCTTCCCTGTCTCCCCTGCGCAGATGGGGAAGTCGTCCTCGATGAGCATGACCCATTCGGCTTGGTGTAGGCCTGGGCGCGGTTCGAATACCCAGCGGAAGGCTTCTGCGAGGTGCAGATAGTGTCCGTCATCAGACTCGGGGTGGGAGTCATTGTCTGCATAAAACGTGACGTTGGAGGAGAATTGTTGTTTGAGTAGATCGAATGCGCGGTGTTCCTGAGCATGGGTGAAAACGGATAGGTGGGTTGAGATGCCAAGGAGTGGGAGGTAGCTGTCGATCGTGGTCTTCATGATGGTTGTGCTCGCATCGAGGTCGGATCGGGGGTAGGTGAGCATCAGTATTTCCAGAAGTGGGGCAGGGGGAGATGGAGCTGGTGGCATGACAGTTAAGGGGTTGGGGAAGATACGAGGGAGAATACTGAACGGGGCTTCCATCAGGGCCAACGAGGCGAGCCCAAGAACGATGGATCTGCGAAGACCGAGCACGAAGGTGCTCTGCTGTTCGTAAGAGTGGGGTTCGCCTATTATGGCCATCTCTGTGTCGGTTCTTCCGTGGGGGTCGAGTGCGGTGTATTCGGAGCGGCTGGCGAGTGTGATTGGGAGGATGAATATAAGTATTCGATGAGCAAGTACGATGGCGAAGGCCGCTATCAATGCGATACCATAGGTCCATGGCGCGTTCTCCAGCCAACATAGAAGGGCCCCAAACCCTAATGCGAGGGGGACATGGCCGTGCTTCCTGGTTGAGAGCTTTGATAGTACCCGCGAAATTCTTGATTCTTGTGAGGGGAGCGCGTAATGCGATAAATCGAGGGTCCCCGTGCTGTGGAGGATAGAAAGGGCAAATAATGCAGATCCAAAGCCACTTGTCGGTTCGTATAGGGCCCAATGCCTAAAGAAACGCGGTGCAGCCCATCCTATAGCTCGGGAAAGGACGAATCCTGCGAGCGCCCGTGCTAGCGCGACGTAAATCCATGTGAGGTACGTGGATTGGTAAAATGTCGATAGGGGGTGGGGGAAGGCAAGGAGGGCGACGATTTGAAGTACCCTCGACAGCCCAGAGAAGAAGTTGGGTGGCCCTGACCATGGGGCTATGAGCATTGGGTATAGATCATTGTCGTTTATGAGCTGGCGGGGTATATACGCGGGGAAAGACCAAGCTCGATTGAAGAGCGCAAGGAGTGTGGGTAGTGCGACGTTGCTTGCAATAAGGATGGCGGGCCATGCTATGCTGGATCGCGTGCTGGACATGGGGACATGGGCGAAGATCTTAAGAAGGGACGAAGGCGGAGACGCCCATTCACCAGAGGGTTGAAACGAGTTGCCATGTGGTGCCGTAATACACCAGGTGGAGATAAAGGGCCCAAATTGAAATACACTGCAACCGAACTTGAGCGCTCAGCTTCAACCACAGAACTAAAACTGAGAACTCAAAGGGATTTCAGGCCTTTAGTCTTCATGATACTGGGCAGAAGGGATGATCGAACTCTGGAGGCATACCGACCCATCCCTTAGACTCGCTGCGAATTGACTGATCTCTGATCCAATCGCCTAACGAAGGAAACGGTCAGCAAGCGACTATGAGAGGGAGATGGTGCATTAAGGCCTTGCGGGTCAGATAGGTTGGGGTATGGTGGACGAACACGAACCATTGGAACCCGTAGTAGGCATACTATGGCGCAGACTGACTCGTCAGTGGTTCTCCTTCCATTCTGCTGTGTTTTCGTCTTCTCCTTCATAGAATTCTCTCTTCCAGATCTGAACCTTTTGCTTAACCTCCTCTAAGATCTGTTCGCACGCAACGAACGCCTCCTTCCTGTGGGGGGAGGATACAGCAATGACTATCCGACTTCAGCGCACCGTCTTTTCGAGTCAAGGCAGCAACAGTGTTCACCCACCTATTGACGGTTCCCCAACCGGTACAGTCCCCAGTCGGTGATATAAAGCGCATCGCAAAAATGAAGGCGTCTTCCCTCCTTGGACTTCTGGTTGGTGGTCAGAGCGGGAAACCGATTGGCTTGCTTTCTCCACGACTGAGGCCATCGTCTTAATGGCAAGCTTAGAATACGCCTGGTATTCCAACCGTGTCACAACCTTTCCTACGGCAGGGTGGGCATCACCTCGAAAGAATCGCGATTCTCGCTTACCCTTGAAAGAGTTTCGTGTGGTCCCTGACCTTTTCATCAGACAGATTAGGGGGTGGTAGATAGGACGGGACCATACCTATGAAGGTAGTAATGGCTCCTGCGGCGTCATCTCTAACGAGGTCAATGATTTCTTGGGTATTGAGGTCTGAGTACGTGAGAACACAGACCCCTTGGGGTATCTCGAGCCGAGCCTCTACAGAGGATGGGGGTGTTGAGGAGGAGGAGGACATGGAGGATCTAATCTAAACGCGCAGCCGCGTGGTTGCGTCGGTATCCAACTTGAAGGAGGTCCGGCTATCAACAGGCAACATGGCACGGTCATGACTCGCTGGTTACTTCAGGAGCGATTTGTGCTCTTTCCTTCTGACCACCACGTCTACTTAGGAGGAACTGTTGGACTTGCAGGTACGAAATGTCGCTGAAACTCTGTAATCCACGTTCTTACGCGTTGCAGTCCGATAATGACGTTACTCAGACCCTTCACTCGATCCGGGCATCTTGCCCACCGCGTCCTCAAGCGCGGGGTGCACGGTAGCACCCTGGAGCTGAGAAATGCCCCCTTTGACATCCACCCTGAGGTTCAGGAGGCCCTCGCTCACAACAAGCCAGTTGTCGCCCTCGAGACGGCTCTCGTTACCCATGGCCTTCCATACCCTCAGAGGCTAGAAGTTCCACTGGCCATGGAACAGAATGTGCGCTCAACAGGCGCCGTACCTGCAACTATTGGCCTCATCGGTGGACGTATCAAAGTCGGTCTGGAGAGGAAAGAGTTGGAAAGGCTCGCAGACCCTGCTGGCAAGTCGGTGAAGCTATCTCGGAGGGACATTGCGGCTGCTGTTGCTCTCGGCAAGGATGGAGGTACAATGAACCGTCTTACCCCTGACCCTTCAAGGTACGCTGACGGTGCACCCAGGTACCACATGCAGCTCGACTTTGATATTCTCTGCGTTAGCCGGTATCAAGGTACGCTTTGAAGTAACACCTGATTCATGTTCGAAACGCTCACTTTCGTCTACCTGCAAGGTATTTGCAACTGGAGGGTGAGACCGGACACGCCTTGGCTTTTGCATTATCTGACCTAGGTTCAGGATGGGTGGTGTCCATCGTGGCGGAGAGACCTGTACGTCGCCCGATACCTCAGTTCCTCCAATGACGAGCATTAACCATGGCTTAAGCGTTCGACATCTCTGCTGACCTCCAGGAACTGACACGCTGTCCCGTCGCACTGGTGTCATCTGGCGTGAAGTCCATCCTCGATATCAAGAGGTGAGTTCCACGACTACCAGAATAGGACACTCACTGACCGTGTTTTAGAACCCTGGAATATATGGTATGAAATGACAACCTGCGAATGTCACGGACAGAGATACTGACGGAGGGCAGGAAACGCTCGGAGTTCCGGTCATTCCATGGAACGAGACGAGGGAGTTCCCTGCGTTCTGGTCGCCGAAGAGTGGTTACAAGGTTCCCTGGAGCACTAGCGATCCAGCTGTAGCAGCCAAGATTCTCCGTGAGTACTCAACTTTTCCTCAATGCATTTTATATCGACTACCTTAACAGACACGCAATGGCAATTTGGCATGAAGAACGGTATCATGTTCGCAGTTCCCATTCCAGAGGAGTATCACGCTGTGGGTGAGACCCTGGAGCAGTATGTCGCTCAGGCTATCCAAGAGTCCGAAGAGAATGGTATGGCGAAGGCTGGTAACGACGTAACTCCATGGCTCCTGAACAGAGTGCGTGAACTGAGTGGTGGGGTGTCTATGGCGTCCAATATCGCCCTTCTGACGAACAATGCTCTCGTTGGTGAGTACCTTGTCTACGTATTCCAGCTTCCAGTATGCTAACTACGAGCGCAGGTGGACAACTTGCTGTCGAATACTCTCGAATTAACGAAACTTCGGTCTGTAACTAAATACTACTAAGCACTTGCTTGATCTTTTCTCACTTGAGCTACCGACCCTATAGGGGCCTTCTTCGCACCAGCCAGTGTCGCCACCCAACGGCACTCCTGACATATTCAAGGACGTAGCGCCAACATCATCAGCAGAAAGCTCTTCAGTTAACCACAGACCTGCAAAGGTAGTCACCGTGGGTTGCGCCGCTATCGACGTGGTGGCTCAAGGCAAGGGTGCCGTTAACCCTTCTCTATCCCTCCACTCGACTACTCCAGGCACTGTAGCTCTAACTCTCGGGGGTGTGGCAAGGAACGTGGCTGAGGCCACTGCACGAGCCAGCGTCTCAGCGTATCCTGGGTTGAGCTCTGTTCTTGTCGCCCCTGTCGGGAAGGACTTCTTTGGCCATGTCTTGACTGAGCAGACGGCTCGCCTTGGGATGAGAAACGACGGGTTTGTGCCTGTGGAAGGTCGTACTGCAGTTTGCAATATGGTTCTTGATGGCCAAGGTGGGTTGATTGGAGGCGTTGCCGACATGGACGTTACGAACAACTTCACTTTCAACGCTGTAGGTGTTTAACTTCCTACTCGGCTTTCGAGACTGACGGGTTACTATTAGTTCCAATCTCAACTGGATCAACACAAACCTGAGTTCGTCGCATTCGATGGAAATCTGAGCGCAGATACGATCAAGAAATTGGTCAACTACTGTCACCAAAACGGAGTCAAGGGTGAGTAGATACACAGCTCCAGGAACGACCATTGAACTAACAGCATGCTCAGGAATATTGTAAGCCAGTTGGTGAGACCTACTGAGGGTTGTTTCGCTGACTTCATGTAACACCCAGCGAGCCAACCTCTGTCTACAAGTCTGCCAGGGTCCTACCCGCGATCGCCGCTCGTATCCAATCCAATGTACACGACACCCCGATAACACACTTCACGCCCAACCTCTTAGAATTGCAAGAAATCTACGATCAAGCAGGCTCCGACGAGTACAACCTCATGAATAAGGACTGGTGGTGGAATTTCATCGACAACCTCTCGCTCGGCACCAGCTTCCGCATGGACCTCGACCACCTTGCCAGACGACAGGTCGACGAGGACGACCCTTCCAAGGGAACCCTGGCCTTCTTGACTGAGCGAGGGCTTGCGCAACGCGCCGTCCACCTCCTTCCGTTCTTCCAGCACATTTGGGTGAAGTGTGGGGACCAGGGCGTCGTCACTATCATGCACATCCCCGCAGACAAGGCCCCGTCCACCGGATTCGCCAACCAGACCTCCAACATGGCTAGGCGGTGTGTTGTTGCCCACGGGATGAAGGGGGATATCGTTGTTGTGAAGCACTTCCCCGCGTTGAAGGTTGAGACGGTCGAGAACGTCACCGGCGCTGGAGATTCGTTCGTTGGGACACTGATTGCTGGAATCGCAAGTGATAAGAAGAGCATATACGATCTGGACGGCCTTGACAGCATCGTCAATACTGCTCAGCACGCCGCGGTTCTGTCCCTTCAGAGTCACCACGCCGTGTCGCCGCGTCTTTCAGAGTTGAAGTCGTTGTAACGGGGTTGTCGAAGGGCTCCGCTCCGAAGAGAACGCCAACGGCGACCTTTTCCCGGGCAGTCCGTTTCTCTTCCTTGGCTTGTATCTTTTCCTGTAGCTTCACCTTTTTTAGGACTTTCTTTCGAATAATTTTCCCTTCCTTGGCATAGTGTTTCTGCGTGGCGATGAGCGACTGCTGCTGAAGGTAGACGGATACAACATGGCACTTACATCGGCATTGTGCTTTAGGCGAGTGATAGCATCGGACAACTGTCCCTTCCTCATCTTCTTGAGACGCGCTTCTATCTCTTCGGCCGAAGGCGTCCGGTCCTCTCTCAGAATCAACCCGGCGGCAGCGAGAAAGGCTCGGATATCCTTAGGTTCCTTGGCTTGGTACAGCCCCATGACCTGCTTGACTTGAGCCTCAGAAGCTGGTAGCCTCCTCCACGGAGCGGAATGCGATAGCCTACGTGCATACATTTATCGTTGAGCATCAAGCCTCGCGGGGAAAGGGGGAAAGGGGGCTCACATCTGTTGCGCACCGGGCACATTCCCAGCGATCCACGTATCCGCGCCGTGCACGGCGTCCTCAAACGTTTCAGCGCTGAGAAGCCTGAACCCCCGTTCTGCCTTCCCAAACCCTGGCATGTAGACCCAGCGGTATTGCTTCACGACGAAGGGATGGACTATAGGAAAAGCTCCGTCAGCACCGTCCCACACCACTCCTCCAAAGAAAAAACATCGCACTCACCACCGTTGGCTTCCTCCATAATCTTGATTTTCGTACCGTTGGTAGACGTGATGATATAGAGGTTGTTTTTACAGGTGACCCAAGCAAAGCGGCTGAGCATCCTGATCTTCACTTCCTTCTGGCTGAGAGACCTGTAAAGAGAGCCGAAATTCTCGTGGTCTTCGTACGTGACTGTAAGGGGGGCGTCCTCGTCCATTTCGCCCCTTGCGGCCCCTGGAGCTTCGTCGGGACCATCCTCTGCTTGCTTGCGAAGGTCATCGAGAGGCCTGCCTATGGCCACGGTATGTGAGTTCAGTTGCCTGCGTGCGGTATTAAAGAGTACTCACCTTCGAGCTTTAGCTTCATAGGGTCGAGCCCAAGGAGGGTGGGTACAGATATCACCCCAGCCACCCGGTCGACGGTATCGACGTAGTCGATGATATGACAGTCTTCCTTGCCCGTTTCCGGGGAAAGCCTCATCCCTCTTCCGATCTGCGTTCGAAGAGGCTTTCGTCAAATTCGATGGAAACGGTGAGGTGATAAGTAACGACGGACCATCTGAGCGAATACGTTCTTCGACCTCGTAGGACGCGCAACGATCACACAGTCAATATTCGGAATATCAGCTCCTTCCGTGAGGACAGCTACAAACCATCGTCGCCCTTCAGCTCCACCCAACAAACCCACAAAGCAAACCAAAACGTACCGCAATTAATCAGCACAGGGAACTCCCCCTCCCTAAACGCATCCACAAGCTCCTTCCTCGCCCCCACATTCGTCTTCCCCGTCAAAAACCTCGCATCCACCCCAATCTCCCTGAACGCGTTCGTAAGCGCCTCGACATGCGCAATATCAACACAGAAAATCAAGGTGGACTTGCGGTCGTTGGCTGCGCGATCCAGCCACGTGCGGACGACCAGGTCGTTCATATCGACGGTGTTCATGACACGCGCTAGGGAGCCGGTTGCGAAGTCGCCGTTGGGGTTGAGTGTGACGTTGTTCAGATCCAAGGAGACCTTGACGGAGGTCAGGCGAACGTCGCAAAGCCTACTTGTGGTTAGGTCGGTATTACATAGGGAGTAGGAGGAGAGTACGCACCAGTCCTCGTCGATCATCTGAAGCACGTCGCGATGGTACACAATCCGCTCAAACACAGACCCAAGAGCCAACCCATCATGCCTACTGAACGTTGCAGAGAACCCAATCACAGGGATAGCCTTGGGCTCAACGGGTAGCGTGTATTCGGGATCTGGATGGCGAATCTCTGGGTGGAAATGCGAAAGTAGCTTCCTATACCTGTGACGACGCGTTAAAATAACCCATTCTCGAGGTATACAAGTAGTTGAGAGACGTACGAAGGCGCCGCGGCATGGTGAGCCTCGTCAATGATAACAGCCGTAACTTGATGAGGGTCAAACTTGGCTAAGCGCTCAGAATTGAGCAACGTCTGGTACGTCGCGGCGGTACTACAAAACCTCTTCAGCCACGCCTCCAAAGAGCCACAAACCGCACTCACAAGTCCGCAAACCCACTCGCCCTATGCTTCGCCCCCTGCTCAATCTCCACACTCCACCCGGGGAACATCCGCGCCGCCTGAGCCGCCGACTGCCTCGCGAGCTCGACGCTGTTGACGATAACGATGGTCTTCATGGGCTTCTCAGGCGCTCGGGCAGCGATGCGTGAAAGGAGCGAGATGAAGACTGTGGTCTTTCCCGAACCCGTAGGTAAAGAGACTCCAATGCGTGTGGCCCCTTGGTCCAGCCAGTCAAGGCATTCGGTAATGCATTCCTCCTGGTACGGTCGAAGGACGATCGATTGGGCCGTATGTGTATAGCGCACGAGCCGGACAGGAACCAGAGGGCGACTACATGCCAGTCGCAACATGAAAGTTGTGGTCAAGAGTACTTGGATTGCCGACGGTCCATAGATTGGGCCAGAATGTGCAGCCGCACGCCTCGAGGCAAGGGTACTTTCAGACGTCACTCATGATCATAACGTTTGCTTTGAATGCAATGAAAGACTCTCAATTCACACCAAGTGTTCGCGATTAGTGCAAGAGTGTATTGCTACGTAGTGGGTAACTGCAGCGATGGCCGATATATAAGAAGGGTAAAGTCTATGTCGTGAAGAAGAGCCGCTGTGACACTCTAGTCT
This sequence comes from Coprinellus micaceus, assembly GCA_951394405.1. Taxonomy (NCBI): domain Eukaryota; kingdom Fungi; phylum Basidiomycota; class Agaricomycetes; order Agaricales; family Psathyrellaceae; genus Coprinellus; species Coprinellus micaceus. Next base: position 879,289 of record OX596335.1, on the reverse strand, counting down.
TTTAACCAGATCCACCGGAGTAGACCTTGCCGAACATGACGGCCTGGAGCTTGTCGTAGATGGACAACACACCAGCGCCGGCAACACCACGGAGGATGTTAGCAGCAGCACCCTTGAAGAGCGACTTGGTGCCCTCCTTGGCGATGATCTGGGAGCCAGCATCGAACATGGACTTGTAGTTAACACCGGAGCCGGAGGTCATCATCATGCGACGACTGTGGGATTTCAGGTCAATTTCTGTGACGCCATCAGGGAAAAAGAAGCTGTGCTTACCGGATGGTATCAAGAGGGTAGGAAGCGAGACCAGCACCGATGGTAACACCCCAACCGAGGAGGAAGGAGGCGAAGAACGATCCCTCAAGAGCACCGACGAGGACGACAGGCTCTGCAATGAAGTTAGAAACCAATTCACGAGTGGACCAAAGAAATACGCACTGAGCGAGTCGTAGACACCAAAGTAGAGACCACGGTAAACGATGATACCGACGACTGAGGGGACGAATCCACGGTAGAGACCAGCAACACCGTCGGAGGCGAGGGTCTTGCGGTAGACATCGACGAGACCGTTGAACTGGCGAGCTCCTCCACCCTTGGCGGACTTGGCGTCGTTGGCGAGACGGGTACGGGCGTAGTCGAGGGAGTAGACGAAGAGGAGGGACGAGGCACCAGCAGCTCCACCGGAGGCGACGTTGCCACCGAACCACTTCCAGTAACCGTCAGCCTTCTTGAAGCCGAACAGGGACTTGAAGTAATCCTCTATTAGGCCTGTTAGTGCTGTAGCGTGCGAGAAACGGCAAGTTGGACGCACTGAAGGCAAAGTTGAGAGCCTGGGTGGGGAAGTAACGAATGACGTTGGCGGTGTTGCCTCGCCACAAGGAGACAAGACCCTCTTCCCTGTAGGTACGGGTGAAAGCATCACCGATACCCTTGTAGGGGGAGGCAAGACGACCCTGCTTGATCTGGAGACGTGACGTGTCAGAGAAGCAACGCGAGCGACGACGAGCGGATACTCACCATCTCATCCTGGTTCTGGATGAGGAGCTTAATACGCTCGATGGGGGCAGCGCTGGTCTTAGCGACGGCCTAGAGGAGGAACTGTGAGCGGTGGAAAGCGACGCGTCGGTTGAGTTGCTTACAGCGGAGACACCACCCATGAGGAAGTCGACTGGAGACGACGGTCAGAACATGCTCGAGAACGTCGGCGACGACGACAACGCACTAGCGAACTCCTGAGGAGTCTTTCCCTTCTTAACGTCGGCCATTTTGAGGAGGAGGTGGAGGAAGGAAGATGAGAGGTGAGGAGAAATCAAAATTTCGCGGCCATGAAAAGGACTTTCGGAATCCACCGGATCAATTTCAACTCCGCTGAGACCCGTGCACACTGTCCCGCCCATCACAACGGCTGCCCTCCTCGCCCCGGCTACATGTCAACGACCCTGAATATTCATTTGATTTCTCCGTACTGGCCATTCAGTAACGACCCGCCCACTCCTGGGCACTGGGAGTCGTCCTCTCCCTATTTCTCTGCACACGACCCACCTCGAAGAACGCTCCAAGCCAATAAAAATTCATATGGCAATTGCGGGGCAAAAGGATCATTTATTCCCCGAACCCGCACAACAGAAACTCCGGCCCCTTTACGTGAGTCCCTGACATTCACGCTCTTGCGCAATGCATGCTCGTCCAGTCGTCGCTCGCCACGCCATAGAATGCATTGATGTCGCTAACGTACACGATGAAGAAACGTCCATTCATTAGAAACACCTGGCTCTCCTAACCTGAATCCGTCACCACCGAGTAACAAACTAATAATATAGGAGAGTGCCATAACATACACGGAACGATTATAATGCACAAGCAGAGTAGGGAGTCGGAACGGGAACGAGGAAACGTCACCAGCGGGGCGTGCCACTGGTGCGGTAGGAGTCGATAGGAGGGAGTTGTCGGGAATCAGTCAGGGACTGGCGGTTAAGAGAATTGTTGTAAGGGTTGTTCGGTAAGGGCGGCCGAGGCGCCTGAGACTGCGCGCTGAGAACAGCCAGCGGGACGAGATTCCGGTTAGGTTCACGCGCCGTCGAGCTGTTCGACCCATGGAAGATTGGCGGAAGGTGAGGAGAGGGTTGAGGGTCCACGCTTGGACGACTTTTCTTCCAAGGGTCTGCCGAATGGTAGTCGGGCAAATCTGCGCTATCCGCGGTTCGCTTGTATGCTCGGGGTGGCGGATGGGCAGGAGCTGGCTCGTCCTCGTCCTCGTCGGACAAAGTAAGATCGATCACTTCACCGGCCAGCTGCGACGGCCCTGGATTATGAGGTGCCGGCGTGTAAGGGATGCTGTCCAGGGATCGGCTATTAGAGGGGGAAAGCTCCCGTTTGACGAAACCCTCATCTTCATCTTCCGAATCGCTCAGAACGACTACCTCTGCCGACCTGCCCTTCCCCTTATCCTCAGTCGGTGGAGGACGAGCCACTGGCGGTGGTTTCGATGGCGAAGCAGGTTTAGAAATGACAGCGTGAGTCGCACCCCACCGCACAGAAGCAAACTTATTATCCGAAGTATGCCATTCTCCATCCGCTTCCACGATCACGTCTTCGACGCTCTCCGGCGTCGCCCTCAGGATTTCATCGAAGTAACTAGTCTCGGGTCAATCGCTAGACCGCTCGAACTCGAAGCAGGGCACTCACCCATCGATGATGAGGTCTTTGGGTTCCAACGTTCGGTCACAAGTTGGACATAGATAAGTGGTCGTTTGTTCCATCATTGAAAACCAAGAGGTGGCATCAAAGCACTGCGAGTGAACACACTTGGATGACCGACAAGGAGTACCGACCCGCATGTAACTCAACTGGGACACATGTCAGCCAATTACCCTCCGAGAAAATTGGACTTGCGACTCACAGGGCACTTCAAAGACATTTTTTGTGGACCGGATTGGATATCATCGTCCACCTGTGCAGATTCAATCACTAATGACAGGAGGATTAGACAACACTCAAATGTATACAAAGCCACGTACTAGTTTGCCGAATCTCGTGTGCGGAGCGCCGCGAGCTCGCTTTCAGGGTTTCCACCAAGCGGTCAACCGTCGTCGTTGCGATCAACATGACAACAAGATAGAATTTCTGACCGAAAATAATGAGTGCCTGGAAGGAATGAAGCAGAATCGGCTCCTTACCTTCGGTTGTGTGGGTTGTGTACTATTCACATAAACCATCTCCAATCGGTTTTGAGTCGAGTTCCAACGAACACATTTGCCCAGGTCAGGCGGCGGGGCCGTCCCAGGTTTCTTCTTCAGACCTTTCAGGTTCGCGGTGAGGAGGGTCCCATTGATCCTGACTTCGCACGTCGGCGGGAACTCTATTGGGCATGGGGCGAGAGTGTTGCGGAAGGCGGCTGGGGTGCTAGAATTGTGGAACGTGGAGGATGTGCAGAAGAGTCGGAGTTGGTAGTTGGAGCTAAGACGCATCGAGTCAACTGAGTTCCAACCCACAAATGGGTAAACGCCGCGTACCTGGGCTGCTTCAACTTGTTTATCTGTTCGTTGGTGAGGGTAAAGGTCAATGTCTGTTGTCGCCGATCCATGGCACTGTTTGATTCTAGGATGTGTTGGAAATCATCACCGAAAAGCTCTACCGATTAGCGCTTACCGGGACACTCAATGACGGTAGAAACCTGCTGGTCGATGGTAAAGAATGGCGAATCCTTGAATTTAATCGCTGTAAAAACGATCAGAAAGGAGGTGGCACAGCAGACCCAAACAACACACTTGGAGCCCTCGAGGCTGTAGAAGACGAGGCATGGGCGCCTGTTGCCGGCAGCGTGGCCTTCCTGGGGGGTGCGTAGGGGTCATATCGCAGGGTCGATGTACTAGTTGCCCCGTTCAGGGCCGAGAACTGCGTTTTGGTCGATGTCGAAGCGTAGGTCGTATTGTGGTACCCCGCGACTTGCTGGGGCAAACCTGTTGGGACAGGCGCTGCAGAATTACGGCTCGAGACATAACTATAATCGTAATATGACATGGTCAGTGGCATGCAGCAAAGTCCAGCCTAACGCCATCATGCCGCCATTAGGGCTGGCTACCCTTTAAGGGTCCGACCTGAGAAGTACTCACTGTCCATTGCTTCTGACTCTGGAGAGGATATTTTTCGCCTTTACCCAGGTGCTCTCTATGCCGCCTGCCCGCCACTGGTCCATAATGTAGTGGATCCTGTCGATGATATCCTGCTTCTTGCCGGTTTTGACGAGATTCGTGCCACATTCCTCATTAAACCCTGCAATGATTTGCTTGAGCCGGTCGACTGTGTTCTGCCTGACACCGTGTCGGATTTGCTGGAGAGCGCGCCTGAGATGGGGCCGTCGGTGAGAGAGATGTGGCGAGCACGCACCTCGTAATCCGCCCACACATCCGAGCTCGCCATGGGGTATCTGGTTGGCGGCTAATCGAGAGTAATTGAAGACAACCTTGTCCGAACCCGTTTTCAGCTCAGCCCAGGCACTAACCGCGCCAAACAACGATAAGCACCGCTGCCGATGATGTAAGCGGGGCCTCCCTCATACTATAATCTGAAGCTGCACACCTTTTCCGTGGCCACAGCACAATGTCCAGCAACGAGGATCACGATATGCTGAGCGAGGAGGAGCGCAAGCAACGCGAGAAGGAGGAAAGAGAACGCGAGAAAGCCGAGCAGGAAGGTGGGTACTGAAACATCTTCGCCCAACCTCCGCACTCATCGACTCCAGCGCTTCCATACAAGTGGACTCAGGAATTGGGGGAGGTCGATATATCCATCCCGGTTCCCAAGGGCACTAGGGGGAAGGATCTGATCGTGGTCATTGCAAAGAAAAAGTTGAGCGTTACTCTCAAAGGCCATGAACCAATTCTCTCGGGAGAGCTTTGCAAGGAGATCAAGGTTGAGGACAGCACCTGGACGATCCGTATGTCTCTCCCCTTACTGGCATAATATCTCAAAAAATCTAACATCTACCAGAGGATCAACAGGTAGTCCTCGTCCATCTTGAGAAGCTCAACCAGCAGGCTTGGTGGGAGAACGTCTTGACCCACCATCCTAAGATCGACACCAGGAAAATCGAGCCGGAGAACAGCAAGCTCAGCGATCTGGACCTTGAAACGCGGTGAGCCACCTGCATTCCCTTCCTCCTCGCGTACTCAACGTGTTTGCGCAGAGGAATGGTCGAAAAGATGATGGTAAGATAATCTCCGAGCTTGTCGTACCCACAACCCAACTAACCCGGTCTTCACAGTTCGACAACCAACAGAAGGTGAATGTTGTCTTCCATTTCACCAGTTTTCAGCTTTCTGATGTGTTCCACAGCAAATGGGCAAGCCCACATCGGATGAACTCAAGAAGATGGAAGTACGTGTTCACCGGCGTCTATTTCACGTTTCTTCTCACCCGCGCGTCTAATTCACAGGCTCTCAAGAGGTTCCAAGCACAGCATCCCGAACTCGACTTCTCCAACGCGAAGATCAGCTAGAAGATGCATTGGGTACTAGTAGGGGTGTTCTATGTACTTTTGGGCAAGATCTACTCCATGACGTCTATATCATCCATTTCTAGGCGCCGGTCAGGTATAATAGGTGCCACTTTGTAACTTTTAGAGCTTGCGCCGCTTGCCTTGCCCTGTTGCGCCAGATTCAGCGCTTTTCCGCTTCACGCTCTCAACGAGCTTTTGGAGACTGGGATTGCTAGGACCCTCTTCACGCGACCGTCGCTTGGACTCGGGCGCTTCGTTTGATTCTTGCGAAAGTCGCTTTCTTCGCTCATCGAGGAGGGCAGTCATCCCCTTTGTCTTCTTGAAACTGTAGAACATGTGAGGGCTGTCCGAAAGATAAACAAGGAGGAAAGGACGCACTGAGGATTACTTGGATCGATAGCGAAATGGTGATCTTCGTGAAGGACCTTGAACCGCTCGTCCTGGACGTCGATGGCAAAGTCCTCTTGGAGCTCGTCCTCGTTGATCTTCGCCTTCTTACCTTTTCTGCCTTTCTTTCCCTTCTTCTCCGACTTGAGGACAGCCTTGAAGTCAAAGTGCTTGGTCTCCCCATCCGGGTTGTTCGACGCAGCGAGCAACTCGAGCTCCTGAGCAGTGGCCTCCTCACCTCTGACGACATTGACCGACTTCTTGCCCTTGCGGTCACCCTTCTTCTTACTGGGAGCTGGGCGACGATCCTCCTCCTCCTCTTCGTCACTGCTCGCACCAAAGAAGTCATCTGCCTCCTTCTCCTTGCCTTTACCCTTCTCCTCCCCTTTCTCCTTCAACTCATCCTTCCTCTTCTTCTTCTTCTCTCTCATCTTCCTCTGGTACTTCTCCAACGTCGTCTCGTCCCCGCCCCCACCCTCCTTCCCAAGCAATCCAGGCGTGAACGTAATCTCCATATCGACGTCCTCGGCCTGGTCGTCATCGCCCCACCCTTCCGGCATGGTATCATCGTTGCCTCCAAGCAACAACGCCCTCAGACGATCCCTCTCCGACTTCCTACCCTTCTTCTTCGGCTTCGAGCTCTCCGCCTCACCCTCCGACTCAGACGAGCTAGCAATGAACGCCCTAAAGTCCCCGTCCTCGATCTCCTGCTTCGTCAGGGTCCGACGGGTAACGTGCCCGCGTTCGGGGTCGTCCTCGTCCCAAGTCAGCGCGACTTTGGAGTGACGCAGGGCGGGGGTGACGAAATCGATTCCTTTGGTCGACATAGTTCCAGCGTCGTCTCCGGTGGCTTGGTCCCGAGGCTCATTTTCGAACTCCATGCCGTCAGGGACGAAGCTCATATCGAAAACGTTTGCGGAGCGCTCCAGTTCGGTACCCTGAAGCTCATCGTAGACGTGTGATGCAGCCTCGACGCCGTCGCAAGTGACGATTGCGTAGTAGTAGCTAGCCAAATATGAATAGGTGTACGGATATAAATGAAGGAAAGAGACGCACCGAAGCCTCTCCAACTGATACTTCCTAAGAGCATTGTCGTCGACTTCGTCTTCTCCACCGAGTTCATACAGCGACTTAGCCGTTACCTCATCGCTCTCCTTCTTCTTCTTCCTGAAAATCTCGGTTGGAGGGCCTTCCCTCTCCTCCCGCGCCATGCGCTCCTTACCAAAGTCACTGGGATACACAGTAACACTAAGGACCTTCCCGCGAACGACATTAACCTGAGGAGCCTCCTTCATATTCGTGTGCTTCTTCTTCGTGACATTCGAAGCAACCGGGGCGGTGGTAGAGACCAGGGACGAGAAGATCTTGTACAAATGCGACGCCCGCACATGGTCCCAATCCAGATTTACTACCGCAATCCGTCGCGTCCGGGGAGCTTCGTCCGCTTCTTCCTCGTCCTCTCCAGGATGTTCTTTGGAGTACGCAGCCGCCTGTGCCTCGAGTGCGCCAAAGTTGTCCTCGTCCAAGTCGATCTCGGCCAAATCGTCGTCTGCCTCGTCGATTTCGTCAGAGTCGTACCCCAGCCTCACGATTCCGCCGGTGTCGCTTTCGTCGTCTCCCTTGCCGTCCTCGTCGTCTTCTTCTTCGTCGGAGGACTCCAGGAGGACGGCTCCACGAGCGTAGTCCGGCCGGCTGGGAGCTTCGTCGTCTCCTCCCTCGTTCTCTCCCTCCTCTTCGTCGCCTTCTAGCCGGTAAAACCGCTTCAAGTTGTCCTCGCCCTTCGTCGAAGATACGCTTCGTCCATACTTATCGACGAGTCCCTTCGCTGTTCGTACCGATACGATAGATACCTAGGTTAGAACCAAAACCCGGGACGCAAGAAACGAAGTAGATAAACGCACAAGACTTGTCCTTTTTCTTCTCCTGCTTCAACACACTCTTGAACCGCTCATCTACAACGACCCTGTTCTGCTGCTTCTTTGGTTTTCGGAACCGTGGATCCGTCGAGAGCCTGGCGAACCGGGGATCTGACATTTTTGTGGGAGGAGATGCTCGGGCTTTCATATCAGAGTTTGCTGCTCACATTTTGAGGGGAGAGTGATGCCATCAATTTCAACATCAGCTTGGCGAGGTCGCGTTTCTGCCGGGCGCTTGTGTCGACTCTACCATCGTACCAGCATGATTAACCGGCCACCCAGCGCGAGGGCAGACTTCACTTGGAAGCTGGAAGTGCTCGCCTACATCGAAGAAGAGGATTCTGACCTTGCAAACGGCCGCTTGAGTGCTTGCCTGTTGTCCGAGGGGTTTGACACGGGGACTCGTAGGGGTAACATACATCCCCCACGCGCCGTCATTGAGCTTACTCTTCTCCGCCCAGAACCCAGGGGCATTCGATAAACCCATTGCTGCCCACCACGAAGTCCGTCACTCCAGCTCCTTCTCATAGACCCCGCAGTAAACGAGCCTTTTGCGCTTTGCGTTCTCGATGTATGCTAGGCCCAGTGACTTCGCCGACTCTGAGCTCTACCCTCTCAGCTCTATGTATATGCCCTTTGCAGTTTTTGAGACGACGGGTACTGAACGTCGGGGTGAACAACGGTACGCGGTGGACGTTCATGTACTCTGTTTGTCGGCCTTCTAACTCTGCCGACACGTCTGGCTTCTGCTCAGGCTTCATAGGTCAAACAAACCAGGGCCCACCGCCTGGAAGCTGGGCTCCACCCTCAGGCCATACACATGGTGAGTGCATTTATGAGTGGCAATGACTCTGGCGCCCGACTAACTTCCATGAGCAGGTGTGGATCTCAAGACCTTACTCAACCCCATTCTAGATGCCTCGCATACGCGCAATCTCAAGGTCTCACCACCGAACTCAAAATGCTATCCCCGAACAAGGCAGATAGTCATCGGTATGGTCCTCTCCTGGGTGCGTGCCAGCATGCGTGAGGACGTCCCCCACATCATGTGGATCTATGGGTATGCAGGATGTGGCAAATCGGCGATCTCCCAGGCAGTGGCAGAGGAACTATCCCGGGAGGGTCGCTTGGCAGCGAGTTTCTTCTTTTTTCGGGGGTCGGGCGATAGGAGCAGGGCCACAAGGTTCGCCAACACGATCGCTCATCAGCTCGCCATTGCAACCCCCACCACGGCAAGAATCATTGAGGAGGTTGCCAGGGCGGATCCCGGGGTACTCTCGACATCCACCTCTTCGTTGAGCAATCAGTTCGAGCAGCTTGTGTACAAGCCGGTCAATGCCATTGACAAATCCTTTCACCAATCACCCGTTGTTGTCGTTATCGACGGTGTTGACGAATGCGAGGGTCGCGAGGAGGTCGCCGCCTTCATCGAGGACGCCATTAGTTTCTTCGACAAAAACCCACTCATACCATTACGATTCGTAATCGCAAGTCGTGTGGAGGACCATATACACCGGGAACTTCATGCGTCGTCCCAGGTGCACTTGCTCAACCTCGTCGAACACACGTCCGACGACGATATATCAACTGCACTGGATGTGGCCATCGAGAAGGAGAAACGTGGCCGGGTTCTTGCTTGCGCACCAACCTGGCCGGAGCGAAGGGACAAACGGAGGCTCGTTAAACACATCGGAGGGTCATACATCTTCATGACCACCATCGTCAGGCTGCTGTTCGCCCCAAGCACAAAGGATGGACTCACTCCGATGGAACGCCTCCCACTCCTCTTGGAGATGGAGCCAGACTTTGACGCGCTGTACAGGGAGATCATTGAACCCTGCGGGCACTTCCCTCTGTTTCTCGAGATTGTCAGCACCATCGCACTGGCAGCTCAGCCCCTTTCCATTGCTCAGATCGCAGATCTTCTGGAGGTCAAGGCGTTTCAAGTCACCAACGTCCTCACCAACCTACATTCAATCCTCCAGGTTCCAGGAGATGATCATGCACCAGTCACACTCTGGCACACCTCACTTCGTGACTTTCTCCGCTCTAGGGCTCGTGCAGGACCCTTCTTTGCAAACCCAAGGCATCATATATGGATCGCCGACCGGGCTATTTGCATAGCCGCCTCTTCCCGGTCGTCCTATTTCCAGAATTATTCGCAATCCTTTACGGTGAGGCACTTGGCGGGCTTTGCAGATGCATTGGACCACGATGAGGCCCCTTCCAGTGAGGAGGGCAACGAGATCATCTCTATTCTGGAGAAATTGCACGGTAAGCACATGTCCCCAGCTTTCCTCCCGTCGATGAGGCTGAGCCATCCATCCTCGAACGCCACTAGAGGACCAGACTCCGCTCGAAGTCGCTTGCCGTGCGAAGGAATGGGGACTTATCCGCGCGGTAGTGAACGCAGGCGCCGACGTTAACATGCAATTCAAAAGTGTGTCCTCAACTCATGGGAGTACAAGGCGGCTTGATTTTGATCGCGATTTGGTGCAGGTCCCCACCGGCAGGGCATGAGGGTTCCTCTCCACGTTGCATGTCACTTTGGCGCAAAGGAGATGGTCTATCTTTTGCTGGAGAAGGGCGCTGATCCAAACGTCGTCGGTCAGTATTTCCCATCTTTTTCAAATAATATGCCCATTCTAATGCTGCGAATATACCATATCCTACAGGACGACCTACTCTGGAAAAACTGACACACTCTGATTCGGATCACTGGGGCTGGTACGCCTTCCCCCTTGCCTGGGCTATTGGTCAGGGAGACCCCGACTTGGTGAACCGACTGCTTTCGTGTGGTGCAGACCCCAACTTGAAAGGTGAGCTTCATGCAGTCTCTCTGTACAACTTGAAGTTGCACTATTAAATGGAAGTCACAGGTGGCTATCTAAGCTCGGCGCTTCATGTCTGCGCCTGGGAAGGCATGGTTGAGATCGCTCGCATCCTGGTGGCACACAGTGCAGATCCCAACATCAAAGGTTCGGAGTTCCCATGTGGAAAGGCGGCTAGTTAGAAATTATACGATTAACTTGGCAAACATAGATTCAGAGGGCCGTACCCCACTTCACCGTGCATCTTGGAAGGGGCACATCGAGGCTGCGGAACACCTCTTGGACATAAATGCAGACCCGAACATACAAGGTGTGTCAGTCTTCTTTGCTCTTTTGCTTGCGCTTAAGTCCGCCCTTCAGATAAATACGGAGACACTCCTCTTCATTTTGCATGCGACTATGAAGCGGTACAAGTGGCAGAATGCCTATTGGACCATAATGCCGACCCCACCTTACAAAGTGCGTCATGTTTCCTGTAGACACATCTGATACTCAAGCGTGTTATGCGGCAGATCACTGCGGGGAAACTGCTCTTCAAGTCGCAAAATGGTATGGTGAGGACTCCACCACAGCCCACGAGGACTCGGTCACGGTCCGAATGCTCCTTGGGAGGGGTATTAGAGAATGAAAGAACGAATGCGGCCAACCGCCTTTTGGAGAACGAAACGTGAGGTCAGAACGGCGAAACCGGAGAGAGTGAGAGCAGAAGACCTCAAGTGCCCCCGTCGAGAAGGTGAGGGCGGGGGTTGGGCGGGATATTGACTGCACGAATGGTCAAAAAGGCGAGGGCGACTCGGACGCCAGGGAGAAAGAGAGTGCACCATGTCTACTACCAGAAGTGCTTCTAGGACTCGCCGATTTACCAGGCCATGCTATCCATGACCTTGAACGCATAGTTGGGTCGTTAGGATCTAAACACCGCCGGCAATCGAGGTGGCTGCCAATGTATACATAGACCTTGTGCGGAAGGGGCAGAGATCCAATCAGCTAGGGTATACCTGAGGGTAGAAGTCCTTCGAGAACGTTCGGTTCGTGGCCTTTTGGGTTGTGCTATTCACTCTCAAAATAGTATTTCCCTTGGTGGCGCCACTGGATTACTTCTCTCTCGCTCCATGATGTTTGCAATCCTCGAAGTAGTCTGAGCTGAATTGAACACTTTAAACGAATTGGGCAGCAACCTGGGGCACTGACATCATAACTTTCGCTAGGTGATTGGCGCCGTGTGAACTCTAAAAATAGGAGGTAGTAGGTCCCACTGTGTGGGTGCTTGTTGGTTGCCATTTCTCATAACCCGTAACCGGGCCCAAGAGTTCCTTGTCGCCGGGCAGCACAACCATCACAGCATGTCCTCGAGGTTATAAGTAAAGCACGCACGGTCCCCATGGTAGTTTCCCAGCCTTCGTTCTTTCTTTCTTTCTTTCCCTTCCATCCCTTCCTTCCCGTGAGTCCAAGCAAACCTATGATGCTGATTCTGATTATTTGCTCACAATCGCCACAGTGTTCGTTCAAGCCTTTGGCCGCAGGCGCGCCGTCCTTCAGCAGCCTCTTTACCTTCATTTTGCCTCTTTTATTCTCGACCCAGCATCCATCCAAATTGCTTGCTTGAAGCTCGCATTTCCTGAAGCATCATGTTCTTCCGATCATCTCTCGCTCTGCTCGTCGTGTCGGTCCTCGCTGGTCAAGTGCTTGCTTCTCCAGCTCCCGCAGCAGTAAGCTCCCCCCCAGATTCACGACCAAAGGCCTCCAATTGACCTATTCGTGATAGGGACTTAGCGACGCTGTCTTTGGCCGCCAGGATATCCCAGTCGAGGTCGCAGTTCAGTCAGACGGCAATGGCATCAAGCGCTACCGTCGCCGCCACGAGCGCTTAATGAGGAAGGACGACGCCGCCCGCCAGATCTACGCCCGCCAGGGCATCCCTGCCGAAGTCCCAACCAGGTCTGACGGCAATGGCATCCAACGTTACGCTCGTGAAGAACCCGAACTTGTCGTTCGCCAGGGTATTCCAGCAGAGGTCCCTACCAGGTCTGACGGAAACGGTATCCAGCGTTACGCTCGTGAGGAGCCCGAGCTTGTCGTTCGTCAAGGCATCCCAGCGGAAGTGCCCACCAGGTCGGACGGGAACGGCATCCAGCGCTACGCCCGTGAGGAGTCCGACATCTTCGTTCGCCAGGGTATCCCAGCAGAAGTCCCCACCAGGTCCGATGGCAATGGAATCCAGCGCTACGCCCGCGAAGAACCCGAGGTTGTCGCCCGACAAGGCATTCCAGAAGAGGTTCCATCCAAGTCCGACGGAAATGGCATTGAGCTTTACAACCGCCACGACGACTCGGAGGATGATCATGATCATATCGAGGAGAGGGACGAAGTCTATGAGGTCGTTATCCGGGAGCATATCCCTTTGGAGGTCGCAGTCAGGTCGGACGGGAACGGCGTCGAACTCTATGCGTGATTTCCCGAAGACCCTCAGTCCCTTTCCGAACTCATATACCCTCCACTGCCAGGACCCTCTCCCTCGTTAGACATGCTTACCAGTGCTAGCATCGGTAAGCAACCCCGGAATGTTCATGGAATGGACGCTGTATTTCTCTCCCTTTATCTCGTTAATACTTTAGGCATGGCACCGTCATTTGTACCGTATTTAGGTAGCTGCGATGGATTCGAACAGGTTGGGAGGGACATAGTGCGTGTGAGTCTTGATTAGTTGTTCCATTCCTCGACGTTTCTTCGAGGCCTCCCATTGTTGGATCGACCTTATCAACCAACAGGCTACATACTCACGACCTTTTGGGTTGCGTATGCATCGGTATGTCGGATCCCCGCCATCGTCGACCGGAGTTGATCGCAGCGACGACCACAGCCCTCCGCATCAGGACGTTGATTCAGTCCTCCTGCCTCCTGCCTCATGCATCAGCGAGTGCGCGGTGCCATCTGACCATGATATATCCACTGGAATCAACATCCACACATACCTTCGACAGGATCTCGGTGAGGGTTCTTTATGACACAACGTGGAGTCTCTGCTCAAAACAAAAGAGAGTAGGATGGAAGCCGAGCCAGTTGCTTGGATTTGGGGACCCTTGTAGTCTCCATTCCTATCTGCTCTATACAATTTGGTCTCGCCAGATGTACGCAGTAATGCCACCCCAAAGTGGCGCTCCGATTGTGGCCTCATTGCGGACGGGATATAAATGGGAATGCACTGCTGATAAAAGGACCTGCGTTGTTGGGGCATTGCCTTCGCGCCCCCCTCCCATCTCCGAGAGTTTACAACTTGTACTGCTGCCTTGGCAACACCTCGCTGTGTTCGTCCCTGCATCGACATATAAAAGCCTCGTCTGAGGCACTCCTGTTCCCCAACGACTCGTTCTCCAGAGTTCTTCCCTATTCCTATCATCTCCGCTTAATCTACGCTCTTTCGCCATGACGGAATACGACTACTCTCCCGAGGCATACGAGCGGTACCTCCAGACTCAACGCCGCATCTCCAACTGGGTCGACAAAACGGAGGGCTACCGACCTCAATTCGCCAACGCTCTGGCTCCTCCATCGGACTACATGCCTGGCCGCGACGACGCTCGAGGACATCACGACCGTTCTGGTCGCCGACTCCAGCGGCCGCGCCCTCAGCAATTTCGGCCGCAGCCGCCGTCGGATTCAGACGACTCATCTTCATCCGACGGGTCTGACGACGACTACGTGCACATCCGCCCAAGTCCGCCAATGCGGTCTGCTCCAGCACACCTGGGTGGAGGCTTCCCTGCCCACCAACTGCCCTGGAACCAGTCGCGCCCACAGGTGGTCGATCCTAACAGGTCGATTCCCAGTAGCTACTACGGGACACCTTCATATCGGGACGTCAAGCGCAGAAGGGCACAATCCTACGCTCCACATGTCCCTCACCATGGACAACACTACGGTACCCCTGCTCACAGCCCTCAAGTGGTGTACGTATCCCCACCCGTGTCCCCGGGTATGTACCCAGGATATCGTACACCTCCACACAGCTATGTCGTAGGGCAACACCACGGAAGGCCAGGTCCAATGCCAATGGTGGTGAGCAGTCTCCCTGGGGTAAAGGGCTTTCATTAATTTCTGACGCTGTGTTGCAGTACCTCTCAGCACCCTGTTGAAGGCCAGGAAGCTTGAAGGTCCCGATCTTATCGCGTCTAGTTTCATCGAGCGAAATTGCACCCCGGTTCCCGACGCGGGAACAACGTCAACCCTTGGATATCCCACCACCAAAAGCCCTTGCCGGGATAAACCTAATGATACCCTCGTAAAATGACGACACGCCTTATCACAGGCACGGCAGCGCTCGGTTCCATTGGCAGCAAGGAGCCTCAAGGCTCATGGCCCCTTCCAGTCGAAGGACCGACTGAAATGACGCCGTGCACCCTCCTTTCGACTTCACTATACAGCTCCAAGCTCTCCTGTCGTCACCTTATCTATGCGTGCTTGGTGCATCGCGGCTCTGGCATACTGTCGACACACCGCATACACCACCACCGGCCACCTCCCATCCGTCGCAGCCGCACGCCCAGTGCCCTCCAGACGCAAGTGGAGCTGGCGTACGGCGCACGTTCAAACGTTCATTACCCACCGCATCCCCATAGAATTTTGGATTCACCTGTACATTCCCGAGCCTCACGCACTCTGTATTTTTGTGTCTCTTCACTTCATTCGGTTTTTCGATCGCTTCATGGCATGGATACCGGCTTGCGGGCCATTTCACGTTCTCTTACCATGGCTATGGGTAGACTTCTACTATTAGGTAACATACGCAGCGAGGTCTCCTCGCGTTAATCACTTGTACACCTGCCTATTTCATGCGTCTTCTCCCATTGATCGTCGTCGTTACCGCCTACTACGCATTGCATAGATGTTTTTTCTAGTTGCTGCGTCGTGTCAAGATGAGTGTTTGTGGGTTGTGGTATAGTCAGCAGTAGCCGTATACAGTACGGGTTGATCAAGTATGAACACACAATGAATCTGAACAGCATGCCAAGAGGCGATATGTGATTCGATTGTGCGTGGTATCGATGGAGGAGCCTCAAACTTCTTCTAGGGTGAAGCGGTTTGGTTATCGACCTTCCAAACCCATATCGTGGAACGAGTTCCAACACCTACGACAAATCGCCCGTCACAAGTCACCGCAGTAGCTAGCAGGCGGGACTCGGGATCGTCCTCCTCTGGCAGTTTGACCTCTCGACCTGGAAGTGTCTCTGGCTGAAACACTGAGCGTACGGGTTCTGTCTGCTGTTCGGCCTGCCTGCTTGCACTGCGCGTCCTAGGTTTCCTTCTCCCTCCGTCCCCGTCGTTAGAATTGTCTTCTCCTTCTCCTTCTTCTTCGTCTTGGTCTCCGTCATCACCTATTTGGAGGTTCTTTGTCGCAGCAGATAGGATGTCAGCATCGAAGTCCATGAACTGGTCTTTCTTGATAAACTCGGGGAGGATCTCGGTGAAGGTAGGCATCTTCGGAGGCTGGAGCATCGCAAGGTTCGTCACCAGAACCCCGTCGCCTGCTGGTTTCATGCTTTCTCTCGCGCGTTGCGTTCCAGAAAGGGTAGTAAACACGAGCGGGTCGCGATTCGGGGTTTGCGAGAGGTGGATGTGATGTGTGATATACTGGTCCGTGACGGGACCGAGGGCGTAGACGGCAATAAAGGTGAAAGAAGCTCCGCGGGAAGTAGGGAGTTAGATGAAGACGAGCGGCTAACACGAGAATATCTTACAGCTCTCTTGGTAATCCTGCGACGCACGTTATTAATAGAGGTATGACAAGGTAACATGCACACGTACGGAGGGACAACCGCGGAGAACGGTTTGGCGTACATCTTGTTGGTCTGGAGGGAAGAAACGGTTGAGCCCGAGCCACCGCCATATCACGAGCTGTCCAGGCTCCAGGTACGTTTTCTTGTTCTCGTAGTCGTAGGGGTCCACCCTCATAACCGCCGGGGAGCTATGAGTAAGGAGGATGTCCTCTTGCAACCTGAAGCCGTTACGTTACACATTCCGCAAACCCAAAAACGAAGATGGCTTACATACCACGATACGGAGAGTACCCTCGATTTGTGTATTCTTGCAGTACTGAAAAGCGGCTTGTCTTCACGCGTTATTTGTTCGCTAGTAACCGGTCGGATGGCCCAGATCTTGACACACCTATCCATCTGCAGGAAGGAAGATGAGCAACATAGTCTAAGCACGCTTATTGCTGCTCACCCCACACGTCGCGATAATAGGATGGTGAGGATGAAACGCCTAAGCCAACTTTAGCGGGATAAACTTATGAAGGACGATGGCAGCATACCGCTCCAAGAACAGCAGCTTGGTGGCCTCCCGATCGACCGCCCATCAGGACGATAATGCAGCGACCGAGTCCACTCCCTTCGCGTTCGTTCATGTGGAGGCCATGAGCTGCTCCTGCCAGACTGGGCCGTGTATCTGGAGGCCAGTGAGGGTTATTCGGGTGCTCCATGGGTGTCAGTGTCAAATCATAGATCCTCGCAGAGTTATCACGCGACGTCGTGCAAAAGATGTGTGGTCGGGTAGGGTGTACCGCGATGGACGTGATTGCCTGTAGGGGCCATAGTGAGAAATATGACCTTGGGTACCAGTAGGAGACTAACGTTACCGTGTCCCCGTAAATATGCAGCCATCCCCAAGCTTTCAGGATTATAGATGTAAACCAGGCTGCCCCTGGTGACGATGAGGAGAGGCTCGGTTGGCGCTCGGTGGCCAAGCGCCCAAGCCACGCAGACCTTGTCGGGCTCTATGAGCTTTTCGGGTGGTTCCTTCTCTATAAATGAGATGTTTGGAAAACCAGTGCCTTTGACAAGCGGCCAACCTTTGGCAAGTTGATGCGTATGGGTGTTCGTCCACTGTGCGTAAAGAAGATATAGGCACGATAGTCTGCACCGACGGCAACAGCATCCCAGTATTTGTCAATCATGGCGTTCCATGGCTCAATCTGGGCGTCGGTGTTGAGACTACCCTCCCAGAGAGTCTGCAAAGATCTCTTGTTCCACGGAAAGCACGACGCAGTCCGATAGTCGGGAGGATTCGGCGAGTTCGACTACTTCACCTGGTCAACTATCTGAATAAAACATCCATGAACACCACCAACAGATATCTTCTTCACAATTATGAACGGCAAAGGCTCGTCCAAGCATCGAAACCACGGTTCTTCAGTCATGAGGAGGTAGAGGGACGGTCCAAAAAAGGCAGGCGAGTTCGCCAACAAGTCCCGCAGAGTTTGTCCTTGTCCAATCCACGCTCAGCCGTTGAAAACCTCCCCTCATGTCGCCCCCCTCCGCCGCCGACGCCAACGACGGCTTCCAACCCAAACCCGTGCTCCCATACGTCGCCAAAGTCGGTGGCCAGGCTGCCATCTTCGGCCTCGTCGTCAGCACCCTCCAGAATGCGCTAGGGAAGCACAACTACGGTGCTATGGGTGTGTTTACCCGAACCGGAGGCACAATTGGATTCTTTGGTACGTGCTTGGTTTGGTATTAGCAGGGGGGGTGGTCTTATAACGAAACATTGCGTGTGCAGCTGCCATGGGTGCCGTGTTCGCTGGAACGGAGACGGTGGTCGCCAACGTCAGGGAGAAGAAGGACGCGGTAAGCGGAGCGTCGGGTGCTTGTGCAGCTGGATTTTTGGCAGGGATCCGACGTGCGTAACCAAGCCTATTGTGTATCCTACTCATGAACTTACAAACCGCCCCCGTTTCAGAAAAATCACTCCCCATGGCCTTCGGCGGGTGTGTGGTACTCGGAGGCGCCATGGCCATCTTCGATTACTCTGGAGAGCTGGCAGGAGCCTCAGCACAATCCAAAGAGGAACGACGACGCCGGTTCTTCAAGACGCCACCAGAGGAGCTGTTCAAAACAGAACCCAGAGCATAGACCCCATTCTCGATATACCACTATGGAACGTAGAGAATAGACACATGCTTTATATCGCATCACGCTCGCTTTCGGAACAGACGGGAGCGACCACACCAACGCCAACCACTAGACTCCTCCACTGTCCACAGGTTCTTGGACAGCTGTGGCGGCGTTGAGAGTCCTCATTTCGCATTGCACCACACTCAAACCGCACGACAGCATGATCGGATACTCTGGACACCAAGAAATCATGAATAATTAAAACGCCAATCACGTAAGGTATACGGGCGTAGACTAACTGTCTACGCATAAACACTGCAAGGCATTCTTGGGCTCTAATAATTACGAGGGCGATCCCCAAGGGACACTTCGCCCTCTTTAAAGGTATCCTCCCGACTCTGCTGCTGCATGGCCTCCACTTGCTCAAGCTTCTTTGCGTACAACGGATTAATCCGCCCCCACTCTGCAGTCCAAAACGCGCCCCATTCCTCAGCAGACCTCCACGGAGACTGCAATTAATTTATCAGCTTTGGTCTCGAATAACGAAGGCAGAGCCGACATAACTGACCTTGTCCGACAACGCTCGATACGCACTCATAGGATCATTCGGGTCGAACAGGTCTCCGCCCTCAAACGCAAGGAAATTGGCAAACCTCTCGGCGTCTTGTTCAATCGTCCGCGGAGCTAGACTAGGTAACGGTACGGATGGTGGTGCCGGTGGCGAGATTTGCTGGATAGAAGGGACCGAACTTCGTCGACTTGCGGCTCCTTGGCTTTCCTCTGCGAAACTGGATGCCCTCGAGAATCGGTCCTGCTGCTCAACTTTCTCCTGTGCCTCCCTTTTCCGACACTGGATACCAGCCCTCTTCCACACGTCCCCAAATTCTTTCTTCCTTCCTTGGTTCAAGCACGTTTTCCACGACCTCAACGTGTGGTCGGGCATCTGACCGTAACGAATAAAGAAAGTCAGAACGCTGAGATTTCTTTTAACGTTGCCAAATGGGCCACCAATACTGGAACACACCTTCGCATGCAGAAGCACAGCCAGCTGCGAATCCGACCTTCTGTAATCCTCTTCCCAGTATTCAAAGGCCATCTCATAAGCCAACTTGAGTTCCTCTTCGGTATACTTGAAGACCAGGCGCTCTTTGGTCGGTGGAGGTTTGGCGAGTACGGTTTTAGACGAGGAAGAAGGCTTGGACGACGACGACGACACAGGACGCTTCGATGCACTAGTTGGCTTCCCTCGCGAGATGGAGACACTCGTCTTTGACGGGGAGCCTTTCGATAGCTTGGCGGGTTTCGAGAACGAATCCTCAAGCTTCAATTTTTTGGCCCTCTGCGAGAGCGGCTCGTCGTCTTCGGAGGACGTGGGATAGTTGGCGGACGTCGTGCGTTTCCTCTTTTCAATGGGAACGAAGACGTATGCCTTGTAGTCGAGAACGTTGTTTCGCGCTATGCAGTCTTCGACGAAGCGCCCTTCGATTGCTGGGATACCGTCGGCCATGGCGGAAGTCAAGGAGCTCTGGTACTCTTTCCTGTTGACCGCCTTCGCATATAGGATGGCATAGTCAGCCTCCTTGACGTGGCCGACAATCAAACCACCGTGCCTCTGCAAAGTGGGGTAAATACATTGAAAGAAGGCGGGAGCTTTAAGTGTTGGCTGACCTTGATCTTTTTGACAAGGTCTTTGCGCTGGAAGTAGTCGGCCTGTACGTAGAATTCGATGGGCTTGCCGTGCTTCATGAAGAGGCCCTCAGGTGGGGCAGGCGAGGCGGCAGACTTGGTTGGGGATACTGGGGGCACAGAAACTGAAGTCATCCTTGAGGCGGTCGACACGGAATAGGAGGTATCCTTTTGCTTTCCTCTTGCCCTCTCGGATATGGAGGGTGGGGCCACCTCGAATTCGTCCGTCGACTCGCCGAAGAGTGTTGGGATGACGGCCTGCAACCGCATCCCGTTTTTTCGCAGCTTCTTGTCTGGATCGTTGAGAAGTTCATCGGAAATGGCTTGAAGGAAGAGGAAGGGATCGACATCTTTTGTTGAGGTTACACTATCCTGTTCTTAGGGACCAGGCACAGACTCGACTTACCAGTGGAGGACGAAGCGACGGTTGCGTGACTGACAGAACGAGGCGGGTTGTCTGGGCTTTGTGTCTGGCGAGGAGTGGGCAACGGACTTCTTGCACATTTGAATCAGCACGCGTCATTGCAAAGCAAAAGGGTTCGCCCTGACTTTTGCGCTGGATCTAACAATCCGTCATCCTCGTCGTCTAAAGGCGCGCCATCGTCGACGGCGATGAAGCCGCCCCACCCGTCAGCCTCTCCCAACATCCTCCCAGCTTTCACGCATGCGTCGATCCAGCCGTAGTGCAGACCGAGCTTACCCCCTTCCGCTACCCACGTTCGAATGTGTATCCTCCCGTCCACCGTTTCAGTGTTGACGAGAAGTATATCTGCGTCTTTCGGGTCTGTACACATTTGAGCGCTCCCTTTCTATATGCGGTGGTACGTCAGCCCTCCATCGCCGCGGTAAAAGGTCCTAGGCGTCTAACCAGCAATATTTTGGCGAGCTGGGCACGCCTTGGGATGCTTTGTGCCTGAAAGAAGATGCGCAACGAGGCGCCGTCTGGCGTCATAAAAAGGTCGGAGACACCACTGGCAGCTGGTGTCGAGGAGTAGCTCATACTTGGCACGGAGTCGGGGAAAAGAAAGAGGTCAACCTCAAAGGGTCCTTTCAGCCAACGAGTGCCACTCCCCGCCGTCACTCGAACACGCGCCAAAATATTCCCACGCCATCCCTGAATGCTAACGGGCAGTATGCATGATCGAACACGAGAAGGCAAGCTGCTGGAAGTGGGGTATGCATTCACAGAAGCTACACACGCAATGCACGGGTCTGGAGAAGGCGGGGAACAAGGGAACCAGCGTGGGCAGACCTGCGAGATCACTACGCCCGATCGATCCAAGCAAAGCCAGGAGGTGGAGGGAAGGAACGGGGTCATATTGCTCATATTGCTTGCATGATCATGATATTGAGTGTAAAGAAACATAGAAACGCATAGCGAATATAAGCAAGCGAGGTGCCGCTTAACGGTAACTGTTACATTCCAGTCAGCTTTCAATGAACCAGCACAGACGGAATCCACAACGCACCTCTTCTGCCTGCGAGCACGGGCACCATGACCACCGAACTTCTTGGGCTCCATCCGTCTGGGGTCGGCGATGAGGAGGGTTCGGTCGTAAGCCACGAGCTTTTTCTTCAACTCCATCGCGCTGAAGGCATCGACGTATTTGGCGTAGTAGGCGACGAGGGCCTTGGCGATGGCCTGTCGGATGGCGTAGACCTGGGAGACGTGTCCTCCTCCCTTCACCCGGACACGGATATCGAGGATGCCGAAGGAGTCTTCACCGGCGACCAGAACGGGCTCGTAGACCTTGAGCCTGAGGATCTCGGGTTGGAGGATGGTGATGGGGGAGCCGTTGACACGGATGATACCACGGCCCTCCTTGGCGTGGGCGACTGCAGTGGCAGTCTGCAAGAGGGCGCGACATAAGACGGTGCAGTCGCAGGGCGCTTCAGGATGCAAGACGAACCTTCTTTTTGCCGAAAGTCTGAACGGCCTTGACGGAAGAGGCCATGGTGTGTGCTGGGTGAAGAGCTTCGGGGGGACGTTCAACACTTTTATTCACTGCGCTCAACGACGGCGAGACGGCGTACCTTGTTCTTGAGATCTTCGAGGTCGTCGTCGCTGCGGAGAACAGGCCGACACCTGTGGCTGAAATGGCTGCCCAGTTTTTGCGGCAACTCCCGTCGGCATGTCGCAAAACCGTGCTGACTAAGCGGAGAGCGAACCATTGTGCGCTGGCCGACAGCGAGCTCGACGGTCACGACGATGTTGGGGCACTCACTGACACAGGTACGTCCGTCTGCTCGCTGTGTGGAGTGTCGTCGATAGCTCGAACTCTAGACACTGCGACTCCAATGCCGCGCGGGCGCGTCTCGGACGTTTGCCACTGCGGTCTCAGGTGCGTCTCCTGGTCTATTGAAGTAACTCGGCTCACAGTATTCGTAGCCACACCTCTTGCCCAACCTGTCCTCCTTGAACTCACTCAACCCCTCAAGACCTTCAAGACCGAGCCTCGCGCCTCCGAACATGTAGTCGCCCTCGACCCCTCCGTCTTCAACCATCCCATCCGCCGCGACATCCTCCACCTCTGCGCCGTCCACCACCTCGACGGACTCCGACAAGGAACCGCCTCCACCAAGACCCGTGGCGAAGTCCGAGGTTCCGGAGCGAAGATTCGTCCACAGAAGGGGTCCGGTCGCGCGCGTCTCGGGGACGGGCAGAGTCCCATGCTCTACGGGGGTGGTGTCGCCTTCGGACCCAAGCCCCGCGACTTCAGCACGAAGCTCCCCCGCAAGGTCATCCAGATGGGCATGCGCGTCGCACTCAGCGCCAAGGTCAAGGAGCGGAAACTCGGTGTAATGACGAGACTCGATTGGCCAAACGCAAAGACCAAGTACCTGAAAGTCAAGCTGGAGGAACTCGGGCTCCGGAAGACGCTGTTCGTCACTGGGGAGGATAACGTCCCGCTCGGATTGTCGAGGGCTATCCATATGCTCAAGCTTGCCGATGCGGTCACTGTCGACAAGGTCAACGTCTACGAGCTTATGCAGTGGGACCGTATTATTTTGGACATCAAAGCCGTCGAGTACTTTGAGCGAACCCTCGGCAAAAGCGTCCCTCTTGCTCCTCTGCCCCTTGTTATCGAAGCGGCCGAGCCTCCCACGCCTGAGCTCGTTGCCCAGTAGTTTCTCCCATCCACTCACTCTGCTTTGTAGGTTCCGCTTTGCTATCATCCCATCCTGACGGAGACATTTGTATATTTTATTATTCCACACATAGACCTTAATACCGACGCGGCCCTACTCATCCTGCGTCACAATCAAGTCGCCCGGTGGAGGATGGTTCTCTTGAGAACCCTCAGGCCTCAGTTGTCATGTTTGCGTGGTATATGATTACGAGTGTCTACCGAACATGAGCGACCTCACACTGAGTCCCTCCCTCTTACTTTTCCACTCCCCCTTAACCGCCTTCATCGCCCTAAAATACCTCATCTCATCCCCCGTCACATGGTGCACACACACACTACTCCACGAAAACGTAGCATTGTGCCCCCCGCGATCCGAGAAATCGTGCCACCCTTCGACGTCGTCCAGCAAATCCGTATGGACGGGTTCAGGGAGGTACGGCCGAGGGATGACTTTGTGCACGGGTAGAGGCGAGTGCTCGGGGGTGGTCTCGAACTCGATGGAGGTGTCGGGGAATGATTTCAGCCCTGCGAGCCATGCACCGATCATTACGTCGTCGGAGGGGTAGTTGATGTGGTGAGGGAGTGTTGGGGAGTCGACGGAGAGGAGGGTTTCGACGAGAGACGAGCTAGAGCCGATCTGGCGTTAATGGAAGGTGCAAGGAAAGTATGCAGTCTCGCACCTCAACATGTATCCGATGCCTGATGGGTAGGAAAACCAGGGCCCTTTGAGAACTTCATCCTCGTCTTTTGGATCTTCGATTTCGTCTGGAACGGTATTCTGGAAGTATGTCCGATGCACCCCGAGTCTTCCAATGAGTACTGGGTCTTTTCGTGGGTTAAGACCCTTATTCTCCATAAATATAGGCATCCGCTGTGCAAGCGCCCCGAACCGCACGAACGTATCCGAGTCCATGGTCATGAACCAGTCGTATTGGTCCTTCGCGACTGACCCTCCCTGTACAAGAAACCCAACGTCATTCATCGCGTCATCCCCTATAACTAACCTTCCTGGTACGTACCCACTTCAGCGCCAAAAACCGCTTCTCCGAAACCCTCTGCTTCTTATCCGCAATCTCCAGCTTCACCACATCCCCATGCGTCCCGGTTTCTTGCGCCAGTCGTTCGTTGACGTCCGCATCGGTCGAGGTCCCGACGAAGAATCGGAAGTCGAGTGTTACGTCGGACTCACGGATGCCTTGGAAGACGGAGTCCCGGAGTGCTTGGCGTCGCGCGAACTCGTCCACCCGGGAGACCACGGCGACTCTGAGCACTAGAGGGCCGGACGTTGGAGGTTTGCCGAGCCATAAGGGTCGCGATTTTGTATCGAAGCTGAACGTGTTGTCGGGTAGCGAGGGTAGTTGTGGAACGTCCTGCTCTGGCTCTGGCTCTGGGGTTGTGGTCTTCAGCAGGATTAGAGCGATGAGAAGGAGTAGTAGTGTTGCGAGAACGATCGCGAGTGGTCGTATCCACCGGCGTAGCTTTTCGGACCAGGTCTTCGTCGTTGATGGTGATGGTGAGCCGTTCTCCGGGTCGGTGGTAGCCAGCCTCGTATATTGGGCGGAGGCAGACTCGGGGAGACGGATAGCGCTCCTCGCTGCGTCCAAGGGTATCCATTCGCGCAAGGTCTCGAGGAGCGTCTTCTTTTGGGATAGCGAGAAATCAGAGTTCGTGCTATCCAGATCTGTTGACTGTCGGGGATCCTGAGGAGGGTACATGATAACCCGGCGTGGTCAGTCGTCCGTAGGTGTGGTGCAAAGGGAAAGAAGAAGAGAGGAAGCAAGAAGCAGGATGAAGCAGGACGCAAAGCTCGAAAGCGGTCATGCACTCCCGAGATCCATCATATTTCACAGCAATGGCAAGCACGGGCCATCCCCCGTTGAACCTTCGCCAACAAGCGCCAAGACAGGCGATATGGTAAATGCCTAACTTTAACCCTGTGTGAGCGGTATCGCCGCAGCAGCGTCTTGGCTCGCGCTGCGCAGTCGTGTTATTTTTTCGGGTGGGTGGCCCGCGGGCATCTTATCCCGGAGGCGATCGTTGCCTGGGATAGGATTATACCCCCGTCGTGGGCGTGTAGAGGTCGGGAGGTGCGTGGACGTCTTGAGACGCGTTTAAATAGCACTTGGGTCCGAGTCGGAGTAAGTTCGGCCCCACGATGGCGGTGGGGACGGAAGGGAGGTTGACGCGCTAGAACGCCCCTTGGAATCGGGGTCGTGTCCTGAGCATCGCGCAGGGATGAGAACCAGGTTCTTTCAGAGAGATGAAGGTTGTAGACAAGAGCGGATGACTGAGGTTTTGTTTTGACATTTCGCTTTGGAAAACCGCCATCAATGTAAGAGGCTACGAATTCCGGCTCTTGTTCTCTGACCACGAGCACATGAGACAGTCTCCGATTTCCAAGTCTACCTGGTTGCCTGCATTCATCTCGCCTCCCGCCATTGTGACCGGGCCATACGCGGAGGAGGAAGTTGTACCCACCGATACTCCCAGTTGTTTTGGCCCAAGTCTGGACCGCAGCTCACGAAAACAATCACTCTCGATTCTGGCGACACCGTATTCCATTCCGATACCACTTGCGCTTGGATCTCGTGAAGCGATACCGTCTTACTAGTACTCTCGCGCAGGCGAAGATAGAAGGGTGCCCGCGCATCTCTTGGCCCTGTCAATGGATGGTGGGAAGCGTTTCAAGTGCTTTGGCCGGTTTGGAAAGTCACCGAGGCATATTGTAAGAAGCGCTCTCGCTCGTTGGACCGCAATCTTTGGGACGCTAGAGAATCAGCTCCTCGCTGGCACGACATGTTCATGTTCATGGTGTCTAGGTGAAGCTGCCTGGGGCACATCTCCCAGGTCTCTTCGAAATCAATACCGGCCTCCGTGACGATGTCTCGCTGGCTGGCTGGATCTCAGTACGACGTCTGTGGAGGTCCATCCTCGTTCTAGACGCGGGCTTCTGTAGCTACCTAGCATCACGGAATATCGATGTGTTCGTTGACCATCTAAAGACGACCGGCTCACCCTGAAGATGACGAGGACTCAGTACCATGTCAGTTCTACTCTCCTTCACCTTCCTTTCGTTCCGATCGATACTTATCCATGAGAAACAGGGGTATCCTTTCTTAACATCAGAAGAAGAGGGTGTCGAACCCCTTGGAAGATTGGAAGGGCCAGGAAGGGTACGTCGAGCCCCCGTGCCAATCCCGCCTTTCAATCCCCTTGACTGTTGATTGACCGGACCTGAGGCAGAAAACTCACAGTCGGCTTCTTCTTTGATACAAGGGGGGACAACGTGGCCTAGGCACCATAATGAAGACACATCGCTTCCTCGCGAAGGATGTCTTCCCAACGCTATCCGCGTGTCACACCCAGAATAGGCCCTCCTGCGATGGTATCAACTGTCCGAGACCCTGGTGTCCAACTTAGGGGGGTGAGCCAGCTCAAGTGCATAGAACTGGAATCTCTCAACGATGCTCCATGAGAGCACAGGAGGACAGCGTTGGCCACTTACTTTTGACGCTATGCCAGAGGTTGGGGTGAGTGATATCGTCACGCGACCCAGCCCTCGCTTCGGGTTGAAGAACACTGGAAAACAGACAACAGAGACCTATCATACCGAACCATGATACACGATCGGCAGACAGGTTCCTGGCCGTGTAAGGCCCACCTTCTGCGATTCTTCTTGATGAAGTCCAGCAGGAGTTCTCCTCATGCGAAAACAGGTGAGTGCAGGTGAGTGAACAATGCATAAAGGAACCCCCAGCTCGGTGAAGTGTGCAATCAAGCATTAGCTGTCTTTCTCCTCTTGCACCTAGAACATGTCCACCTCACCGGAGCAGGTACAAGCGCTTGCAGATGCAGTTTCCATGTGGCGGAGCCAAGAAGTCAGTCCTATGCTGCTACGTGAACCTAATGTTCGGTTCTGACAAATGGCGCTTGCAGTACATCTCCAGTGCGTGTCCTTTGCGCCTGTAATTGCTCCAGCCTGACTTTCGCCAAGTTTCTTTCTACTGCCTATACGTGAGTCTCTATTTCTCCCCATGGGTTAGTCTCATGCCCATGCTTATGCAGGTGTACTACGTTTTAACAACGCTGGCCGAGGATGTCAGCACAATTTTTGCTCATTCTAGTCACCGGGGAACTACTGATATGGGATCAGGTGTCCGTCATCTTCCCTCAAAGGTGGAGTCGAGGAAAGACACTCTACATGATCATCCGATACGGGTTTGTGGCCTACATTGCTCTGAGCCTTAGCCGTGAGTAGAAGACGATCTCGTAGAAATGTGCTCTGCTGAAGCAGCCACCCACTGGCATCTATATCAAGGGGACTTCAGGTCCTACTTCATAATATCCCCAGAGGTGAGCATGAATCTGTCCCTGTGCACCTTGTTAGTATTCGAGTTGACATCGTCTAGGGTTGTAAGATTTTGACTATCATCCTCCAAGGTGCGCTATATCTGCAACGCCAAGGTCAAGTGGGTGTGAATTCACAGCCCTTCGCATAGTTATCTTCTATGTTAATATGCTGGCCTGTGATTGTGAGTCACAACCGAGTCTCAATTTCATCGACACATTCAATGCCGAAACTATAGTTTCACTGGGTTTGTGCCTCAGTGCACTTCTCCAAGCGAAGATACTCGGTTCCATCGCGATAATTACTCTTTCCTGCGTACGTGAACACCTTGCTGGGCGAATCCCCATGCTACTAATTTCTCTAATGTTGAACACTGGTTAGGCCCTTCCCTTTGTCTACGCCATTATGAGCCTAGTGGGAGGCATTCAGTACCCAGGCAAGTACATTTTCACAGCGAAAACGTAGTCCGGCTAATTTGCTATATCTCCCTCCCAGCCGAGCCAGTGACGTCTCTCGACGAGGAACTAGGGTATGCCTGCTTCTATGTCTCGACTGACCAGTGGGCGGATGAGACGGTTACGTATGTCGGCCGAAATATTCGCTCATACGTAAACCTTGCCACAACAATCCGTTCGTCACTCCAACCCCGCGCCATAATCGGGACGAGCCAGACTGACGGTAGAGCAACAGTTCTCGCTCTTGTGGGCGTTGTCACCCTCTTCGTGCGGTACAGAGGCCAGAGTGGTGGGGTGGTTCAAATCATACGTCGCGATGGTGGTCTGCACTACCTGTCCCTGCTAGGTTGGTATTTGATAACTCTCCCTGGGCTCTATATCTCTGACGTGTTTGAACCCCATAAAACAGCTCTCAGACTAGTTTCTACGATACTCTCCACGCCTACACTGCTCTCAGTACGTTTCGAATCCTCATTGGTGATTGGGAAGTTCGCACTGACTGTGGCCTGAAGGTCTCTGAACTCGATGCTAGTCCAGCGTACCAGTGCGTACCCCACCTTCTCGTGGCTGCGTTCAACCTGACTAAGGCGCTTTCTCAGACTTTGGCATATGTGCGTGGGCCGTCTTGCTTGCACTAGGATCGCTTTGACACACTCTCTCCAGGGCAAACGAAGTCGTTATCCCAATCCTCGCCCAACGCCTCCTTATCAACATGCGCAAAGTCGACTACATGGGCTCGCAGCCGGTCGCATCTATTCTCTTGTTCGCCTCGCAAGGCCATGCATCAGAGAGCGACCTCGAGGGTGAAACGGGCTCCTTTGAAATGTCGGCTGCTCCATCTAGCTCGCGTGGCAAAGAAGTCGAAAATACGACGATAACGGAGAAGAGCGGTGTGGGTGAGGGGAGTAGCAGTGCCTAGTTGGGTATACGTACTTTAAACGCCATCTTTTCGAGTAGGCTCTTTAAAGTGGGAACCCGCATGCGAGCCTCCGGTTCACGATCATGTCAGGGGTGGATTGGGGTTCCAGGGGTGTGCGAGGGTCGGGTGTCGGACTCACGATGAACCCACCAGCTTGCATCCAATTGAGATTAATGTATCATACCTTGTACGCTGTACTATAGTTGGCTTTCCTAACATTTACTTGCGTTTTTTGGAATCGGGGGCGGACCAACCGACGCCCACACAGTGGTCCATCAAGAGTCAGCGCCACTGCACGAACCTGTGCGCAGCCGCGTCACCACCTCTCTCTCCCAACGCTCATAATGTCAGGGCTCGGTGCTTGGATTTGGGGTACATCGCACCTGGATGTGCGTTCTCACTGTAAAGTTACGCGGGTTCGCGCTGACTGGCTGTGGCCGTAGATCTGCACGTGCAACCTCGGGGTACTGCACTGTGCTAGAGCCTTCACAGTCACCAGAAGCCTGAAGCCATGGTTACATAAAAACACGGTCTTGGTTAGTTTGACCGATCGACCACCTCTTGCAATATTCATGAACTGTGCGGCGGTACCGAGCACGAGGCCGAAATCCCTTCTCGCACGGCCAGATCAAATCGAAATTTGACCAAGCCACTATCGTACACCGTAGGGGAGGAGTAGTAGGTCCCTTCAGGGAGATGAAGGTTGTAGACAAGAGTGGATGTCTGAGAATAATTGTTTTGGCATTTCACTTTGGAAACCCGCCATCAATGGAGGCAACGATTTCCCGCTCTTGTTCCTTGACCGCGAGCACCTGAGACACCCGCCAAGTCCACCTGCCTTCCCCCTCCCGCCACAGGTCATACGCGAGGGAGGATGCTGTATCTACCGATGCTCTCAGTTGTTTAAGTCTTGTCGCATCGCCAGAACATATGTCAGACCACATCTCACGAAGCACAACGCTCTCGATTCCAGCGCTTGGATCTCATGAAGCGACACCGTCTTACTCTCACCCAGACCCAGGCGAAATTTTTTGGACCGTTACGAGGCAATCTCACCTCCAATCTCGCTTCAGAATCCCCTGCCCTTCGAGATCTCAGCCACGACTCCGGGTTCTACCAGCATATGTGCTTCTACCCACTCACCACATCCCGAGCCTGCAGACTCACTACTTAACGCAAGTTCTTTGACCGGTTTGGAAAGTCACCGAGGTATTCGAAGAAGCACTCTCACCTGCAGGACTGCGATCTTTGGGACGGCGGAGAACCATCTCGCTGCTCCGACATGTTCATAGCATTTGGCTGAGGTCTTTTTGAAAATCAGTGTCGGCCTCCGTGACGACGTTTCACTGGCTGGTCGGATCTTGGTACGGCGTCTGTGGAGGCGCGTCCTCGTTCCGGGAAGCGGGCTTCGGTAGCTACCTAGCATCACGGAATACCGATATGTTCCTTGACCATCTAAAGACTACTGGCTCACCTTGAAGATAACGAGGACTCGGTACTATGCCAGTTATACTCTTCTTCACCTTCCTTTCGTTCCGATCGATACTTATCCACGAGAAACAGGGGCATTCTTCCTTAACATCAGAAGAAGAGGGTGTCGAACCCCGTGGAAGATCGGAAGAGCCAAGAAGGCTACGTCTCTCCGTGCCAATCCCCCCTTTCAATCTCTTCGGTTCTGGATTTGACCGGGCCTGAGGCAGAGAGACTCACCCTCGGGATTCTTCTTTGATACAAGGGGGGGAAAACGGCGTAAGGGCCATAATGAATACCCACCGCCTCCGCGCGAGGGATGTTTTCCCAACACTATCCGCGTTTCTCACCCAGAATAGGGCCTCCTTCGATTGTGTCAACTCTCCAACTTAGGGGATGCGCCAGCTCAAGTGCATGTAATTGGGATCTCCCAACGACGTTCCGTGAGAGTACAGGAGGATAACGTTGGCCACTTACTGTTGGCGCCATGCCAGACGTTGGGGTGAGTGCAATCGTCACACGACTCAGCCCTCGCTTCGGATTGAAGAGCACTGGAAGATAGACAGAAAAGGCCTATCAAACCGGACCATGATACATGATTGGCGAACGGGTTCCTGGCCGCGCAAGGTCCGCCTTCTGCAATTATTCTTGATGAAGGCCAGCAGGGAGTTCTCCTCTTGCGAAAATAGTGAGCGACCAATGGATAAAGGAACTCCCAGCCCAGTGGAGTGTGCAATCAAGCAATAGCTCTCCTTCTCTCCCACCGAGAGCATGTCCTTCTCACCAGAGCAGATACAAGCGCTTGTAGATGCGGTTTCCGTGTGGCGGATGCAAGAAGTCAGTCCTGTGCTATTATGTGCATCTAATCTTCGGTTCTGAGAAGCGACTCCTGCAGTACATCTCTAGTGCGTGTGCCTTGCGCCTGTGATTGCTCCATGCTGACTTTCGCCAAGTTTCTTTCTACTGCTTATACGTGAGTCTCCATCCCTCCCCACGAATTAGTCTCACGGATATATTTGTGTAGGTATACTACGTACTAACAACACTGGCCGAAGATGTCAGTACAATTTCTGCTCCTACCGATCGTCGTGGGACTACTGACATGGGATCAGGTATCCGTCATCTTTCCCCAAAGGTGGAGTCGAGGAAAGACTCTCTACATGGTCATTCGATACGGGGTTGTGGCCTATATTGCTCTGAGTCTTAGCCGTGAGTAGAAGACGATCCCGTAGAAGTGTGCTTTGCTTAAGTGCCCATCAAGGGGACTACAGGACCTACTTCATAATATCACCAGAGGTGAGCACGAGTCTGTCCCTGTGCACCTTGTTAGTATTTGAGCCACCATCATTTAGGGTTGCAAGGTTTTCTCTATCATCGTCCAAGGTGCGCTATATCCACAACGCCAAGGTCAGGTGTGCATGAATTCACAGCGCTTCGCATAGCTATCTTCTATGTTATTATTCTGGCCTGTGATTGTGAGCCACAACCGAATATCGTTTTCATCGACGAATTCAATGTCAGAACTGTAGTTTCACTGGGCTTGTGCCTCAGTGCACTTCTCCAGGCGAAGATACTCGGTTCCATCGCGATAATCACTCTTTCCTGCGTACGTGAGCACCTTGCTGGGCAAATCCCCATGCTGTTAATTCCGCTAATTTTGAATGCTGGCTAGGCCCTTCCCTTTGTCTACGCCATTATGAACCTGGTGGGAGGCATTCAGTACCCAGGCAAGCACATTTTCACAGAGGAACGCAGCCTAACTTATTTACGGCGCCTCCCTGCCAGCCGAGCCGGTGACGTCCCTCGACGAGGAACTTGGGTATGCTTGCTCCTATGTCTCGCTTGACCAGTGGGCGGAGGAGACAGTTACGTATGTCGGCCAAAGCATTCGCTCATACGTAAACCTCGCCACAACAATCCATTCGTCACTCCAATTTCTGCGCCATAATTGGCACTGGCAAGACTGACGGTAGAGCAACAGTTCTCGCTCTGCTGGGAATTGTCACCCTCTTCGTGCGGTACAGAGGCCAGAGTGGTGGGGTGGTTCAAGTCATACGTCGCGATGGTGGTCTACACTACCTGTCTCTGCTAGGTTGGTATTTGGTATCTCTCTCTGGGTTTTATACCTCTGACATCTCGAACTCTGAAACAGCTTTCAGACTTATTTCTACAATAATCTCCACACCTACACTGCTCTCGGTACGTTTCGAGTCCTCAATTGCGATTGGGAAGTTCGTACTGACTGTGGCCTAAAGGCCCCTGAAATCGAAGCCAGTCCAGCTTACCAGTGCGTACACCCCACATTCTCGTGGCTACGTTCAATCTAACTAAGGGGATTTCTCAGACTTTGGAATATGTGCGTGGGTCCTTCCACTTGCGTCGGGATCTCGTTGACACTCCTAAAAGGGCGAACGAAGTCGTCATCCCAATTCTCGCCCAACGCCTCTTAATCAACATGCGCAAAGTCGACTACGTAGGCTCACAGCCGGTCGCATCTATTCTCTTGTTCGCCTCGCAAGGACGTGCACCAGAGAGCGACCTCGAGGGTGAAACGGGCTCCTTTGAAATGTCGGCTGCTCCATCCAGCTCGCGCGGCAAAGGAGTCGAAAATACGACGACAACGGAGAAATGCGGTGTGGGTGAGGGTGGTAGCAATGTCTAGCTAGGTATGCGTGTCGCCCTCTAAGCACTCTCTTCTTGAGTAGGCCTTTTAAAGTGGGGACCGCATACGAGCCTCGGTTCATGACGATCGTGTCGGGGGGTGGACGGGGGTGCGAGGGGTGTCAGACTCACGATGAACCTGCCAGCTCGTATCTAATATATATTAACGTACCTTACCTTGCACGCTGTACTATAGTCGCGCTTCCTAAAATTTCCTTACGTTTCTTGGAATCAGGGCCGGACCAACTGGCGCCCACACGATTTCATCAAGGCGCTTATGGGAGTTGCTGAGTCAGCGCCACTGCCTGAACGGAACCTGTGCGCAGCTCAGGAGCGTCATCACTTCTCTCTCTCTACACTCATAATGTCAGGGCTCGGTGCTTGGATATGGGGTACATCGCAGCTGGACGATGCCGTTGGTACGTCCTCACCGTAAAGTTACGCAGGTTCACGCTGACTGGAGGTTGTGGCGGCAGATCGTGCAACCTCAGAGCTTCTACCAGCCGGTGCAGAAGACATCGCATTGAACCTCGAGATATGCGACCAGATTCGGTCGAAGAGTGCCCCTCCAAAGGATGCAATGCGCGCTATCAAGCGCAGGCTGAACCACAAGAACCCTAACGTTCAGTTGCTGGCGTTGAGTGTGCGTCATACGCTTACAAGTTCGAATGCTGGGACTGACTGCGATTGCATCCATTCCAGCTTAGCGATGTCTGTGTGAAGAACGCCGGCGATCCATTTCTTGTCGAAATAGCGTCTCGGGAGTTCATGGACAACCTCGTTTCCATTCTCAAGATCCCAACGTTGAACGCGGATGTGAAGAACATGATCCTACGGCTCGTTCAGAATTGGAGCACTGCTTTTGAAGGGAAGTCGAGTCTGAGCTACGCTGGGCAGGTGTACGAAACACTGAAGAAGGAAGGTGCGCCGGTTCTCGCGTTCTGCTTCTTGCAGTGAGATGCTAAAGTCGACGGTAGGGTATAAGTTCCCGCCAAAGGACCTGACTCTCGCCAATTCTGCCATGACCGACACTCAAACGGCTCCGGAGTGGAGCGATTCCGACCTCTGCCTTGGCTGCAGAACCCCATTTACTTTTACGAACCGGAAACATCACTGTAGGAACTGCGGCCAGGTGTTCGATCAAGCGTGTTCATCCAAGACAATGCCACTACCGCACTATGGGATCACGCAGGAAGTCAGGGTGTGCGATGGGTGTTTCAAGAAGCTGACGCGCAAGGCTGAACAAGCTCGACCGCCCCCGCCCAAGAAGGAAAGTCGCAGACATAGGCCCCACGGCCAGGATCTCGAAGACGCTGAACTGCAACGCGCCATCGAATTATCGCTGAATGAAAACAAGGGCTACACGCCATCACAGCCTCCACCTGAAAGGTGGCAACCCTCTGAACCCCCCATCGTCGACCGGAGTACTCGTCCGACTCGTGTGGTGGATGAGGAGGAGGATCCAGACTTGAAGGCTGCGATCGAAGCCAGCTTACGGGAAGCCAACGCGCCCAGAGCGAGCGCTCCAGCCCCTGAACCGACATCCGAGTATTCGACGTACCAGCCGACAGCATCAGCGTTGCCCCCACCACCCGCTATTCCACACTATGAACTCAACCCAGTGGAGACGGACTCGATCCTTACCTTCAATCAAACTATGGAGCATGTGGAGGCCCAAGGCGGGCGCGACCTTTCGCGGTTCCCTGCTGTGACGGACTTGTACGACAAGGCTAGCGGACTTCGACCCAAGCTGGCTCTCAGTCTTGATGATGCCGGCCGGAAAGAAGGTATGTTCCTGTATCGGCCGTTACAAGTCCAAGCTCATACTGATAACCTCGATTTTCTTGTCTAGAACTCCTCACGGATATGCATTCAAAGTTATCTGAGGCCGTGAAGTTGTATGACCAAATTCTGACCCACCAAGTTAGCCAGCCCCGATGGCGGTCGGCCGTGGCGTCTCCTTCGAACACTTATCAACAAGCGACAAGTGCATATCATTCAACAGGGTACAATACTCAATGGAACGCCCAGGTGCAACCCCAGGCAACCGGTTCGATGCAGGCCTATGCTCCCCCTCCCCCGGTTGGCCAGCTTACAACTCAGTACGCCAGTATGACCGTCGCAAACGAGCCCCAACCGCAGTGGGCTCCCCAGCAGCAGCAATACGGCATGTTCGCACCCCAGATGGCCCCATCCGCACCTCCTCCGCCCGCCCCAGTCATGT
This sequence comes from Coprinellus micaceus, assembly GCA_951394405.1. Lineage (NCBI taxonomy): Eukaryota > Fungi > Basidiomycota > Agaricomycetes > Agaricales > Psathyrellaceae > Coprinellus > Coprinellus micaceus. Next base: position 843,878 of record OX596335.1, on the reverse strand, counting down.
CTCCCCCTCCAACGATGATCGCCTCCCCGCCGCCGCCTCCGCAGTTTGCTGCACCTTCCTACATGCAACAATCGGCCCAATTTGGTTCCCTCCCGCCTGTCACGTTTGGCCAACAACAACCTGCCTCGCCTACTCCCATTCCCCAGTCACCTCCCCCACCCCCCCAGCAAGTGTCGTCGCCAGCTCCGTCGATCGAGAGCCACGCTGGCTTGACAAGGAGTAACACTGTGGCGTATGCGACTGCACCATCGGTGAACCAAGGATTGGCGCGGAGCAGCACTATCGGCCAACGCTCCGTCCCCCAACAGTATCAACCTCTGCGGCAGCAGTATCAACAGCAACACTACCAACAGCAGCAATATAATCAGGATCAGTATCGTCAGTCCCTGCTTACTTCTGCGCCTGTTCCCCCCTCCGCAGTCCTGCCGTCTGCGCCAACTGCGGTACCACAGTTCGGATCGCCGTATGGCGTGGAAGGGAACCAGGAGAGGAAGGAGGCTTTGTTGATCGACCTTTGAACTCGTTCTTAGCTGCGCTGGGCCGTCCACCTAGAGCGAAACCAGCTGCTTCTGATACGGCTTCGCTTTACGAATAGAACTTCAATTCGTGATGGACTGTCGCAGGGTATATCCATTTCTTTTTGCATTCATCACACCCATCCCCCTTTCTGTTGACTACTCTCGTGGAAGTTCCCCTGTTGTATTATTTACCCCCTCTTCTAATCAGGAATGTGTTGCAAAGAACCAAGCGGGGGTTGGGATAGGTTACTCACGAAAGGTTCTGGGACCACGGGCGCTTAAATATTGGACCATACCATCCTATCATAAATTGGTTTGGCAACTGGGGAGGGCAGCGTTTCCTAGTTGGTTTTCCCGAGGATCGGACCGTACATATACCATACAGCAATGTGAGGGTACAAGTTATCGTAGTACCACTGATTGAGCGATTCAGAGTCCATATTCAGAGTCCTACGAGGGCCGCTTGGGTCGGAGCCGACACTTCCCATGCAAGCGACAACTCCACTTTCTTCTGTGTCGCTAGCTCGCATGTCCAGGCTACCTGCCCATCCTTCCCTGCATTCCCATTGGCGTCCAACCCCAACCCCCCAGCTTCATCCTCCGCATGCCACGAAGCAACCACGCCTTCCGTCACTTTCATAGGGACCAGAGTATCCGAACGGAGGGGAGGGGCGGTGAGGTTCACCTTGATCTGAGAATCTTGAGAGACCGGGATGCGATCGATAACTTGAAGACCTTCAATGGCAACGGACTTCGTGTTGTGCACCGTAATACGTTGAGAGAAGGCTGTCGAAGTTGTTTTCGTGATCAAGCCAGACTGGGTGCCTTTCTTGATTCTGGGGTGGTAAGTGACACGAATGGATGGGTCCAGCCTAAGTATCGGGATACAGTGTAAATTAGTCTCCAGGAATAAATGCACAACACGCACCCCAGTGGGCAAACGAAGGTCTCTTGAGGACTGACAAGAGGTATCGTAGTCTTGGCAATGAAGCTACCGTCCACATAGACCTTTGTTGTACCAGCCAGCAGGGTATACTCTGAGGTGTTTTTGACAGACGTCTGTCGAAAGAACAATTTCAGTAAACCATCTCCCAGGGGGTGTGAATATTGACAGGAGGGACTCACCGTCAAGTGGACCTTGGCATCGACACTGGGAATAACTAGCCACGCCAATTTGGCCTCTGGTGTTAGATTGGCAATGGTCACATTATGTTGCGCGTTGTCCGACGGAATGGTGACAAGCCCGGGGACCTTGAATGATGCATGTACGCCATTCTGCGAGGCCTCTGTCTCGTGCGTTTTCAGGCGAGGAGGGCTCGCTGGAGAGTAACGTGGGGATGTTGGAGAATACGCTCGGGCCCGGGAGTACCGCACCTCCCCGGGAGACCTTGAGCGCCGGCTCCTCTCACGATCTCGAGAACGGCGCTCGGGGGAGTATGAAGGTGAGTATCTCGCATAGGATGGGCGCGGTGCGCCCACAATTGCCGGAGGACGAATAGAGAGGTTCCATGGCTGGAGCTTAGGCAGAGAGATTCCAAAGGTAGGGGTGGCAGTCTGCAGGGTGATAGGAACATTGTTCCAGGCCTGAACAGTAAGAAATCAAGGTCATTCGGTGAAGAAGGTAACAGTGGGTGTGGCGGTGCCTACCTCCCCCGTGTTCTGCTGGATTGCTGCCTTGTAGATCATCTCCACTGGGGCTTCCTTCGTTTCGGTCCTCACTCGAACGTCGTACAAAGGCGTCCAGCTAGCGGAGGATACAGCTAGATGGTATTGTCGTGAGACTTGACAGCATGTGTAGAATCTAAGCTACGCACCGTAGGTCAACATCAGCTCGATCCCTCCCTCAGCTGGAGCAAAAATGCTCAAAGTCGCGTTGAAATCGAGATTTCCCCTTCTGCGCCTAACGGTGCTGGTCTGTCCAGCATTCCCGTTTGCCGCCGCCCTCATCTTCGTTATATCAGCCATGACCACCGCTTGTTCAACTACAGCATCCTCTATCAACTTCTCATATTTCTCGGCAGCTTCGTTGTAGCTGTCCATCGTCGCGATGAGCTCAGCGCCATGGACTTTATCTGCAGTTACCGATTTCAGGTAGCAGGTTTCGAGGCTCGCAAGTGTGGCTCTGTACCGGTTTAGTCGGGTATCGATGGCTTGTCGCTTTCGCTGCAGGTCTTGCCACTCGAAAGAACTCTGTACGGCGGCAAACTCTGGAAATTGAACAGCATCCCAGCTCGTAGTGACGTCGTGGATGGTGGCATCTCCTTGGCCACCCACCCTGTGATAAACCACAATGAGCTTGGAGGACTAATCGCGACAATCTGGAGATGCTAACCTGATCGACTCCTCATCCACGCAATCGGAGAAATCAGAGATGACGACGTTGTTTTGACCAGAGGCAAGTTTCAACTGGAACGATCGTGAGACCTCGGCGTGTTGGCGGTAGAGGTTAACACTGGTGATCCTACTATCGTTAGCAGCGCTCAGTTTAACGCTGTTAACGGGGTAGTCAGGGAGCTGGGTCTGCCCGTCTACAAGTGGCAAGGTCATGGTAACAAGGAAACTGACTTGACTGAATCACTTACTGCACGGCTATATATATGTGTATGTGACTCGGAGTCTCGAAATTAGAGCTGCCGAAAGAACAGTGATGTCAATTGCCTTCAGGCTCGGGAACGCGGTAGAACTTATCATACAAAGTTCTTGTCCTCCTCTGCTTGGACGCCGCGAGGCGGTGGGTGTACATATTCCCCAAGAACCTGCTGATACCGCAATGACCACCACCCCCTCTCCTCCCTCTCCGACTTCCTCTCCTCCTCCTCCACTCTTCCGTATTCAAGGTCAGGCAGCTGGCCCGACGCGCTTCTCGGGAGGGGCAGCCCAGAGGCGATCAGCGAAGACACGGCCAGCCAGGTATCCTTGGATCGTTCCGATGGCACGGCCTTACGAGGTCCAGGACAGGACAGTAGTTGCGCCGTATCCTCAGCGCTCTTTTCGAAAGCCATGTTCCACGCTCTACAGCTTTCTTTCGCCTGGCCGTCATAAGCTCCGGAAGCACCGAACCCAGCCTGTGGAATGTCGAAAACAAGGGTAGTAACTCTGGCCGCTCTTGGTAGTGTATCGTTCTCGATGGAATTAACGTTGGTAGGAATCACTTGGATGTGAAGTTCTACGGCAATTAGTCAACGTGGGCTGCCAAATATAACAAAGCGCTCACCGTTGACAGAGCCTTTCTCTTCAACCGATACAGAAAACATTTTCGCCAGACCCACTCTCGGAACAAGGGAATACTTCGAGCCCGTCGTCGGTTTCGGTAGAACAAGTAAGACAACGTCCGAGAACACAAAGACCTGAACACAGTCAGACGGAGCCTCAGATAGGATAGCCGCCATGCCCGGTGGTGGCAAAGTGGTTGTCACAGAAGTTGGTTTCCCTTTGAACAGACCCTTGAACAGAGGCATTCGAGAAGACCGAGAAGTATCCAGAGGTGCGGGACCACTGGCAAAGCTACTGGTAGTGCTGGACGACTTGACAGACGACGCAATCGACTTCAACGAGTTCGAGCGTTCAGGTTTGCGATCCCAATTCGTTATAGCCTGCACAAGCTTGCTCGACCGCTTCTGTGCCTTTGCTTGATGCGACAACGGTTGGGACGCCGGGGGAGCCAAGCTGATCGACGGAGACACCAAGCGCAAAATCCCAGCATGTAACAACCGGCGCTCTCGAGAGCATAAAAGCTTGGATATAGTCGGGTCCTCTAGTTGCTCTGCAAGAGATTGGATTAACCGATGTTCAGTTTCTCTTACCTTCACTTCTGTCATGGCTCTCATCACGGTATCTGCTGAGCGAGATAGCAGCATCGTGGCGAGGAACTCAGGATGATCTTGCGGGGTCGCCTCCAGCAGGCCCTGAGAGGGGAGGGGACATCAGTAATATTCTGGGAGTGCGAGGGGAAGGGCTCACGCTAAAAAGGTCCTGATACACAGCCAGCCGATTCACAGGCTCCATTAACAACTGCTCGAACGTCCACCCTGCACTCTCCACCCCTTTCTCCTGAATCCTAATAAACTCCCCAAAATCGCTCCTCCCATCCCCCACCAAGGCCGATACTTCCTCAAGTACATCGGCCAGGCTAACCAGGTACGGTTGATAGACGTGTAACTTCCCAACAAAGTCATACAGGTAACCTGCTAACCCAGCTGAAGCCACATCACCCTCCTGCATGGCCGCGGAGGATTCCAGCGATTGGTACACCGCCAGGTGGAGGTTTGCGATATCTTCGAACCAATCCAACAGACGACTGACGTTGGTGGGGACTCCTCCGATCCATGATCGACTGTTCGCCGTTCGAATAGGTATGATGAAGGTGTCGATGCAGAGCTGGGTATTGGAGAGGAAGATCTCCTCGGACCGGAGGAACTCCAAAATGATCTCATCCCTTGGATCCCTTGACGAATGTTTCTGCCGACCTGCAGCAGGGAAATGAGGGTTGGGCGGCCCCCTGGCACTTTCGGACGACGTATTCAGAGGCGTATCCTCCGTGGCCGTCTCAAAATGGTCGTTCTGGTCTTCATAGAACGACGTCGCGCTCGACGCAGCGGACATCGCAGGCATGCTCTGCATGGAACATTATTAGACGCCATCCTCACAAACGAAATCGAAACACCTACCCGACTCCACTCTGGATGCAAACTTTTGATCATACCCTCCGCACTGCTACTCAACCCCTCGTCTTCCCCTCCCCCCTCGTCCTCCTCTCCGCTCCACTCCCACCTCGTACTCGCAACGCTCGAACGATAACTATCACTCTCAGACCACCTCCTCGCCCCTCCCGCACTCGTATTATCCTCATTCGACACCGAAGGCGGGAGACCAAACGCCTCCCGCTGTTGTGCAGCCTGGCGCCTCCACTCCTGAGACAACGATGCTGCCTCGAACCTCGGGGGAGGAGGGGCTCTACGCTGAGGAGTCGAGGGGATGTGGTCGAATTCGTTTGCTTCGAAGCTTCCAGAGGACTCGTCAAACCAGGCATGCGCGGCGTTCGCTTGTGTTGGCTTGGGGGTTGTGGGAAATTTCGACCATTGGTCAGTTACGTTGGGCCTTGCAGGGGCAGGACGGGCAGCAGTCAGAGGACTGGGCTGTTCCCTGAAGTCGCGCTGATCGCCTCTTTGAGGGGTTACCCTTGAAACCGGTCGGGAGGGCGGAGGACGAGGATAGTGTACAGAGGGCGGTCGCGTCGAATTCTCTCCCCCACTTCGACGCCCACCGTGCCCTTCAAATCTCCTTTGACCCTGGTCAGGATAGTCCTGATCCGACTGAAACTCCTCCGACCCACTCCCCGACAACTCGTCACCCCAGTACGCCCGATCAACATTATCCGTAGGTACTGGTACCCTTCTCGGTGGGTTGGACGATGCCGTAGACGTTGCGCTCTGCACGGACACCCTATATTCGTCCTGCTCCGAATACTCATTCTCGTTCTCATTTTCAGTGTCCCAACTCCCCGGGTAAGAAAGCTGGTGGTTAGAGTATAGGGACGCGTCAGAGCCAGATGGAGGAAGGGAGAACCTCAAGATTTTCGCTCTGTCCTTCTCTGGGAACCCCATGTTGGGAAGTAGAGGAGAGTTGGGTGCAGTCGCGGAGGAGAAATGGCTGTGGTTGTGTTGGTAAATATCGAAGCCCAGTCCTGGTTTCGCACTTGGGTTCGAACTCGAGGCGAACTTGCGCTGTGGTTGCGGTGTCTTATGCGAGATGTACTGCCCAAGTCTCGGAGTAAGGAAATTATCGCAAGGCGACATCGAGCTGTCCGAGGAACTCGATCCAGATGGAACGACTTCTGCGTTCGCAACCGTAAGCCTCCTCCTTTCCATCCACTGCCTCTCGTACTTGTTCTCAAAGTCAGATTCGTCGGTAGCGGTGGCGGTAGTTTGGCTAGTGTATGCAGGCGTAGATTGCTGGCTTTGATACTCTTGTCTGGCTTTGGGACGGGGTAAATGCGGCGCCGGCGCCGTGTTATTCGAGAAATAGTCTGCGGCTCGTTCGTGCTTTAGTTGAGTCGAAGGAATCGCAGGCGAAGGCGGTATATTCTGCTGATTCGATCCACCCAACTTCCTCGACAGCAGACTCTTCACACTTCGCAACGAGTTCCTGCTTGGCGATCTTGGAGTTGGTGGGGCGGGCATCGGGGTTGAAAGGGAAGCACTAGGCGCGGGCGTAGGTGTTTGTACAGGTTCCACAAAAGCGGGCTCCATCTTCTGCACGGGAGTCCTCAACGCCGATTTCAACGCCGACTTCTGTGGAATCCTCGATCTCGGGGTCGACGGTTGAGCTTGAGTGTGCGCCTGCGCCTCCACGGAGGAACCTCCCGCCCGGATTGGAGTTGGGGTCATGATCGGTCTCCTCTTCACCCCCTCCCTCTCATACTGGCACTCGTAATCATACCCCGCCCCACCCAAATTCGTCGAGTCCGCCAAAATCCTGCTAGGCGGGCGCGTCATTCGATGGATTGTGCTCTGTAAAGAGGGTAGCAAGTCCGCCTCAACGTCCGGCGAGAGGCCCTGCCATTTCCCGCTACCGCCGTTGCTCGAAGGTACTTGGTTCGCCAACGTACCGCTGGACTTCCTATTATCACCGTGCGACCTCGATTGCGGTCCCTTCAGCCTCGACTGGAACGACGATTCCGACGCAGACGAAGGCGGATCGAGGGTCGCTTGTCGTGTACGCGTGCTGGATCGGTCAGGCTCTCGATCCCCTCCAGCTGGTGTTGGAGTACCAGTCGGGGTACCCTTAAAGGACGGTTGGTTGGTGGGTTTCCTTGGGTACGGTATACCCCCGGCCGCCGCATAATACGATGGCGGTAGAAACGGGCGAGGGACGACGTTCGCGGTGCCAGTGGGGTTGGGGTTGGCCTGCAACTTCGAATGCGGATTGTCAGGCCATTTCCTGGACATCTTCGACCGCTTTTGCTCTGTCGCAGTTATCTTGTCATCTGATTTTCGGCGAGAGAGGATTATAGGACGTACTCTTCATTTACTGCAGGTCCAGCATGCAGTCATGGTCGTGGTCGTGGTTCAACCTCGCGCAAGTCCGATCACATTTGGGTGATCCGTTTGCTTGCAGGCCGCCCACGGCTGGTCACTAGAGGAATTGGGAGGGAGCACAGACGACAATATATATGCCTCTGAGGTGCAAAAACGTAACCCTGGAGACCTCAAGCAATAAACGAACCAAAATACATACACCGAACGGGAATTGAACCCGTGCCGCTTGCTTGGAAGGCAAGCATGATAACCACTTCACCATCGGTGTTGCCCCTGTTTTGTCACAAAAGCACATTTTGAAGTTAATCTTTTGCCTCCTTCCTCCTTCCTCTTCTCCTCCTGTTGCCGCCCGCAGGGACTTACCTTGCGGCGTTCTCCCGAGGCCATTCGCACCGGTGACCCGGCTGCTCTGAGCCCTGGATTACCCGAGGCTTGGCTCGGGCCGACGACCCAAGTGCTGTGCATCAACGGAGCCGAGAATAGGCGCCCGAGGACTGCGGGCTTGATGCTAGACGCGCGACCGTAATTCGGTTCAGAGACGTGTTCCCTACGAGAACCGCCCACGTATGTCGCTGTGGCCCTACAACCTGATAACACCGGCAATTTGCAGAGGAAATTTGCAGAGGAAAATCGTGCAGCACAAAAGAAAGATCGAACAGTCCAAGGGGCCGTGGCGTGGAAAGCGCCTGTCTTCGACCATAGAATGTGCGCCTCATGCATCAGTACTTTGGGCCAGCTGATCATGACGTGGGGTAACGTTGCGCAGATGCCAACCACAACCTGACGTGTATGTACGCCGCTGTACATGTGAATTCAGAACTTAGCCTCGAGGCAAGGAAGTCGGGAAGGCCTGATGAGGCTAGCCTGAGCGTCGGTGCGCTTAGTACCCTCGGAGCACCTTCATTCGCTTCCTTGCGTGCGATTCCCTTCAAAGGCCAAACTGTCAATCCTGGTATGTCAAAGCAACCAAGGCACCTCTCCCGGTGATCATAAGTTCGGGTGCACACTGGAGTACATTTTTCCTGCCACTCTTAATTGGCCTGAGAATACCTCGAGCAGCGCCTCTGAGAAGGAACGAGTGGGGCTTCAATATTATTGGCTAGAGGCAATTGAGAACCCAATATTACTGGTCAGTGAGTAGCAGGCCTCCCGAAAAACATATAGCTAATGTTATTGGGTGGAGGCCTGGGACACCGAGGAGGTCTTGGCTGTATTCCTGGGATTGGGCAGGGAGATAAGACTGACAGGATAGATCTGTATTGCATATGATGATCACTACCACGACCGTATGCGCCTCTGATATCAGCTACGAACTTGACGCTCAGAGATCGTGAAACTAGCCGCCTTGGCCTTGGATCAGTTCCAAGGGGTTGAAAGAAGTCGAAGAACATTATGGGGGCAAATTTCAAACCGGATATTTTGTACCTTTTCCGGCGTCTTCAAAGTCGACTATTGACGCGCTCTGGGGCGAATCAGCGTCCGATTCCGTCCCCCCTCCCGCTCACCGTCGCCCGAAGCCCCTGCGGATCCAGGGTTCCGTCGTAGCCTCTGTCCTCTCCTTCTAGACCCTTGTGTACAGTTTAGGCGAGGTTCCCGAAGCGACTACAAGAAGATTATGCTTTCGATCATCATTTGTATTGACCTAATAGAGGAGTAATGAAATCACCCAGAGCGTACATACAAGTCCGCCGGAGCTCGAGCGATGTCCTGTATCAAAGCCCCAACCCTCCTTCCTCCCCTCCCTGATCTACGCGTCGTCATCGCGCACCACGACGAGCACGACGCCCCGGACGGGACCAATGAGCGCATCACGGCGACAGTGTGGGATGTCGGTTGACGAATTTAGCGGGCTGGTCGCGGTTGTATTGGCGGATCAGCCCAGCCTTGACAATTCGTATGTTCCTGGATCTGATATTGCTGTAACCGTTCAACACCGGTGTCACCCAGTCTGTTCTTGTCCTCTCCCTTCATCATCACCGTCGACGCCACCACGTTCATTTCTCCCTCCCATCCCTCGTTCTGCCTCTCTTTTCGACTCCTTGGCCCACCTTGGACTCAAGCTGCCTGGGACTACTCATCGAGCCAGTGCGCCGACTACACCCGTTCATGGACACGCATTGAAACGACGAACTACCTGTACCACACCGACACGACCCTCTGGAGCCCGCACCGCACCCAGCACCCCAGGAATGCCCTCTACCATCGACTATGATTCCTACTACTATCGCGCCAGCACCCTCGATATGGGCACCGGGACCCCCTCCAACAGTCGGAGCCCTCTTGCTCTGCTGTCAAAATTTAAGAAGCAGGCGACAGCGCTCGTTAAGTCTAGCGCGTCGACGCCAAATGAAAGCCCCACTCGCTCAGGCGCTAACGAGAAGTCATTGATGGGTGCCAAGGGCCCTTTTCGGCACACCGTCGCAAGCCCAGACAGGACGCACACCGTGTCGTTCGCTCCGACCCCTGTGCCCTCGGTCTTCACCCCGTCAAGACCCAGCACCTCCTCTTCGTTCGCGCTTAGCCGAACATCGACCTCGGATGCGAATTCATCATTCCTAGAATGCGAAGAGCCGCGGTCATTCAAGGTCTCCCCCAGGAGGCTCAAAAATACCCTTTTTAGGAACCGAAATACGCACTTGAATGCTAGCCGGTCAGAGCAGGATCTGGAACTCAATTCTAGCCAAGTCTCCGTAGCGACTGGTGACACTCAGAGCACGACTACTGACGAAGCGTTCTCGACGGAGTCTAGCGACTGCATTCCGTACATCCCCTTTGTCTCCCAGCACGAACGCGGGGTCTTCCCCGAGCCTTCGTCGGCTCCGCAGACGCGGTACACACAACGCCAGGCAGCATCCTCCCCCACCCCCTCCTGCTCGACGGCGGAATCCAACTCGACACACTCAGCCCCTCACACCCCTCGAAACCTGCTATTCGGCGGAGATTCAGACTCTCAGCCGTCAATCACCATAAGCTCTGAAGAACAGGAGGGTGACGAAGTTTCCATTACGTCGTCCTCTGTGTCGTATGCGAGCACGGAGCGCGACACCTTTGGGCTACCAGTGACGTCCACGAATCTAAAGGTAAGCACCATACTTTTGATACATGGTCCGGTGGAGCTCAATATACTCAAACGAATTGGCAGGGTAAAGAATCGATGGTTTCGTTCTCAGACCCTTTTGGCACGGAAAGAGCTCGCCGGGCTCGGGAAGTTCCCCGACACCCCTTCGCCGCCAGCCCAGACCCTGATGATGTTTTCACCGAGCAACGGGCACCAGCGACAGGAGCCGAAGCCGATATATACTCCATCGCGACTTCCGCGTCCTGCTACTCACTGGACACCTATCATGACCCCGCCGACGAAGACTACCGCTTCAGCCGCACCTCTTCCCAAATGAACGTCCAGCTTGATCCCTCCCACCCCACCGTCTCGCACCTTGGCAACCGGACGTCCACGGCCACGGCCAACAGCGACGGCCAGCTCATGCTAGATGACTACACCAAAATGCGGTTCTCAGCTGCCACGGGCTCGCACATGTCCGCACCGCCAGACATCCGCGTCGAGAGCGCGTCCACCATCTCGCATATACCCACACCGCGCACCGAGACGTTTGGCCACATCGCTCATCTTGATGCTCATGATCAACTTCGCCCACAGACCCAGAGTCAATCATCGCCGCGTTACCGACCTGTTCACGTTCCATCGTTTGGGATGGGAAGGCAAACGGTGGACCCTCGTACTATCCAAAACGAGGCTAGTACCGGGAAGATGGCCAAGGAGAAGGAATGGACACTCTTTTTGGGTGATAAGGAGGAGGAAGATAGTTTTGTGAGAGTGAGAAAGGCCAGTCAAAGCGTTGGAGCTGGGAGCTTGGGGCGGAAAGCAGGGAAGGCGGTTCAGGCGGCCAGTGTCCAGATGGGGGAAGGAAGGGAAAGGGGCAGCCTGGAGGAGAGGGGGTCGGAGAGGGAAGCCGATGTGCTGAGGCAGAGGACGAAGAGTGCAGGTCCCAGGTTATTGACGAGCCCTGAGGAGACGATGGACGAGATGAAAAGGCGCTTGAAGGCTGAACTCAAGGCCGAGGTCGAAGGGGTGACCCTCCCCCCTTTCGCTACCGAGTCGCCTGTCGGGAAGCCTCTCCTCCGAGTCAAGTCTATGGTTGACCTAGACGAGGAGGTGGATGATGCTCCAAAGGAGGATGAACCCACCATCGACATCGTCGAGGAGAGTACGACCACATACACCATGAAGGAGAAGGAACGCGCTCTCCGCCGTAGCGGGAGTGCCCACCCCATTCTTGATGGCAACAAAGAACATAATCGCCTGTCCAGCTCTGGAGACGACGTCGACTGGACCCTTATGCTCCCTCTCCCCATGCCCAGGAAGTCGCGCAACATGAAGGCAGCCAACGCGGTCGTCTCTCGTGCCGACTCGGCGAAGGCCCCTCCACCGAAGCTGAAGATCGTCAAGAAAGCTGTTTCGAGCTATGACCTGGGTTCGCCCGTTGTCCACTTCCGTACGAGGAAGGTCTCCTCGCCTCTTACGCCCAACTTCAACCGGAGAGACAAGGACCTCAAGAAGGCCGATGCCGTGCTGGCGAAAGTCAGTTCCGCTTCTGCTGCCGTACAGGAAGCGGGGAGGATCCTAGAGCAGAGGCGCGAGCATAGGAGTGACCTCAGTGCCGAGGACATGCTGGCGGCGATTCTGGATCTCGAGTCGATCTCTTCCGAGGGCAAGCCTGAGATCAACAAGGAGGACCACAGGCAAAAGGCGCTCGATATGCTCTCGGGCGCTTCCCCCGTCGAACCTAAATACAAGGCGACGTTGGGCGAGTTGTTGGACCTGTCGCCAGCAGTTACTATGACCGAGTTCGGATATTCTTCGTCGTCAGAAGGCGTGATCGACATGGAGGGGGATCAGGAGGTGGCGCGCTCTACTTCGCCATCAGATAGTGTGCGGTTTGAGCAGCACTTGGCTAGTCTAATGGATGGAATCGCATCCGAGACAGAAGACGAAGAAGGTGACACGGCAGGTGTCGGGGCGGCTGTAGCTCGAGGAACGCTCCATTCTCAGGTTAGTGCCTACCAGTAGTTCGTCATGGTGAATGATGCTGAACGATTTTATCTCTTGCCTAGCCTAGTCGGACCTCTCAAGCAGCTCCTGAGGCACCACTTCCTGACGTACCTTCGCCCCAATGGGAAAGGCGTGCATCCACCTCCCCCCGCAGCCCCACATTCCCCGGTTCACCTACATGCTCAACATCTCCTGTTCATCGTCCCAGTCGTTCATCGCTCATCTCCGTCAAATCAATCACTCCCAACCTAGCTCGAAGCCCAAACCTCAGTACGCGAGCCCCCATTGGAGTCCGGCGTGACTCTTCCCAGTTCGGTCGTTCTTTCTCGCAATACGGTGCCGGGTCTACCCAGGTTCCATTCCCAGGAACGACCTCGTCTACTTCTAAACCTGCATCGCCTACCCTTCTAGAGGTTCAGAAGAGCATGTCTTTTTCCGCATCCAGGCCCAGCACTGCGCCTTCGAGGCTCCTCTCAAACCAGGATGCGCCCACCAAGCCCATACGCCCACCTCCCATTGTCATTCCGACTAAGTTGACGCAGCAGGTCGTTATTGAAGACGATGCTGCGGCTTCTAGTCGCTCTCGCATGGACTCTGGAGCCTCGTTGTCCTCCGTCTGTTCCGTTTCAAGCACCGACACTGTCGTGCCCAGTGGGAGGAATCTCGCTGCAGACATAATGGCGCTCTCTTCCCCTGGCACGACACTCTCCGTTTCGCAGCCCAACTCTGCCATCGAGCCCCCCTCGCCTGCAAACGTGGAGGAGTTCGACTTCCCCCTCCCCCCAGCTTCTCTTCCTCTGACCGGCGTCGTTCCTAGCGGTTCCAGAGAGGACACCAGATCAAGCTTGTCGAATCTAGGTTTCCTACAGCGGAGGCCTGTGTCAGGAGAGAGAATGTTGGAACGGAGCACACCTGTTTTTGGTGCGGACGAGGATAACGAAATTCCCCCACCTACACCTATCAGTGCTAAGGGGTCCCCGAAGACGTCGCCTCATCGCTCGCCTCCTTCATCATTGCACTCGCATTACACCTCAAGCGCGAGGTCCTCTCCGATGGCATCTCCTCAGCCCACCCCACCTTCCTCTGTGTACCACGAGCGCCGCGCGTCGCCGACTCCCCAGCCAACGTCCCAGAGGTTCTACTCCGGCCATCCGTTTGCCAGCCCTACTTCGGGGGCTTCGTCCTCCTCCCAGTGGATGGATGAAGAAGATGATGACGAGGCGCAGGACGAGGAAGAATTCTACTACCGTTATGGGATGCCAACTGGCAAGAGCCTCTCCGGCACTGAATCGGACGAGAGCGGTGAAACAGATTACGAGGACGCTGTGTCGATGTTTGGTGTATCGGAGGAGGATTACGAGGACGCAGTCTCGATGCTTTCGGGGATGTTCTACAGTGCGCGTACTAGCTTCGATGGTTAATCTCTCGAAGGAGATGCGCGACGTTTGGGGTCCGCCCTTAGACTTTTCTTCTTTTTCTTCTTTTGGTCTTCTTGCTGTCAATCCTTCCATCTATCTTGGTGTCCGCTTCCAGTTGTCCTCCCTCATCATTGTACCCTTACGCTCCCCTGGCCGCCCTTTATGCATACGCGCAGACGATGAACTATATGTACGTACAGTTGCTTTTTTGTTGACTGACACTGGCTATCGTCTTAAGTGCCTACTTACTTTCTCCTTGGACACCTTCTTTATTCTATTTGGGCCACACTGGCCTCTCACTCTTTTATACTTATTACGCTGTATAATTAACCTCCGTCGCTCGTGGGCGTTGAAACAAGTTGAACACTGGCAGAGACACACATGCCTTGTTGATTGAATAACCCACGGGCGTATGAATAGCATTCGACACCAAGGCTCCACAAGGCTCAGGCATGGTTTGTAGTGTCAGGATGATTTTCATCGCAAACCACATCGATGTGCCAAGGGTCGTTGGTCGGGCGTCTATTCATCGCGGACTTGGGCCCACCAACGCGACGAGCGCTGGAGCGGGAGGGCGCATATAGGGAACGAGGGCTTCCTGGCTGCCAGCTTGGGCGGGCGAAAGGAGGAAAGCGAAAGCGAAAGGAAGGCAGTGGACACGCAACGGCACGGCTGACGGAAGGAACACCGATGGTGAAGTGGTTATCATGCTTGCCTTCCAAGCAAGCGGCACGGGTTCGATTCCCGTTCGGTGTATGAATTTTGCACCTAGCGCCTTCTAGATGACTTCATGGGTCGTCCCAGCGTGCGTTTTTTTTTGTCCCCAGGTTAGCGCCTTCGACACCCTGGAAAACAAAGAACAGAGCTGAGGACTCGAGACGCGGCCCCGTCTCATCGGTCGGGCGCTTATCTTATCAACGGGCGCTTAATTTAGAGGTGCTGCGTTTCTTGGAGTTTGATTTTCCGCGACCGTTTGGAAGAATGCGTTTGAGTGAGGTTTAGCTATCGCGAAGCTAGCGGGAATTATGAAAGGGGTGGGGTGCCTTTGCAGACATAAGCTGTACATCGGGGTCATTCGAAGTTCGTATCAAGGCTGAAGGTATACTCTATTGACTTGGCGTTAGGCACAGACCTAGATATCACTACACAGCAGAGGAATGTCATCTATACGGTGGACCGGTTCACCTGGAAGGTTCAGTGGCGCCACGATCCCGGAGGTCCGCTCCCACAGGACCTGACGAGCGAAACGGCCACCCGAGTACATCTCACGCTGGAGAGTTGGCGCCTCCTGTGGAATGGCCGGCCTCATGTACAGCGTTTCCAAGAAACTCTCTTCTGAGTCCTTTTCAGGGAGCCGATCACGGAAGGCGACTATCAGCCTTTCAATCACCTTCAATGTCTCGGAGGCATCCAATTCCCGAATGATCAGAGACTGCAGAGCGGGGAATGGCTTATCCATAGGGGAGAAAGGGCTGACTGGAACGTTGCTCGATATGCCCCAAACGACGTGTATGAAATGGTCAAGCTCGCTGGCCAGAATATGGACTGTCTCCAGGAGTGGTAGGTTGCCCAACATGGTCCAGAAGGACGGAGAAACATGTCCGTAGACTTCAACGAGCCGAAGATTGTCGAAGGACCACGGCCCTTGGTAATGGGGGAAGTCGAACGAGAGTACGGCTCGTGTGAGATGAAGGGAGAGCTCGGAACGTGGGCGGCTTGCTCCGAGTTCCTTGTATTGCCTCCTAATTGGCCACAGAGGATTGGGATATGACGTCGCCCACCCTTCGATGCAGAAGTGTACCGTCAGCCCGTAGTAGGAATCCTCCCACGAATTATTGCTGTTTGCATCAAAGTTGAGAATCCCGCGCGCGCGCGTTACGGGAACACATTTTCCGGTCGATCTTCCAGACCCAATTTCTCCACAACGAGTAGGCGTATTGTCACGATTTTAGATGCGTTCGACTCGCATAGGTAAACCGTAGTGCTTAGGCTAGTTTTCATGGCAATTGAATGTTTTCTTTTGGTGGCCTGTGATTGAGGTTATATTTCGCTGAATTTGCTAGTATTGACCAATTTACGCAACATCTACTGAAGATACAAAGAATCCAAGGGTATTTACAGGTAGCCCTGGATGTACTGCACTGCGTAGCGGCGTTTATTTGATAGAAAACGGTCAACGGAGTGTTGGGATAGGGTAGGTATTCTCGCCGTGGGCACTTGGCGGCCCATCAATTCACCGAAACTTACCGCCCGTATTACTCCAGCTAGACTTCACCTATTTCCAATCGGACTTCACATAGCAGCTCTAGCTACCATTCTATAGTGCTTGGGCGAAAATATTTGCCACTACCTGAGCAGGACGCCAGCGAGAAACGGAGTGCAAGATTGGATGCCCCTGAGAGACCAGTGTACGTGCTGATGTTCTTGACACTCAGATGACAGGCCATGGTCAGAGCCATGGTCCTAACCTCTGCTGATATAGCCTTTCCTCGCATTGAGGTCCTGGCCATGGTGAATGAACGATAACAAAAGACGTAGGCCTCGATCGACATCAATTCGGTGACTTTGGCTGAGCATCAAGCACTCCGTTTCTCGCTGGCGTCCT